>OX381591.1:12023539-13263539 GCA_947458855.1 Monopis laevigella
CGCCGCCTTCCTGCTTGCCTGCCTACATCTGCTGCCGTCGCCTGTCTACGTGCCAGTCTGCGTGCCAGTCGACGTGCCAGTCCTCGAGCCTGTCCCTCGTCATTCCTTCCAATCTTCCCATACTATACGGTCAGAGTTTTAGTTTATAATAGGCATATCCATTGTAGGCAGGGCCAACATTTATTAGGTAGGTCTCTTACATAGTTACTGTACTCAAAACAAACTTAAATTGTAAATATCTATTTTAAATAAACTTGTTTTAACCTAACTAATATAATCTTTTCATTTTAAAATTCTTAAAAACCCCCCCGCTACAAAGATAACAATTTATGCGAAAATTCGATTCAATTTATAAGATATTCCTGCCTCCGCGCATCCCCTCTCCTATGACGTAATTAATCCTTTCAGTGATAGGGACCTCTCAGCTGTTAATGTAAACAAGGCACACACACATATGCAGAAACATAACTATACGCAATTCGCAAGTGTGCAACCTGTGTTATTGTCTACTGCGATAGTTGAGATCGCAGATACAAATGGTTATTTTCATATTGTCCGCGCGCTCCTTGATAACGGGAGTCAACGATGTTTTATAACTAAATCATTATGCAATTTATTAGGCGTGCAATTAATACAGTCCACTCACGAAATTCGGGGTGTAGGTGAAACTGTGACTCAGTGTACTGAAACCTGTGTTATAGAAATAAAATCACATATTAATACCTACACTTTTAGTTTACAATGTTTTGTGTTACAGCACATAACTTCCACGCTGCCGGCCGTATGTGAATCACGCGCACAGTTCTGTATCCCAGACGGCATACAGCTGGCTGATCCAGATTTTTTAGACTCCAAAACTATTGGCATTTTAATAGGCGCAGACCAATTTTGGAATCTATTGAATGATGGCAAAATGAGGTTACGTAATGGCCCATTTTTACAAAGTACCAAATTAGGCTGGATTATTTCGGGTCCTATATATTATAATTCGCGCAATAATAAGGACATCCAGTGTAATTTATCACAATCAATAGACGCGCAATTGAGAAAGTTCTGGGAACTTGAGGAAGTTTCTCAGGTGTGGGATACGCACACGGATGAAGAGCGTGCTTGCGAGGAGCACTTCTGTCAGACTACTACGCGAAATGCTGATGGAAGGTTCTGTGTACGCATTCCTTATAAACAATCACCCGACACTTTAGGAGAATCATTTCCTCAAGCAGAACGACGCTTTTTAGCGCTGGAAAAGCGTTTGCAGCGCTCGCCTGAATATAAGCGTTTATATACAGACTTTATTAAAGAATATGAGAGCCTAGGTCATATGTCACGCGTTATTACCTACAAGTCTCCATATTACTTTATGCTGCATCACGGCGTTTTTTGTGAACACAGCACCACAACCAAGCTGCGTGTCGCCAAACACCGTCACATATGGAACTGCTTCTGCACCATTTTTAAGCGTAAGGTGTTTAAAGCAGCTGGGTCTGGAGAGTACCCATCCCGACATCCAGAGGATTATTAGTCGCGACTTCTACGTCGATGACATGATAACAGGTATGGATGACAAATATGAATTGTTAAAACTTTGTGATCAAGTTGCAAGTACATTACAACGTGGTTGCTTTCCATTACGCAAGTGGATATACAATTTTATTCCCGACAATTCACATTATAATAGTTCATCTGATATTTCGGTAAATTTTACGCTAAATGAAAACGCTAACACTAAAACTTTAGGTATAGGTTGGTATCATTTATGTGATCAATTTCATTTTAATACTCAATATAAAAATATTAATCAAAGTGTTACTAAGCGATTAATATTGTCAAATGTATCGCAAATATTTGACCCACTAGGGCTACTCAGCCCGACAATAATGCAAGCTAAGGTCTTAATGCAACAATTGTGGTTATTGAGGATAGATTGGGACGAGGCGCTGCCCATTGACGTCACGCGTGTCTGGAACCAGTTCGCGTCGTCTCTGTCTGTGCTCAATACCATTCGTGTACCTCGACATATCATGGGTTCTAACCCTGCGTATATGGAACTGCACGTCTTTACAGATGCATCACAAACAGCATACGGCAGCTGCATATACGTGCGTACGGTTGGCCATGATGATACGGTATCAGTAAGGTTGCTCATTGCGAAGGGCAAGGTGGCACCCTTAAAACCAGTTAGCATACCCCGCCTAGAATTATGTGGAGCGTTACTGGGTGCTAGATTATACGATAAAGTACGAAACTCTTTATCTTGTCGATTTAATAATGTCATGTTTTGGACGGACTCAACTATAGTGTTAGGTTGGTTACGAATGGCTCCTAACCTATTAAAAACATTTGTTCAAAATAGAACATCAGAAATACATGAATTGACAAAGGAACTTCCGTGGCGTCATGTTAGAGGTAACACAAATCCTGCAGATTTGGTCTTCCGCGGAGTCGGACTACGGGACCTCTCATCATCCACACTGTGATGGGAGGGTCCGGAGTTTCTTCATAATAATAAATTTAAATACGAGGATATTCCTCATTTCAATAGTACTCGATTGACTAATGATTTGCCTGAAATAAAATCTAGTGTTATTTCATTTGTAGCCGATAGTAAGGAAAATCAGCCTTTTTATTTTACTTTCAGACGCTTTTCACAATTAAATCGTATGAGACGCGCCGTCGCATACGTGTTACGTTTTATAAATAATACACGCAATATAAGTAGTAAGCGCACGGGCATCATAAATATTAGTGAATTGGAGGAAGCTGAAAAGACGTTAGTTAGGTTTAGTCAAATCGAGTCATTTCCTGACTTACACAAGTTATTGTCTAAAAGTATAATGTTAAAAAATAAACATAGTTTAGACAACTTAAATTTATTTTTAGATAAAGATAACATTATACGAATCGGTGGTCGTCTCGATAATGCACCTGATTTTAATTATACTAAAAAACACCCTATATTAATTTTATTTCTACTAAACATTATTTTTCAGAGCTATTGTTTCGTCACGTACACGTGCAAATGCTTCACGCGGCTCCGCAGGCCTTACTATTTCATCTGCGCGAAGCGTGGTGGCCTATAGGTGGCAGAAACTTAGCTCGGAAGTTGGTGCATAATTGTGTCATTTGTAAACGCATGAGAGGTAAAACGTTACCGCCTATGATGGGTAATTTGCCTAAAGAAAGAATCACTCAGACTTATCCATTTATTCGTAGCGGGGTCGATTACGCAGGACCAATGCTCATTCTGAATCGCAAAGGTAAGGGCTCTAAAACTACCAAGGCATATATTTGCCTATTTATATGTTTTGTCACACGCGCAATACATTTGGAGCTCGTTAGTGACCTTTCAACTGATGCTTACGTACTAGCGTTAAGGCGTTTTATCTCAAGGCGTGGAAAACCGCTCGAGATTTTTTCTGACAATGGTCGGAACTTTGTAGGTCTTAAAAATGAGTTTGCTGATTTTTTTTTTTAATTGTAGTTCAGAAATAAAAGATTATGCAACTAGTGAACAAATAAAATTTAGTTTTATCCCCCCTTATTCGCCTAATTTCGGTGGCCTGTGGGAAGCGGGAGTAAAATCATGTAAATACCACTTACGCCGTGTTGTAGGAAACGCGCATCTTACATTTGAGGAATTTAGTACGGTGTTAGCATAAATAGAAGCCGTCCTCAACTCCCGACCTTTGACTCCTCTTTCCACAGACCCTGGAGACTTTCTTTCTTCTATTGAACGCTCCCGCTAAATGCGCTTAGGAAATGGGCGGCGGCAAAGACGTATTTGCATTATTAGCCTATTTTAATATCGCTCGTTGCTTTATAGTAAAATAAATCGCCAGTTTCAAAACCGCACAACGAAAGAAGAATACTACCTCGACAAGAAATCGATCCATTAGTCTCCGGAAAACCGATGAACCTACAGACTAAACCCGAAACATGACTAGGTCACTAGATGGTTTTTGCATCATAAATAAATCAAGGAAAATATCCGCCTTTCCAATTTTCTATTTCAGATTTCGCCTCTACATCGAGTAGTCAATGAAGGCGGAATAATATCGCTAGTAGGAAATGCCAGTAACATTGCGCCTTCTTGCAGTTTAACCTGGTACTTTGCCACGAAAGATTATCAGCCTGAAAATGATACCTGTGGGTCTTGTGTGGTATGTACTTATATATACTAGTATCAGGCCTTTTTCACTCCTCACTTTAGGTATTTGTATATTAATATATATTATTAAATGTTCAACTTTTCTTTAAAAACACTTTTGTCTATCTGGAGTATTTAAAAACCTTTCTCTTAAAATACAAACACCTAGTATATTTGCAGTCCCAATATGTGTGATGATGAAGATGTGGGAACGCCACAGCGTACATTTTTAACATACCGTTAAAAATGTACGCTGTGGCGTTCCCAGGGTCTCGTAACAAACAGGTTTACTTTCGTATAGATTTTTATTTTTTATTGAAGCACGGCTCGTTACTTTGTATTCACCTGATGGGAAGCAGACCTACAAATCTCTGGGTGGGGTTAATCAATATACTGTTGTTTAACAAAATTGATCGTTCCTATTATGCCGGCTAAATGATGCGGTTACGAGTCTAGTTTCATATCCCCGCTGCTTCGTCGTCAAATCGATATCCTAAATCTATAAAGTATAAAATTAATTTAAAACATCTTTTGTACCTATTTACGTCAAAATAAACCCTAACCCGTACTTAATTAAATAATCCATAATTTTAATATAGTAAATCCTTAAATCTCTAAAATAATGCTATTTTTAATTAGTTCTCATAGTAATTTAAATAATCTTCTCGTATTGGATGAAATACGATGACATATTGGGGTTATAATTTATAAACTAACTAAAATATATACGTGGTGGCTGAGTTGGTTAGACCTTAGACTTACAAACACTTAGGTCTGGAACTGTAAACCCCAAAGTGTACCAATAAGTTTTTAATCTAAAAATGTATGTACATTTGTTTAACAATACTACGTTACTGCACGTTAAGCACGTCGGTCCCAGATTCACTATACTAACTTGTGAAACTGTTCATAGATGGGTTATTAAGTCTATACAAACATCACGACGAGCTAGCCACATGTTCGGTGTAGTAGGTCTCCTCGTAACATACTCGTAGGCTACCTCGTAATTTTTCATTTTGCATTATATTTACTCGTAATATACAGATTAAAAAGCTTACGGACCAATTTAAAATAAAGATTAATTAAAACTTAAATAAACACACTTAGTTACCAACTAAATAAAAACTCAAATATATAATGTAAAAGGTAAGGAAAATAAAAAGGGGTCAAAAAAGCAGCTACCTAACATAAGCGGCAAGACGTGTGACGCCCATGACGCTGGCGGCGTTTCCGCGCTGGATTGGCATGCTGACCCTCTGTACAAAAAAGAATAAACGATATGAGATGACGCTCGTCTGGCCGTTAAATGTGGCTGTTCGTTGACGTTATATTTAGATTCATACTTATTTTTAATTTACAGCACGAGGAAGCTATCACAGACACTATTACGATATTATCCATCGAAGAAAACTTTCTAACAGAGCTGGCAGACTTCAACAATGCTACGGAATGGCGTCAGTTAACAGCTGAAATCGACGCCACACCAGGAAGGGCTCGTTTAGTGCCTGAATGTGGTTGTTCGTTAACATTCAACTGTGACACTGCTGGAACTGTCTATGCTGATGTGAACTTCGAAATGAACTATAGTCCTTCGATTGGAGAAATAACGGTAAGATTACTTTGTATTCTGTACTCCTGGCGACAAAAAATATGAATTTATATTAGACGCCCCGTTTCTATATTTTAAAAATATGTAGGATCATTTTACACATTTTATCTGGTCACAAACTAAGCTTGGCTTGTACTAAGTGTACCTGAAACCACATATTACTACGAGTAATATTTTTTGTCCTCCGGATACAACGCCAAAGGCATAACCACTACTCTACGGAGACGTATATTATTCTGACTGGTGTTTAGGTATGGTAAGCCAATCAACCAATTTTGTTACCACCACAATCATCTTGAAAGAACCGTCAAGTGACCTAGTAATGTTTTAGTCGTTGTGGTCCCTTTGATCGATCGCATTTATGGATCTGCTTGGATGGCAAGTCTACTTAAAATCAGGTAGATTCAAGGTCACATGCAGTGCTCCAATAAAGATAATTAAAAAGTTGCCGTCCATTTTATACACACCGCTTGAAAAATTCAATAATATTAAGAAATCTGTTCAGACCTCTCAAGTAAAGTAAACTCGCAGACCTAGAATTGCTTGCCGCCTAGGTCTGTGAGTAAACTGTAGGTCTGATGCTGAAACATGACTATAATATTAGACGTTTTTTACTTTATTGGGAGTAAGGGATAACTAGGTAAATAATATCATCATCAGCTTACAATACTGTCCACTGGCCTGTGTAATACACAGTCCAAGTCGCGCCAGCGTTGCATAGTGCTCAAAACACTGGCAGCGTTGCTTCTTATTGCAATACTAAGATTTTCAGCAACGTGACTGCCAGCCCTTGGGTCACCTGAGACGAGAACCAGCCTCTTCCGAGGTTTTTAAGACGACCACGGACTTAGTGCACTGTTTCGAACGCAAGCGCCGCAAGCTCGTAATCTGCAGTTAATTGAGAGTATTTGCGACGCTTTTGTGTTTGTGCGTGACAAGTGGCATCCCACACAGGGGCTCGATTTTCTATAGTTATATAATTGGCAGTTGATAAACCCTTAATTTGATATTTTAGGTTAGCCCAATGATTGGGACCGCATTGGAGACAGTATTCACAATACGGACTCAGTCAGCAGAAGATCACAACTCTCCTCTGCGATATAATTTCTTTACCAGAGTTGATGAAGATGTCACTCTCCTCCTGAATTCTTATGTGGAATATTTTGCCGTCGAAACCTATTTGCCTTATATTGATAAAGTATTTTGGTAAATTATTGGGTAAAAAAGCGGCCTCAGCCGGTTAAGTCACTGCGAAACTAATAACAAGTTTAAGTAGATGTCAACAAGGCCGGTTCTGGGATGGGTGACCGCTTGATACAATGACGCTATACTATCATAAACACTGCAATACGCTCGCCGCTTATTAGATGTTGCCTCCTTATACCATCGGCGAAATAACTCATCCATTAATCCCTACACTGGGTATTGAGAATTATATTTTCAAACGTATAATTATAGGGACGTAGGTATAGTGAGTGGCACGAATTTTGTCGGTGCCAATCGTGCCATTGGTAGTTTTATTAATTGTTTAATGCCTGGTGTGTCAGATTTCGCTACCAATGAGGGAATTAAATTAAATTTTTGCCTGCCTACTCGCCGAAATTCGGAGGGTTGTGGGAATCGACCGTGAAGTCGGCAAAATGTTTTTTGAAGCGCGTTGTTGGAAATACGCACTTTACTTTTATACATTATTCATAAGAACTTTGGTACATTATTTGCTCAAATCGAGTCCATACTTAATTCCAGGCCTCTAACTCCTTTATCCTCAAGCCCTGATGATCTATCTTGTTTAACGCCAGGTCATTTTTTAATTGGGAGACCACTTACAAGTTTATTATCGCCCTCATTTGAAGATGCAAATGTATCGCATCTATCAAGATACGCTCGCATTGAGCAAGCATGCCAACATTTTTGGTCACTTTGGCAAAGTGAATATATTTCTGAACTTCAAGCAAGACCTAAATGGCGCAAGGAACAACCAAATTTAAAAGAAGGACTAATTGTTTTATTGAAGGAAGTAAATAATCCACCATTAAATTGGCCATTAGGTCGAATTATAAGATCATATCCAGGATCGGATAACAAATGTAGAGTTTTTGATGTGAAAACTCAAAAAGGTGTGTAGCGCGAGCTATCAATCGTTTATGCCCTCTGTTTAATAATAAGGAATTTGGGGAACCCTCACCTTTATCTCGATGAAATTATACCTTGGGTCGACCAGGCCAAACTTCTTACTATATCCCTTTTGTAATTAATTTTATTTGTCATTAGCTTCATCCACTTGATAATTGACTGTAGTATCTATAGGCACTGATATATTCCACCACATGTGTATTAATTGTTGATTTTAGTACTAGTCTGATGTTACTATGTCGCTTCCATAATGTAAAGTGAGGGCTCAGGATAGAACATAGGTTGGGTAGCAGTTGGGTAGGGAAAAAATATGCTTATCTACCCTTTAAATAAAATAAGTTGACATTTTAAGAAACATTCAAAAATACATTCTAAGCCTATAAACTTAACATAGCCGCCCCCTGAAGACAGCAATCAGCTGACTTACCCCAATAATAATACAACTATAATCTATAAGTTCATAAGCCTAAACGCATGTCAACATTAAAACAATTATCCTAAGCACACTGAAATAATACTAATAAAAAATAGATTTACTGAGGCAGCACACAAACCTTAACAGTGGGCCTTTCGATAAGACTCTTTGCAGTTTTTAATTGAACTGCTCGAATTATAGAATCTGCTCCTGGATAAACCTTTACTACTCTACCCAATTTCCATTTTAATGGAGGTATGTCATCTTCCTTATGATGACCAAATCATTCAGTTTCAAATTTGCAGTCGGTGTAAACCATTTGTTACGCTGCTGTAATGTGTGCAGATAATCATTGGTCCATTGTTTCCAAAAACCTTGACTCATATGTTGAAGCAATTGCCAACGATTGCGAACACTACGCTTATCTTCAAAATTATTCTCAGGTAATGATAACAATGAACTTCCAATAAGAAAATGTCCCGGTGTAAGTATGTTATAATCATTTGGATCACTTGACATGGGACACAGGGGACGCGAATTTAATATCGCCTCTACTCTACATAATAATGTGTAGAGTTCCTCAAATGTAAGGCATTAGTCGCCTATGACTCTACGTAAATGATATTTGCATAATTTAATAAAACAGCAGCTTCAGAAATGCCATTAAAATGTGGAGCATTAGCAGGTGAAAAGTGCCATTTAACTTTTCTTTCAGCCAAGTGAGTATGAAGTACATCACTTGAGGTCGACAACATGGTATATAACTCCTTTAGCTGATTATTAGCGCCTCTAAAGTTTGTATAATATATGAAAGCCGGGCTCCAATGAACCATACTTGGGGCTTTGCAAATAAACTCGCTAGCATCCACGGACCTATCTTTAAAATATACCATTACGATTTAGCATTTTAATTTAAATAATATGTCGTTAAATTACAATTATTATGAGATTAGGTACAACATAATGTCTTTATGACTGTTTGTAGTTGTGTCTAACTTGTCGAGGTGGTAGTCTTCTTTTAGGGTGCGGTTACTAAATGGGTGGTTGAATTGACGATAAGGCAGCGAATATATTAAAATCGTAATCGCATCATTTAGCCGGTATAGTGGGAGCGGTCTATGTTGTTTAAGAACAATTATTGATTGACTCCATTATGGACTTTGTAGGTCTGCTCATGACCAGGTAGATACAAAGTCATATGCCGTGTTCCAATAAAATAAAACTTATATAAAATTTATAATTTTTACAAAATTTTGTTAAATTGGGGGCGTGAATTTTGCCAGCCCTGCCACCTATAGTTACGCCACTGCTCAGAGTACCCAGCGGTAGGGTTTTATTCATAGCCGAGGGTATTTTCAGTCTACACCAAACAAGTGTCCACCTCGGAACAAATGTTCTGGTTCGGTTCTCCAACCTAAACAGAATAAATACAACAAAATACTTTCGCTTTAAATATAATTACGAAACAATGTTAACGTACAAAACTAGCAACAACTTCGTTAAAGTATTATTCCTGTAAACATGCTACAACAGCGTTCGGATTGGCAAAATAACTTTTTTAATTTGCTATCGGAAAATGCACCTGAATGTGGAACTACAAACAAACGGGATAAAAAAGTAAACGAGTTCGATGCACGCAATTAACAGGAATTTGTATTTCCCTCTAACGGTAGGAGGCCACTGCCCTATTTTCTGTAAGTCGCAAAAATGGACAGAAAGCGCTGGGTGTCCTAAATGTGTAACTAGGAGAGAATACCTAAGAACGACAGTTTTAAAGTTAATCTATGCACACAATAAAATAGTAGACTGTCCGTGGCTTATAATGAAGATTATGGAATTTGTACCACTGCCCTATTTTCTGAAAGTCAGGAAAATGGATAGAAAGCGCTGGGTGTCCCAAATGTGTAACTAGGAGAATACGTAAGAAACATAGTTTTAAAGGTAATCTATGCACATAATTTAATTGTAGACTGTCCGTGGCTGTAGGTATATTGAAGATTTTGTAAAAAAAAAATACTGGAACACGCGAGATATAAGTAAATAGAACGTTTTTTTTTTTATTTTTGTAGGTTTTTTTTTTCTTTATTTGTCACGTAAAAACCACTCATTGGATTCAAAATCGAATTATTGAAAGATAAGAAGCTTTATTGTAAATAACATTTAAAAAAAATCGACATATTAAAAAATCAAATGCTATTATTTGTTTAAAATTTGGTTAGGGACCCCATAACGCCACATCGTCACACGCCCAGGGGGCTTAGAGAAAATCGACTACATTCCTTCGATGGAATCGCCTTCAGTCAAAAATTATGGATTTTGACAGTTGACAGCGAACATCACGCCATGAGGAACGGTTGAAAACTATTAAATTTCATATTAATTTGACTGATGAAATTTCATATTAATTTGTCAAAATTTCCCGATTCTTTTGTGCGTTTTATTTATTATAAACAAAATAACACACACAACAGATTGCGGGAATCAGCAAATAGGTACCTATGTAAATATAACTGATAAATATTTAAAAAAAAATCATGACTATTTTTGTAGTGTCGAGAGCACGACACTACAAAAATAGTCATGATTTTTTTGTGATATAATTAAGGCTTCAAAAGGCAGTGTATAATACCTATGGCTGTGTTTACATATTCGTTTATTTTAATTGCATTGTTCTTGTTTACGCTATTGTTGACAACACTTTTCACATAATTGTTATTTGCTATTCATTGTTATATATGCTACGTGGTGGCCAAGTTGGTTAGGTTAAAAACACTTAGGTTCCTGGTTCAAACCCTGGTGTGTTGGTACCAATTATTATCTTTATTTATATTTTTTGATGATTATAGTTTTTAATCTAAAAATTTATGTACATTTATTTAATAACGCCACTATAGTGCCTCGGAGAGCACGTTAAGCTGTCGATCCCAGTGCCACTATACCAACTTGTGAAACTGTTTATAAATGCGTTATTGAGTCTATCCAAACATCGCGACGAGCTAGCCACTTGTTCGGTGTAGACCCATACCATTGGCTACGACGAGGTGGGATTAAAAACCCTTCCGCTGGGTATCCTAAGGCCGTCTAGGCGGTCTCGGGTGCTGTAAAGCACCCGTGATTATATTTATATTTATTTATTGTTATATATAAACATAGGTACTCCCGATGCTAAAGCAACTAATTGAATTTTTATTTATTCACTCATCTTTTTTTTTGTAAAACGCGAAATCAATTGTATTGAAGTGTAGAGCAATCATAGTTTTTTCAAATAAAGTAAATATGGCGTGCTAGATCGGTGACTGCTGTACCGACAGAGTATATTTTCTTACCCGTCATTTTAGAGCACAGTTTTGCGGCATCAGGTGTTTTTTTTTAAATAAAAATATTTTATGTAATTTTCAGGAAAAATACAAATTCACCATAAAAATACTGACTACATTATAAATAATCCTGTTACATTTAATGACAACTATGTATCAGATTTTGTTTTATGCTTGATTTCACCAACAATCCCCAACTCTAAAGGAGCTCCTAAATAAGAATTTTGACATACTTACTATGAAATAACTGTCACTTAATGCCCGATTTCACCAACTCTAAGGGAGTTTCACCACCCAATTCCACCAGAGTTGGTGAAATTGGGCATTAGTGTTGTATGTATGTATCATCACGGGTGCCTTACGGCGCCCTAGACCGCCTAGACGGCCCCAGGGTACCCAGCGAAGGGGTACTAACCGAAAACTGACAAATTTTATAATATTTTTATGAGTTTCCATTATTGGAATCACCCAAATTTCTCTAATATCTCCATGCTTTTGGTCCCACTACTATAAAATAATAAGTTATTAAACAGACAGGTTAGTGTGATCACAAGTCCTAAAATATGTTTAATGAATGAATCAGGTGGTAATGAAAACTGAACTTAAGAGACAGTATGTAATATTTTTATGAATATCAGAATGCCACACCCTAAATTAGTTTAGTAAAGATGAATAATGAAAATATGTACTAAAAATGGGAGTTTACAGTGTTATATACATAAGTTATAAAGCAGTTGTCATCAGGGTGGTGATAAATGTAAAAATGTTGAATGACACCTTATATTTTTTACTTATAATAAATATCATCACAGGTGCCTTACGGTGCAAGAGACTGCTTCATGGTACTGGGTACCATGAAGCAGTCTTCTGCTCCCAGAGGGGTTTTAATCCCTCCATGTAGCTGATAGATTTTTTCTTACAGTTACACTTTCATTCTTGGTACATATTTTCGGTATTGCCTAGTGTAATGAACAAAAACATTAGGTTTTCATTACTTCAGAATTGTATCATATGGATTAAAGTTTAGCTTAGCGTTGTGTGTGTAATTATCCTGCTGATGTTCATAGATTTTTTAAGAGAGCATTAATCTAGCTAGGAACTCGTTGGTAAGCAGCCCTATGTGTATATGTATATAACTTTGGAAAGAACAAGTTATACATATTGATATGTGGATAAATAAAAAGCATTATGATAACTTTCTAGTTTTATTTAATTAATTAATCTTGCATCTTAATTAAGCCTGTCTGCAGTCTTATGTGGTTCTTCTTGTGTAATGTTTTCTATGTTGGCATTTTAAACTAAAAATAAAAAATATATATTAGATAAAACTAAGTAGGTACTAAATATAAATACATTTCTAAGATTGCACATATTTTACTCCATGGTCTAGTATTATGGCTAGTGTCTGTATATAAAGGTTGTCGGTATGATTCGCTCGCTCATACCGGCTGCTCGACGCCGCAAGACTATGCCTCCCAAGACAGAGCTGATATTCTTGGCAGGCATATGGAAGCGCAACTTAAACCTTTCTCTGTCGTCGACCAGACATTCAACAGGAATACACAGGATAAAGTGCGGAAATTCTTCTGTGATTCAACAAAAGACCCATTCATTACCGAGGTACTGTTTCATTTCGCCAGCTGAGGTGGAGCGAGTCGCGCTCCTCTTAAGCACAACGGTCTTGTGGATTAGTGGGTCACTAATTTACAACTAACGCAGCTCCCAGTTGTAGATTCGTAGATAGTACACTAATCCGTTGTCAAGACCGTTGTGCTTAAGGCGGAGCGCGACTCGCTCCACCTCAGCTGGCGAAATGAAACGGATCGATGAAGACGACAGACGTGGGCGATAGGCGGCACAGGCTTTCAACTTTAAGCCGGACGACTGGAGACTAACTCTTATTGTTCTGGTTGTTATGAACTCCGCGTGATCCTCTGGTTCTACGGACCAGAACGGCTGTACCCAAGGAACTTAATACTCTCTACGAGAGAAGAAAGCCAACTTCATAGTAAATAAATGCCGACAAGTTTTAAGCGCCACAGCGTTAACCCTGGGAACTAAAATTTAAAAAATTCAAAATGGCCTCCTGATTTAAATATTTACAGTTTTTTGAAGGGAAATTTAATTGTGTAGATATCTGATTTTCATCAATCAAATACGTACTCAATTAAACTTCACTTCAAAGAAAAATATTTAAGGGTAATTTAAGTAGGTACAGTTGAATAAAACATCATTTCATAATATGTTTTTAATTTAATTAATTAAGCATATTGTAATAGAAAATGTAACCGAGTTAGGCTTAGTAGCTGCGGGAAACCTATGAAAGGTTCATTATACGAGGATATTAGCCCGCACTCTGCATTTACTACACTTTCCTGTTTCCATTACACAGAAATTAATAACACAAAAACTTAGGATTTCTCTAAACGACACAAGTTCATAGTCACTCAACAAATTATTAATGCAAGACAATTTCAAGTGCAAACATTTGCAAAAGTTTAAGAACACATCACAAATAAATAAACATTAATTAATGATTAATAAACAATATGCCGCTCTTTCGTAAAATAAATAAATATCTTTCTTTTTCTTGTTGAATGGCTTCTCGCTTTGCACGTGATTCTGCCATGTTTAGTTAACAAGAAATGAATTTACACTGTAATTACGTCGTAGTTTAATGAAGAAAGCGTTTTATTCATATATTTATACCAAAAAGTACTTCTTTATTTAATATTAATGAAATAAAACCATGTTTTATTAAATTAAAAATGATTCAGAAAAAATAAGTTCATTTGCTTTCCGAATAAAAAAAAAATGTATCCGTTTTGTGTCCGTGTTGTTGTATATCATTCTGTCTCTCTTGTTTCCGTATTGTATATATATCGTCTCTTTTTCGCATATTTTGCCCAGAGGTGGCGCAAATGCACATACCGTAGTTGATACCCCTTGGCTGTACCGCGATAGCCGCTGACCCGGTCTGTGGTCTCATCTCGCCTGTTCCTATTCGGCACACGGAGTTCGTTCGTTAGGGTAAGTTTCGTCTCGCCCAGGAGACGCTTCGTCAAGTCAAGTCAAGTTGTCTCGATTTTGCTCCGTAGAAACAAATCTCAATCGCTATATTTAATATATGAAATGCCTAACATGCTTAATAATTTTTAATACATACTAAAAATAATAAGAAAACCCTTCGTTGAAGATGAATTGGTAAAAAGACATGCCGCGTCGCCTCTGTCAAAAACCACACTTTTTCGACTGAAGGCGAATTTTCTTTTAGGCCCCTGCAGTCGCCTTGACGCACATACAAACATACTTATAATATTACAACTTGGCTGTTAGTCGTAGTTCAATTATTGTTTTTATGTTGGTAATTGTATGTAAAAATCTTTCTGTTGTAATAAATCTTGTTGTTGTATTAAGTATAATAAAGTATTATACTGGTTTCAAAAAAAAACATTACAGAAAGAGGGCGGCAAGAACATTATTGTAATGATTCCGTACCTAACAGTCGATTTTTTTAAATAAATATATTTTTCCACAAGCACAAGGATATAAGATATGAAAATTTATGTAAAATCCTGAAAATGTATGTATTATCAATAGATATATACGTATTACATATTATTGTGTCGCGAATGGCGGATAGGGACGTATTGGGGTGGAATCTGCCGATTTCCAATTTCGTAAACGAATAAGAGTGCTGATGTTTGTACACCTATACTGTGTTCAAGATAAGAGATAGAAGGTTGACATAGACGATAGAACGTATTTTTTTACTTTGATTGATAATGTGAAAAGCATGAAAAAGGCGGTTACGTTCTAAATGAGATGTTTTTTTTAAAACTAGTGATTTTCCAAAAAAAAAATTTATAAACTTCTGATCATTTTTTTTATGGAATCTTTTTATTTATTACCTTTTATTTTGTAAATAAACTTGTTTGTTTAATAAAGAAAGTAAAATATAGCTTCACTTTTCTTCTTCAGTAAGAAAAAATATAAAATAGAGACTACATTTTAATTCATAGATTTAGAACAGATTTTGGAATGAAACATGTTTTATAATAGAAGATTTTTGTAAAATATCTTTATATATTGTTGTAAAATAACTATAGTATATAAGGTAATTAATTATATATAATACAAGTATAAGTTTTTACGTGATGTAGAGTGCTATCCAACATTATAAATTTTTAAAGGAAACAACAATATGAGGGAAAGTTTCATGTGACAATCAATACACGACGTACAAACGTTCTGAAAAGGAAATGGAGAAAAGCGCTTTAGGCCCGGTTTCTTAATGGATAGTCATCTTGACTAATTGTTAAATAATGACAGACGAAAAAAAGTGTTTCTTGATATAGTTAAATTTACTATCTTTTAAATATAATAAATTAATAATAATTTATGTTACAAATAGTTAGTTTCCCTACTTAAAAATTAGTGGTTAAAGAATAAAATAAAATTCATTACTTTGTAAGATACGAATGTTGTGTTATAATTATATAGTTTGCGTTGCTTTTTTTTGCAAATTATAATAAAAATGAATTTGAAAGATTTTACCAATTATGAAATCGGATTGTTTGGATGAAGATTGCTTAATGTCAAAAAGCGTAAAATCACTTCCGTCCCAGAAAAGATCACTAAAATTTGGAATGAATTTCGGACAGAGGCCGGCGCTTTTAGGAAACCTCATGGGTGCTCATGCCCATTTGATGACTCGAAAAAGTGGTTGAGGAAGGAAGAAGAGTTTTAGGTTTTGTTTTGCTCGCATCGGCATCGCGCAACGAGAAACTACTAAATATACTGGTATCCGTTGCCCGCATCGTTAATAAATAATAAATTGAGACAACATCATTGTCCTGGTCCCAAACTAAGGTTTCGCCTTGTGCTATGGAAACCGGCGCTCTAAACCTTTAACTTGCGATCTAAACTGGTCGTCGGGTAAAGAAAAAACGCTAATCCCTAAAAGGCGATTACTGATCTGTTTCTTGATGTCTATTCTCAGGGGTGCTCGGCACCCACTGTTTATTTCTCGTGGGTGCTCGAGCCCTCAAGCACCCACGGAGTCGGCGCCCCTGATTTCGGATAAATATAAAACATATCTGTGGCTCATAAAATAATTTTAAAGGTTTCTTTAATGCCGAACAACAAGGCACGAAAATAACTTTATATTCAAAGTGATGTATATTATTTATAAAATTTCCGGAAGCTGAACGTAAAAAAGTGGGCAAAAATAATGACAATTTATAGTTTTGCTAAGTTTCGGAGCATTATATTGAATAAATGGTTGTACTGATAACCTATTGATAACTTTAATTTTATTTTTCAAGAAACATATTTTGCTGATGCCATTAAGAAACCGGCCCTAAGTCGTAAATCCAATAGCTTGTTCGTAAACGAATAATTAAAACATTCCATTCACGGTAATATTAATAACATTTTAAATTACAAAGCAAATTATTGTAAAATTATCTTCTACGATACAACCTATAAATTATTTACATATATAAATCAACTATAACATAACAATAATCGACGGAAAAAAGTCGATTTCGTGTAACATTTATCTTAATATCAGATCCGATTAAAATTACTGTCAAAAAAAATAAAATAAAAAATAAATCCAATTATTTATAAATGCCCATGTTTAACGCACGATGCCTTTCTTATCGTGAACAGACTATAGGTCATTTACAAGGAATGCACTAAATGTACTTACTTTACCTAAGTAGGGTAACTACCTTCCAAATACTACAAACTAAAATTAAGTTAGTACAAAATATATAGATAATATTTAATAGGTACTACCACACTTTGACACTCGACTCAAAATGTATTAAGCGATCGTAGGTACTTAGTTTCTTGTTATATGGCGGGTCGGGGTTTTGTCAGTTTTTTATACCTACTAGATATGACAATGTCCGAAATTGTAACATTTTGAATTTGTTGACACCCAGTTTTTTCTACGTTAATTAGTTTACGTATATAATTAATCAGCGGCAAATTACAGTGATTTAGCATTGTACCTATTCCGACATTTTGTTATAATACCTATATTAATTACCTACTATAATATATTATAATTTGTGATCATTTTTAGAGAGCAAATAAACTATATTTTTGCTGTAGGAGCGGGGTTCATAAAAAACATTATTAATCGCGGAATTTCGGAATTTGAGGGATTTGCACCTTTTCTTATCAGTCTTACCTTTTTCGAAACACCTTGTTGTGCCAAAATATTGCATACAATAATAGGCTCCTGGATAATATTTTAACGAACTTGTGTTTTTATTTTGTATATGTATCTACATTCCTATGAATTGTCAGTAATTATTTTTAATGGTTTTATTTGTTATAGATACAATAATTATCAAGTCAACTTAAAAGTAGAATTCCCGGAAATAATATCCAGTTACTAACTGACAAGTTTGCCAGCCATAGAAAATATTTTCAAAGGTAGTTCACATATAAAAATACAAATGGAAATCACGTGGACAAACTTCACGCAAGGGCGGCGAACTCCCGCCCGCCTAATGGAACATCTCGGCTTCCATAGTCCGCAAATAGTACACACCAATGTTGTTTGTAGCTTTACAAGTTTGTCGCCTGTACAGGGCTGTATACGATAAGTGTCGATTTTCAGTTTAAAGAAGGTGCACTACTGGGAAAATCTTAATACCGTCGGTGGTCCATACAAGGTATAAGGTGTTTCATTTTTATCGTAAATACGTGGTGGCCGAGTTGGTTAGACCTTGGACTTAAAAACACTAAGGTCCCTGGTTCGAATCCCGGTGTGTACCAATGAGTTTTTAATTTAAAAATTTATGTACATTTGTTTGACAACACCACTATAGTGCCTCGGAGAGCACGTTAAGCTGTCGGTCCCGGTTTCACTATACCAACTTGTGAAACTGTTTATAGATGGGTTATTGAGTCTATTCAAAACATCGCGACGAGCTAGCCACTTGTTCGGTGTAGACTCATACCATCGGCTACGACGAGGTGGGATTAAAACCCCTCCGCTGGGTACCCTGGGGCCGTCTAGACGGTCTCGGGCGCCGTAAGGCACCCGTGAAGATATATATATATATAATGCAAATTCGACTTTGTAGCCGCCAATTATGTAACCGCATCATTTAGCCGGCATAGTAGTCTCCTTTCAGGGTGGAATAGATGATAATAAATAGTGATCGAAAATAAATTCGGGTGCAATTATACCTAAACTTATTTTTTTTTAATATTTTCATATAAAAAAAAACAGATTCACCTGAATGTGGAACTACAAACAAACGGGATAAAAAAGTAAACGAGTTCGATGCAGGCAATTTACGGGATTTGTATTTCCATCGAACGGTTGGAGGCCACTGCCCTATTTTCTGTAAGTCGCAAAAATGGACAGAAAGCGCTGGGTGTCCTAAATGTGTAACTAGGAGAGAATACCTAAGAACGACAGTTTTAAAGTTAATCTATGCACACAATAAAATAGTAGACTGTCCGTGGCTTATAATGAAGATTATGGAATTTGTACCACTGCCCTATTTTCTGAAAGTCAGAAAAATGGATAGAAAGCGCTGGGTGTCCCAAATGTGTAACTAGGAGAATACGTAAGAAACATAGTTTTAAAGGTAATCTATGTACATAATTTAATTGTAGACTGTCCGTGGCTGTAGGTATATTAAAGATTTTGTAAAAAAAAACTACTGGAACACGCGAGATATAAGTAAATAGGACGTTTTTTATTTATGTAGGTTTTTTTTTCTTTATTTGTGACGTAAAAACCACTCATTGGATTTAAAATCGAATTATTGAAAGATAAGAAGCTTTATTGTAAATAACATTTCAAAAAAATCGACCTATTAAAAAATCAAATGCTATTATTTGTTTAAAATTTGGTTAGAAACCCCATAACGCCACATCGTCACACGCCCAGGGGGCTTAGAGAAAATCGACTACATATCTTCGATGGAATCGCCTTCAGTCAAAATTTATGGATTGTGACAGTTGACAGCGAACATCACGCCTAGAGGAACGGTTGAAAACTGTTAAATTTCATATTAATTTGACTGATGAAATTTCATATTAATTTGTCAAAATTTCCCGATTCTTTGGTGCGTGTTATTTATTATAAACAAAATAACACACACAAAAGATTGCGGGAACCAGCAAATAGGTACCTATGTAAATATAACTGGTAAATACTTTAAAAAAAATCATGACTATTTTTGTAGTGTTGTGCTCTCTATGATATTATTAAGGCTTCACAGTGTATAATACCTATGGCTTTGTTTACATATTCGTTTATTTTAATTGCATTGTTCTTGTTTACGCTATTGTTGACAACGATTTGCACATAATTGTTATTTGCTATTCATTGTTATATATGCTACGTGGTGGCCAAGTTAAAAACACTTAGGTCCCTGGTTCGAACCCCGGTGTGTAGGTACCAATAATAATTATCTTGATTTATATTTTTTGATGATTATCATTTTTAATCTAAATATTTATGTACATTTATTTAACAACGCCGGTATAGTGCCTCGGAAAGCACTACCAACTAGTGAAATTGTTTATAAATGGGTTATTGAGTCTGTCTTTACTGTTGCAATCGCCCGATAGTTTGTGTACAAAATATAAATCGTTAGTGATGTTCCGTGTCCATATTTCGATGAGTGAATTTCACTTATTTGCATAAATATTTATGTAGCTTGGTGTAACGTGTTTTAGATTTTGCGAAGATTTAACAAAAGACAAATAGCTTAATTAAGAAAAAAAATACATATTTTACTACAAAATTTGATTTGACTGAAATGAAGATAAAGAAGAACGGTCATAGCCCATGTATTTTCAGACCCAGGCTTAGAAGCAGCGTTCAAAAATTAAACCTATCAGTTCGATAGAGGAAAATACATATAATAAAATTGTTAATAACATTGAAGTTCGAGAAGTTGGGAGAAAAAAGTTATTCTCATTTGAATTTCAATTTGAGGTTATGTTATGACTAGTTAGTATAGCGAACAATTTCGGTCGGCGAATTATTAATCCGCAAAATTATTAGTAGCGTTTCCTAGTGCTGCACTGATAGAATAATATTATATAATCTGTAGATGATAATAATATATCGTCGCTCTTTTTTATTATTAATTATTTTAAAATAGCACTGGATCAAGTCCATCGGCCTATCGTCGCTATATTTTTATTTTATTTTTATTTTGTTCATGCGATAAATGGGCAAAGGGCATTCAATACTATACGGCCTTTTCTTTTTCTTCAAAAATAATGTGAAATCTCTCTTTATTTTGTTAAATCTCAATCCAGATAAGCAAAAATAATATATTTTAATGTATAAAGCATTTTTTTTCTGCATAATGTGAACAAATATACAGAAAAGGTAGAAGAATCAGCACGTAACAAAAGTTGTCAGAACTTTTTTTCCCAACTTCTAAAATTATTTTGAATACTGGAAAATAATGCTTAAATTATCTATTATTAAGTAAGCATATCGTTGTTTGTGAACGCTAAGCTTTTCCGGTTGGGTCCAGAATGACCGTTCGCCTTTAGAATCAAGATATAATTGTTCACTGGTTATAATTTTTGTAGGTCAGCAATCTATTAAGTTTTAGCTGAAGGTATACCCACCTACTGAAAGTTAAAAAAAAACTTGTTGAAAAAAAAACATTTATTAATAAAGTTTTGTTACAAAGCACTAACATCGAATCCGGAAGCGGCTAGCGTATCCAAAAGCGCTGAATATTTCTTGCTATGATTTTGTAAACACGACTCGGAGGGACCCGCTGCCAACAAATCGGCTAAGGCAGAAGTTAATGCTGACAAGTCTTCTGCTTTATCCGCTTTCTGTGCCAGAAAATAAAAACATAATCAATTTTTACATAATCAATTTAACAAATTACTTCAATAGAATCGTACCCGCATCGTAATAGAAACATGCTCGCATTTTTTTTTGACAATTTTCCATTGGCGATTTGTTGATGACAAATTAAGCTATTGTCATTCTATTACGATGCGATTTTGACACGATTCAACTCAGTATATTTAGTCTGTGGGCTCATTTTAGCAACTTAAATTTGAGGTGGTAGTCTCCTTTCAGGGCTCAATTACAAAACGGACAATTGATTTTACGATAAAGCAGCGAGGATACATAAGTGAGACTTGCAGTGCGTCTGACGTCTTGCGTCAGTCGTCGGCCATTTCGTAACTGCATCATTAACAATATATTAATCGAGATATTCTACATAAGTAGGTACTCACTTGAAATGTGATCAAAGCACATACGGAAAGTTTCTGTAAGTTTAATATTTCACATCGTCTGAGATGAGCTTCTGCCGTTTCCTTGACCTGTTCAGCGGTGACTGCGTTAGGCATATCAACGTGAACTCTTGCCACTTCACTTTGGGAACAGGCGTTTAGGGAATCGCAAACTTCTACCCAAACTGATGTTACTCCATCTATTGTAAGTAAAAAGCATGAAACTAAATAATAATAAAATTTGGGTATCAAGTCAATTTGGATGGAGGGGGCCTCCATCCAAATTGACTTGAATTTTAAAAAGTTATTTTAAAAAATCCTCCAAAAAGCTTGTGATAATGATATTTATTAACAAATATGCCTATGGAATTATTACAATCCCTGGAGTTGACTTGACGCCCATATAAACGTACTTCCAATATTACGATTTTTTTTTTAATGTTCGTAATTGTATGCAAAAAGTTCAAAAATCTTTCTATTGTGGGTAATATTTTTTTTTTGTATACAAAAAAAATAAAAAAGGTTCTTTTTTTCTGACATCGAAAAAAATAAAAATAAAGACCCAACACAAAAAGATTAATATATACAATTACCAACAGAAATAATATTTTAAATCTGCGACGAACTGTATTATTGGAAGTGCGAAAGCATATAAAAGCATGTTCTCCATACAAAATTATTAATGGAGAACGCGGAGTTTGCGATTACGAGTGCCCTTAATTAACTTTTGAGAAAGTGAATAATATATTCTATTTTAGAAAAACTTGTTATAATTATTATAATCAATATATTATACACTCTCACTGAGCGATAGAAAAACACTCATTTTAAATTAAATATAAATTTATTCTATTTTATTTGTTGCATTGCAGTGGGCAATTTTTACAACCAAAAAAATAAGATATTATTTTGACATGACAATAAAATAAATTGACGTTTTTCTTCTTAAATAAAATCTTCATAAAATGTTGTGACTAAGGTCGCAACAATCTCCGGGGCTTTGAAAATAACTACTCTTCAATTTTTACTGGTAGAGGGCATAAACGATTGATAGCTCGCGCTACACACCTTTTTGAGTTTTCACATCAAAAACTCTACATTTGTTATCCGATCCTGGATATGATCTTATAATTCGACCTAATGGCCAATTTAATGGTGGATTATTTACTTCCTTCAATATAACAATTAGTCCTTCTTTTAAATTTGGGTGTTCCTTGCGCCATTTAGGTCTTGCTTGAAGTTCAGAAATATATTCACTTTGCCAACGTGACCAAAAATGTTGGCGTGCTTGCTCAATGCGAGCGTATCTTGATAGATGCGATACATTTGCATCTTCAAATGAGGGCGATAATAAACTTGTAAGTGGTCTTCCAATTAAAAAATGACCTGGCGTTAAACAAGATAGATCATCAGGGCTTGAGGATAAAGGAGTTAGAGGCCTGGAATTAAGTATGGACTCGATTTGAGCAAATAGTGTACCAAAGTTCTTTGAAAGTAAAGTGCGTATTTCCAACAACGCGCTTCATAAAACCATTTTGCCGACTTCACGGCCGATTCCCACAACCCTCCGAAATTCGGCGAGTAGGCATTAAACAATTAGTAAAACTACCAATGGCACGATTGGCATCGACAAAATTCGTGCCACTCACTATACCTACGTCCCTATAATTATATGTTTGAAAATATAATTCTCAATACCCAGTGTATGGATTAATGGATGAGTTATTTCGCCGATGGTATTAGGAGGCAACATCTAATAAGCGGCGAGCGTATTGCAGTGTTTATGATAGTATAGCCTCATTGTATGAAGCGGTCACCCATCCCAGAACCGGCCTTGTTGACATCTACTTAAACTTGTTATTAGTTTCGCAGTGACTTAACCGGCTGGGGCCGCTTTTTTACCCAATAATTTACCAAAATACTTTACCAATATAAGGCAAATAGGTTTCGACGGCAAAATATTCCACATAAGAATTCAGGAGGAGAGTGACATCTACATCAACTCTGGTAAAGAAATTATATCGCATAGGAGAGTTGTGATCTTCTGCTGGCTGAGTCCGTATTGTGAATACTGTCTCCAATGCGCTCCCAAACATTGGGCTAACCTAAAATATCAAATTAAGGGTTTATCAACTGCCAATTGTATAACTATAGAAAATCGAGCCCCTGTGTGGGATGCCACTTGTCACGCACAAACACGAAAGCGTCGCAAATACTCTCAATTAACTGCAGATTACGAGTTTGCGGCGCTTGCGTTCGAAATAGTGCACTAAGTCCGTGGTCGTCTTAAAAACCTCGGAAGAGGCTGGTTCTCGTCTCAGGTGACCCAAGGGCTGGCAGTCACGTTGCTAAAAATCTTAGTATTACAATAAGAAGCAACGCTGCCAGTATTTTGAGCACTATGCAACGCTGGCGCGACTTGGACTGTGTATTACACAGGCCAGTGGACAGTATTGGAAGCTGATGATGATATTATTTACCTAGTTATCCCTTGCCATGTAAAGATTTACATGAAATAAATGATTTTGACTTTGACTTTGACTTTGACTTTGCTCCCAATAAAGTAAAAAACGTCTAATATTATAGTCATGTTTCAGCATCAGAGTTACAGTTTACTCACAGACCTAGGCGGCAAGCAATTCTAGGTCTGCGAGTTTACTTTATTTCTTGTTGTTGTCTGAACAGATTTCTTAATATTATTGAATTTTTCAAGCGGTGTGTATAAAATGGACGGCAACTTTTTAATTATCTTTATTGGAGCACTGCATGTGACCTTGAATTTATCTGATTTTAAGTAGACTTGCCATCCAAGCAGATCCATAAATGCGATCGATCAAAGGGACCACAACAACAGACTAAAACATTACTAGGTCACTTGACGGTTCTTTCAAGATGATTGTGGTGGTAACAAAACTGGTTGATTGGCTTACCATACCTAAACACCAGCCAGAATAATATCCGTCTCCGTAGAGTAGTGGTTATGCCTTTGGCGTTGTATCCGGAGGACAAAAAATATTACTCGTAGTAATATGTGGTTTCAGGTACACTTAGTACAAGCCTAGAGCTTAGTTTGTGACCAGATAAAATGTGTAAAATGATCCTACATATTTTTAAAATATAGAAACGGGGCGTCTTTTGGAAATTCATATTTTTTGTCGCCAGGAGTACAGAATACAAAGTAATCTTACCGTTATTTCTCCAATCGAAGGACTATAGTTCATTTCGAAGTTCACATCAGCATAGACAGTTCCAGCAGTGTCACAGTTGAATGTTAACGAACAACCACATTCAGCCACTAAACGAGCCCTTCCTGGTGTGGCGTCGATTTCAGCTGTTAACTGACGCCATTCCGTAGCATTGTTGAAGTCTGCCAGCTCTGTTAGAAAGTTTTCTTCGATGGATAATATCGTAATCGTGTCTGTGATAGCTTCCCCGTGCTGTAAATTAAAAATAAGTATGAATCTAAATATAACGTCAACGAACAGCCACATTTAACGGCCAGACGAGCCCTTCCTGGGATCAGTTTCAGCTGTCAACTGACGCCATTCCGTAGCATTGTTAAAGTCTGCCAGATCGTTTATTCTTTTTTGTACAGAGGGTCAGCATGCCAATCCAGCGCGGAAACGCCGCCCGCCAGCGTCATGGGCGTCACACGTCTTGCCGCTTATTTTAGGTAGCTGCTTTTTTGACCCCTTTTTATTTTCCTTACCTTTTACATTATATATTTGAGTTTTTATTTAGTTGGTAACAAAGTGTGTTTATTTAAGTTTTAATTAATCTTTATTCTAAATTGGTCCGTAAGCTTTGGAAATATGCGGTCATTTTTGCGATACTTTTAATCTGTATATTACGAGTAAATATAATGCAAAATGAAAAATTACGAGGTAGCCTACGAGTATCTTACGAGGAGACCTACTACACCGAACATATGGCTAGCTCGTCGTGATGTTTGTATAGACTTAATAACCCATCTATGAATAGTGAATCTGGGACCGACGTGCTTAACGTGCTCTACGATGCAGTAAAGTAGTATTGTTAAACAAATGTACATACATTTTTAGATTAAAAACTTATTGGTACACTTTGGGGTTTGCAGTTCCAGACCTAAGTGTTTGTAAGTCTAAGGTCTAACCAACTCGGCCACCACATATATATTTTAGTTAGTTTATAAATTATAACCCCAATATGTCATTGTATTTCATCCAATACGAGAAGATTATTTAAATTACTATGAGAACTAATTAAAAATAGCATTATTTTAGAGATTTAAGGATTTACTATATTAAAATTATGGATTATTTGATTAAGTACGGGTTAGGGTTTATTTTGAATTAAATAGGTACAAAATATGTTTTAAATAAATTTCATACTTTATAGATTTAGGATATCGATTTGACGACGAAGCAGCGGGGATATGAAACTAGACTCGTAACCGGATCATTTAGCCGGCATAATCCAGAGATTTGTAGGTCTGCTTCCCATCAGGTGAATACAAAGTAACGAGCCGTGCTTCAATAAAAAATAAAAATCTATACGAAAGTAAACCTGTTTGTTACGAGACCCTGGGAACGCCACAGCGTACATTTTTAACGGTATGTTAAAAATGTACGCTGTGGCGTTCCCACATCTTCATCATCACACATATTGGGACTGCAAATATACTAGGTGTTTGTATTTTAAGAAAAAGGTTTTTAAATACACCAGATAGACAAGTGTTTTTAAAGAAAAGTTGAACATTTAATAATATATATTGTTTCTGATTAATTGCTCATTAGTACAAATACCTAAAGTGAGGAGTGAAAAAGGCCTGATACTAGTATATATAAGTACATACCACACAAGACCCACAGGTATCATTTTCAGGCTGATAATCTTTCGTGGCAAAGTACCAGGTTAAACTGCAAGAAGGCGCAATGTTACTGGCATTTCCTACTAGCGATATTATTCCGCCTTCGTTGACTACTCGATGTAGAGGCGAAATCTGAAATAGAAAATTGGAAAGGCGGATATTTTCCTTGATTTATTTATGATGCAAAAACCATCCAGTGACCTAGTCATGTTTCGGGTTTAGTCTGTAGGTTCATCGGTTTTCCGGAGACTAATGCATCGATTTCTTGTCGAGGTAGTATTCTTCTTTCGTTGTGCGGTTTTGAAACTGGCGATTTATTTCACTATAAAGCAACGAGCGATATTAAAATAGGCTAATAATGCAAATACGTCTTTGCCGCCGCCCATTTCCTAAGCGCATTTAGCGGGAGCGTTCAATATTATTAAATAACAATGTATTGATAGATCCCATTCATGGACTTTGTAAGTATGCTTACCATCAGGTAGATAAAAAGTCACATGCCGTGCTCCATTAACAAAGTTGTAGCCCCGAAACTTTAAAACTTTTTATTATGTATCGATTTTAATGAAAAGAACGCAAGCCTGGCTATGAAGCTTATATTGTCAAAATAACGAAGTCCTATAACTATGACATAAAACAATCACCAACAAAAAACACTAAAAAGGTCATGCACTCTATTCCCTTGTATTACAGGTGCTTTTGACTCGATAACCTAGCCATTCTGTGTCGTGGCTATTGTACTTAAGGCTGAATTCGTATTTATGACGTCATTACCTTCTGTTTAATTTCCCAAAAATTGAAAATTGAACAGTTGAGCCCAAAGTCACTCTGTTGAAATTTCATTGTATGGAGTGTAAGTAAGCTCAGTTACATAGTTTATTATTTTAGATATTATGTACTTTTAAAAAATCTTGCTATTTAATTTTAAGTAATGTATTGTCGAACTAGTCAAGAAATGTGGATTTATTTGATGTTTAAATGATGCTCTACTATAATTTCCCGACATGCTTAAGTGTGATATTACCGCCACATTTATAATAATAATATGTAGGACAATATCCACATATTTCTCTGGTCACAAATTAAGCTCTAGGCTTACACTATGTGTACCAGACGCAACGATATAATACATATTAAATTTTAAAAACTGTCACGGTCGCCAAATGTTGTATTTTCTCTTGTTTATAGTATAATAATCAGGTATTTAATATATTTTAGGGAATAAAGGAATTTAAGGAATACAAATTTGTAACATTTCAATATCTCTTCTTATCCATCCATCACAATAGCTGTCACTATATATATAACTACTTAAAAAAAAAGAAAAAATAAACATTTTTCACACATCGAAACCCTCTTGGGTTCGATTCCCTTCGGATACAACGCCAAAGGTGCAATTTAATTAATATACTTATTTTATCAGTTTTAATTTATTATTAGGCATTGGTAATAGTTACTGTCAGCCTATGTAATAAACTATATTTAAAGAAACAGATATTTGCCTCAGACCTTTAAAAAAATGCATAGACATAAAGTCACGATTCTATGCTGGCTAAATCATGTGCTTACGCAATACTTACTTCTAGAATAGGTAATCTTGGTTCTACAGTTTCTATAGACAAACTTGCTTTAGTGGAACTTGCACCACTTTTTACAGTAACTTCAATTTCATGTCTGGAATATTTATTATTTTATTAGAAACTAATAACTAATTCCATGTAGCTTTGTATATTATTATTTGCCCGCGATATCGCATGCATATTTTTTTTCATATTTAACATTTCTAAGTGCGCAAACACTTGACCGCTATTTTATAACCGACTAAAAAACTGGTTGGAGCTTCTCAATTTGACGCGTATGTTTTATTTTAATTATGTCACCAAATTGGTCCAGGAATTTAACAATATGTATGATTAGTGTATGTGTAGACGACAAATTGGTCCAGGAATTTAACAATATGTATGATTAGTGTATGTGTAGACGTGGAGTGTGTGTTAATGAGTCTTAAATTGTTGATACAATAATTCTAAGTTTAAGCATTGATGAAACCTTAGGATCGTGATCTCCGGAGGCCGAGAAGTTTGCCAAATCATTTTTTATATATTGCACTGGCCACAAACTAAGCTCTTAGGCTTGTACTGTGTGTACCAGAAACAACGATATAATACATAATTATATTTTATAAATACCCAGACTATGACAAACTGTACAGAAAAACGTGCCAATATTTTTTTGTTATGGATGGGAATCGAACCCACGACCTCCAGATACAACGTCAAAGGCGCAACCACTAGTCTAATTCGCAAACTACTTTATTAAAAATCTGATGACCGTCGAGATAAGTCATTTTTCCTACAGAGGATTATCTTGGAGATACAAAGGGGTAACGCAGCGTGCATACTCGTTACTAAGGGTAACACTGCTGGGTTGTTAATTATTTTTGTTATATGTATCTTTTTTTATATTGTTTTAGATATTATTTTATATTTATATATTACATAATTACATAAATAACTACGTACAAAGGCTTAAACTAGATATTAAATGTACATATATTTATATATTGGATATGTTACATACTTACATAGTTTAAGCTTTGTCATACGATTATAAGGGTTATGTGAATAACCCCCGGTACATACGTAGTTAATATTGTTTTTACTCACGATCCAATATCAGATAATCCATTAAATATTTCCAAAATATGAGTATCTTCGCTCTCAAGGCCTTCGCACGGGTCACCATTAAAAATACACGTCCATTCAAACTGCAATGGATTTCATGTTTTAAAAACATTTTTTTTTCAGTTATTTACAGAATATGGAAACAAAACAGCAATGCGTCGTTTGTGGAATTATTAATCATTTCATGTGCAAAATTTCAGAATACCTACCTGAAATATGAATACTCTATATTCAGGTTTTTAAATAATAAATAATATGTGAGGACACTACACCACGGGATTTAGTTTTCTAAAAGTGCAGGTCGATTTTTCCGTCACATTGCCATCAATGACGCAGGACGCTTGCCGTTATATCAATTCTTTTATTTTATAGCTTACAAGCTTGAGTCGAGATGATAGCAAACGACCAGCTTTACATGTTGTTACAGCCATACTTTTGCCCCATCCCATCTTCATGGAACCTCTGTTAGAGCGGGCGCTGCGGCGGAACAAGCACAAACTAAACAAGCGCCGAAAGTATGTAACCATTTCTAATGATCACATATTTTCCGTGTTTGCTGTGGAAACGATGGGCCCGTGGGGATCAGAATGAAAGTCATTATACAATGAAATAGCGCCAATGCTCATCGACATCTCTGGGGACAATAGAGCTGGTAGCTTTATAATTATTATAATATAATAAGTATGAGTTAATTCAAAGACAGCATTACCCAATACGCTGGCAGCATTTCCTGCTGCCAGCGTATTGGGTACCGTGCCATTAATGGACAGTGATTTCGTAGATTTTCTAAATTTGTAACTCGTAAAAACAAATTATCTAATAATAACGAGGGTAAGAGGCCGGTGTGACTGTAACTCCATAGCACAAAGGTCGAGCACTTATATGGGACGCCACCTGTATGGACACTGTAGGTCCCAGCTATATAGACATAACGTCTAAAATCCGGCGCTGCAGCATTGGTAGCCCGAAATAGGAAAATTGTTAAATACAGAAATCATTGCCCTTCTTATGAATTTTTAGCATTTTCATTAGAACCTTGGTCGCAAAAAATTTAGACGAACTTTTGGAAAATTATTAATAGATACTGGAGACTAATCCTATCCTCGCATTCTATTCTAGCATTGCAGTTTTGTCAACTCACAACTCACTCAATGTCACAAACCAGTTGTATAAATATGACCTCGATTGGTCAAGTCGTACAGAAGTTAAGCCGTAAATTGTGTTTTGTCCGACTACATTACTACGCTACCTAAATGCTACGAAAATGCTACGACGACTTTTTATATAACATTTCGCAAATTGTATATGGTTCTACTACATTCCTATAAAGTTCGATGATGATGCTACGAAAGTGCTACTTGGACATCACTATTTTTATAAAATATTACCTTTTCCGAAAATTGTATATCAATTGTTGTACTACGAAGTTCGCTACGATAATGAAGCTACGAAAATACTACGACTACATTACAATCACTTTTTACATAAAATATTAGTTAGGAAAGGGTGTATGGAATATAAAATTATTGGCTTCATATAGACTGACCATACTTTCGAAAAATACAAGGCTTAAGCTTTTCAATTAATATTTAATTTTCTTACGTGAAATTCATCAGACAAATAGTCGTGGTTAAAAACCTCAACTTGTACAGTGAAATATGTAGAAGTACTGACAACCAGCGCATTACTGCTTAATGCTGCTTCGAGCCCTCTCTGCAATACCTGTACTGAGTAATGCATCTGAAAAAAAAAACAGAATCAGCCAGAAGTGAAAACTTCTTTGCTTCACAAACTTGTGGCGTCGTTGAGCGTATTTCACCGCTTTTACTTCATGGTAACAGTGCTCTGAATTATGTATATGTAGTTTATGTATTTATATATATAAAATATATTTAAGTATTGAAATATACTTATAGATTGTAAGTATTTTATACTTACTATTGTATTGCACCTACCTCACTTATTATATACTGCTTTAATTGTCCCGAAGGTGTGACTGGTTTTGTATGCAATAAGGATTAAATAACAATAATATAATATATATTTCTAAGGTCTTAGATCTAAATGAACCAGTAAGCCAGTCGATGGAATAGACTCGTAATGCAAATTCGTCCTTGTTGCCGCCCATTTCGTTATCGAATCGTTTAGCGATAATTTATTGATCGCCCCATTCAAGGAATTTGTTGGCCTGCTTAACATCAGGTGGATACAAAGTCACATTCTGTGCTCCTATAAAAAAAAAGTTTTCCTGTTTCGTGCACGGACAACTATATGTCGCGCGTCGGAAAGCCACCATCTATCTATAAGTGACCCTCGCGACTACGTCTGCGTAACTTTAACCGTTTACGCAACCCACGCAACGAAAGCTCTCACTAGCAATACCTTTTCCCCGTTTTTCGTAACATTGTTTATTGATGGTCTGCTCCTATTAGTCGTAGCGTGATGTTAAGTAGCCTAAACATTTCCTCGATAACTGAGCTATCCAACTCTAAAAAAAAAAAATCAATTCGAACCAGTAGTTCTTGAGATTAGAGCGTTCAACCAAACAACCTCTTCAGCTTTATAATATTAGTATAACGGAAGTTGACCGGGTCAGTTAGTCTGTCAATAACATCGCTACATTACTTTCACAGCTTACCTGATTAATAATAGCACTATCGCTAGAGCGTACAACTTCACAGGTTATGTCATAACCATGATTCACTATCAATGTCCCTGGAGGGATTGTTAATCTGGCACCAATGTCCTTGCTGGTCCACTCATCACCATTTTCCAAGTCATCTAATGTCCATATGAACTGAAATAAAGGCATTATCACTAGAGCATAGATTCTCAACCATTGTTATGTCGCGACCCACGAAAAACTATCTACACTATTAAATTATAATAATATTTTAATTAATAGTTTATTTATACGTTTAATAACTAATTTATATTATTTTATTTTATTATGTCTCAATATTGTATCATTTGAAAGTTAGTTTGTATGTTTCGAGGTTTATTAATTTTCAACAGACTGCGACCACCTTTATTAACAAACGTGATTTTATTTAAATTTAGTCCACGCCATAGCACCAAGTGCGAAGTCGAATCGTTTTTTTTTCATTTTAAAATATCACGCAAACGACGTTGCGGGTAACAGCTAGTAAAATATAAAATGACATACATGATAATTGTCAGTAGGACGACACATGGTAACCTGAGCTTCCAGCGTATATTCCATGTCAGGGTATATAAGATCACCTCCTAGGAGAACCAGGGAGAATTTGTCGGTCTCTCCATCAGACAGTTCCAGGGTCCTCTTGCCGCTTATATTGTTTATCCGAAATACTTTATGACCCAGGTCTTCGGAATCCATTATGCCTGTCACATTGAATATGTAGTCCACGTCTGGTAATAGCTGTTTTTGGAATAAAATAGTGCGATTAGTATTTGTGAAATTACGGTTCCGTATAACATTAAATATTATACAAATGAATAGCCCTAGGAATTAATATTTTTTTAAAAGAATAACTCCAAAATATATCTATAAATAAACAACAGTGTTAATAAATTAAAACTAAAAACACACATTCCCCCATTGAACAGCGAGGCTGACCCTTTGAATAAACAAAGGGTCACCCGTCACTAAACGGAGGTTATCACCAAAAAATACGTCATTTTTTTCAATAAAAATAATTATCTTTATAATTTTATTTATCTTGCTCCGTTTTATTTTAGGCGCCTTTCTTAATATTTTATTATTTATTCATTTTATTTTTTTTATATGATCATCTGCTGCAATCATACTTTAAACAACGTTGTTAAAAGTTTTTTTTTTAAGTTGGGTGTAAAGTTAAAAAAACAAATAAATTATAATTTAGAGATAAAATGGTACTTACTTCATTATTATCTATGACATACAAAAAAGGTTCAGGCTGCTCTCGATTTAAGGTTACTTCCAGATTTCTTACGGATCTCCAAAGTAGAAGAGTGAACCTTTGCGAAGGTTGTTTTAGAGGCTCCCATCGCACTGTCCACGTCAAATCTATGTGACCACCTCTAGCTTGGACCCTTTAAAAATATTTTTTTACAGGGAATAGCGAAAAATACTCAAAGGCAGAGAGATTTTAATAAAAACTAAAACTGTGTCATTACATTTTTTTTAATTTATTCTCCTAGCCGGGAGTCGAACCGGTTTATTTTGGAAAAGAAAGCTAGATGCATGAATAAGAAAATCGGTGTAGAACTTCTGTCACCATCTGCCGGGGTCTATTATAAGAATAAAATTCTGGTAAGTAATATCAAGCGGAAAATTAAAGAAAAGTGATCATTTTTAATAAAAAAACATATACCTTACTGTCTACTTTATTAACTAAAAACAATGTTTATCATAATGCTCTTCAAAATCAATCTTCATTGAAAACAACAACAAGTAAATACAATAATAAGTTTTTAATAAAAGTAAGAAAATATATTTATTATTAAACTAATTATTGAAAATAATAATAATTTCGAACAATTTATTAGTTAGGGCTTAAAGGCTTTAGGCAGTTTTTGCTATTCCTTGTATTTTAGAATTTGGCTTTAAAGTCACACTTAAAAACATCAGTAGTCAGGTATTCAGGATACCTAAGATATTAGTTATTTAATTTTGGGTGGGAGGTAGGGTTATCAGACGTCCTTTATTTAAAGGACGTCTGATAACTTGACGACTTTGAAATAAAGACTAGAGAACAATACTCCTTACTTTATTTTGAATAAAAGTAATGCATGCATGGTTATGAAATTCTATTGGCACATATAACACGGCGTTTTATTGAAAACAACATTATTAATTAGTCCTTTATTTTCTCCTAACAAATCCTTCACATAACGAAAGCTAGCAACCCTAGAGGTAGGTCTATATAACTTGGCTAGATGCACAAACCGTCTAGTGACCTAGGCATGTTTTGGTTTCAGTTATCAGGAGACTACTCAATTCTGGTACAGGTGATCGCTTCAGGGCAGTTGGTTTGACATAAAACTATGCAAAAGCAGTCAAGTCTTGGTTTAAGTCTGTAGGTTTCCGGAGACTACTACATCGATTTATTCATTTCATGGGTTTCCTTATCATCAGGTATATGACAAACTCACATGCCGTGCTCCAATAAAAAAAAAACAAACATGTTCGTTGCCTCCATATTGTGTTCTTACTTTATGAGCAATAATTGCTTGTATTTTTTTTTATCTTACTTTCTGTTTGGATATTTTATGGCGGGAGACCATCTTCTGTTCTAATGTTCGGAAAGGCGATTTAAGGCTTTAGAGCACATACTTTATCATTCCATGGCGATAACCCTCTATAGATACAATGATACTTACATAACAGATGTTGTATCGGGAACGCTGGTGACGACATCCTCATTTTTAGGACAAATAATTTGTGGTGCTATTATTCTAAAAGACTTCTTTTCTAAATTCTGAAAATAATAATCTTCTATACCCTAGTATAGAAAAAAGGGAAAGGACTTTTTTTTCAAGTATGTCATGTATTAAAACGTGTTTTTTCCCCTTTTACAGTAGATACAGCAAAGAGAAAGTGGTTCGTATTATTGAGTAAAGCACTTTATGATATGCTTATTATACCCTCTTTGATTAAGGGTATAATTTTTAGGTAAGTAAGTAATCTATAGTTCGACAAGTAAATAGAAAACCTCTTGTAAGGCAAGGAGAGGGGCGTGGGAAACAGTTATCGTTGTCGTTAAATATCAACAACGCAACGACATATTAGGTCGACTTGTAGCTGCCATATTGTCAGCTAGATGGCGCGCCTCACACATCTCTCTGTTGTTATACGCGAGCGCAATATGACCGATATAAACTTTAGCGATATTTGTCATTGGATCTGCCCACACACCTCTTCATCGTATGTCGCAGGTTACTCCCTTAATTATACCCATTTTTTGTTACACTTAGCTTAATAATTAATTATATAATCACAAAGTATAATTCACCAATTCGATGTATACCAGTAAATTATTATATTAAATAACTGAATTCCGTAAAATAACGACATATCATATTATAACAACAATACATTGAGTATTGTTGTTGTAATATATGATGGATGTATATTTTACGTTATTGTGATAGTTACTGGATCTACCTACACACCTCTCCATCGTTCGTCACACACACCTCTCCATCGTTCGTCATAGGTTTCTCTATCAACTTATTTTAATTACAGAAAAAAATGTGTTTCCTACACTTTGCTGTATAAATAATTCAATAAGTACTTACTTGAGCTAAAGCAACTGTAAATAGGTATACAATACAGAACATTTTTATCATTTAAATAGTTTTTTTTTAAATTAAAATACAAAAATAAAACAAAGAATTCGTTCTTTTATTTTTGTGCTAAAACAAACACACGTGTGGTTCTAACCTTTTTACTAAAACAATGGATACCTATCGTGATTTGCTACAATTTAAATTGTTTTATAGGCCATTTAAAGTATTGCATGTCATAAAAAAATGTGCTGTTTTCGTGAAAATGGTCATGAATTAATAAACATTTTATAATAACCACGAGTAAAAAACGAAACGGGTTGTTGATTTGACTATAAAGCATATCAATTATAGGTATACATAAAAATGACGTCACCTATTTCGTAACCGCATAGTGGTTGTAAATAATCAATGCTGTTAATCAACCCCATTCATGGACTTTGTACGTCTGTTATCAAAAGGAAAAAAAAAACAGATTATATGCCGTATAAACTCTAACTTAGTTTTTTAAAAGTAAATCTTAAGTTTTTTCTTCAAGTATATTAAGTATATATTATATAATAATAATATATAATATGTAGGACTATTTACACATATTGCTCTGTTACCCTAGTGTAAGTTTTTTGAACATTTACTTTCGCGTTAACTATACTACTGCATTAACATTTAGACCAATCACACGCTCGCATTTAAGGTTCTCAAAATTTCCGCTGGAAGCGCTGAACTATTTCCCATACAAATTTTAGTTCACTCAAACGCAAAGTAATAGTTAGAAAACTCACACTACGGGTACAGGTCACAAACTAAGCTCTAGGCGTAAATATTCTGGTACACATAGCCAGAAGCAACGATATAATATATAATAATGTATTATATTTATATAGACCCAGACTATGACAAACAGTACAGAAAAACGTATTCATATTTTTTGCCATGGGTGGGAATCCAACCCACGACCTCTGGACAACGTCAAAGGGGCAACCACTAGTCTACTAAGGCTGTCAAAATATAATAACTCGGAGAAATCACTTTGTTTTAATTTTTAGTAGTCCAAAAAGTCTCACTTTATTAATATGAAAATTTGTTTAAATACTATAAAAGAGAATAGATTTCATTCTTTGTTTGTTTCATATTAAACTAAATAATTATGTTTATCAATGGGACGCTCTATAAATCACAAAGTATCATGGAACAAAAATACCTTCGATTTCTTTAAACTTAAACGCGAGTAAAATTGCGAGGCACTGCTATTTTTATTAGTTCGCTAACAATCCCCTTAGCAAGAAATTGTTATAAAATAAAATATATAAACAAAAAAATATGTATTGCACAATTACATGGTTTAGAGATCGGAGGCAAACTTATGTTCGTAAAAAGCAAATGTCTATCATCTTTCCAAGCATTGCTATTTTGACGTATCAGCAAGAAGTTCAACATTTTCCTTATCCTCAAATGCCATGGTAGAATCGGAACGAAACGGCCTTTCGGAAACAGGTAACACCTCCATAGCTGTAACAAGTCCTGGATGCGTCTTCTAGCTTGCCTGCGAAGAGAATTCCACTTAACCTTGTAAGGAATAGTCGGACAGGACTCATAGGCTCTTCTAGCAGCGTTACGTCTTCGTCGTAAGTCTACTAAGTCGGGTGGAAGTATGTAGCGAACCTTGGGTGAAGACTCTTTAAAAGTACTGCGACGAAATTGAGACGTAAGGGCATCGACAGAGTTCTTGGGGTCCTCCAGAGACCCTGTGACGTCGGGAATCGGACTGGAGCCGTTGGATGATGGCGTGCTATTGGTGATTTCATTATAAAAAAAAGAAACTTTTTTAAACAGGTATGGTATATAAAACCTTTTAGTATATATAATATTAAGGTACAACACAGATCTATTTATTTAATTAAAATTGCATCATTATCAGCCTATCGCAGTCCACTGCTGGACATAGGCCTCTCCCAAGACACGCCACTGATCCCTATCCTCCGCTATTCGCATCCAGTCTCTGCCAGCTACCCTTCGCAGGTCATCAGTCCATCTAGCTGCGGGGCGTCCTACGTTACGTGCGCCAAGACGTGGTCTCCACTCTAATATCCGCTTGCTCCAACGGTTATCCGTCCTGCGGCAAATGTGACTAGCCCACTGCCACTTCAGTTTGCTAACTTTTAGAGCTATGTCAGTGACTTTAGTTCTTTTACGAATATCCTCATTCCTTATTTTATCCATCAGAGAAAATCCTAGCATAGCTCTTTCCATAGCTCGCTGAGCGACCTTGAGTTTGTGGACCAGCCTTACTGTAAGTGTCCATGTTTCGGCGCCGTATGTCATCACTGGTAGGACGCACTGATTAAAGACTTTTGTTTTCAAACACTGCGGTATGGCTGACGTAAGGACGTGGCGTAGCTTCCCGAACGCTGCCCAGCCCAACTGCACCCTTCTGTCGGCTTCACTCTCGGAGTTGTTCCCACCGAGGTTTAGGATTTGGCCCAGGTAGATGTATTTAAAATTAAAATTGACTAGAATTAGTTAATTCAAAATCACAATCAATTTCATAATACTATCATCACCCATGTACCTTGTAAGGGACAGCAAAGGCGTGAAAATGAGAGTGGCACACTTTTTTTTGTTATTACAATTTTATACCTACTTAGTTGTTGTTATTATTATTATTTATCATCTAGGTACCTACTCATTTTTAGAATAATAGTTTTATTCAATTAATAATCTTTTTAATTTAAATAAACGCCTTATCAATTAATTTTTTATAATCTTGTAATTTATTATGGACATCGCGTACGGTCCGGTATAATGTAAATTTATTTTGGATACAGGTGGGACTAAATCGAATGGACGTCGCGTTAGGTAACTGCGGGGCATATCCTTATATATTTTTTTGTATAAACTAGTATAATTTACCCACTAGCCATATCTATCTAAGAACTTAGACAACGAAACTGTAACAAACATAACAATCTATAGGTACGATTTTGACAAAATAAGTACGAACGGCAAGATGTTGTCAGAAATAAGCTATAAGTACATATTTTTTTGAAATATGTCTGTTAGTTTGCGCGCATCACGTTTAAGCTAATTTTTACATTTATAATCGATAAAAGATTAAATTAGATAGAAGCTTATTTTGGAGTAATATTTAGCGTCAAATATACCCGTATAAAACAGTCGGGTTAGTTACACCATTTATAACTTAAGAACGGCTGAACCTATTTTTATGATCTTTCATATGGACATTGGAAAATTTCATTAAAAAAAATAATGAAGAAAATTCAGATTCCAATACATTTTGTATGGAAGGCATTTTTGATGATAATCAAGAACGGGTTGACTGAACTTCATAAAATCAATATGATTATTGTTATTAGACTTAATAAAATTAACTATGAGTAGAATCTATTCATATTGTTTCAATAATATACTTTATTGATGATTTGGAGGCAGTACTAACTTCTTCGTGTCTGCTTGTTGAAAATGAAATAGGAAAGCTTAGTTAAAACCAAAACAATTATTAATAAATTAAAGAAAGTAAAAAAAATCTCACCGGGTACATTTTGCACTATAATTTGTTTCAACAATTACTACAAATATTTCTTTACACACAGATATCGACACAGATATGTTTTTTCCTAAATAATTATTTATTTGAAATGATAGCCACTTTTTAAATCGAATGATGCAGTTTTAGTTTTTTCAAAATCGACCCCGAGACTGCTTTGAGCATTTTTTGTTATTCTTTGTAGTTTAAATTTTGGCCTTGAGGCACACTTGAAAAATTCACCCTGTAGGTACTTCACGATTTTTTATGTTCTCGGAGGCTGACAAACTTTCACACTCTCACGGTTTTTTCGATTCGGTTTTCTTATACAGTTTAACCGTATACGTTTAAAACCGTTCAGCAGGTTCACATTCATCATATTTTTATCGATTCAGTCGAATATATTTTTCAGTTATTTTGCGACGACGCGTTGGATTGTTATTATTTACTACGATTATAACTAACCTTGATTCCTAAAATTACAAAGGACAATGGACAAATTTCTACCCTACCACTATCGTTCTCTCTATACATAGAAGACATATAAAACCATCTCATAATAATGCAGTCTCGTGCCGGAACACTTGCAGTCCTAAGTATATGATTTTAAATAATGATTATCTACTATTAATATACCCATACGTTTTGTTTTATAGTTTATGTTTTGCACCTAACTCACTTATTAACTGTTTTGATAGTCGCGAAGGTTTGACTGGTAGAGAACGTCTAGCGACAGTAACTTTATGTTATAACGATAAAAACAAACGCTATGACGAAATAATTCTAAATTTCGAATACGAGTAAGACTAATTTAACCTGTACTAGTTGATAGCATATTTTATATGCTGCTATAGTTTTTTTTATTGAAACACGGCATATGGGTTTATATCATTCACCTGATGGTAAGCAGACCTAAATAACAATAAATGTGTTGCTTAAAAGCCTTGCTTGGTGGGAACCCATGGCAAAAAAAAATGTACGTTTTTCTGCACAGTTTGTCATGGTCTGGGTGTTTATAAAATATAATTTGTTATGATTGTGGGTTCGAAATAAAACCAAGCTTCAGTTCCTGAACAATATACCTATTTATTAAAATGCAAGTAAGTAAACAAAGCACTACTAACTATTTTAAATATGATAAATCTAGCGCGCGCTGCTAGGGAAACTACAAAATTACTTAAAATATACAGAACTAAATAACTATTTAAAATAAAACCAAGAAGCATGCATGCATTAACTTACAATAACCAACAACTGCTTGGTATATAATCTACTAAATAACCACGCAAGCAGCCAAAAACCTATATAAAGCCTATTTAAAATACAAGCTCACGTGAAAGGATGAGCTAATGAATATTAATTTTCATATCCGCAGTAGTATTTCCACTTTTGTCACCGTCTCCTGGTCTATGATTTTCATAGATGTTATTTAATGAAAATAGTTTGTACTCATGATGAGCGCCTTCTTACATAAAGATTTCAAAATTACCACATGAGTAACAAGCGCATGACCTGAGGCTGAGAACAACATAAACACTAAATTAATCTAAATATTTCACCATTTTGCAAATCAAATATTAAGTGCACTTACCCCGTGTCCAATTCACATAACTTTTATCAATAAAGAATTTCGTGAATATGATATTTGTATTACATCCACATAAAATATATATTTTTATTTTAGAAACAAAATCATGAAATCCTGTTCTTTTATTTCTACCCGCGAACCTTTATTTTATTATTTATGAATGTTTTTTTTTTTTTTTTTTTTAATTTTAGTAAGCAAAATATAACAGCGCATATTGCCAAGTTTAAACCATAACAATATCCTCTCTTCTCACGAGAATCCGACCAGGATTCATTCAATTAAACGTTTAAGGTCACTAGAATGCCATTTTCCCAAATATTTACCTCTTAGACTTTCAAGCTTGTATACATCACTTGATATCTTATCAATAACTACGGCTTTTTGATATTTAGGTGATAATTTGGCCATAAAGTTCTTTTCTGCATTTGAAAGAGGCTTAATTCGTTTCCAAACAATTTCACCTATCCTATATTCACACACACGGCGTTTTAAGTCATAACGCTTCTTGCTAACATCGTAAGCATTTTTAATCCGAGCACTTACATCTGCATAGATATCTGACCTTAATTTTAGTACGTTTTCAAATGTATTTCTATCAATTTTAAGTGAACTGTTGTTGTCAAAGGAATACGGCCTAGGTCCTTGAACATTGGTTTCTCGACCAAAAAACAAATAAGATGGCATCTTACCCGTGACCTCATGAATGGATGTCCTAATGGCGTGACCTATATGAGGTATATACTTATCCCACTCCTTGTGATTCTGTTCCACATAGGATGCGATGGTGGTTCCTATAACTTTGTTAACACGTTCAGTTGGATTTGCTTGCGGATGATAGTATGGTGTGTACCATATATCTACACTATAACTAGAAGATATATCTTTAAATTGATTTGAAGTAAATTGCTTAACATTGTCACATATAATAACATTAGGTACACCGAATACTAAAAATATTTGTTCTTCTAGTATCTTTACTATATTTGATGTTTTGCCATTTTTTAAAGGAAACAAAAGGCTGAACTTACTAAACCAGCATGACACCACAAGCAACATCGTATTACCATGCTTTGAACGTGGATAAGGGCCCATTAAGTCCATAGACACTACTTGAAATGGTTGTGAAACTGCTCTGTGGTGCCCCATTTTTCCGCTTGGTGGTAATTGTTCGGTTTTATGTTTCGCACAAGTGTTGCATTTACGTACATATTTTTTTATATCTTGTATCATAGATGGCCAATAGTATAGCTGCCTTGTTCTATTTATAGTTTTCTTAATGCCCATGTGACCTGAAGTTGGGTGATCATGGCATTCTATGAGTATTTCGTTACGAAGTCTTTCGGGTATTACTAATTTCCAATTGTACTTTTCGTCTGGAAATTGTTTAAGTCTTAAAAAATTCCATAAGTGTCCTTCTTGAAAACTCCAATCTGCTGTGTTCAAATCATTATGAATCATTTCTTCTTTAGCTTTATACCAATCATCTTTGTCTTCTGACTTAATTTCTATGACATTTATTTCTTCGTGAATTGCACGAGATAGTGCATCTGGTACTGTATTATCTTTACCTTTTCGATGCAGAATCTCATAATCGAATTGTTGTAGTCGCATCGCCCATCGGGCTAATTTACCATGCGGGTCTTTATTTTTATGTAACCACTGTAAGGCACTGTGATCCGTAATAACTTTAAAATGAGTCCCCTCTATATAGGGTCAAAACTGTTCAACAGCATATAATACACTAAGCAATTCTCTCTCTGATACCGAATATCTACTCTCTCTATCTGTAAGTTTCCGGCTACAATAAGCTATAGGTTTTTCGATATCGTCAAATTTTTGAATAAGAACCGCTCCTATCCCTTTATTAGATGCATCACATTGAACCGAAAATTCCTTGTAAAAATCAGGAACACTCAATACTGGAGTCGAAGTTAACGCAGTTTTTAAATGGATGAATGCCTTTTCAGCGTCATCATTCCATGCTATATGTTTACCTTTTTTACTACCCTTAGTTAAATCATGCAAAGGTGATGCTACGATTGCGAAATTCTCTACAAAACGTCTATACCAACTTGCAAGACCAATAAATCTTTTTAGTTCTGAATATGTATATGGTCTGGGGTAATTTAAAATTGCGCTTACTTTATCTGGGTCAGTTCGTAATCCATCTTTATCCACAATATAACCCAGATATTTAAGCGATGATCGAGCAAATTGACATTTATCTAAGTTTATACTCAAACAAGCTGATTTTAATTTGTTCTTTGTCCAATTGAGAAAGGATATATGTTCGTCAAAGGTATCATTACAAATCACTATGTCATCCAAATAGGCGAATATTTTACCTTCAAATTGTGGTGGAAATAATTTATCCATGAGACGTTGCTGGGTTTGAGATGGATTACTTAGACCAAAGGGCATTACTTTAAATTGATATAACCCTTTACCAGCTAAACCAAATGCTGTCTTTTCTTTACTTGACTCTTCTAGTGGTATTTGCCAGAAAGCGGATTTAAGGTCAATTGTTGATAAAAAACGTGCATTTCTAAGGCTATCTAAAATAGATGAAACTCTAGGTAAAGGATAAGAATCCCGTTTAGTTAATTTATTTAAATTTCGGCTATCCAAACATAATCGTTTCTTGCCATTAGCTTTAGCCACCAGAAGAACAGGTGAGCGCCAAGGACTGTTAGATGGCTCAATAACATCTTTACATAACATGTCTTCGATTTCTTCTTCAATTTCTTTCATTATTGGAGGCGAAAATGGATATTGACGATGGTTTATTGGCAAATGTTCTTCAGTATTAATTCTATGCTCAATAAGATGCGTTCTTCCTAGATCAGTTCCAATATCCAATCTCATATCCCTTATTAAATCATCCAATATCAGTTTTTGTTCTATAGTTAACTCTTCACGTGATACTACTGGATAAGAGGTATTCCTAGGGATATTATTTAAATTTAATATTTCTTCTTTAATTAAGGATATTGTTAGACCAAATGCTTCAAAAACGTTCATACCCAATAATATATCATGATTTAAAAAATCCATTACGTGAAAAGTTATAATTTTGTATTGATTATTTAATTGAATTGGCAAATCCATAACATCTTGTACGTTATGTTTAGTGCCGTCAGCAGTAGCAATAATTGCCTCATTAATTTTTTGTACACAAAAACCCAAACATGATAATTTTATAGAAAGCTCTCTAGAAATAACCGAAATAGTAGCGCCTGAGTCTAATAGACCCGTAAAAGGTTGATGCAAAATTTTTATAGTGATATAATACCGTTTATCCTTATCACTTTTGCAAATTTTTTCAATATATCCAGTTTTAAAATATTTTGTAACAAACATTAACCAATCCTGCCACCTATCATTTCCAGAATGATTTGGATTATTTATTACGGAAGGCGATTGGCAGGCATACCTTCCGTAATGTCGTTTTCCGGATTATTGCAGGTACATTTGTCCACTGTTTCTCCAAAACGCCCACATTTGTAGCAGAATACCCTCTGCTTAGGTATACTGCAATTTCTAAACCCATGACCGAAATTTCTGCAATTCCAACATTTAATAGTAGCTTGTTTATTAATTTTCTGACCTATATTAATGGCCTCAACATTTTGTTGATTTCTTCTACGAAATGCTAGATCAGGTTCTAATGGAAGAGCATAAAGTCCTGGTTCCCTAAAGTTCTCACAATTCAGTTTTGTATTTTCTAATATACGGAGAATTTTAGTCAACTCAGCCACCGATTCGAATTGGTCTCTACATATAGCTTGTTGATAATATGGTTGTATATTTTTACGCAATATAGCTAATTTTTGATATTCTAAAAGTTTATTGGGTAATCTATTAAACATATTCTGCATTATTGCAACATAAATTAAAATGCTTTCTTGATTACTTTGAGTGCGATTTTTAATTTCTTCCAATAACTCTTCCTGATAATATGGTTTTTGAAATGCTTTTAAAAGTAGATCAACCAGTTCCTCCCAGCTATTTATTTCCTCGCGATTAGCTCTAAACCAGATCAGTGCATCTCCTTCAAATAAGTCGATCGCATAGCGAAATAAATCTTCATATTCGGCATTACGAGCATCTTTTAATTCGTTTATTCTTTCTAAAAATGCATTAATACTTATGTCTGATTTACCACTAAATTTAACACCCCAATCCTTTATAGGAACTAATTTCCGTTTTGATGTTTCAAAATCTAAAGTAGAAGTTCGAGTCAACTTTTCGCGTCGTTCATTGTTTGCTATATTGTTAGGTTGTAAAGGTCCAGGAATAAGCGACTCTTTTTTGTTTGAGTTATTGACTTGGGTGACTTTATTTGATTGTTTTTCTAATTTTTCAATAATATGGTAAGCAGCGTCTCCTAATAATTGATGTAATACTTGTTTATGTTCTTCTGTAATGTCCTCCTCCATATCGTTTTCATCAACATTTCTTAATGAATCTATGGAATCAATTGTTTCTTGAGCCCACTGATTAATTGCTAAAGATCGTTTTACAAGATTTTCATCTGTTGTTGAAATACATTTAAGACGGTTTATTAGGTGAATTAAACGAGTGTAAATTCGATTAATATTAACACGATCCGGTTTACCCAAAATCTCTGCATTTGCGATTAACAACGCTTTTTGTTTATTTTCACAAATATTTATTTCAGTCAGAGGTTCTTGGATACACGATGTAGGTACACTTAAAGTAACTGATTCACTAGCTATTTCCTGACATAAAATTTCTTTTAATATTTTTCTCATAAGGCCACATGATTTTATATTATGAATTTTTCTACGCGCTAGTTCAAACTCCAGCTCATCTTTCAAAAGAAAATTTACATCCATATTTATTCAATTATTTATAACATAAAATTTAATATTATTCATCAACTGACGCTTGATTGTTAATTAAAATATTATAAGTTCTGATAACTTTTAATACATTGCGTTGGGCGCCAATGTTATGATTGTGGGTTCGAAATAAAACCAAGCTTCAGTTCCTGAACAATATACCTATTTATTAAAATGCAAGTAAGTAAACAAAGCACTACTAACTATTTTAAATATGATAAATCTAGCGCGCGCTGCTAGGGAAACTACAAAATTACTTAAAATATACAGAACTAAATAACTATTTAAAATAAAACCAAGAAGCATGCATGCATTAACTTACAATAACCAACAACTGCTTGGTATATAATCTACCAAATAACCACGCAAGCAGCCAAAAACCTATATAAAGCCTATTTAAAATACAAGCTCACGTGAAAGGATGAGCTAATGAATATTAATTTTCATATCCGCAGTAGTATTTCCACTTTTGTCACCGTCTCCTGGTCTATGATTTTCATAGATGTTATTTAATGAAAATGGTTTGTACTCATGATGAGCGCCTTCTTACATAAAGATTTCAAAATTACCACATGAGTAACAAGGGCATGACCTGAGGCTGAGAACAACATAAACACTAAATTAATCTAAATATTTCACCATTTTGCAAATCAAATATTAAGTGCACTTACCCCGTGTCCAATTCACATAACTTTTATCAATAAAGAATTTCGTGAATATGATATTTGTATTACATCCACATAAAATATATATTTTTATTTTAGAAACAAAATCATGAAATCCTGTTCTTTTATTTCTACCCGCGAACCTTTATTTTATTATTTATGAATGTTTTTTTTTTTTTTTTTTTTAATTTTAGTAAGCAAAATATAACAGCGCATATTGCCAAGTTTAAACCATAACAAATTTATGTATTATATCATTGTTTCTGGTACCTACACATAATACAAGCCCAGAGCTTAGTTTGTAGCCACTGCAATATATGTAAATAGTCCTACATATTATTATTATTATTATACAATAGCTTAATTTGTAACATTTCGTATTCTGCTAAACATATCGTTCATAGAACAATGTAAAAAAAACGCAAACATGATTCTATTGTGATGCGGGTATGATTCTATTGTTTGTTTTTGAGTGGAAGGAAAGCCTCATAACTCTGCTAGGCCAACCGACTCGTTACCACCGCCCATACAGATGCAAAAACCGTCAAGTGATCTAGTCATCTTTCAGTTTTAGTCTGTGGGTTTACCATGACTTCTACTTCGATTTATTGTCTCCTTTCTTGGTGCGATACGCTATTAATAAAAATATTGAGAGAATTGAGATCTATTTCGCTAATTCCTTTTTTCTTGTGTTTGTTATTGTCAATAAAAGGTTTCGGTTTGTATGAAAGAGAAAGTTTAAAAAAATCGTACGGATAATATGATGGATACATAAAAGTGAGTGAATGTCTAATTCACTCACTTTTTTGTATCCACTACTTCTGTCTAAGAAGCCTGCATCGGAAGCATTAATAATAGTTAAATTAGTTAGTACAAGAATGTTAATTTATTTAGCTACATGTTAGTACTTATTTAATATTCTATACCTAACTAATTTTATTACAAAAACTCAATTCATATTAAAAATAATTAAAATCTACATCTCACGGATGATATAAATATATATTTACTACCTATGTTGGCTTACAATCAATTATTAATTTATTATCATAATATGTTATTTATTACTAATTTTCTTTATACGAAAGCAATGTAAAAGTATATCGCTTTAGAATCATTTAAATCCTAGTTATTGATTTTTTCTACATTTTTTATCCTTAGGCCACTTCCATAAATTATCTTACTTGAAAGTAAGTTCGTAAGATAATTTATGTTGCTCCGAGATTTTATCTGTGCCTTAGCTGGAATGCGCATATTTTATCAGATTTTTTTATTGGTATGGTAGTTGTAAACAATTACCTAGCGAGTACCGAGTGCGTATTGGATTACTTTCACTTTTGTAGTAAGTTGCCGCGCGAGTAGACGCGCGGCGCATCTGTTATAAGTTTAGTATAACTAAGTAGTATTGGTAGCTGATATAACAAAGGATTTGGCAAATAAAACATTAATGGATGAAGCTGAGATGACACAATATCAAATTAATTAATTATTTTGATTAAAAAAGGTATGTTCCTAAATCTATACTTAGTAATAATAAAATCGTAGACTTTCCGTGTATGTACTTTTTTTTTGCAAAAAAATACTTGATATATATTTTGTTATTATTGACTATATATTTGTAATGTGCGGTTTTTATGTGATAATCTAATGATTCAAAGACCTACTTGTAGATACCTATATCTCATCAAAATAGACACAAAATATATTTTTATAATCTACGTGGCCTCATGTCACGCGTGCCCGGTGAAGGTTGGGGGAGGTTTTTTTTTGTTTATAATACGTAATGCACCTCAGATTAATAATAATCTGAGTAATACACACACGAAGTTGCAGGCATTAGCCAGTTATTTTTTTATTGTAGGTATGCTTTTTTCGGAAGATTTTTCCACTAAACTTCATTTTTAACTGTAATTTTGTAAAAATATTAAAGGCGCGGAAAGTTTTTTACATTTCCGTTAATTATTTATATTTGGTCACCTAAAAAACATGCCAGTGGAACCAAAACTGTTCGGTTAAATTCTGTGGTTATAATTAAGTTATTAAGATACAGATAGGGAGGCGCTCTTGGGCCTTAAATGGCATTTTCAGTCGTGAGAACAGAAGATGGTCGCCGCCATACAAATAAAAAAAAAAAGAACAAAAAATATTATACCATAACTAAGCGTTGATTGCTTGTGGTGAGAACTTAACAAGTGGCTAGCACGTCGCGATGTTTGGATAGACACCCATCTATAAACAGTTTCACAAGTTAGTATAGTGAAACTGGGACCGACTTCTTAACGTGCACTCTGAGGCATTATAGTGGTGTTGTTAAACAAATGTTAAATATTTTTTTAGATTAAAAACTCATTGGTACACACCGGGATTTAACCAGGGAAGTGGTTTTAAGTCAAAGGTCTAACCAACTCGGCCACCACGTAAATTATATTAGTTTCATGACCTAAGTATATAATTTTTATTAATGCCGGTTTCGTAGCATAAGTAGGTTTGGGTTGCTTGTTCATGCATAGACACGAGCACTGATCATTTAATATCTATATCAATTATCAACGTAATAAAAAAGAGTTTTTTTCTGCTAATCAAGTTTATCGTATAATGTAATATTTTCTAATAAAATATTGTAAATAAGGCTATTATTAAATACTAGTTGCGCTGCTGTTTCTCGCCATTTCATTTCGAACAAACCGGATTTAATATAAAATATAGCTCACCTATAGCGACATTATAAGCGGGTAATGTTATTGGCCGATAAATGCTATACGATAACAAATTTGAAAAATTGGTTCAGTAGTTTTTGAGTTGGATCTTTTTATAATATAGGAGCATAAGGATTGTGGGGCCACATTTTGAGAAAACGAATTTGCTTATAATTTAAATTCGTTTTATCAAAATGTGTTAGTAAAAAAATAACTTAATTTTGTAAAATAAAGTCAAGTTAATAAAGGTGAAAATAAATAAACTACATTTTCTTTTTAAATACATACATATCATCACGGGTGCCTTACGGCGCCCGAGACGACCTAGACGGCCCCAGGGTATCCAGCGGTGGGGTTTTAAACCTACCTCGTCGTAGCCGATGGTATGAGTCTACATCGTACAAATGGCTAGCTCGTCGCGATGTTTTGAATACACTCAATAACCTATCTATAAACAGTTTCACAAGTTGGTATAGTGAAATCGGGACCGACAGCTTAACGTGCTCTCCGAGGCACTATAGTGTATGTATGTATCATCACGGGTGCCTTACGGCGCCCGAGACCGCCTAGACGGCCCCAGGGTACCCAGCGGAGGGGTTTTAATCCCACCTCGTCGTAGCCGATGGTATGAGTCTACACCGAACAAGTGGCTAGCTCGTTGCGATGTTTTGAATAGACTCAATAACCCATCTATAAACAGTTTCACAAGTTGGTATAGTGAAACCGGGACCGACAGCTTAACGTGCTCTCCGAGGCACTATAGTGGTGTTGTCAAACAAATGTACATAAATTTTTAATTTAAAAACTCATTGGTACACACCGGGATTCGAACCAGGGACCTAAGTGTTTTTAAGTCCAAGGTATATTTTTAAATATTTTCGTTAAGGGAGGAAACTAATGTCAAATAGCTAATTTGGTATTCCAAAAATATTTAAAAAATAACGGTTCCTAAATAAAATACAAATTAATAATGAACACTGTAAATAAATTTGTCACAAGTATTTTTTCATTTAATAATAAGTTAGTAAGAGGTCTTACTTTTCTTTATTTTTGTAATTTTATGTAAAGTGCGAATCCAAGATCAGCATGCCTAAATACACAACGAGTACAAAGTGGAACAGGGATGCTTATGCATTACAAAAGTATCTAGAAGGTGACCGCCTCCGTAGACTAGTGGTTGCGCCTTTGGCGTTGTATCTGGAGGTCGTGGGTTCGATACCCACCCACGTTTAAAAAATATTAGTACATTTTTCTGTACAGTTTGTCATGGCTGTTTATAAAATATAATATGTATATTTTTTTATTTAAATCTTAAATAACATAAAACTAATTAAAAATAGACCAGATATGCAAATTCTCTTACAGTAACCGCAGAATCACTCTGGACCAATATTCCCTTATCACGTCAAAAAAGTTACTACGGATACTTTTAAAACTCATCTTCACTCTCTGTAATAATTTCTTTTCAATAATCAATAATTCTTTGCAATTCTCCTCAATAATCAAAACAGTTAACACACTGTATGCACATTTATTTATTTATTGTATGTTTTTTTTTATTGGAGCACGGCTTGTGACTTTGTATCTACCTGATGGTAAGAATACCTACAAAGTTCATAAAAAGGGTCGATAAATACATTGTTGTTTAACAAAATTGATCGCTCCTACTATGCCGGCTAAATGATGTAGTTAGGAAATGGGGGGAGACAAAGGCATATCGTCGTTTAAACAGAAAAGTGGCATTATTCAAAAAGAACAAAGCTTACAATATGAGCATTTAAAATGTTAGTTCCAGTACAGAGTAGTATTGAGTACCAAAATGACACTTGCGACACAGATGAGCTTAAAGTAATAATTTTATAAAGTGTCTTTTATCCATATAAAATTCGATTAATAATGCTCCGTTCTGCCTATATATATTTTTTTTTAATTTTGGAAAATATCACTTGTCCATTTAACCGACGATATTTGCATTCGAAGTCTATTTTAATATCCTCGCTACTTTATCGTCAAAGCAGTCGCCCGTTCCGTAACCGCACCAAGATTACCACCTCGACAATAAATAGATGCAGTAGTCCTGGTTTTTAAGTTTAGTATTAACGGATATACTTAGAAAAGAAAAATCTCATGAAATTTATTTATTTTAACTTTTCGGATTTTTTTTACTAACTATTTCAAGGCTGTTGCCTCTCACCAATAGCTTTCAATATTATTATTAACATCTTAATTGACAAACTTAAAACTAGTGAAAAGAAGTGGGGATATAGATTTAAGTTAAATAATGTATATTCGGAGTCCATCTTAGCATTTGCAGACGACCTAGCAGTGCTAACACGCAATCCAAAACAATGCCAGAATTTGCTTACTCTGGTAGACGAATTCTGTGTATGGTCGAACGGCATGAGAACAAAACCATCAAAATGCTTCTGTCTGTGTCTGGGCAGACGAAATACTAGGTTTACGTCATACGACCCAGAACTATTCATAGCAGGGCAGAAAGTAGCCCCAGTAGAGGAAGCCATACCTTTCAAATTTCTGGGCAGAAGATCGATTTTAAAGGAAGAACACCATCCTTAGATGTGGTTGTGGAACGCTTTATTAATGATATCAACAAGGTAGATCAACAGCCAATAAGTAATGTCAAGAAAGCTTGGATTTATGACAACTACCTAACATCTCGTCTAACATGGCCTTTTCTTGTATACGACTTCAACAAAACTCTTTTGGTAAATCTGGATGCAACTGTCATAAAAAAGCTTAAGTCTTGGCTTGAATTAGCTCAGGGCGCTGACTCCTCTACGCTGTTCAGGGGACAGCAACAATTTGGGATGAATTTTAAAAAACCATCTGAGTTGTACAAACATCTACGTGTAACCAAGCAACAAATCCTGAGTAACTCTCGGGATAATCTGATTGCATCTCTCCCAAAAGACTCATTGGCCTCTGAAATGGAGTCAAGACTTCAGTTTCATAAATCATTTATGAGCGGTGCCCAGATCAGCAAAAGGGGGTTAGGTTGAAAGAAAAAGGAAAGTGATAAAGATGTTATTAAATCTTTCCTTAGGGAAGATGAAGAGCATGGCTACAGAGTTCACGCGATGACCCTAGAAGTACAGAATGAATGGCTTACTTTGGGGGAAGTTTGTATTCCTCCAGCCCTGAAATGGCGCACACTCATGTACGATTGGTCTCCGGCACTTATTAAGTTCTATCTGAATGCCTTTCAAATGTCCCTACCTGATCAGAGTAATCTGGTAAGATGGGGGAAGGCAACAGATAAGACATGTACATTGTGCGGTGTTGCTGTAGGGACGGCCAGACATATACTTGCTGGGTGCAAAACTCTACTTGAAAAAGGTCATTATTCGCACCGACATGATAAAGTTCTAGAAATTATTCGTGAAGCTGTAAGTCTCAGTATTGCTAGAGCCAGAAAAGGATTAACAACAAATGAAAGACTGACTACTTTTGTAAAGGAGGGACAACTCAAGAAAACTCAAAGTAAACCTTTCTCAATCCTGGACAAAGCACAAGACTGGAAAATATTCATGGATACATTTAAAATACATTACAAGATTCCAGACGAACTAGCAGTTTCAGCCTATAGACCAGACATACTGGTGTACTCTCGGTGCTTGAAGAAAGTAATACTCATAGAACTCACCTTTCCGTGGGAAACAAACATACCTAAGGACCACAACATCAAGTCGAACAAATATTTTGATCTCACAAACGAAATTACTAGAAACGGATTTAAAACTCAACTTTATGCAGTGGAAGTTGGTGCAAGAGGAATTCCAGCAAAGTCTTTGCACCGTCTATTGAAGGATCTTGGCCTTCCGAGAACAGCCGTCGGAACTTTTATGGAGCGTGTTTCCAGGATGGCGCTAACAGGATCATATAATATTTGGTTGAGTAGAGAGGGTAGTGAACACAGTGCAGGTGAGAGTTCAAAAGGCCTTTAAACCTACTTCGCGGTCTCAAGTCCGGGAACGCTGAAGTTCATTCCCCTGCCTTTCAACCACGCGATGGACCCGGCACCCGCACGGTGAATCCATGGTTTGCTAAGAACATTGTCTCATAACATAAGAATATATATAACATAAGAATTATTAGCAAATTTGTATTATCAAAATGTGGCCCTCAATCTTGATGCATCATAGAAAATTCGCATTACCTACTGAATCCTCCGCAGGTGAGTTTAGGTACTTCTCGGATTGTTTTTTGGTCAAATTATGTTTAAAACTTGGTTTGCTAAATAAAAAATATTTTATTTCCTAACTTATTAACGCACCTATATAGTCAAAGTGGTAAATGAAAACATTTTCAATTATTACTCCAATATAATTTAAAACTTTCTTCACGCATCTATAGTTTATGGGTCTATCTATGACGGCCATTTCGAATTATTAGTGCCAAATGTTATTAAAAAGTATTAAAAGGGGTTATTGGCGTAATAATTGAAAGCGTTTTCATTTACCTCTGTTTACATTTACCCACTTTGACCCTATAAATAAAAAAGGTCATAATATTTCAATGTTAACTTTAAAAAAATATAGGTAATTAAAAAAAAACTTATTTAAAACAACTTTAAAAATGCGATTAATGAATGCATAGTAATTTTAATTATAATTGATATATTACATAGATTTTTTTTAATTAACTAAATACAACATCTGCAACAATTGACTTTTCGATTAATGATTCTAAACTCTAGTTGCACCAAAGTGTCCGTTAAAGTAATTGTAACGATTATAGTTAAAAATGGCGTCAAATGTACCAGTTTAATTTTGAAAGTCGAATCACAGCTGGTACATTCGATACAATTTGGTACTTTAACAGACACTTTGGTGCAACTCACCCTAAGTAATCCATAATGCTATGAAAGTATAAATAGTGAAGTGCCCTAAGGTCAAAATAGCCTGTCTAAACACGAGAGCAGAAGCTGGTCGCCCACCATGCAAACTCAAAAAATGTAAGACCCACACGAAAATAAGAGAACACCTATGTCGGCATGGGCCATAATAATAATACCTTCACGGGTGCCTTTTTGGCTCCCGAGAACTGTTTAAACGGGCTCAGTGAACTGTTCAAAAGTACCTAGCGGAGGGATTAACCGTCCTCATTTCATCGATGGTATTCGGAGGCAACACCTAACAAGTGGCTAGCTTGTTGCAGTGTTTATCAACATATAACAAAAACACTAACGTGTAGTCTCGTTGTATAAAGCGGTCACCCATCGCAGGTCAGGCCTTGACCACTGGCTGGCAAATAAAAAGTCTACATTATAGAAAAGTAATAACTATGTAGCTAACATAGTTATTACTTTTCTATAATGTAGATTTGATTGAGTGCGAGCGAGACGGATGAATATTTGTAATTTGTACTATACAAGGCACTTCCAAATTATTCATACTTTCAGGAACTTCTTAGATACTTTACTCGCATTGTGTAGAACATAAACAAAAAGGGAGAACCAAAATTATTATAATCAATTATTGAGCAGTGATTGGTTGAAATCAGAACAGAATATGGCGGCAGCGAATATGTTTGACATTTCGTTATATTCGTTATATATAATGGTCTATTTTAGGCCGAAGGGTATTTCCGTATATTATTCCTATTTTCATAGTAAAATTACAGAGACAACTTAAACCTAAAAAATAGAAACTAATATTTTAAAATGATAGTGGTGAAATATTAATATTATCTATTAAGAATGCGTTCTAAAATTATAATATTAGGCACTCGTGCGATCTATCTCTCGGGGAAAAGAAAGAAATACTTATTAGGTATAAAATTTTACACAAATTTCATAACTCCATCTCTTTCTTTTTCCCGAGAGATTGCACAGATAACGTAAAAATAACATAAACATAAAAATATATATACATAATAATATTTTAAATATTATTTTTTATATAAATACTAACAATTTCTTTATTTTCTTAAAAAAATATACGGAAACAATAGTAAACACATTTAACAATAATTAGAGTGGAGCCTGAACTAGGCAAAGCCTGTGCTCAGGTCTCCAGGATAAGCAAATCAACAAAATAATCATCAATATATATATATTTTTTTAAATATATAATTTTTTATAATAGAGCAGGGCATGTGACCCTACATCCACCTGATTTTAAGTGGAAATGTAACGACCAAGAATGTTCTGAACCAATAGTAGCAATGGTGCTTGCTTCAATTGGTTGATTCCACTATGTCTATATATATATATATCTAAGTTAAGTAAGAATTATCTAAAACAAATATAGTGTGTTAGATGTGTTTCTTATTAGGTAAAATCATGAAGGTAAAACCGTGCCCGTCCGCGAAAATATATAAATTGAAGCTATAATTTTTTTTATTACCAAAATTTAGCCTCCTTTTGGAGCGGCGTCATCAGTGATAGTTAAGTAAGCCTATATAAAGGGGATTTCAACAAGAACTTTGTTTTCTAAAACTAAATAACACATTTTTTTTTTATTGAATTACAAAGAGAAAAGTTCGGCAATTATGAATGAAAAGCTATTTTTTTTTTATTAAAAATTCTTGGCCTGGATACTATGTCCTTAATCCGAAGTATTTATTTATATATTTTCTTAAATTTTTTTCATTTATAGATCATTTGTTATTTTCTAAATATATTTATATATGAAAAACTATCATGTTGTTGGTGTTGCCACAATTGAAAAACTAAGTTCTTGTTGAACAACCCTATTCAATTCAATTTATTCAAATATATTAAAGTATCCATTTATTATAGTACACATATTTAGCGACAAGGATAATGATAATAACAAAATTATTACAATTAAAAGTATTTGCATTAGTAATATCTTGTGTAGATGAGTGTGTGTTGTGTTTGTATTTGTGTTATGTCGTGAGTGTGTGGTGTGTTTGTGGTGAGTGTGTGGTGGGTACGATTAAATGTGTTTTGAATATATAGAACCCATTTTATAACATTTCACCTACGTACTATAATTATTATTATTTAATATTCGAAATATAGAGTGTTTATACAGTCGCCCCTAGGCCTGAGTTAGCGAGACGAGCGATTTAACCGCTACCACGCTTTCAGCAACTCGACCTTAGAGATAATTTATAGTTTAGACGCGGAAGAAGAATTTCGTGCGATGACACCTTACTTATATGTCACAGAAATGATTATTTAAGATTTTAGTTAAAAATAATAAATTAAAATAAATTATACCTCCCACCAATAAAATTTAACAATTTACTAAAATAATAACTAGAGTCGAAATCACCCTCAACTCCGATAGCCGTGGCGCTTCTGTAGCGCTCTTGTAGTCCAACTACAATATCATTGTTTAGTTCCAGTTTTAGCCGCAGGACTTGAGTGGTGGTCCTGACCGTACGTAAACAGAATGACTGAAATGATTGATCCTATAAGTTTTCCGTTTATCTTCAAATGGAAAACCCTAAAAAGCATCATAATATCCCACCCACTATGTTTTCCAATTTTATGTTTTACAAAGTACCGCAACTTGATCTGTAATGTTTATATGGTCATAACGAACCGATTATATACCTATCGATTTTTACAAAAATCTGTATATCATCAAAAACTCAAAATGTTGTCCAAAATATAAATATATAAATATAGGTTATAATACAAATACAACTTAAATGTACTAATAGTAATACTTACACAGCTTATTTTGCCTCAGAATGTCTTCTTTCGTCGTACCTAAGTACTACTCTTTATGTAATTTAGTGTTTTTTCGAGCAATTTTACTTTTGTTAGCTAAAACAAAATAGTAATGTCAATGTTTTTAGAGGGAGCACGACTTATGACTTTGTATAAACCTGGTGTATAACAATATCGAATTAGCATACGAGTCTACCTACGTCTGGCTGTATTCATTTTCGATATTGTTTTTAACGCCAAAGACAATTTTTGTACGACATTAACTTTCATTAATGCTGGTTGCACAAAAGCTAGAAATAGTCAATTTTGTATGATATTTTCTTTCGATAATAGTGGTTGGATAAAGGCAATAAGGTTAGACAATTCCATTAATGTTGGTCGCATGAAGACAACAGGGTTCAACAATTTTATATGACATTTACTTTCGTTAATATTGGTTGCACGATGGATAGGGAAAACAATTTTGTATGACGTTTACTTTCATTAATGATGGTAGTTAAGACAATAAATAATAATAATATGTAGGATAATTTACACATACCGCTCTGGTCACAAACTAAGCTCTCTAGGCCTGTACTCTTTGACCAGAAACAACAATATAATACATAGTATATTCTATAAACACCCAGACCATGAGAAACTGTACAGTCAAACGTACAGCTATTTTTTACCATGAGAATCCAACCAACGAATAAAGTTCAGAAAAATAATTTGTATAATATTTAATTTGTAAATTTTCTGTGGAAGCCACCTTAATAAAATAGTGTTTCTTCTTACCTCCACATGATGTCCATTTTCTTTGTTGCTGGTAACATCCGATATTGTCTCCTGCAGTTGACGATAGGCTTCAGCCATTTCCAACCGTCGAACTCTCTCCAGTACCCCTAGTGTGAGTTTTCTAACTTTTACTTTACGTTAAAGTTAACTAAAATTAGTATGGGAAATAGTGCAGCGCCTCAAGCGGAAATTTTGAGAACTAAAAGTACGAGTGTGTGTTATTTTGAAAGTTAAAATAGTTAACTTTACAACTGCGTTCACGTTAGGTTGACGATTTTGCACCATTTTGCGAGTGTGAGTGACGGTTTTGACAGTACATCTCAATTAACGCGGTTGTATAGTTAAATTTTGTTGTCACTGGCAATTGTTCGGTGAAAACGATTACTTAAAAACTTTTTTAAATCATTCTTTTCTTCTCTCATCATTTTTCGGTAAATTAAGTAATAGTAATTATGACGGCCAGATTATTTTTTGCTTGGAGGTTTGTTGGATGAAGCTGCACGGCAAGACTACCGAAATATTATAACAAAATTTCGTGCAAAGTCTCGTGCAGCATTTGATCCTTTGAAAGATCTATCCGAGAGAGAATTTAAGAACAGGTACCGCCTCAGCAAGCAGGCCTTTAAATTCTTATGTGATGAATTAAAAAGCTTAACAAGTTTGAAATCTTCTCAGCGAGTCAGCTTAGAAGTAAAAGTGTTTCCAAGTTTATTGTTTTGAAACCCAGCCTACAAGGCAGGTGTCAATGCGAGAGGCATTTCTTCAAAGTTGGTTTTTATTTACACCTCTAATTTAATTCTATTCTGAATTTTCACTAAAGAACTTTATTGAGGTGTTGATATAAACTTAATAAAAGAGTTTCATTAGTTGGTATAGTGAAAATAGGCCAAACAGCTTAACATGCCTCTGAGGATCAATTGTAGTGTTGTCATATATATATTCATATTTTTTTTAAACTAAACTCATTGTTACACACCTAGGTTGAACCCTAGACCTAAAACCTACTTATATTTGTTCAATGCTTTTAAGTATCAATAGTAAGTATATGTATAATATTTATTTTATGACTTGATTGTTTTCATTTTGGTAGATCTTATTATCTACAAAAAACATAGTTATAAGTAGGTAATTTACATTTTTTTAGGTTCTCACTGCACTTTTTTTTATGCTTCAGGTTCATACCAGCGGCCTGTGGGAGTTGCCAAAAATTTATCACAAAAAATGTGCAGCATATATATAGATGAGGTAACAAAAGCGCTCATCCATCCAAGTATGCTTCAAAAATATATCAAATTTCCTGCCACTCCTGCTGCAAGGCTAGCAGTTAGCCAAAAGTAAGATTTAAAATATATTTATAATAAATAACATGAACTTTTAATGAAAATAATATATAATTTCAAAAGGTTCTTATTTTGACATAATATACTTATTGTTTATTCTAGATTTTTTGCAAAAAATGGAATACCCGGGGTTGTTGGATGTATTGATGGTAGTCATTTCAGGATTTTTGGCCCTCCCAGAGAGCAGGAACATATGTTTTACTGTCGTAAACACTATCATTCCATTAATGTACAAATGGTTAGTTAACGATTATTATTACCTTTATAATTAACTATAAAAAAGGTTTTTGTTGTATTACTAACCCTCTCTCATTACTTAAATACTCACATTTCACTATCATGAGTCTTACTTCCTCATAGCATTAATTGTATACTTAAGTGTGAGGTAGGTGTCAGTATGTGTACTTTGAGTGCCTATCTATGGGTGTGTGTATGTGTATATGTAGGTATATAAATGTATTTACCTGTATATATTTATATTAGTTACATAATAAGTGTGGCCTGCTTTAGTTATATAATATGATGACATTGTTAGGTATAATAATTATTATTATTAATGTGCAATAATAATGAACTAAATGTAATATGCTTTTTATTTTGTACATGTACATGACATTTTGTATTGCTAATTTTAATTTCAAAACCTCCTATATGTCATAATCATTTTGTGTAAGTTTCGGATATGATTGTGTAATTGTACTATGTACATATCATATGTATGTATCATATGTTCTATGGATGGGATCCTGGAGACCTCAAGCACAGAGCAAAGCCTATATAAGCTACAGTCTCACACAATTTATAACACCAATTTAATGTGTTTGAAAAAAAAATTAAGATTTATTTTTATTTTTTATTATTATTGTCACTATGGGGCAAAATCTCAGTCAGTCAGAGATAAAAATCACACTTTTTTATGTAGGTATCAAGGAAATATATGTAATAGATGATTGATTTATTGCTCTACACAGAGATAAAGTAGACTAGTAGAAAATCCTGAAGTGATTTATTAGTTATATTACACTTTTTTACAGGTATGTGATTTATCTACTAGATGGTAAGCAGTCCTACAAAATCCATGGATGGACTTGATCAATAAATTGTTTTTAACATCATTGATCACAATGGAGGCTAAATAATGCATTATAAAATGGCCCGTGACGAAAATATGCATAACTCGTCTTCTCTATATATATAATAGCTCCGCATTGCTGAAAAGAGACTACCACCTTGACAAGAAATTAATGCAATAGTCTCCTTAAAACTAATGAACCCGAATCATGACTAGGTTATTTGAAAGTTTGATCGGTCTAATGAAGTTTACCTTTGCTGCCATAATATATAATTATTTACCTATAGGATTACATTATATTAATTACAAAGACAAAGGTCATAATTAAAATATTATATTACTTATTAAGTTAATTTTTACAGATTTGTGACAGTGATTGTAGGATCCTGAATGTAAACCCAAAATTTGGAGGAGCTAACCATGATTCATTTATATGGGAAAATAGTTTGGTTAACAATTATATTCAAGGACTACATCAAAATGGAGAAATAGTTTGGCTTTTAGGTAATATTTATAAATATGTAAAAACTAATGATATATATACGTGTTAGCCGAGTTGAATAGAACTTCGACTTAAAAACACTTAGGTCCCTGGTTTGAAAAATGAGTTTTTAATTAAAAAATGTATGTACATTTGTTTAAAACACCACTATAGTGCCTCGGAGAGCACGTTAAGCTGTCGGTCCCGGTTTCACTATACCAACTTGTGAAACTGTTTATAGACAGGTTATTGAATCTATCCAAAACATCGCTACAAGCTAGCCACTTGTTCGGTGTAGACTCATACCATCGGCTACGACATGGTGGGATTCAAACCCCTCCGCTGGGTTCCCCGGGGGCTTTCTAGGCGGCCTCGGGCGCCGTAAGGCACCCGTGATATATGTATGTATGTATGTAAAAACTGATTTATTTTATTTTGTCAATTCTTAATAATATCTTTTTTAGGAGATTCTGGATATCCACAACGGCCCTAGTTGATGACACCAATTTTACATGCAGTACCTGGAACACCTGAGGCTGTCACGTTACACCCGCTCCATATTATATTTATGTATTTTATTTTATTTGTCTTCATATCATTTCATACATTTTTTTAAAATGACCACCAAATGTATCATAATACAGCATTTTCAGGGAAAATTCCAGGTAGTAAAAACATCGTTAAATTGGTTAATATTTGTATGTAATACTCCAGAATTTTGACAGCTAGAAATTTCCCTTCTGTGAACGTTCCAAATTTTTCATTTAGTTTTCATGAAAAGTTAGGCTTTGGTTATCAAATCAGATTCCTAACATTTTAAATTTTAATTTTAATTATATAAACTATGTATTAGGTAATATTGTAAATTAAAACATATTCTTTAGGTATTTTCACATTTTTAGACACTTAAAACACTAAATCTTAGCGTCTCCTCTGACCGCTAGGTAGCTTCAAAAGTTCCTATACTATCCCAAAAAATGCTGGCACTCTATAAATTAAAACTAAATATGAATTTTAATCGTAAAACTCTAAAATCGTCTATAAATATTTCGGACCGGCGATTTTTCGTCAGTCTCGAGGAAGCTTAAGAAAGAAGAAGAATTCTAGCTACAGTGACAGTGATCGGCTGGTTCTCATCCTTAAAACCTTGAACCTGCTACGTCGAGAACCAGGCCCGATCCTGTCACACTTCCTTGAAGACTCCGGGCCCTGGAGTTGCGGCCTCCGGGATTTGCCTTGACTCCACTTCGCTCGGGCGTCTGCTCTGAGTCTTGAAGAACCTCCTTGTGCTGCAGGACCTCGCCTCGGGCTTCGAGCCTTGAGTGACGAGGCCATCTGACTTCTCGTCTCAGGCATTGGCCTGAGAGACGGGAATTCACCTCTTCATGTACGGCTGCCTCTACAGCCGTGCCGCCCGCTGTCTGCGTGCTGCCGTCGTGCCGCCGCCTTCCCCTTGCTGCAGTCATCGTGCCGCAAGCCGCTGCTTCACGGACCTCACCTCAGGCCTAGAGCCTTGAGAGTCGAGGCCATCTGAGTCCTCGTCTCAGGCATCAGCCTGAGAGACGAGGCCTCGCCTCATCGTGTGCGGCTACTGCTACAGTCGTGCGTGCTTGCTGCTGCTGCCATCGTGCCGCCGCCCTCCTGCTTGCCTGCCTACATCTGCTGCCGTCGCCTGTCTACGTGCCAGTCTGCGTGCCAGTCCTCGAGCCTGTCCCTCGTCACTCCCTCCAATCTTCCCATACTATACGGTCAGAGTTTTAGTTTATAATAGGCATATCCATTGTAGGCAGGGCTAACATTTATTAGGTAGGTCTCTTATATAGTTACTGTACTCAAAACCAACTTTACTTGTAAATATACCTATTTTAAAATAAACTTGTATTAACCCATCTAATCTTTAATTTTTAATTTCATAAAACCCCCCCGCTACAAGGCGCGTTATAATGATAAACAAATCCGAGCCAGAGTTGTCATTGAAAACACATTTGGTAGATTAAAAAATCAATGGCGCTGCCTAAATAAAGACCGAGTACTGCACTATAAGCCCGTCAAATGTGCTCAAATTATCCAAGCCTGTTGCATACTATATAATATAGGCATGGATTTTGGGTACATACAAGAGGGAGATATAGTCCTAGGTATTTTGTTATTTTTATATACCTACTTGCCAAAAGATGACAGTAATTAATTTTATTATAAAAAACTGTTAAGTTTTGAAATGATAACTAAAGTAACATTTTTAACATCATAAAACTTTGGTTGTATTTAGATTTTTTATAAAGAAACTCTAATAAGGATCGAGTAAATAATATTTGCACCTACAAAACCTTTTTATTTTTTTAAACTTGCATATCACTGAAAATAACATTAAGATGTTTTTAGACATTCAAGTTTGTAAATCCAATTTCTGGCTTATTTAGTGGTGCCAAACAAGCCAACTCAAAACTTATTTATTAAATCTAAAATATATTCATATTATTTTCTCAAACCTTACATAAAACAATTTTAAGAAAAGCAACATATTATGTGGGGTTTTTTCTAATGTTATTTTTTATAAATTTTAGATAATGCTGATTTCCAAGAGGTGTACAGGGAGTCTGGGGCCAATAATACCACTGAGCTACTCAGAGGGAGGGCGATGAGGGATCAGTTGGTTCGCAGATTGGCCTAATACATACTTATAATGTGGGGATCTGCGGCAGATATTGATACTATATTCATTCAATAGAAGAGGGCCATTCATTCCATACAACATAAAGGCTCGTGACCCTCTTAGGGAAATCTTTTCTATCATTGATGTATTAACACTACTATCTCAATATTTTATGAGAATTTATTGTACATCAAGAAAAACTTAAATAATGTTTAGTAAAAATGGCAAAAGATATAATTTAAACTTAAGAAACTAAAATTGATACTTATACAAAGTTTAGACTAAAAAAAGCAAAGAAATGTTTCATTATTAACAGTATAAGCTCCATCTTAAAAATAATTTCTAGAACTTTACCATCTCGGTGTGAATACTAGACTTTTTCAAGTATATGTCTGGCAGTCCCTACGACAACACTGCACAATGTACATGTCCTATCTGTTACTTTCCCCCTATCTTAAAATGGCATCATCCCTGCGTTTTCATCTTCAGTTTTTATATTTATTTTTATAAGTAGGTACAACTTTGCAAACTGTTGTTTTACATAGGCCTAATAAATATGAACATTTCTGTATATTTTCAGTTGCATAAAATCTTAAAATTTATAATATTTGATCCTCTACACTGACAGCATGATTTCTGTAACAATAATTTAAATAAATATCCAGTAAGTGGTAAGAATTGTATGTTGATGATAATTCAAAATTTCATAACTGCATGACCATAATAAGAACATCAAATGGGTCATTTAAAAAAATATAGGTAGATACCTAGTTTTATTGTGATTTTACCCCTTTATGGGGACTCTGTCCTAATTAGGTTTTGATACAGGACATCTTGAATAACCTCAATTATTGTTTGACCTAACCTCACTTCACTATGAATATAAAGTTATTTTCTTACCTTATTGTTTAGCGTTGAAGAAACATTTTTAATTCTTCTACGAGCCATAAACAGGTTTTTTTATTAACTCTAAACCTTTAACTTAACTCTAAACCTTATAATTTAACTCTAAACCTTTCTTTGAAATCATTTTCATTTAAAATTTTTAAATGTTCTTTCCTGGGACGGAGAGTTTTTTTACGTCTGTTTGTCCTAAAACATTTTTCATCCTAAGAGTTGCTATGAACTTTCAAAATAGGAAAAATATTTTTCAATGCTCAAATTAATTTTAATTAGATAATTTGCAATAAAACGCAACACAAACACTTCAATTTATAACACCAAATTCGTATCTTACTAGAGATTAAATGGTTTAACCACTCATTTTTGAGTAGTCAAAATAACTAACTATTTGTTAAAATCATAGTTATTATTTTATTAACAGATAGTCAATTTAACTATCCATCAAGAAACACATTTTTTTCGAATTTTAACCTTTAGTAAGTAATCTGTCACTATTTGACAATTAGTTGAGATAACTATCCATCAAGAAACTGGGCCTAAATTACCTAAAAGCATTAACTTGCGTGTAAATTTTAAATTTGTACAAAACATGTTAATGATATAGATGTTTGGAACTGTTCAGATTTGCAATTGAGGTCTCGCACTAGTGATTTGGCTTACATTGTAGGTTTTTATTTACAATAAATATTTAAGGCGTGGATATGAAGGTGAAGTTGGTCGCCTTGGTGGCTCTCTTGTATGGCAGATAATGATTGACAGGTCAATGGAATCAGCTAACCAGCTAGTCTTACACTAGTTGGTTATGTAGTGTGTGTTCGGTTCAGTAGTAATTTTCATATTAAGATTCCCATTCCATCGTGTTTAAGTCCTAAATCTGATATTGAGGTATAATAAATATTTATCGTCTTTTGTTAATGTATAGCCAGCTGCCTAACCAAACGCACTCTAAGACCTCAGTGTAAAACTTTTTTTTTACTATTCATAAATATCTGTAAAGATTTACATGAAATAAATGATTTTGACTTATGTAAAGTAATACTTTAGTAATACTGCAATAATTAATTATAACATCATTTACTATTATTACATTATGTAACATTTTGCCTTTGTTTAATAGCTATGCTCCTCTGTTGGTTTGTGTATAGTACCAGAGTTTTTTACTCGCTGATAACTTTTTCTCAGTTACTTTTCTTTTTTTACAGTTAGTATTTACACTCTTAAAATACCAATCCATATACCTTCATATATTATTATGTTTTTGGTTACTTACCTTATATTAATTATAAATATTTAAGACATGGTTATAAACATATGATTGGTGATATTGATTAGGTAGTATTTTTCTTATTAAGATTTCAATATAAGAAAAATACAACAAACAAGCAATGTTGTTTAATTTCTAAATCTGATATTGAGCTAATGAAAAATATTCATCATTCTTTTGGTAATGAATAGCAGACTAACCAAACGCACTCGAAGACCTCTTTGTTAAACTTTTTTAAATATTTAGTTTAAAACCTTATTGTGTAAGCTATGTTTAATTGTTATTCTGTTACTTTCTATGTTGTTTTATTTCATTGTGATGTATATACTTAATTTTAAGTGTACTAATACTCAAATTATATATGTTAAATAATTAGATATGTTAAATAAAACAATAAATTTTAAATTATTATGTTTTATTTAGATATTTTTCTATAACATCCACCATCCTATTTCCGATAGCCTGCCACTGCATTTGCGTCTGAATCTCCATCTCCCTGATCCTTATATTGTCGCGATGCTGCTCGATTTTGAAACGCGGCCACTCTTCATCGCTGTGAAGGTACTGTTCGGCAACATGTTCGACTCGAGGTCTACGCCTTCGAGTACTACCAGCAGCTCGAACACCACCACGGCTGGTGCGAGGCGATTGGCCTGAAGGCGACGGGGTTATCAATTGTTGAATACCTACATAAAATAAATTATAAAGATATTTGTCATAACCTAATTACAACCAAAGGTATGGAGACTAATAATGTAATGGTAGCACTATTTAATGTTTCATTCATAAACAAGCATTAGTTCGAAATCTCATGTGTGGAAGAATCGGTTTGATGATTTTTTCTGTCATAAACTGTTAATCAAAATTATATATTTTCCTGTATTTCCTCTATCTTGATTAGATCAATAACAATTGTGAGTTAATCAAAAAAAATATATATATACCTTTATTACCATGTGGCTCAGCTGTGGCATTACAGCTGGCTTGAGCAGCAGTCGCATGTGGCTGGGGAGATGAAGGTTCATATGCTTCTTCAGTACCATAATCTACACAATGAATTAAGATTTTAAGTCCAGTTTCACTTATTAGTTACTTTAGATGGAAATGTATCTAGGTAAAATAAGAATGTAGAAGTTCTATAGTGCAGTCACAATACAAAGTTCTATGGTGGGTCAGAAATCAATTAGCAACATTAGAAAGTTCTAGTATTGATTCCACTTTTAGGGCCCTTTGTAATAAATGGTATATTTTAAGAAAGGACCAAAATGGTCTATATTCTACAAAACAACCAGACAATGACAATCTGTACAATTACAGTGAGTGAGATTCGAACCCACAACCTAACAGAAGAAAACCTTTCCATTCACATTGAATTTAAATGATTAGACTCAATTACTAATTCATATTTTGTGTAATTACTTACATATTTATAATATTAAACAAAAATATAAAGTGAATAAAATAAGCCAACCTGCTATTACAAAATTATTCATTTCGTCGTCCGAAATTTGCAGAACTGGTACTAAGTTCGCAGCAGCAATCTCTTCCTGTAAAATCACCACTACACTTAAGCTTTTTAAATTAGCTAAATAAATATATACAAATATTAAACAACATCTAAATAATATTATGTAGGTAAAGACATTTATTTTCCATAAGAATTTTACAAAATTCACTTAAAATGTATAATATTAAAGTTGGTACTTCATATGTAGTATCATTGAATAATTGCTTAATATTACCCAAATAATTAATAAATCAATAATTGACAATGATAATTAAATATATTGGTCTGGCCTGGACGGATAGGGCAGTATGCAACCCTAATAAACTGAAAGGCAGTTATTTCATGCCGTTTTATTCCTATCACAAATTATTCCATTTGGGTAATACTTATTAAAATTCTATAGTGGGTTAAAAAACATGACTAGTTGTTTCTTGTACAAAGTTATATGATGGGTCAAATCTATTACCTATATCATCTGACCTTGGCTACTCTAGTAGCAATCTGGTAATGCAATATATATTTTTTTCAAATTAACTTACCTGCTCGAAGGCACCCTCATTGACAACATTAAATCCTGTTGCTACTTGGTGACCCAAAATTGCCAACACCCTTTCTTCTAAGGGTGTGAGCTTGGCATGAACTGCAGGCCCACCACCTGTACCACTAGCTGCCCGGTTTATACGGGCAGCCTTTCTTTTGGTATTATTTTTGAAATTCATTCCACACCTTTAATTAAATAAAATGTATGAGTAAGCAGACTTGAATGAGTAAGAATAAGTACCTACAAACTATATAGCTGAATATTATAATACAATCAATATCAAAAATTAGCTGGTGGAAAATTCCTGACATTATGTCATCTGATTTTTATTTGATGCAATAAAATATCTATTAGAAGAGAAATAAAATGTACCTTTTTCCATTTTTCTGCTGTGCGAGTTTCGCCCGTCGTATCATTATTTAATATTTCCTCCAGGTTCTCCCAGAGTTGGATAGCGGTAATTCTACCTCTGGAAGTCGCTGAAGGCTTGTTTAAATCGCCATGTATACAAAAAAAAAATAGTTTTCATTGTGATTAATTTAATTTTGATAAACGAAATATACGAAAAACTTATTTCACTTGTTACTTACTATTCCATGAAGGTTACTAACATGTCAAATTGCGTAACGCTTGTTCTTTTCATTTTGTACTTAATAATTTAATTTAATTTAAAAATGTTATTCGTTCGTTATGTAAATCGACTTTTGAATACTTATAAACCTTCATATTAAAGAAGTCCGAAATCATTTGGGACTGTGATAAAAAATAACACCTTTACAAATTGTTCGGATTACTATTAAAAGTATAAGTATATAAAGATAAGGTAACTGCAGGCAACATACAAAATAAATAACTAACTATTTCCGGCGTGAGTAAACTCAAGTTTGATAGTAAAATAAAATAAAACTCGCACTCGCAAGTTGACAATATACTTAAAGTAAAAAGTTAAATCGATTAACGCCGTAGTAAAGTATAAATAAAACTCACACTAGGGGTACAGTTCCGTGCTTCGTAATCGTCGTTGGGCCTAAGAACAAAAATGTCATAGGGGAACTTTCCGGGAGAAATGAATGTATCTATGAAAATTGATTCAAAGCTACTACAATACGAGCTACTATCTATTCCATATTTTTACTGTGTTTTAAATAATGTTTTAAATGTGGAAAAGATACATTTTAAATAATGAATAAAATATACGACATAGAATACCATAAAAAGTGTTCTGATATGAGTCAAATACCAAATTTGACTCATATCAGAACACTTTTTAACCCACTTTTTAAAGTCTTTATAAATCTTAGACCGTAAAAATAAAAAGTAAAATAAAAATCAAAATAATAGTGAAATATTAAGCCGCAGCCGCCAGATTGATTTACGATTTTGAACCTTATTTCGTAGCACTAATTCGGTCCGAAATACCTTCCGTTAATACCTTAGGCATTATGTATCAGCCAACCTTTCGGAGTTCTATAAAATTATAGGTAGAATGACGATTCAAAAACCAATATACTTAGACGACATACATACATGTATACAATACATTCCTAGAATTACTACATACTCGTATACATTAGAAAAGTTGTACTTTGGGTTAATATGAGGTTCTACTAATCAAATTGAACAACTTTTCCCATGGAACCATGTGTCACAAACACAGACTAATAACACAGCAAATGAAAAAGACTAACATAGCAATATTAAAATTACCAATTTGTTTGGGGAAGCCTTTTTCATTTGTTACACATGGTTCAATAGGAAAAGTTTGATTTAGGTTTAAAGAATCTTTATTTTCCACAAGAACACACATAGTATTCACTTACTTGGAAAATACATAGTTTCATTAGATCATTGCTGGCAAAAACAGAAACAAAAAAAATGCTATAACCCAGAAATAAAATACACATTATTACGCTATTAATTAAATTACAAACACATTACTGGCACAACAGAATAAAAACAGAAAAATAAAAACTCTTTAAATAATAAAAAATAATACATTTCATTTTAGATTTACTTTAGACTTTAAAACTTCTATTTGTATTATAATTTATGAATTTAAAATAATGTATATCAAATAAAACAAAACTATTATAACATTGTAGGTAGACAGAAAAAAATAACGGTCTCGTTTACTGACAGCGCAAAGGCTATTAATGAGTAGTAGGGGGCGTGGCAAGTCGTATATAGTATGTTCCTCATTAGTCATTTTAGCATAAATATGTAATTTTAGACAACAATGTTACAATAAACAAAAATAACAAAAAAACAATATAAAAAATTTCTTTTTTTGTCATTTAGTCCGTCTATAATATGTACGCAGTCCAGTCAAGTAACTGACTGACCGTTAGTTATTTATACGGATGCAATTTTGACGAAATGTTTTACCTGCAATAGTACAGAAAATTAGTTATTACTTATGTACTTTCGTAGGCATTTCTTATATAGTGGAAATGATTGTATTGATCTAATCATTTGGTAATTTATTAAAAATTTTGGCCCATTCATACAAAATTGTTGTTTTACCACTAAACTACTAAGAACTATACATTAGTTCTAGGTTTTATATGTAATATATTTGAGAAGATCTTCATAGATTGTAATTACAGGTTTGAAATTTTTTTTTAAAAGTGATTTATGTGTGTGTCTTTATTTATTATATTCTTTACCAAAATGTAAGTATAATACCTTTTTTTTTTTTTTTTTTTATAAGAGCTCAGCATGTGATCTTGCATCCACCTGATGTTAAGCAGTATGCAATGTCCAGGAATGATAGCAACAAGCGGATGCATACAGGTGCACCGCTGGTTGCCATCATTATGCCGGCTTCAGATGCCTATTCACGCTTCTTAATATAGTGTCTTATATCTTTTTAATATAGTGGTTTAATATTCATAATCTTACACATATCATCACGGGTTCCTTACGGCGCCCGAGACCGCCTAGACGGCCCCAGGGTACCCAGCGGAGGCGTTTTAATCCCACCTCGTCGTAGCCGATGGTATCAGTCTACACCGAATAAGTGGCTAACTAGTCGCGTTGCTTTGAATAGACTCATTAACCCATCTATAAACATTTTCACAAATTGGTATAGTGAAAACGGAACCGCCAGCTTAACGTGCTCTCCGAGGCACTATAGTGGCGTTGTCAAACAAATGTACATAAATTTTTAAAATAAAAACTCATTGGTACACACCGGTATTGGAACCAGGGACCTAAGTGTTTTTAAGTCCAAGGTCTAACCAACACGGCCACCAGGTAATATTCTTAATCTTAGTTTCCTGTATATTATAATAGTGGGAGTCCATTATTTATGTTGGAAAAGACTTTTTATGAGCTTATTTTGTACTATTTGTAGTATTGGAATATTTCTGATCGCAGAGCTTCCCCAGACAGTCACAAGGTAGTCAAGATGTTGGTTTACTAAATAGTTTGATTTGATCAGTAGTACCTCATATTAGCCCAAAGGATACCAAACCTTTTAAATTCACCCTGTATAATACATAATATCCATACATATATATATATATATATATATTTATACGAATTTATTGTATACACCGCATTAAAATCTATTGTGTAAAACTTAGATTATTATGACATACCTAATTACCTATATGGGTAAGAGATATTGGTCATAATTAATTATGTTACAATAGTGTTTCATAATTATTTTTTTTTAATAATAATATTTTAAAAGCGGCCCCAGCCTAGTGGTTAAGTCACTGCGTAACTGATAACAAGGTTAAGCAGATGACAACAAGGCCAGCCTGGGATGGGTGACCGTTTTATACAACGAGGCTATTTCATCATAAACACTGCAACAAGCGCGTTATGTGTTGCCTCCGAATACCATCGGCGAAATGAGGACGGGTTAATCCCTCCGCTGGGTACCCTAAGGCCGTTTAAAAGGGTTTCGGGAGCCAAATAGACACCCGTGATGGTATTTATTATTGTTATTTAATCTAATAAAATACATCCAATAACAACAATAAAATAATACAGCAAATAAAAATGTGGAACAATAAATAATAAATAAATTTACCAGATCTAGTGGTTTTACATTCTCCTTGGGCCTTCCGCGGACACGTTTGACATTTAATCTGACCTGCAATAAAAATATAAGTTTAAAAAATACAATATAAAAATGTATATACCTATTTTTAAAATGATTTCAAAATACCTTAACTTAAATAACTTAGTAACCACATCATTTAGCCGGCATAATGGGATCGATTAACAACAATGTATTGATCGACGCTATTCATGGTATTTGTAACAGTAGGTCTGTTTACCATCCCGTAGATACAATGTCACATCAGCTTCAATAAATAAGAAAAAGCTTTGCAAGTTCAGCCGACATACAGATGCAAAAACCGTTAAGTGACATTGTCATATTTCGGTTAGGTATAGTCTGTGAGCAGGTGAACTACTCCCAGGAGACTACTACATTGCTTTCTTCTCAAGGTGACTTGTGAAACTGTGTATATCAGATTTATACAAGCCTAGATAAGTATATATGTTACTGCAAAAGCCCGAACTACGGTAAATTCTAAGATTTTCCAGTAAAACTTAAGATTTAACAACGTTTAATGGGAAAGGTACGAACTGTTCTGTGATCAACGTTCATTTCGAACTTTTACCACCACACACTCGGTGAATCTTAGGTTTTACCTAAGCGACACAGTAATTTGACGACATTTGACTCGAACACTCAATTAAACTCAATTTCTGTTTATTTTTATCTGAAAATATCTCTATTTCTAATCTCATCTCTATTTTGAACTTAATTAAAAAATTAAAATGAGTGTAAAATTTAGCTTTTATAAAATAATAGAGTTCGGGGCAAGCGAAAGGATTAAAACTTTTATTTCGATAAGGACAAAATACACAAGTGTTTAGATGAATTAAAAACTGCTGAGAACGTAAAAAATATAACGCGTTATGATATTTAACCATTGGCGGAATATTTTGACCATAGACGGCGAAGACAAGCTAATCTAGTAGATAGAGTAAGAAAATAGAGAAATCAGTAATACTTTTGTTACAACGACTTTAACATTCTCGAAGAAACACATGTTGATTGATAGGTATTTCAATCACCTACATTATGTAGGTGACCTACATATCAATAAACACCTTTTATTATTATTATTTAGTAAAAAAAGGCAACATTTATCAACCTTCATCGGTAAAACCTAGCTTTTTCCAAACGTTAATGGTAATAGCCCGAAAAATTGTCTCTGTTTTATAAAATTCTTACATTTACCTACCCATGTTGGTAAACTCTAAGATATACTAGTAAATCCTAGGATTGACCACGTACGAGCTTTTACAGTAACATATATACCGGTAAAATGCAACAGCCTAACAATATATTGAAGAGGATCTGTGATCTTTATTTGTAATGACAAATCTGAAGCTGTTTACCATGGGGTCCGTGTATGGGTAGTCCCATATTGTTGTTGTTATCATCTCAAAATCTACCCTGTCCATCTAACTGGTTGTGAACTAAAGTTGATGACAAATGGCCTTTATACTACCCAAGTCTGTACTAAATATTTTTGTCAGTAAATTACTACTGTAATTGTAATTAAGCTTTTAAAAAACGCCATTTTGACAAATAAAAAAAGAAAACTTTCGTTTTAGTGACCGAACTCTAAAAACTTATTTTGTTTCAGTAGGTACCCAAGAACAAAGACAATTAAAGGTACTTACTTGTTTTCGCCTACCTGAAAAGGGCCTAATCAGGTATTCATTTGAACCCCATCTTTAACTATTCTAATGTATTTTTATATACCTATCAAGTTTTAAATAAGCTAAACAATAATATTTACATGATTATTAATATCAATATATTTTGATAATTTCTTTGAATATACAGAAAAAAAAAATCTTCCAACCCTGCTGTGTTACCAATATATGTAGCGAGCATACTCGGTATGCTCGCTGCCTTACCCATTTGTATCTCTAAGCTAGTCTTCTGTAGAAAAAATGACTTAGCTCGACGGTCACCAGATTTCTGATAAAGTAGTTTGTCGAAAGGAATCACGCAGCGAGAAATATTTTTGACTTTTGTTGATTTCCGCCTTAGAAGCGACGGAACCAGCAGAGTTGGAGGAAATTAAGACATGACTTGGAGCCAAAGTGTCTGCGCATGTGGCATCCCAAATCATAGCACGACCACGGGCCCAAGGCACAAGGGTTATTCCGTCCGGTCCCTTACCATCCGAACGACTAAGTTCTGACATATTCATCCAATGGCTTAAGGTTTTCTTTAAAAAGAGGACAACAACGGAGGAAATAAATTAGTCTGGGTACACTGAACCAAAAGGGTAGGAGATGAAGAGAAATATGTGGCTAAACATGAAAGAGGTTATTATACAAAAAATCTAGCTTAATTTTCATTTCAGATATGAAAGATTTAGCCGACTGATCGGTGAGAGGAGTTCCTAGTAGTAAAAGGTTTGAATTATCAATCAGCCTGATATTTGGAGAAATTATATTCAAATTAGTTAATATTTCTGACTTTCTCGAATCTGAAATATGACGAAAAATATATATTTCATATTTTAAAAAAAAATTAAGACCTAAAGTGAGAAAGTTACTTTCTATATTTCAATAAATGGATATATGCAAATGCTGAAGATACTATATTTCAATAAATGGATATATGCAAATGCTGAAGATAGCAGGGCCTAGGGGGTCTCTCTGTTAAACTCCAACGGTGGACTCAATTGCACCTAACCCATGGTAAAATAAGTGGGACGGTTTATGATATGATTGCCAAAGATATGGGTAGAGGGAAGGAATTACAGATTTTGCAGCATTGAGGAGAAAGTCACGCTCGACAGAGTTAAAGGCATTTTTTAGGTCCAATTTTACCAAAACTTCTGCGGAAGAATTATTTAAATGATATCTAGCTACATGGACAGCGCCCTGAGCCCCAAGTTTGTGGCCAAAAACTATTTGGGTAGGGCACAATCGGCTAAACCTTTAACAAGAAAACATCAAAACTCACCTTTAACAAGAAAACATCAAACTTTTGAAGCTAATCTGCGCGAAGTACAACCACCGTCTTTTTTTTTAATGCCATTAAATTACCACCGTAAAGCAAAGGTAGAATTTCATTGATTATTGAATCTGAAAGCATGAGAATGATATTTTTTGTTATTGATGTCAAAAGTTTTGTGCCTGCATCTCCTTTGCGTATCGCGAACAAGTCCTTAATGTCATTAAGTCATCTCTATCCCCCCTTACGGGAGACGGGAAATTGTTACGAGGTCGTGACCTCTTTCAATGACAGCTGTTCGCTACCCGTGACTACGGATAGGTCTTTGCGTGACCTTTTTACTGGTCGACGGTTTCAAGGGGCTCTGTGGAGAGTCTGTGATGCCGGTCCTTCACGTGAAGCAATCGTGCTAGCTGTCCGAGTCGCTTTCGCTTCCCGAACTGCTATCACTCTCGCTCGTGAGAGGTACCAGGTCGCGCGCATATCGTCGTTTGGCATCCGGCGGTCTCGCATGCATAGGCGTCAGGTCCCGAATGTGCGGGTGGCCTGATGCATCTGCACGCGAGAACATACGGGTGGTCAAACGAACGATGAAGTCGTGCAGTGTTTCCATCCGGAGGTCTCGTCGTAGCGAGTCATTTCGCATGTATATAGGTGCGCCCGTTACGGTGCGCAGGCTTTTATTTTGTTGGGCCTCTAATTGTGCCCTTTGTTTATTCCCACACAACGCGTACCATGCTGGTGCCGCGTAGGTGAGAATAGGCCGAACATAAATTTTATAGATGGCCACTTTTGTTTGTAAAGGTAATCCGGATGAAAACACTAGACGCAGCCGACAGCGTGCGACCGCCGCTTTAGCTCGCGTCATTGTGACGTGCGGCTTCATTTTGAGTTTGTGGTCAATATTGACTCCGAGGTACATCACAGTTTTGGACCAGTCAACGGACTGTCCACAAGAGCTGGAGCGGGGGCGGGGGGGTACGGCCTACTCCCCGGTCCTCTCTGCGGATAATGATCGCCTGGGTCTTTTTAACGTTTACACGTAGGCGCCATTTTGAGAGCCAGTCTGGAAGTAAATCGAGCTGTCTCTGCATGTAGACTGCCGCCATTTTTGCGTTCATAGAGAACGAGAAATAGGCGGCGTCGTCCGCGTACAGAGCCAGCTCCACGTCCTTCTCAGCCAGCGGAATATCGTCTGTATAGCAGCAGTAGAGAACCGGGGAAAGACAGCTTCCCTGCGGTACGCCCGCTGCGATGGGGTAAGTTTGTGAGCAAAGACCTTCAACAGTGACGTGGTAGCTACGGCCTTCTAAGAAAGAGGCCACGACTCGTACTACGCGACGAGGTATATTTGTTAACAAGATTTTAAACAGAAGCCCGTTATGCCAGACTTTGTCGAATGCTTTTTCCATGTCTAGGAGAACCGCACAGGAGAAGATTCGCCTGTCAGACGCCATCGTCATCCTGTGCAGGATTCTCGTCAACTGGAGAGTCGTCGAATGCTCGCTACGAAAGCCAAATTGTTCGTCGCGAGGAGAGAAATGAGGTACGATATATCGCAAAAGTAGCTTCTCAAAGACTTTGGAAATCGCCGGTAATAAAGTTATCAGACGATAGCTTTCTGGGAGCTTGATATTCTTCCGAGGTTTTGGTATCATGATGATGCGCCCCTCCTTCCACAGTGTTGGGAAGTGACCCGTGCGCATAATGCCATTAAAGAGGCGGGTGTAGGCTGCGATTGTTCGCGGTGGCATGCACCTGATGGCCATATTATTTATGCCATCGGCCCCGGGGGCCTTCCTGGGTTGTACGCGGCTGAAGGCACGCGCTACCATACCAGGGGAGAATATCACTGAGGGTTCCGTCTCGGGTATCGCGTCTTGGAGGCCGGCCTCCACTACGCGATCTACCTCTGCGACATGATCTATGGAGTCAGGTGGGTTAGGACGAAACTGTCCTTCTAGGCATTCGGCAAAAATCCGGGCACGATCTTCTGTTCGAAACCTCGGGGCTCCGTCACTATCGAGGAGGGGATGAATCGGTGGTGGCGCACCGGACATCGAGGCGCACAGCCGGTGAACTCCCTGTAGGTCACCGGTTGCGTCCTGGATCCGAGCTTCCCAGCGGTCGGCGTAAAGCTTGTCGAGGGCCTTCCTCACTCGAGCCGCGAGCGCGTTTAGGTCGGTCTTCACCGACGGGCAGCGGGTACGCTGCCACAGTTTCCGCAGGTCCCTCTTACTTTTCAGTAAGTCCCTGATGTTCTGGGGAAGGGGTGGTGGGCCCCTTTGCGGGGGGGACTCCGTGGAGGCCCCCTCTAGGGACTTGCGGGACTGTACAGTCAGTTCGGACGCGAGTCTATCCACGTCACACGACCAAGTCAAGCGACCTTGCGAATTTTTCCCAGTTAACACGTTTACGTGGCACTGGAAGAGAGGCCTTAGTGGGGAGGGTGGACAGAGTGACTAGGACCGGGAGGTGGTCGGAGTCGAGGTCATTGAGAACTTCCTGCTCCGGGGAACAGGGCAGGTTTCGGTGAACCAGTATGTCCAGCACGTCCGGCGAGAACGTACTCTGCACTGGCACGTACGTCGGGCCGCACGGTCCGGACACACAGAACCCCACCCGCTCCGATTCCCGCAGCAGGAGTTTCCCCGCGGGATTTGTTTGGCCGGAGTTCCAGGCTGGGTGCTTGCAGTTGAAGTCGCCGGCGACGAGGATCGGGACTTGCGTATCCAGCAGTCGACGCAGTCCCCCCGTGTCAAGCTTCGCCTGCGGCGGCTTATAAACGGCGTATAGGTGCAGTTCTCTGTTGCCTATATGCAATGCCACACCCAACGTATAGAGGGATTGGAGTGACAGGATTGGAAGGGGTTGGTGAATGATGTTCCTACGTACCAAGACCATTAGCCCACGATAGGCTCGGCCTTGGTCCGTAAGCTCATCTTTCCGATAGATAATATAATTTGGGATTTTAAAAGGAATCGAAGGGGAGAGGAGGGTCTCGCTTATCAGAGCCACATCTACTCTGTGATCTCCGAGAAATATTTGCAAGGAGCGACGTTGCTCTCGCAGTCCGCAGGCATTCCAGTGCACCACGCGCAAGCAGGCGTGAGGCGCCTTACTCGTCTCTGCTAACAGTGAGTCCGGCGAGTCCGGACATGATAGCAGTTTGAGGTTCTTTCACGGCCTCGATAGCTCGTAATATGTCGAGGAGAAGCGTGACCACAGCCTTCACTGGAATGAGTTCCAGTGCTCTTTGCGCCACGTATGGTATCGCTGATGGCGGGGGGGCTGAGGGCCCCCCCCTTGGAGCGGCGGGGTCCGGTCCGGCTCGGGCCTTACGGCTTTTGCTTTTCCGGCCCCCTCGCTTTCTGCGCTTGGGAACGGTATTCCTCGGCGTTGGGTCGTTAGCCTGGGGTTGGAGCGTGGTGGGCAGAGAAGGGCCCCGCGCCACCTGTCCCGTCCTCTCCGGGCCCGAAACTGGGGCCCTGCCGGCGGTCGACAGGGCTATGGTTCCCGCCGCTTTGTTTCGCAGCTCACGGCGAAAAACGGGGCAGGAGGTGTTATTTGCGGTGTGGTCACCGCCGCAGTTGGCGCAGCTAGGAGCGTCCTCGCGAGAGCGAGGGCACTCTTTTGCCGGATGCCCCTCTCCACACCTGACACAGGCCTGCGGTCTGTGACACATGTGGGAGGAGTGCCTAAACTGTTGGCATCTGTGGCATTGCGAGGGGCCCTTCTTTCCCCTCCAGGCTTCAATAACGACTCCCTTCATGTCCAGCAGCTCGGTCACGCTGTACACTCCGGGAGTGAGGTCTGCGGTTCGTCGCAGCTGGGCGAAGAATATGCATCCGGGACGCCCGGAACGTCCCTGAATTTGTTTAACAAATTCAGGGTCGTATCCGAGCTCCCGAAGTGCTTCTTTTATTTGTGGCTCCTCTGTGTTGACCGGCAGACCTCGAATCGCAACCTTCAGGCTGCGCTCTGCCGGGAGTGAATAAGAGAACCACGAGAGGTTCTCTTCTTTCTCGATGTGGGTTAAGTAACGCTGAACCTCACGGAATTCAGCGTCACTACGCGGCAAAAATCGAATGCCGTTCCCAAACGGCCGTGCGTTGACAGGGTGCCCTAGCTTAGCTTTGAGCACCCGGAAATGAAATGCCCAATTTGGCAGCCTTTCCACAATGAAGGGCGGAAAGCGCGGTTGGGATTCCCGTTTTACAGCCGCAGGGGGGATAGAAATGGAAGCCGTCCCGCCGGCGGCCGCGTTCGGAGCAGAGGGCTTCGAACCTATGGCCGCGGCGTATGAGACGGAGGTACCTGTTGTGCTTACAATATCCATGCCGCCTAAACTTCGCGGTTGGGCCCCTCCGAAGGTAGGCTCAGCAACGGCAGAGTGGCCGGCAGTGGGTGCAGTGGTGTCAGGGCGGGCGCCGTCGGTGGCTGCAGGGCGGGTGGAGCTCTGCACAGGGCCGGCGGGGCGGGTGGCGGGGCCGGGGCGAGTGCCCTCGGTTGCTGCGGCGGGCCCGGAGCGGGAGCTCACGGGCTGGGCGGCGGCGGCGGGCCCCGCGCGAGCGGGACCCACCGATTGGGTGGTGGTGCCTGGGCGAAGTGTGCCAGGACGCTGCACGGCGGTGCTGGGACGTGCGGCGGCCGCAGGTTGGGGTGCGGCGCCGGCGCGGGCGGCGGCCAACGGCTGTTGGGCTGCTCCGGGTCGGGTGGTGGGTCCCGGGCGCACGAAGCTCGGTTGAGCCGCGACGCCGGGGCGGGATGGTGCGGCTGGGCGGGCGAAGGCCGGCCTGGCCGCGGTCGGAGGGCCGGCGGCACTGGATCGGGCGCCCAGCGGTATGAAGCGCTGGGCGTCGGTGGTCAGGCGGGCGGCGAGGCCGGGGCGGGTGGTAGCCCCGGGTTGGGCAGAGGCGACCGGGCGCGGAGCGCTCGCAGTCGGCTGGGCGGGTCCGGTGCGGGCCGCATCGCTGTGGCGAGCGGCGCCGGCACGGGCGACGGTGGCGGGGCGAGCGGCGCTCGCGTCCGGATCTTGTTTCGGCGCCACAACCCGTGCGCGCCTTGGGTCGCGCTGCGGGAGTGGTGCCGGTGGGTCGGGGGTGGACTCCTCCAGTTCCACTCGGAGGGCGCGCGGCGACGGCAGCACCCCGGTGGAGTGGCTGCGGTGCAGGCGCGGGTCCGAGCGGCGGCGCGGAGTCGGCTGGATGTCGGGGTCTTCGAGGAGAGCGGGGGCCGCGGGATGGCGTTCGCGGCGATCCCTCTTCTCCTCCGGAGATGGTGATGAGCCGCTGTTGCGGCTGCGGGGCCTCTTGACTCCTAGGGTGAGCCGCTCGACGACCGACTGCACCCTCGGGTCCAAGTGGGGCTTCGGCTGGCCGGAGGCTTCGGGGTCTTCATCATCGTCCGAGGTTTGCGTGCTGGCAATGGCAGCCACAAATTCGGCGAGGACCTCCGGAGACAGTCCCGATGCTCGGACCCTTTCAATTAGGAAGGACTCCTGAGCATCGTTGTCGCCGGATACGGTGGCCGGAGGTGATGGCGATGCAGGCGGCGGCGGGCGGCCGTCCGACGCTTCGTCCATCTTCGGCTATTTTCGAGAGCGTTGGAGTGGGGGTATCCTGCTGCGCGGCGGTTGGCTGAGCGGAAATCGGGGTGGGGATAGCGATCCCCGGACGCCCGTGCGCGGACTGCAAGATACGACTGTCCTCTTTAATGTGTTGAGGTGAAAGCCCATTTATGCCAGAAGCAGAGCCGCAAGGGAATGAAGAAATTACATTGGAGACGATATCTTCAGATACAATAAATAGGGACTCTTCGGGTGAAGGAGGATCAGGAAACACAAGATCACGACTTGGAGTTGGATGTTTTCGCCGTAGAATATCCAGCGTAGAAAGAGAAATTGTTGCAATGCCGTCAGTAGAAGAAAGTAATCTGGAGGCACCTCTAACATCTCCGTCATAAACCTTATTTTCTATTGTAATTTATTGTCGAACCATTTTTCACATTAGACTTAATTCTTGACGTCAACTTTGAACCAGTTGAAGATGAATCTACATGTAAACAATTATAAGTAAATTTAAAAACATGGTGCCAAGCCTCCACTGAGTTGTCTGATACAGATCGTTCAAGAACAGTATGTAATTTTCTTGCAACCCTTTCGCATGCACCTTGAGGTATCTGGACTGGAATATTACATTTCAGAAACTGTAGTTGAGCACCAAAGTCCAAACATGAAAGGGTAGGATTTATGTCCGAAATTGGCAAAGCAGTTATATGATATTTGATTGTATGGGATTAATATGTGAACTGTCATTTTTAGTTATTTCTTTATGTATCAATTCCAATATATCATTAATGTCGTTGTTATATATATTTTCAACAATCTTTATATTTAGGTTATTTTTAGATATTTACATATAATAATTACCTACTCAAATAAGAACTACAAATTTAGAAAATCGTCCAAATCACTGTCCATTGATGGCATGGTACCCAATACGCTGGCAGCATTTCCTCTCTGTATTAATATGCTCAATTTTTGAGCGAAAAAGCTGCCAGCTCTATTGTCCCCAGAGATGTCGATCAGCTTTGGTGCTATTTCATTATATAATGATTTTGCTTCTGATCCCCACGGGCCCATCGTTTCCACAGCAAACACCGAAAATTTCTTTATGTGATTTAACAATATGTATCCGTAAGTCTTGGTTGCCTCTGCATAGTTAGGAGCAATGTGGACAATTAACTAAATTAGTTTCAGGTTGAGAGAACAAGTTTCTTGAAGCAGGAATAGAATCGACGGCAGAAAAATCTTGAGCCATATAGCAGGGTTGTTTAGTATCTTTTTCGTATTAATAAATATGTAAAAATAAAAGGATTTCCAATTAAATTTATCTAAAATGGAATAAAAAAACTTCAATTTAGTTTTTTATTTCACAGCCAGCTCGTGGAATCACTCTTTAAATTTTAATATTTTGTTTAAATTTTGAATTGGGCTTAGAAAATTCAACATAATGCATCCATAGTACGTCTGATGGAATCAGGTAAATTCAATATATCTTTTCTCTGTTCTTTCTGACGGTGGGCATCTTTGAAGTCTTCTTGACAGCCTCCGTAGACTAGTGGTTGCGCCTTTGGTGTTCTATCCGGAGGTCGTGGGTTCGATTTCCACCCATGGCAAAAAAAAAAATAGTGCAATATGAGTAAATTGTCCTACATATTATTATTATTATTAAGTTTCTGATCCTAAAATGTAATAATTAATGAAAATACAAAAAATGTAAAAACAAAAACTCCTCTGTGTTCAAAAAGGGATTACTAACTTAACTCTAATACGGAGTAATTAGAAGAATGCACATAGAGGGCGTGCGTGTGCAAATAGTTAAATTCAATGACAAAGATTGTTTATGACTAACTAATAGATTCTTTAAATTATAATGGCTCCAAGTACCTCAGGACAAGTCATTTATTCTCAGTCTCATTTGAAGCAAATATATCAAATTCCTTACAGTTCTGCACAATTTTATTCAGAAAACTGATTGCGCGGGAAATTGGTATACTTTGTAAGCGAGTACTCACCTCAGTGTATAGCCGCGCGCGCGCAAGTACCTATCTGGTACAAACAGGGATAATTGTTGTAATATAGTAGGTATGCTACTTTTCCCCCTAAAAATATCTAAAATATACAATACTTAAGCCTTATTACGACGAACTTCTATCGAAGTAAAGTTGAGCATACCCAATAGAAACAAAGTAAGATACTGAAATGGATAGTACCCATAAGTATACAAACATCTTAAGAACATTTTCTGCAACTTTTCTACCATAAGGGTGTAGGACGTACATTCCCTCGGATTCCATAAAAATGGAGTTGAACTCCAATATACTCCGGACATATGAGTTGTACAACACTACCAGGGTTCCAGGGTCAGAAAATCTTATGTTTGCCTCATTGCTCATGTTCTTTCTAGATCTTGCACACATTATATGTGTGTGGAATGTTAGACCACTTTTGAAGAGAACTCCAAAATCCCAGACCGTATCTACAATGCATGTAAGCTGGGCTCTATCAAGCGTATAAAGGTAATTGATATGACTTTGGGACCGAGAAAAGTCATAATCTAACATTTATCTGTGTTTAGATCAAGACAGTTTTTGATACTCCATTAGTGTATCTCATTTATACACTTTTTTTATATAAGAGCTCAACATGTGACCTTGCATCCACTTGATGTTAAGCAGTATGCAATGTCCAGAAATGATAGCAACAACCGGATGCATGCAGGTGCACCGCTGGTTGCCATCATTATGCCGGCTTAAAATGCCTATTCACGCTTCACTGCTGGAACCCCTCACAATCCTGATGGATTTGTACGCATATTGCCTGAGTAATTATGAATGCGCTATAGGGCGTGCGTGTATAAATAGGTAAACAGCAATGACAAATTTTGTGACACACCCACCAGGAAAATGTTTATTGCAAGTCTTGTTTATAATTTATAATATTAAAAATAAAAATTCAACACAAGAAAAGCGCATTAAATTTTTGGAATTTGAACTGACAGTTTACAACAGTTCTTTTCAGTTTTTAGAATTTGAAATTAGAGCACGTCATGTGATCAATAATTTATTTATCTATATATCTTGCTAATGGTAAGCAGATCAATACAAAGTCAATCAATGGGGTCGATTAATATATTGTTGTTTAGAGCGTTGGTCGTTCCCTCTACCGGTAACATACATGGCAGGATTAAATCATTAATAAGGAATTTATAAAAATGCATAAATATAAAATAATGAAAAAAAAAAAAAAAAAAAAGATTCCTCTGCCATCTAGTATTAGAAACTAGGACTTCTAACTTCACTCGTATAGAGTTAATAGAAGAAAGCTAATAGAGGGCGTCTATGTAAAAGTAGATAACAAGCAATGACAAAATTCGTACGAGGTGACTGGAACCTGGTTGGATCAACTAGCAACAAAAGTCCTAAGACTTTTATTCGTAGATAGTAATTTTAATAATGTCACAAAGAAATTTAGAACTAAATCAATCTAATGAGTTCTAAATTTCTTATTACTATATTATATATAATATAAATTCTGAAGCAAAGTTATTTAATTGGTTTCATTTTTTTTTCTTAAAATACTTGCCCAGGGGCCCTAACGGGATGCCCATCGGCCCACCCATCGAACGTGCGACCTATAGAAACCGAAACTCAAATGTATGGAAATTGTTATTTCTCTTACATTTTTATCAATCGACGAGTCGATCAGTATGTCGATGTGCCGGTAGAACATTTGTATAGCATTTTAAAGAAAACCTCAAACTCCGGAATATCGGAACAGAATTGCTTAATATTAAAATCCAATACCGGAATCGAAAATGGTCCGATATTCAAGCCCTAGTGGCAACATACTAAAACCGAATCTTGGCTGGGTTACTTGAAGGAATAGCATCTGTATAAGCGGTAGTAATAGACATCTCACGTTTATTATAAGTCATTAACTGTTGGATTTTATGTGGAATATGCCTTGAGATGTTTAAGTTTGGTTGTATACTACTTTAATTCAATACTGTATTGTTTTATATATCATATAATAGCACATATTATTAAAAAGAAAATATATTATAAAAGAAAAAAAAGAATAAATTTATAAAAAGTTGACTCGATAAATTATTTAGGTATAAAAATTGATAAAAATCTGTCCTGTATCCACAATTGGAATCAGTTGCATCTAGAGCTAGAAAACTGATTTGCATCTTTAAAAAACTACGTAGTTTAACAGATCAAAAATTATTGATTTTCATATATAAAACACTCTTTCAATCGATCTTACTCTATTGCATCGTTGTATGGGGAGGTACATACAAATCCAAATTCATAGGCATAGAACGCTCACAAAGACGGATCCTAAAAATAATGCTATGGAGCAGGAAACGATATTGTACTACCACACTGTACAACGAGGCAGAGGTGTTATCTGTGCGAAAACTATATATCCTTCAATGTATCCTAAGGATACATAAAAGAGAAACAATAGATCCTAACAAGCTCAGAAAACGCAATAGGGTAATATTTAGTATGAAAAGTGTTCGAACACAAATGGCGATAAATCAGTTTTCAAATAAATCTACTGATTTATATAATGAATAAAATAAAATATTAAATATTTATCCAATGACCTATTTTGAATGTAAAAAATCCTTAACTACATGGCTAAAAACACAAAATTTCAATGAAATAGAAAAAAATATTAAACAAAACTAAAATATGTACCCATACAAATTATACCGGAACTTATATTGTCATGTTGTATGACAATATACTCACTCACGCTCTCTCACACTCACTCACACGAGGACCTACACATACAAAACACCTAAATTTTCCTAATGCTTACATAGTCACCAAAATGCATACAATTCTGTACTTAGTAATAATTATAAGTTATAAGTACCAACATTATATTTTAATTCCTCCGATTACCCACTTGTCTATTTGAATAGCTTAATACAGAATTCCTAAAACTAATACCTACTTATATTGTGTTTATTATTGTTGCATTGCAAAGTTAGAAAAACATAGCAATTACCTACTGTCTGGATGGTATTATATATATATATATATATCATCACGGGTGCCTTACGGCGCCCGAGACCGCCTAGACGGCCCCAGGGTACCCAGCGGAGGGGTTTTAATCCCACCTCGTTGTAGCCGATGGTATGGGTCTACACCGAACAAGTGGCTAGCTCGTCGCGATGTTTTGGATAGACTCAATAACCCATCTATAAACAGTTTCACAAGTTGGTATAGTGAAACCGGGACCGACAGCTTAACGTGCTCTCCGAGGCACTATAGTGGTGTTGTCAAACAAATGTACATAATTTTTTTAATTAAAAACTCATTGGTACACACCGGGATTCAAACCAGGGACCTAAGCGTTTTTAAGTCCAAGATCTAACCAACTAGGCCACCACGTATATATGGTATATTCATTCTTATAATACTTGCTTAGTTAATGAAATGTGTATTAGCATTACAAAAAAAAACTGTATAGATTAAGATTAAATTAATTGTAACTAATTATAAGTATTACTACTGGGGAGATGGGCTGCTCCTAATACAGGTTATTATAACTTACAAGGAGCAGCCCAGCTGTACAGTAAAATTGAGTAAATTTGGTAAATGAATAAATATTATTATTATTATTATTAAGTAAAGGTATATGGATCGGTATTTTTAAGGGCATAAACACTAACTGTAAAGTCGATCCCCTCAGAGACACCCCGGAGAAAAAGAAACCAGCGAGTAAAAAACAGCTATTGATTGACTTATGCTATATAGAATATATATATAGCATACTCAAAATGCACCCCACTGATCAGCATGCGTAGAACTCCCTATGGCAGATTATTTGTTACTGTACCAATGTACAGAACTACACAGTGTACTATTAGTATAAATTTAGTATAAATAAGTAGGTAATCATCAATGATTACCTTATCCAAAGGCAAAATTTACATAATGCAAAGAAAATAAATTATGTAATATTAAATTATTACAATATCGGACATTACATACCTACTAAACTAGGGTACATTCTATATAAGCAATTTGTTTACTAGTTGCGAGACCTCAAGTGCATATCAGGTCGGTTCCAGACGTCTTTATCGTTAAGATAGTCTTTTATATTATAGTAAGCCTTATTGATTAATATGTGTTTTATACAATTCTTAAACTTTATTTCACTCAGATCTATAATGCTTTTAGGTAATTTATTAAATAACCTTATACTGTTAATTACGAAGCATTTATTAGTTTTTTGTAGTCTAAACTTTGGTATATCGATTTTATCTATGTTTCTTAAGTTTAAATTTTGTCTATCGCCATTTTTACTAAACATATTTAAGTTTTTCCTAACGTACAATAAATTCTCATAAATATATTGAGATGGTTTATTCACTATATAAGTCTTAAGGTCGGTTTAAAGACATTAACTTTGTCAACATGAAAATAGTAAGGAAAAAATATAAAGTAAAACATTTACAATGCGGTCAAACTAATGTAACTTTTTAACAGTTTTTTAAATTCATAATCTTTTGGTTACTTTACTTCCTTAGACGTTTTGTTGCTTGTATTTTCAGGTGTAATATATTAATACTATCGAGAATAATAATATACAACGTAAGGTATTTAGCAACCTAATAAATTACAACGTAATTAATATCTTTTCTTTTTTTCGACATATTCCAATTGTGTATTAACTAAGCACATAATTGTACCTACGTACACTTATATAAAATATCAAGTGTTTATCTCAGATGGGTACTGAGATAAATATTTCTTCATCTTTCTCTCTATTCCCCACTTTCTTCGTTTGCGCGAATTCGCACAAAACTATTTTTTTTAATATGGTGACAATTTTTTCATATTATTATATTAAACTGTTCATTCATTATTATGTTTATTCTTGTGAAAATGTTTTTTTCATCAGGAAACGGACCCCATCGAAGAGTTATTTCCCGAAGTTTTCGGAGACTCTAACAAGGATCTGGGTCTGGAGGTCCAGCCCACTGCTAGCGAATTTACGGTGAGTCTGCTAATATTATTATATCTATACACGGAGGCCGAAACCGTTGACTGAAAAAGCGTTTGTTGTCCAGTTTGTTTATTTTTTTGCATTATTATAGATATAAAATGTTGTTTCAGGATGGACAACCATAATAATAAGTGGTGATTTCGGAGTACCCAACATACTTAGTTGAGATTACCTATCTACCCCGGAATCAAACGTTGAGGTTGAGGTGGAAACAGAAGTAAGTTTAAATTTAAATATTTATTTTTAATAAATATTTATTATTAATAATTATTTATTATTAATAATTATTTATTAATAATAATTATTTATTATTATTAATTATTTATTATTAATAATTATTTATTATTAATAATTATTTATTATTATTTATTATTAATATATATTTATTATTAACACTTATTTATTATTAATATTTATTTATTATTAATAATTATTTATTATTAATAATTATATATTATTAATAATTATTTTCTCCTTGCGACTTTAAACACATTGAGCACATGGGTGGCTACTTCTATATTTAAAAAAATATGTATTATGATTAACTATCGTTATAATGGATGATTCCTCGCACGACGTACACTTTTGGTTTTTCCGTTTTCGTCCCTAAACTTGCTCCTGTATGACCCATTTTATTACCGGTTTACGACTGTAGGTACTAGTATAGGTAAATCAAAAAATAAACGTAATAAATAAAAAAAAAAATCGTAATAAATAAAAAAATAAACGTAATAAATAAAAAAAAATACTAGTTGGCCTCTTCGGCCGCGGTTTGGTGTAGAAGTAGGTGTAGTCAACCTGCTGGCGAAAATAATAAAATTCGGTGGAGCCATATGCAATTTTAACGCACTGCCTGTTGATTTTTATTATATTATATCATTCAAGTATTTTTTTTTTTAAGTAATTTCTGTAACAATTATGACGTCATGCATTTCGTTGGTAATATTTACTACTATTTTAATATGTTTTTTATTATAATATGATGAATCTTTGTTTGACAACACTACAGAGCACGTTTAGCCAGTTTCACTACGCCAACTTGGGAAACTGTTTATAGATGGGTTATTGAGTTATCAAGCTGACCACTTGTTCGTTGAGAATACTATCGGTTTCGACGAGGATACTGTCTACTATTTTTTTTTTTATTCAACAAAATAAAATTCTATTCAAAATTTATATTTTTGAATAAAGAAATGGTCTTTGTTTTAAGTGGTTTTATTACAAGTGGTTTTATTACCTTTGCAGGATTAGTAAACTCAGGTAGATAGAAACAATATTGTATTCAAATAAGTAATAAAACAATAAGAAGGTAATGTATTGTTATTTGCCCCTTGTTGGTACTCATAGACCTACTCACTATGGTAAGTTTGTTATCTACACATGAAATAAAAAAAATAAAAAAATGCTTATGACGCCATAAATAGTAAAGAATAAAGGTACAGAAAGTGACATTAATTTTTTTAAAGAATAACTTGAAAGTTCTTATTACAAATCGTTTTTCTATACCTATTGTACCATCTCTTACTATTCTAATAATAATCTCTCAATAATAGAAAACATATTTTTTTAGTAAAACACACATTAGTTTACATTAGGTTTTATAGGTTTCTACTGCTCATTTATAGGTTTCTACTGCTCATTTATAGATTTCTACTGCTCATTTATAGGTTTCTACTGCTCATTTATAGGTTTCTACTGCTCACATAATGACATACCGAAACCAAAATGATTTGTATGATATTATACTTTATCTGGGGATTGAAAAGTCACCCCCTAAGTAAATGATTGTTCGTAATAATCTATTGCCTTATACATATGTTTGGCGATATATTAATATATGTGTAACTTTAGAATAAGTACTATAATATGTATGTAGAATACCTTAGATACGAAGACTTATTATGTATTTGTAGGAGTAATTTTAAGAAAAAAATTGATACCTAACTTTTTTATTTTTTAAATGGTTTCTAAAAGTGATACTAGAGACATCAAAAAAATATTATCATTTTTAAAAAAACATCCACTATAATAAAAACAATGGGCCAAAATATTCTTATAAAATAATGACTTAGTAAGTTATTTTTTAGTCATAAAAGCTTAAAGTAAAAGGAAGAAAGAAATACGCACACAGGCATGGCGTCCTGACATATATGTATAAGAATCACAATATATTTGGGTTTTAGTAGGCATATCTTTCACTGTATGTGTTTACATTTTGATGATAGTGTAGCACGAAAACGAAATGGAGAGAGAGGATGAATTCGAAAAGTTCTTCAAAGCTCTGTCCATGATGGAGGCCGTAGTACACTCAGCGATGCAACCAATGAATAAATTATACAGGTAAAGATTTACAATTCTTCTTTAATTCATATTCTTTATATTGTTTTAAACTGATCGTAAGATATCAGGTATTTTACATGAATAGCAGGTAGAACAAATGATAATCTACTTAGGTAGTCATTTCCGAAAACCCTAATTACTTTATTATAATAACTGGGAACAATAGATGAACACGGAAAGGGTAAGAGGGGATGAACATATAAATAGTTAGTGATATTATGTAAATAATTACCGGAGTGAAGTTAGCGGCCAAAAGTTTTCTGCCATTATAACTCGACCAATTTTAAAATCCTCTTTTTTTAATATGATAAAACTGACACAATATACACTAAATAACAAAACTCACCCTTTCAGTAGATGCCTAAGTGTCCCTAAGACCCTTTTATATAAGAATTAAGTAGAAAAAATTAAAGATAATATTTTATTTATTTATTTTACTATGCGAGTGAATTGGATTATCAAATCCCCTGACCAAGAGATACTGACATATTGGAATAGATAGAGGAGACCATGACACACTATTCTAGCAAGTCTCTAGGTGGTACTATGGCTAGTTATTTAATTATGTTTTTTTTTAATTTATGATATCAGTCAAATTTATAAATTTTAATATAGGAGTGAATTGGATTATCAAATCCCCTGACCAAGAGATACTGACATATTGGAATAGTTAGAGGAGGCCATGATACACTATTCTAGCAAGTTCCTAGGTGGTACTATGACTAGTTATTTAATTATGATTCTTTTAATTTATGACATCAGTCAATTTTACAAATTTTAATATAGGAGTGAATTGGATTATCAAATCCCCTGACCAAGAGATACTGACATATTGGAATAGTTAGAGGAGGCCATGACACACTATTCTAGCAAGTTCCTAAGTGGTACTATGACTAGTTATTTAATTATGATTTTTTTAATTTATGATATCAGTCAAATTTATAAATTTTAATATAGGAGTGAATTGGATTATCAAATCCCCTGACCAAGAGATAATGACATATTGGAATAGTTAGAGGAGGCCATGACACACTATTCGAGCAAGTTCCTAGGTGGTACTATGACTAGTTATTTAATTATGATTCTTTTAATTTAAGACATCAGTCAATTTTACAAATTTTAATATAGGAGTGAATTGGATTATCAAATCCCCTGACCAAGAGATACTGACATATTGGAATAGTTAGAGGAGGCCATGACACACTATTCTAGCAAGTTCCTAGGTGGTACTATGACTAGTTATTTAATTATGATTCTTTTAATTTATGACATCAGTCAATTTTACAAATTTTAATATAGGAGTGAATTAGATTATCAAATCCCCTGACCAAAAGATACTGACATATTGGAATAGTTAGAGGAGGCCATGACACACTATTCTAGCAAGTTCCTAGGTGGTACTATGACTAGTTATTTAATTATGATTCTTTTAATTTAAGACATCAGTCAATTGTACAAATTTTAATATAGGAGTGAATTGGATTATCAAATCCCCTGACCAAGAGATACTGACATATTGGAATAGTTAGAGGAGGCCATGACACACTATTCGAGCAAGTTCCTAGGTGGTACTATGACTAGTTATTTAATTATGATTCTTTTAATTTAAGACATCAGTCAATTTTACAAATTTTAATATAGGAGTGAATTGGATTATCAAATCCCCTGACCAAGAGATACTGACATATTGGAATAGTTAGAGGAGGCCATGACACACTATTCTAGCAAGTTCCTAGGTGGTACTATGACTAGTTATTTAATTATGATTCTTTTAATTTATGACATCAGTCAATTTTACAAATTTTAATATAGGAGTGAATTAGATTATCAAATCCCCTGACCAAAAGATACTGACATATTGGAATAGTTAGAGGAGGCCATGACACACTATTCTAGCAAGTTCCTAGGTGGTACTATGACTAGTTATTTAATTATGATTCTTTTAATTTAAGACATCAGTCAATTGTACAAATTTTAATATAGGAGTGAATTGGATTATCAAATCCCCTGACCAAGAGATAATGACATATTGGAATAGTTAGAGGAGACCATGACACACTATTCTAGCAACTTCCTAGGTGGTACTATGACTAGTTATTTAATTAAGATTTTTTAAATTTATGATATCAGTCAAATTTATAAATTTAAATATAGGAGTGAATTGGATTATCAAATCCCCTGACCAAGAGATACTGACATATTGGAATAGTTAGAGGAGAACATGACACACTATTCTAGCAACTTTCTAGGTGGTACTATGACTAGTTATTTAATTATGATTTTTTTAATTTATGATATCAGTCAAATTTATAAATTTTATTATAGGAGTGAATTGGATTATCAAATCCCCTGACTAAGAGATACTGACATACTGGAATAGTTAGAGGAGACCATGACACACTATTCTAGCAAAATTCTAGGTGGTACTATGACTAGTTATATAATTATGATTTTTTTAATTTATGATATCAGTCAAATTTATAAATTTTAATATAGGAGTGAATTGGATTATCAAATCCCCTGACCAAGAGATAATGACATGTTGGAATAGTTGGAGGAGGCCATGACACACTATTCTAGCAAGTTCCTAGGTGGTACTATGACTAGTTATTTAATTATGATTCTTTTAATTTAAGACATCAGTCAATTTTACAAATTTTAATATAGGAGTGAATTGGATTATCAAATCCCCTGACCAAGAGATACTGACATATTGGAATAGTTAGAGAAGGCCATGACACACTATTCTAGTAACTTCCTAGGTGGTACTATGACTAGTTATTTAATTATGATTCTTTTAATTTATGACATCAGTCAATTTTAAAAATTTTAATATAGGAGTGAATTGGATTATCAAATCCCCTGACAAAGAGATACTGAAATATTGGAATAGTTAGAGGAGGCCATGACACACTATTCTAGCAAGTTCCTAGGTGGTACTATGACTAGTTATTTAATTATGATTTTTTTAATTTATGAAATCAGTCAAATTTATAAATTTTAATATAGGAGTGAATTGGATTATCAAATCCCCTGACCAAGAGATACTGACATATTGGAATAGTTAGAGGAGGCCATGACACACTACTCTAGCAAGTTTCTAGGTGGTACTATGACTAGTTATTTAATTATGATTTTTTTAATTTATGATATCAGTCAAATTTATAAATTTTAATATAGGAGTGAATTGGATTATCAAATCCCCTGACCAAGAGATAATGACATATTGGAATAGTTAGAGGAAACCATGACACACTATTCTAGCAACTTCCTAGGTGGTACTAAGACTAGTTATTTAATTATGATTTTTTTAATTTATGAAATCAGTCAAATTTATAAATTTTAATATAGGAGTAAATTGGATTATCTAATCCCCTGACCAAGAGATACTGACATATTGGAATAGTTAGAGAAGACCATGACACACTATTCTAGCAACTTTCTAGGTGGTACTATGACTAGTTATTTAATTATGATTTTTTAAATTTATGATATCAGTCAAATTTATAAATTTTAATATAGGAGTGAATTGGATTATCAAATCCCCTGACCAAGAGATACTGACATATTGGAATAGTTAGAGGAGGCCATGATACACTATTCTAGCAAGTTCCTAGGTGGTACTATGACTAGTTATTTAATTATGATTCTTTTAATTTAAGACATCAGTCAATTTTACAAATTTTAATATAGGAGTGAATTGGATTATCAAATCCCCTGACCAAGAGATACTGACATATTGGAATAGTTAGAGGAGGCTATGACTCACTATTCTAGCAAGTTCCTAGGTGGTACTATGACTAGTTATTTAATTATGATTTTTTACATTTATGATATCAGTCAAATTTATAAATTTAAATATAGGAGTGAATTGGATTATCAAATCCCCTGACCAAGAGATACTGACATATTGGAATAGTTAGAAGAGGCCTCCTCTAACTATTCCAATATGTCAGTATCTCTTGGTCAGGGGATTTGATAATCCAATTCACTCCTATATTAAAATTTGTAAAATTGACTGATGTCATAAATTAAAAGAATCATAATTAAATAACTAGTCATAGTACCACCTAGCAACTTGCTAGAATAGTGTGTCATGGCCTCCTCTAACTATTCCAATATGTCAGTATCTCTTGGTCAGGGGATTTGATAATCCAATTCACTCCTATATTAAAATTTGTAAAATTGACTGATGTCATAAATTAAAAGAATCATAATTAAATAACTAGTCATAGTACCACCTAGCAACTTGCTAGAATAGTGTGTCATGGCCTCCTCTAACTATTCCAATATGTCAGTATCTCTTGGTCAGGGGATTTGATAATCCAATTCACTCCTATATTAAAATTTATAAATTTGACTGATATCATAAATTTAAAAAATCATAATTAAATAACTAGTCATAGTACCATCTAGGAAGTTGCTAGAATAGTGTGTCATGGTCTCCTCTAACTATTCCAATATGTCATTATCTCTTGGTCAGGGGATTTGATAATCCAATTCACTCCTATATTAAAATTTGTACAATTGACTGATGTCTTAAATTAAAAGAATCATTATTAAATAACTAGTCATAGTACCACCTAGGAACTTGCTAGAATAGTGTGTCATGGCCTCCTCTAACTATTCCAATATGTCAGTATCTTTTGGTCAGGGGATTTGATAATCCAATTCACTCCTATATTAAAATTTGTAAAATTGACTGATGTCATAAATTAAAAGAATCATAATTAAATAACTAGTCATAGTACCACCTAGGAACTTGCTAGAATAGTGTGTCATGGCCTCCTCTAACTATTCCAATATGTCAGTATCTCTTGGTCAGGGGATTTGATAATCCAATTCACTCCTATATTAAAATTTGTAAAATTGACTGATGTCATAAATTAAAAGAATCATAATTAAATAACTAGTCATAGTACCACCTAGGAACTTGCTAGAATAGTGTGTCATGGCCTCCTCTAACTATTCCAGTATGTCAGTATCTCTTAGTCAGGGGATTTGATAATCCAATTCACTCCTATATTAAAATTTATAAATTTGACTGATATCATAAATTTAAAAAATCATAATAAAATAACTAGTCATAGTACCACCTAGGAACTTGCTCGAATAGTGTGTCATGGCCTCCTCTAACTATTCCAATATGTCATTATCTCTTGGTCAGGGGATTTGATAATCCAATTAACTCCTATATTAAAATTTATAAATTTGACTGATATCATAAATTTAAAAAATCATAATTAAATAACTAGTCATAGTACCACCTAGGAACTTGCTAGAATAGTGTGTCATGGCCTCCTCTAACTATTCCAATATGTCAGTATCTCTTGGTCAGGGGATTTGATAATCCAATTCACTCCTATATTAAAATTTGTAAAATTGACTGATGTCATAAATTAAAAGAACCATAATTAAATAACTAGTCATAGTACCACCTAGGAACTTGTTAGAATAGTGTGTCATAGCCTCCTCTAACTATTCCAATATGTCAGTATCTCTTGGTCAGGGGATTTGATAATGCAATTCACTCCTATATTTAAATTTATAAATTTGACTGATATCATAAATTTAAAAAATCATAATTAAATAACTAGTCATAGTACCACCTAGGAAGTTGCTAGAATAGTGTGTCATGGTCTCCTCTAACTATTCCAATATGTCAGTATCTCTTGGTCAGGGGATTAGATAATCCAATTTACTCCTATATTAAAATTTATAAATTTGACTGATTTCATAAATTAAAAAAATCATAATTAAATAACTAGTCATAGTACCACCTAGGAACTTGCTAGAATAGTGTGTCATGGCCTCCTCTAACTATTCCAATATGTCAGTATCTCTTGGTCAGGGGATTTGATAATCCAATTCACTCCTATATTAAAATTTGTAAAATTGACTGATGTCATAAATTAAAAGAATCATAATTAAATAACTAGTCATAGTACCACCTAGCAACTTTCTAGAATAGTGTGTCATGGCCTCCTCTAACTATTTCAATATGTCAGTATCTCTTGGTCAGGGGATTTGATAATCCAATTCACTCCTATATTAAAATTTATAAATTTGACTGATATCATAAATAAAAAAAATCATAATTAAATAACTAGTCATAGTACCACCTAGGAACTTGCTAGAATACTGTGTCATGGCCTCCTCTAACTATTCCAATATGTCAGTATCTCTTGGTCAGGGGATTTGATAATCCAATTAACTCCTATATTAAAATTTATAAATTTGACTGATATCATAAATTTAAAAAATTATAATTAAATAACTAGTCATAGTACCACCTAGAAAGTTGCTAGAATAGTGTGTCATGGTCTTCTCTAACTATTCCAATATGTCAGTATCTCTTGGTCAGGGGATTAGATAATCCAATTTACTCCTATATTAAAATTTATAAATTTGACTGATTTCATAAATTAAAAAAATCATAATTAAATAACTAGTCATAGTACCACCTAGGAACTTGCTAGAATAGTGTGTCATGGCCTCCTCTAACTATTCCAATATGTCAGTATCTCTTGGTCAGGGGATTTGATAATCCAATTCACTCCTATATTAAAATTTGTAAAATTGACTGATGTCATAAATTAAAAGAATCATAATTAAATAACTAGTCATAGTACCACCTAGAAAGTTGCTAGAATAGTGTGTCATGGTCTTCTCTAACTATTCCAATATGTCAGTATCTCTTGGTCAGGGGATTAGATAATCCAATTTACTCCTATATTAAAATTTATAAATTTGACTGATGTCATAAATAAAAAAAATCTTAATTAAATAACTAGTCATAGTACCACCTAGGAACTTGCTAGAATACTGTGTCATGGCCTCCTCTAACTATTCCAATATGTCAGTATCTCTTGGTCAGGGGATTTGATAATCCGATTCACTCCTATATTAAAATTTATAAATTTGACTGATATCATAAATTTAAAAAATCATAATTAAATAACTAGTCATAGTACCACCTAGAAAGTTGCTAGAATAGTGTGTCATGGTCTTCTCTAACTATTCCAATATGTCAGTATCTCTTGGTCAGGGGATTAGATAATCCAATTTACTCCTATATTAAAATTTATAAATTTGACTGATTTCATAAATTAAAAAAATCATAATTAAATAACTAGTCATAGTACCACCTAGGAACTTGCTAGAATAGTGTGTCATGGCCTCCTCTAACTATTCCAATATGTCAGTATCTCTTGGTCAGGGGATTTGATAATCCAATTCACTCCTATATTAAAATTTGTAAAATTGACTGATGTCATAAATTAAAAGAATCATAATTAAATAACTAGTCATAGTACCACCTAGCAACTTGCTAGAATAGTGTGTCATGGCCTCCTCTAACTATTCCAATATGTCAGTATCTCTTGGTCAGGGGATTTGATAATCCAATTCACTCCTATATTAAAATTTATAAATTTGACTGATATCATAAATAAAAAAAATCATAATTAAATAACTAGTCATAGTACCACCTAGGAACTTGCTAGAATACTGTGTCATGGCCTCCTCTAACTATTCCAATATGTCAGTATCTCTTGGTCAGGGGATTTGATAATCCAATTAACTCCTATATTAAAATTTATAAATTTGACTGATATCATAAATTTAAAAAATCATAATTAAATAACTAGTCATAGTACCACCTAGAAAGTTGCTAGAATAGTGTGTCATGGTCTTCTCTAACTATTCCAATATGTCAGTATCTCTTGGTCAGGGGATTAGATAATCCAATTTACTCCTATATTAAAATTTATAAATTTGACTGATTTCATAAATTAAAAAAATCATAATTAAATAACTAGTCATAGTACCACCTAGAAACTTGCTAGAATAGTGTGTCATGGCCTCCTCTAACTATTCCAATATGTCAGTATCTCTTGGTCAGGGGATTTGATAATCCAATTCACTCCTATATTAAAATTTGTAAAATTGACTGATGTCATAAATTAAAAGAATCATAATTAAATAACTAGTCATAGTACCACCTAGGAACTTGCTAGAATAGTGTGTCATGGCCTCCTCTAACTATTCCAATATGTCATTATCTCTTGGTCAGGGGATTTTATAATCCAATTCACTCCTATATTAAAATTTATAAATTTGACTGATTTCATAAATTAAAAAAATCATAATTAAATAACTAGTCATAGTACCACCTAGGAACTTGCTAGAATAGTGTGTCATGGCCTCCTCTAACTATTCCAATATGTCAGTATCTCTTGGTCAGGGGATTTGATAATCCAATTCACTCCTATATTAAAATTTGTAAAATTGACTGATGTCATAAATTAAAAGAATCATAATTAAATAACTAGTCATAGTACCACCTAGGAACTTGTTAGAATAGTGTGTCATAGCCTCCTCTGACTATTCCAATATGTCAGTATCTCTTGGTCAGGGGATTTGATAATCCAATTCACTCCTATATTTAAATTTATAAATTTGACTAATATCATAAATTAAAAAAATCATAATTAAATAACTAGTCATAGTACCACCTAGAAAGTTGCTAGAATAGTGTGTCATGGCCTCCTCTAACTATTCCAATATGTCAGTATCTCTTGGTCAGGGGATTTGATAATCCAATTCACTCCTATATTAAAATTTGTAAAATTGACTGATATCATAAATTAAAAAAATCATAATTAAATAACTAGTCATAGTACCACCTAGGAACTTGCTAGAATAGTGTGTCATGGCCTCCTCTAACTATTCCAATATTTCGGTATCTCTTGGTCAGGGGTTTTGATAATCCAATTCACTCCTATATTAAAATTTGTAAAATTGACTGATGTCATAAATTAAAAGAATCATAATTAAATAACTAGTCGTAGTACCACCTAGGAAGTTACTAGAATAGTGTGTCATGGCCTCCTCTAACTATTCCAATATGTCAGTATCTCTTGGTCAGGGGATTTGATAATCCAATTTACTCCTATATTAAAATTTGTAAAATTGACTGATGTCTTAAATTAAAAGAATCATAATTAAATAACTAGTCATAGTACCACCTAGGAACTTGCTAGAATAGTGTGTCATGGCCTCCTCTAACTATTCCAACATGTCATTATCTCTTGGTCAGGGGATTTGATAATCCAATTCACTCCTATATTAAAATTTATAAATTTGACTGATATCATAAATTAAACAAATCATAATTATATAACTAGTCATAGTACCACCTAGAAAGTTGCTAGAATAGTGTGTCATGGTCTCCTCTAACTATTCCAGTATGTCAGTATCTCTTAGTCAGGGGATTTGATAATCCAATTCACTCCTATAATAAAATTTATAAATTTGACTGATATCATAAATTAAAAAAATCATAATTAAATAACTAGTCATAGTACCACCTAGAAAGTTGCTAGAATAGTGTGTCATGTTCCCCTCTAACTATTCCAATATGTCAGTATCTCTTGGTCAGGGGATTTGATAATCCAATTCACTCCTATATTTAAATTTATAAATTTGACTGATATCATAAATTTAAAAAATCATAATTAAATAACTAGTCATAGTACCATCTAGGAAGTTGCTAGAATAGTGTGTCATGGTCTCCTCTAACTATTCCAATATGTCATTATCTCTTGGTCAGGGGATTTGATAATCCAATTCACTCCTATATTAAAATTTGTACAATTGACTGATGTCTTAAATTAAAAGAATCATTATTAAATAACTAGTCATAGTACCACCTAGGAACTTGCTAGAATAGTGTGTCATGGCCTCCTCTAACTATTCCAATATGTCAGTATCTTTTGGTCAGGGGATTTGATAATCCAATTCACTCCTATATTAAAATTTGTAAAATTGACTGATGTCATAAATTAAAAGAATCATAATTAAATAACTAGTCATAGTACCACCTAGGAACTTGCTAGAATAGTGTGTCATGGCCTCCTCTAACTATTCCAATATGTCAGTATCTCTTGGTCAGGGGATTTGATAATCCAATTCACTCCTATATTAAAATTTGTAAAATTGACTGATGTCTTAAATTAAAAGAATCATAATTAAATAACTAGTCATAGTACCACCTAGGAACTTGCTCGAATAGTGTGTCATGGCCTCCTCTAACTATTCCAATATGTCATTATCTCTTGGTCAGGGGATTTGATAATCCAATTCACTCCTATATTAAAATTTATAAATTTGACTGATATCATAAATTAAAAAAATCATAATTAAATAACTAGTCATAGTACCACCTAGGAACTTGCTAGAATAGTATGTCATGGCCTCCTCTAACTATTCCAATATGTCAGTATCTCTTGGTCAGGGGATTTGATAATCCAATTCACTCCTATATTAAAATTTGTAAAATTGACTGATATCATAAATTAAAAGAATCATAATTAAATAACTAGTCATAGTACCACCTAGGAACTTGCTAGAATAGTGTATCATGGCCTCCTCTAACTATTCCAATATGTCAGTATCTCTTGGTCAGGGGATTTGATAATCCAATTCACTCCTATATTAAAATTTATAAATTTGACTGATATCATAAATTAAAAAAAAACATAATTAAATAACTAGCCATAGTACCACCTAGAGACTTGCTAGAATAGTGTGTCATGGTCTCCTCTATCTATTCCAATATGTCAGTATCTCTTGGTCAGGGGATTAGATATCCCAATTCACTCGCATAGTAAAATAAATAAATAAAATATTATCTTTAATTTTTTCTACTTAATTCTTATATAAAAGGGTCTTAGGGACACTTAGGCATCTACTGAAAGGGTGAGTTTTGTTATTTAGTGTATATTGTGTCAGTTTTATCATATTAAAAAAAGAGGATTTTAAAATTGGTCGAGTTATAATGGCAGAAAACTTTTGGCCGCTAACTTCACTCCGGTTAAATAATTTAGTTTAAAATTTTACTGTGCCAGAATTATTGGGTCCGTTTTTCATAAAATTGTGCTAAACGTTATCAAAGTGTATTAAGTGTATTATATATAAAGTTTATTTGTGAGAACTATTTAAAAAAATATATAGTGCAATATGTTTCCGGTAAGATTTCCACGTTTTTTTTTTAATAACTTATATATAATTTTTGCTAATATTATAAAAATAAAAGTTTGAATTAAATAAATCCAACCGAGTTTTTAAAATCGTTTCACATAATATAGAAAACTGCATTATCAGCTAGTAACGGTATTTTATTTTTGATCCTATTTTCTTTTAAATTAAACGGCGTGTGATACCGTGGGCACATTTAGTATTATATATATTTATTGTTTGTTGAGTTTGTAATTATATAATCTTGTTGTTTCAAATAAAAGTAGTATTATATGACTTTTTAAGTAGTTTTGTTAGTTAAGTTTTAAATAAACTTAACTGTTATTAGATGTATAATATGGATATCGCCCGCTTTCCTGTAATACTTATTAGTAAGAAAGAGACAAAACGCCATAGTGTCTAGATTCGTAATCATTTGTGAGTAGGTGAGGGATAACCGTGCATCGAACATTTTAACGATATTAGCCAAAAACTTTTTTTTTATATTTATTCAAATTCAATTATTATTTTATCTATTTAATATTTTTTCTTGATAATGAAAAAATAATTGAAAATTGTTTATTTTAAAGAATCGAATAATGTATTAATATCTAGTATTGATTTATATTTTAAAGAGTTACATACTGATATATGTTTCTCTTCAGAAACCAGTCAAATGTTGCCGCAGCCGGCCGCGTGGCAAAACGTATGAAAATCAGGTACTTACTTTATTAATTTTATTTTACTGGGTATATACACAGCGACAAGCATGCCACTTGTTGATTTATATTTCGGGCTCCATTAAGCACCCGTGATGAGAACTTTTTATTTTAGGTGAGCAAGCTCTCAATGGGAAAGTCGGGTCCAGTCGCATCCACCTCTACTGCTGGAATATCCACCACAGCTGCATCTGATAGCAAAAATTTTAATCGGGAACGTGTCAAACGAGTTCGCGGAAGACCTCGTGGAAAACCCCCGAAGCTAAATCTGGTAGGTTTAAATAATATTACCTACCACAGCGCTTCACAGGAGTTCTACTAATAAATCCTTTTTCACTATGACACCAAAGAAAATGAGTAGACATTAAATACGCGGTGACTGACGTGGGTAGACTTTATTTAAAACATGTCAGTTTTTAGGTCCTAGGTTCAAAACCAGGTACTTAGCAATAAGTTTTTAATAAATAATTAAACATTTATTTTCCCACATGATAGTTTCACTTTAGCAACTGGTGGGCGATTCTCGCGCTTTCGAGATTCATCTCGATTTGAGATTTTTAAACAAAAAATGACTAAATATGCCATTTTTCGTTCAAAAATATAGAACATTAAACGAAATAAATAATAAATATTAATTAATAAATAATAAATATATAAATATTGAACGAAAAATGACATATTTAGTCATTTTTCGTTTAAAAATCTCGAATCGAGATGAATCTCGAAAGCGCGAGAATCGCCCACCTGTTCATAGATGAGTTAGTCTTTATTCTGTTCTCATTTCTTGAGCACTAATTGGTGATTATATTTTTTGTTCTCGCTCTTGGTTTCTTTAGCGGGCGGCCATCTTACATATTATATTTGGAAGACTTTGTGGCATCTCTTATGGTGAGAATCGAACTCGCAACCGCTCAACCTCTACCATAAAGACCGTCAATAAAATAATACATACCACTTTACGTTGGCTTAAAAGTTTGATATTTGAATTTGGGTTTTCGTTTGACAGCAAGAACGACGCGAACGGAACGCGCAGTTAGAGAGGGAACGTCGCGCGGAGCTGGGTAACTCCTACGAAATGCTACGGATAGCATTAGGAGGCAACCCAGAGACTTGCGACACCCATACTGACGAGGTAAGTGTTGGACTTATTAATGGCGCAATTACAAATACATTGTTTGCCCAATTGTAGGTAAACTCATTCGGATACCCGAATTAGTTGTCCCGAACTTGGCTACTTATTTTCAAGCAGCTCGAAGTCGTCGGTCTCTATACAATTTAATTACCGTTTGTCCCTAGTCTAAACTCCAAAGAAAATTATTTCCGGATTAGGGTAAACTATTGAGTGTCCGACAGTCGTCATACACTTACATTACTACATCTTGTCTGACTGACCAGGCACCGCCGCGGCGATTAAAGACAACATTTCCCAAAATATATTATGGAAACATTTATCAACGGTAGAGAATTGCTAAGAAGATGAAATCATTTGTTTATAACAGCCTGTAGATAATTTGTGTTTTTATTTTTTAGCTATCGAGAGAAAAGCTTCTGGTGGAGGCATTAAAAGCATTAAAAAGGCCTCCACTTGAGGCCCAAATTGTAGACTTAAAAAGACAAAACAATCTGCTGAAATTGCAAAGTAAGTATGAGTGCGAACCCATTTTGTATTTATTTTATTATTGTACCTGGTACCTACTTACTCAACTCATGATAGGTTTACTTTAGGCCGACAAGGTTCTATGGTTGGTAAGGTCATACCCGCGCCTGTATTTAACCCAATAAAATAGGCTCACCTACGTGAGAGATGATATTTGGCAGAAATCAGGTTAGATTGCGGTTGGTTTGGTAGTATCATAATAAAGACACAAGTTTATTCTATATCAAGAAAATGAAAAATAAACAATTTTCTTTGGGTGATGATATACCTATATAGCAGCCTAACCAAACGAACTCTAAAAGTGAAGTTGAGGATAGGACTTAGAATACGAGAGTAAGTTCTTATTGTTAAACTTTTTTTTTGTATTCATTCATTGTTTAATTTGATATGCCCTATATAAAATAAAACTTGACTTTTTAATTAATGTCATCAATATCTATTAGTTAATCAAAAAATAATAAGGTTTGTTAATTTTAACATTAGGCTAATTTTTGGCATTATTTTTAACATTTTTTTTTTGTTTCAGTTGAACGTTTAAAAAGTGAGGGGTAATGTTTTGTTTATTTTATTAGTGTTATTGTATTAGTTGTAAATTATTTTTTTGTAATTATTGTATAAGTTTGTAAATATAAATAAGTTCATAGTCTAATTAGGAATTACTCAAACCTAGTCATAGTAAAATTATCACTTGCCAAATTGTATCTAGTCATTTCTTAATATTATGACTGAATTTAAATATTCAAATCTATAATAATATATACAAATAAATAAAATAGGATTAACGATATATTTTTTAATGTTTTTTGTTTAATTTTGTGCAGTCTTACTGTAGTCTTGTTGTAGTATTTTTGTAGTTTACAATACTAAATTAAGATAAATAAAAAATGGTGCTATTATTATTATTTATTTTGTATTTAGTTTTATTTTTTTTTATAAAGGAGTTGTAGAAATTATACTTATGTTAAGAAATTGACAATAAAATTGATTGTTTTAAATATTTTGTACTTTTATTTTTATAGTCTACCTACGTATTAGACCAACCACACAATTGGTTGCATTGAATGCCACCTCTCTAATTACCTTCCGCATATTCACTATGACACTTGTTAGCTATACTTATTATTAATTATAATTGGCAACTATTTTCCTCTCGATCACTCCTAACTCACTCACTCACTCACTCACTCTTTGCCACTTGAATAAAATTCTGTACACTGTAACTACGTCTGTAACTTTACTTGCTAAAAGCAATATTTAAGGTCTGTAAAACCTAAATTCAGTGGTCCTAGCCCTCTAAATCCTTCCTGTATTGTGCTCCCAAAATCACCATACACCATTAGTGAAGTGCAGATACCCATCTGACGAACATAAGCGGTACCGCTAAATTTGGGAAGAACCATCACCACGGAGAAGCATGGGATTTGTAAGGTGAGCCATCCTGTATCCTCCATGCTTGGTCCTTCGAGTCCTGGATTCCTTAAAATCACATTTTTCTATTCCCGAATATAGTTGCCATTAAATTGCGTCATATCTGTACCTTTAACTTTACGTTATTTTTTTCTGTATTCTCTGTATTTCATTATACTGTATTTAACTGTATTTCATTACCTGTAAAATATCACTGAAATTCCTTTAATTCGTTTTTTAGAACTTTAACTGTAAATTGTTCTAGGAAAACTTTTAAATCTTTTTATGTCATTATCGACCTTATTTCCTTATAGCGGAGGTTGATTTTGTCATATCAAGTTACTTTACTTTAATTTTGCATACATATTATAATACTTTCTTTATACTTTTTAACTGAAAATAACCATTCATTTATCTTTAATTTGAATTCTGTACTTTATTACTATATTATAAATTAATACCCTTATTAAATAACTTTATTTTTCTACCCACCACGTAAACATTTTAAAAATAATTATTTGTAAACAAATTGTGACGTTACACTCATTGCATTCATTCATTCGTTCGTTTCTGACAGTACATCTCTATTGACGTCTGTTATCTGTCACTTATTGTAAAAACTAAATGTCAGATTTAAAAACTTTAAAATACAACGCGCTTGCAAGTGTTTTTCGACTATATTTGTTTTAAATTAATTCAATTTGTTATTAACTCGTCACAATGACGATTGAAATTAAGTACCGGTTAGTGAAAAATGTATTAGATACCTTAATAACAAAGGCGCAAGCCGCTGTAGAGGATTGCGACGTCCGAGAGGAGTTTTTTGTAAGAGTTGCGGAGATCGAGAAGCTGCAGTCCGATTTCTTCGACTACTACGTATCAGTGGAAGCCGCAAAAAAGGCAGGGTTTGATGCCAAAGCTCACCAAGCTGAATTTGAGCGTTATGACGGCATCATTACTAAAATTAAAACTGTTCGGCGTCGCTTAACTAGTGAAACAACGGTAACTCCTGTATCCCTTAATGGTTCCCCTGCTCGTCACGATCTGCCAAGGATATCTTTACCGAGTTTTAGTGGACAAGTGACACAGTGGACAAACTTTATTAACATTTTTAAGAGTATTGTCGACTGTGACAACTCTTTAACTGGGGTACGTAAACTTCACTATTTATTATCTTGCCTTAGTAAAGAGCCCTTAAATCTAATTAAGCATTTACCTATTTCTAATGAAAATTATTCTGTAGCTTTAGACCTATTACAGGATAGATACTGTAATAAAAGACTAATCGCTGACACTCACCTAGATGCCTTATTATCTTTACCTACTGTACATTCTGTTAAAAGTGACTTAAGAGATTTCTTAAATACATTTAATGAGAATCTTGAAGCACTAAAGGCTCTTGGCTTTGAAGTGAAACAGTGGTCTTTTATCCTACTTCATATCATAATGAAAAAACTACCTATTGATTTAAGAAATCAATTTGAATTAACTTTAGCTAAAATTAGTGATATCCCTTCCTATACTTTACTGTTAACTTTTCTTGATACCCGATGCAAGGCATATGAATTCTCTTGTCCTCCTTCTAGGCAAAGTCAAAACCCTGCATACCTAAGACCTGCCAAGAACATAAAGGTTCATCATGTCAACAAAACTGCATGTCCATGTTGTAACCATGACCATACTATATATTCCTGTAACAAATTTAAATCTATGTCCATTGAGGATCGTGTAGCCTTTGCTCGAGGTAAGAGTTTATGCTTTAATTGTTTGGGTAGTCATCTTTATTCTAACTGTACTTCTGATTATAAATGTAAATTCTGTAAAACTAAGCATCACACTTTGATATGTCTCCGAGACTCGTCTGCTGCACTTAGTGTTAAGCAACCTAGTGAATCTCCTAGTCCTTCAACATCAACGGATCCAGGTGTTGTTGCCATCAATGCTATTGTGTCTCTCACAAATAAGCATCATGTCCTGCTAGGGACTGCTGTAGCCCATGCTACCGCTGGCAATGGTTCATTGCATCCTGTACGTCTCTTTATTGATCCTGGGTCGCAGTGCACTATAATCACTGAATCTTGTGTGCAGCGTCTCCAGCTCAAGCGGTCTCATAGTCATATGTCTGTGGCAGGTATTGGTTCTTCTAAACCCATCTACTGTAAAGGTGTGGTTACACTAAACTTAAAATCATCTGTATCCGACCATCAAATTTCTGTATCTGCAATCATTCTTAAGGAAGTTACTGGTATAATGCCATCTGTACCTGTGTCACCTGACATCATTAAGGCCCTACCTAACATTCAACTTGCTGATGATCAGTTCTATAATTCCCGCTCTGTAGATGTTTTATTGGGCAGTGACTTTTATAATGAAGTTTATTTAGGTCATAAAATTACTTTACCAAATAATTTACCTTCTGCATACTCCACTATATTTGGTTGGATTATAATTGGTAATGCTTCCAAATATGTTGCTTCATCTGAAACTTTAAAGTCACATTGTGTGACCATCTCTGATTCCCTGGAACGATTTTGGGAACTAGAGAATATTCCTGAAGCTTCTAGTCTTAATCCTGATGATGAGGTTTGTGAAGAAATATTTTTAAATTCTGTAAAGCGTACCGAAACTGGACGCTTCATGGTGCGTTTGCCGTTCAAACAGAACTGTATACTGGGAGAAAGCCGTGCTGTTGCTGAACGTCGTTTTTATTCTTTAGAACGACGCTTAAATACTAATCAGAAACTTAAATCTGAATATGTAGCTGTACTGAATGATTATATTAATTTAGGTCATATGACTCCTGTATCTGTATCACTGTATAACACTGGCAAGTATTATTTGCCACATCACTCTGTGATCAAAGAACAATCCTCTACCACAAAGGTTAGGGTAGTCTTTGACGCATCTACTCCGACCTCTAATGGTCTATCACTTAATAATGTTTTGTATGCAGGTCCCAAACTACAACAAAATATTGTTGATATTTTATTGAGATTCCGCCTTAATGAAGTAGCCTTCACAGCTGACATTAAAATGATGTACAGAGAAGTCCTTGTTGAACCCAAGGATCGCTCTTACCAAACCATACTCTGGCGTAAAGACCCAGATGATGTGCTACAGGAATATCAACTAAACACTGTAACCTTTGGTGTCTCTTCAGCACCATATCTAGCTATGCGTTGCTTGTCTCAGCTTGCATCTGAAGGTCAAACCTCTCATCCTAATGCAAGCCGCATACTTCATCAATCTGTATTTGTTGATGATGTGGTGTGTGGTGCTCCAGATGTAGCAACTGCTAGACAATATAAAATTGAACTTGATAATTTACTGAGTACTGGCTGCTTTCAACTCCGAAAATGGGCAAGCAGTCACCCTAAACTGCTTTCTGGACTTCCAGAGTGCATGCGTGAATCACCTTTGACCTTTGAAGCTGAATCTGATAATTATATTAAGGTCCTCGGCATCAGCTGGGATCCTATTGCTGATGTCTTTAGATACCATAGCCGGGTATCTAATCTTGGCTGTACTAAGAGAGCTGTTCTTTCTAATATAGCGTGTCTGTATGACCCGTGCGGGTGGCTCATGCCTGTAATCTTTAAAGCTAAATTCTTTATGCAACAACTTTGGTTGCTTGGTATTGGATGGGATGATCTTCTCCCAGACGACTACCAACGCTGTTGGTTTGATTTTCTGAATGACTTGTCGTCACTATCACAACTTAATATTAAACGTTATATTTTTCCACAAGGCTGCACAGACATCCAGCTTCATGGATTCTGTGATGCATCTCAACGTGGCTATGCTGGTTCTGTCTATATTCGCATAGTTGATAGCATGGGCAAGGTCAATGTTTGTTTATTAATATCAAAATCTAAAGTAGCACCTATAAAGCAGAAGCTTACCATTCCTCGCATGGAACTCTGTGGTGCTCTACTCTTGTCAAATTTAATAAAATATTGTACATCTATATTAACCACTGTAAATTTTTCCTGTATTTTTGCTTGGAGTGATTCCAATATTGTGTTGTCATGGATACGCACACCTGTACATTTATTAAAGGTCTTTGAGGCGAATCGTGTCTCTCAAATACTTTCTAATTGTTCTCCTACCACATGGAGACATGTACCAACTAGTCTTAATCCCGCAGATGCCGCGTCACGTGGGCTGCTACCTTCAGAGTTGGTACACCACGACTTGTGGTGGTCTCCATCTTGGTTGACAGAACCTTCACAATCATGGCCTATTACTAATTTAAATAATTTAATTCCTATTTCTGAACAGGTTATCTCTACTTGTCATACAAGTAGTGCTATAGCCGATCCAACTGAATTCATGTCTCGTTTTAGTTCATTTCATACACTTGTCAGAGTGCAAGCTTACTGCTTAAGATTTATTTACAATCTCCGTCATATTCACTGTAAACTTTCTGGTCAGCTCACTGTTCAAAATACAAATGATTCTTTATTGTCTTTAATTTCTTTGGTCCAATCATTTGAATTTCGTACTGACATAACTTTATTAAAACAAAACAAACCTCATGCTACCCGGTTTAAACGTTTATTTCCCTTTATTGATAGCAGAGGTCTTGTACGGGTTGGCGGCAGATTGTCAAATGCTTCTATTGAGTTTGAACATAAACATCCTCTTATATTACCTAAATCACATCATTTGACTAACTTAATTATAAAATATTATCATGTGACTTATATGCATGCTGGTGCTAATCTTTTGCTTTCTCTTCTTCGTAGAAAATTTTGGATTTTGTCTGGTCGTGTAGCTATAAGAAGTGAGATATTTAAATGTCTAAAATGCTATAGGGAACGTCCCAAACCTTCTCAGTATCTCATGGCTGACTTACCACCAGACCGGGTAACTTATTCTAGACCATTCTCCAAAGTAGGCATTGATTATGCGGGCTATTTTCTAATAAAGGCATCCAAGTTGCGTAAGGCTGCTATTCAAAAGGCATACTTATGTGTATTTGTCTGCTTTTCGATTAAAGCTGTACACCTCGAGCTTGTGTCAGATCTTTCTACTGAATGCTTTATTGCTGGCCTGCACAGATTTGTTAGTAGACGAGGCCTCTGCTCTGACATATACTCAGACTGTGGTACAAACTTTGTAGGTGCCAACAACTACTTGCAGGATTTGTATTGTTTCTTAAATAATAAATCTGTAAATAATAAAATTGATAATTTCTGTAATTCCTTAAAAATTAACTGGCATTTTAACCCACCTGCTGCGCCCAGTATGGGTGGGCTATTCGAAGCTGCTGTTAAAAGCGCTAAGTCCCATTTAAAACGTACTATAGGCACTCAAACTCTGACTTTTGAGGAGCTCTCTACTGTATTCTCTAGAATTGAAGCTGTACTCAATTCTAGACCTTTATGTCCCATTTCTGAAGACGTTGATAATATTAATGCACTGACTCCATCACACTTCTTAATTGGAGACTCTATGATGTCTCTACCGGAGGAAAACTTTACGAACTGTGGTCAGAACCGGCTATCTCGATGGCAGCTCTTACAAAAAATTACTCAACATTTCTGGACTAAATGGCAACGTGATTACTTACATACGTTGCAAGAGCGTAACAAATGGCTAAAACAACATGCTAACATCCAAAAGGGTGACTTAGTCTTGATTGTTAATGACAATTCTCCTCCTCTGTACTGGAAGTTGGGTCGTGTCACTAAACTATCACCTGGACGAGACGGAGTTGTGCGAGTCGTCACGCTTAAAACCTCTTCCGGTGATATTACTCGCCCAGTGGGCAAACTTTGTTTACTACCTAATCAACATTAATTTTTTACTTATATTTCATTTTACTACTTATAATATTTTTTCTGTTATAATTTGACTATTTCAGTATTTTTTCTGTAACTGTAACTGTACTGTAACTGTACTGCAACTGTACTGCAACTGCAACTGTAACTACCTCTTTATTTAGATCTGAAGAAATCTTAACGGTTTCTTCGGCGGGGAGAATGTTAGCTATACTTATTATTAATTATAATTGGCAACTATTTTCCTCTCGATCACTCCTAACTCACTCACTCACTCACTCACTCTTTGCCACTTGAATAAAATTCTGTACACTGTAACTACGTCTGTAACTTTACTTGCTAAAAGCAATATTTAAGGTCTGTAAAACCTAAATTCAGTGGTCCTAGCCCTCTAAATCCTTCCTGTATTGTGCTCCCAAAATCACCATACACCATTAGTGAAGTGCAGATACCCATCTGACGAACATAAGCGGTACCGCTAAATTTGGGAAGAACCATCACCACGGAGAAGCATGGGATTTGTAAGGTGAGCCATCCTGTATCCTTCAACACTAACAAAATGAACATAAAAGTGCTGCTAGAAATATACAATGTATACTTGGAACAGCACTTTTGATGTTAGGTAGTTACTTAGTGAACAATTATATAATATTACTTACAACTAAGGGTCGCCGGTAGACATTCATAATTTAATTTTAGAGTAAATATTTGTATGTAATTTAAGATTAATATCCACTGGGAATAGTATAATGTCAAATTACATACAAATAATTTATAGTAGAGATTACACCAAAACGCAACGTTTCTAAATAGTATTTTACATAATAGTAATAATACATAATAATAATTAGAACACAATATTTTTTACTATTAAATATATAATAATATACTAGTACAGTGGCGAACCGATAACATTATATCGGTAGGTAAATAATAAAAAATAACTGAGAGAGACAATGTTGTTAGCTATCCATGTAGAACACACTAGATTGCTAAATCGCAATAGAAACTGCTACTTCGTCTGGAATTTTGTAATGTATTTTGATAGTATCCATGAATATTTTCCATAGTCCTGTGCTTTGTCCAGGATTGGGAAAGGTTTACTTTGAGATTTCTTGAGTTGTCTTTCCTTTACAAAAGTAATCAGTCCATCATTTGTTGATAATCCTTTACTGGCTCTAGCAATACTGAGACTTACTGCTCCGTGAATATTTTTTGGAACGAATAATGGCCCTTCTCAAGTAGAGTCTTGCACCCAGCAAGTATATGTATGGTAGTCCCTACAGCAACACCGCACAATGTACACGATATAATAAAAAAAAGTATTTATTTTATATAGCCACTCATGAACTTGATGTGTTAGGAAAATTTATTATTTTAACTAAAAAAATATTCCCACAAGTGACCTGTGGTACGGGCGGCAATACCGAATGCGGGATGCATTTCGTTAGTAATAATTACTGGTCCATCCCTCTGTATATTTATTTAAACACTTTATTGCACAGCAAACAAAAGTTATGTACAAATGCAAACTTAATGCCTTAGGCATTATCTACCAGCTAACCTTCAATATTGTGTTCGAAGACATCATAATATGACGTCTGTCGAAATATGATGATAACTTATTAATAAATTTAGACTAGGGTCCATGACCCCAAGCGGCACAATAAGCGTAATATAAGTAAGTAGGTATAGAACCGTTATACCTAAGTTTTTTTTTAATAAAGAAATTCCTTATCTACCTTCTGCGGACAGTTTACGCTTAACCACTCGGTTCTTTTAATAAGGGCCAGTACAGCATGTATTTATCTACGACCACCTTTAGACTTGGAAGTTGTACCAACACCAATTTTTACTTTTGAGAATAAATACCATGTGCGTAAAAACGCATATTCATATGCATATGCAATATGAGTAAAACGCATGTTCATATTTGTTGCTAAAAAAAAAAGGCAGAACCTAATATAACTAAAGCGTTCTTCAAGAACTCAATTAGTTTTTGTGAATACGGGCATTAATTTGTACTCTAATTTTATAGTCTTATATAGTTGGAATGTGGGAGCAATAATTAATCTTTTTATATCAGTTGAAAACCAAAGTTCAAAATGTATGTTTCCATATGTTGTAAGTTGTAACATATATTTTAAAATTTGCAAGTATAAAGGCGGCCTATAGTAAAAAAGTGATTTTTCCATATAAAGTTCGACAGTCTTCAACTCTTCCTAATCAACGGTTATAATCATGGCAACAGACAAAAGCGAACGGTTAGGTCACTTGAAGGTTTTTGCATCTGTATGGACAGTTACATCTCCCTCCAACCTAAGTACCTAAATATCGTTTATTTTTAGCTCAAGAAGTAATTATAAACCTTAAACATTAATCCCTTTCAAAATTAAATGTATAAATATACTGATCGTTTCCAGAAACCAATGTCATAAAAATTGGGCCACCCGTTCTTAAGCTACGAATGCTACGTTCACAGACAAACACACAGCCTAGTTTTGCAAAGAAAAAAAATCTTACACAAAGACAAAAGAATTTGCAGGCAGCTGCAATAATCCTGCAGGGTTTATTAAACAAAAGAATATTTTATATTGCTAATTTACTAATAATATATTTAAAGTCTGCTTGTCTGTTGATGCCAAACCTGATCCGCTTTACCTGCTGCTCTTGGCGTAACGCTTTTTGTAAGAAAAGTTGAATTATAAATCCTTCTTGCTTACTAAAGCTACAACAGATGTTTTAATTAATACGCTACCAACCAAAATGTATAGTACCAAGAAGTCTATAATGGTTTTTTTGCTTATGTACAAGTAAAAAGAGCTAATGACAATATCAAATATTCACTTTTCTGACCCAACCAGACACAACCACACGCCTATCGCCACCGCCTACTTCTTACCGCTCAGAGTGCTCAAAGAACCTGACTTTTTTTTTGCTAATAATATTATACATAGTAAAACTTCACAATCTGGTATATTTTGTACGTATTGTGTCATGGACTGACGCCAAGGTCCAGCCTTCTGATTGAAGAAAAGGCGGCATGATCGTGGTGGTTATTTATTAGAAAATATTACATTGTTAATGAAAATAAAGATAATTACAGAAAAATGCAGGTACCTTTGGTACTTAAATTACTATTATAAGCCGGTCTCGTTTATGAGTAGCGCTACTTCAGTTACTATACTATCATCGTCACGTTAAACATGTTTCATTATAAGACTCAGCAGCCGAATTATGCCCACATTTATTAGATCTAATTTAGAACTTATAAAGTTAAACTTGATATTTTGCAATCACGACCTCTTCTGTTTGACGACCAAATACAAGACAAAGTTTAGCTTTGCTTTTTGTATGAAAACAGATATTACGACCGTTTTTAGTAAGGATGTTGTTCTGTCAAACAAAAGTATACAATTTCCAAAATTACAGACGAATTAAAGTTACTCTTGTGCTAACTTTTACAAGTAAAAATCTCCTTTAAAATTAATTTTGCGAAACTTTCTATGTTAAATTATAACAATTATATTAAAACCGTCAAGTGACCCAATCATACGCTTTTTAAGACACTACTGCATTGATATTCTCGTCGAGGTAGTAGTCTCTTTTCATGGTGCGGTTACGAAACGGGCGATTGATTTGACGATAAAATAGCGAGGATATTGTCTTTGTCGCCGCCCATTTCGTGTTTGCATAATTTAGCCGGCATAGTGGGAGCGATCAATATTGTTAAACAACAACGTATTGATTGGCCCTATTTATGGACTTTGTAGGTCTGCTTACCACCAGGTACATGCAAAGACACATGCTGTCTCCGATAAAAAAAAACTAACATTTTATTATAAGTTTTATTTTATTGGAGCACGGCATGTGACTCTGTATCTAACTAACGATAAGTGGTCCTACAAAGTCCGAATGGGGTCGATCAACACATTGTTGTTTAACAACATTGATCGCTCCCACTATGCCGGCTAAATAGGGCAGTTACGAGACGGCTGTGGCAATGTATTTTATCCAACCGCCCGTTACGTAACCGCACCCTGAAAGGAGAATAACTCCCCGACGAGAATTCGATGCAGTAGTCTCCTGAAAACCGGTGGGTCGGCCTAGCAAAGTTGTAGAGACCTTAATTTCGTCCCACCTTTAAACTAAATAAGTATTAATTGAAACTATAATACCTAGATACATATACATTTATTTCGCCGCATATATTAAATTATATTTATTATTTCAAAATATTACGAGTAGTGTTGCTATAAAAAAAAAACTAAATGAATATAATTTTATAATATTTTTTTTACGTTATAAGAATATAAAATGAAACGAAAAACATATATTTATAGTTTATTATTATTATGTAATCAGTAACATACTTGAAAAACATTTAATTAGACGCTTTTTTCAGTATTTATTTCGTTCAATCATTATATTTTTTTCAATTGGCAAGTTTCCGAATTTTCGGTAAAGTTTAGCTTAAGTTGATTATGTAGATCTGGCATAATATCTACACTAAGAAGTTCTAATTTGGAACTAGTTTAAAGCTTGACTAAATATGAACCTAATTAGAACTAATAACAAAGTGGCCATAATCGGACTGATCTGATCTGGGGCCTATTTCATAAACGTGATAATTGTAATTTACGATGACAATGTTTGCTTTATATAGTTCTAAGTAAATAATTCCAAGTAAACTGTGCAATGTATTATCTGTTATGGTAAATTAAAATTGTCACGTTTATGAAATAGGCCCCTGACCGTCTGCCGGTCCAAATATGCCGAGAACGACTTATAACTATTATTATTATTAATTATCTTAAAATTTGGAATGGAATATTTGTACCACATACCTATATTCAATTAGATTTAAGTTAAAATTATTTATAGGCTTAGATTTATAAAAGATTCTAATTTTAAAAAAAATGGTCTGTGGGTGGATTTTAGTAAGCTAGAACTTTATACAACAACGAGTAGATATTATGAAACGAAGAATAAAATGATATGGAAATGATTTTTTAGAAAAATAAATACATTTATATCTACCCTCTGCACTATTATATACTCTGTGCCTCTGCGGGCATGCTATACTGCAGTTTAAGCTTGATGGTTTTTTGATGATATCAAGTTCAGCATGTGACTCTGTATTTATCTTCATATAGATATTAAGTAATATTATTAAATTACAACATGATTGCGAAAAAGGTATTTTACTAAATGATGAGTTACATCTGCGTAACTGAAAACAAGGTTAAGCATATGACAACAAGGCCAGACCCGGGATGGGTGACCGCTTTATACAACGAAGCTATACCATCATAAATACCGCAACAAGTTCGCCACCTGTTAGGTGTTACCTCTAAATACCATCGGCGAAATGAGAATGGGTTAATCCCTCCTCTGACCCTGAGACCGTTTAAACGGTTCTTGGGAGTCAAAAAGGCACCCGTGATGACAGATGTTATAAAATTTTATCAGGTAAAAAATACTACTTAAGCATAATAGCTTAAACCAAACTTCGTGACCTACGGTTCTCGTATTCTTTTCATTTATGGATTTGGGTTAGAAACAAATTCTTTTGTTTTACATGACTTATTATTATTGTATTGTACTTAAATAACTGTAAGAAAAAAAATCAGCCATCCCAGTTGCTAAGCTGAGTTATGTTTAGCAAAACATAATCGATACAGGTTTTTTTTAAATAAATTATATATGTGCGATAACTTATTGCAATCTTGTTGTAGTAGTGACATGGTCCCGCTGCTGCAGAATTTTTGGGACTTCTGTTAAAAAAAATGGGACAAGTAGTTTTGACAGTTGCACCGTTGCGGGAAATCATTTGAATTTGTGAAAATATTTTCAAATAGGTACATATTTGTGCCGCTTGGGGTGAAAACAAAGGTATTGCTCATCTAGATTTATGAATAAGTTATCATCATATTTAATTTATTATTATATTACTTTTGTCCATATATATTTTTTTTAAGTAAAAAAAAAAAACTGTTTTTGTGTTGCTTATTTTTTAAGTTTATATCTAAAATGGTTGACTTTCACATATAACTCCTATTCTCCCCCTTTTTTTTACGGATTCCTAGACTTCTATCTTGTATCTGTTTTATTTTAAAACCGTTTATATGAGACTCTTATAACACAATCGCCTGTATATCTGCCACCTCTGTAGCTATGTCGTAAAGTAATATACCCTATTGCTAAAGAAATCTATCCCAGGGTCAATCTCCGTATCAATTTTTATTTAAATCGGTTTAATTGTGAAAAGACATACAGATTTATTTTCATATTTATAATATTTGGGTAGTAGTATAGACAAATGGATTACGTACATAGGACGCTTTAATGACCCAGGTAGATACCTGGTAGGTTAGCTGGTAGATACTCTCGCTAAGGTACCAGCTAACCTTAGCGAGAGTGCGAAAATGTTTTAAATTTATTCTGTCTCAACTTCGTGACAAAATTTAGTAGCTTACTTACTAAATGCAAAATATTTTGAGATTAATCCCTTATTTAAGAATAAGAGAGTTTAATACCTTATTTATAAAGAATACATTTATTTTTGTCTCAACTTCGTTTAGTAGGCTTCAAAATTTTGTCACGAAACTGAGACAGAATAAATTTAATACAATTTCGCACTTAATACCTAAAGTACCCGCTATCCTGTCATACTTATTAGTAAGAAAGAGACAAAACACCATAGTGTCTAGATTTTGAATTATTTGTGAGTAGAGGTGGATAAACCTGCATCGAATATTTAACAATATTAGCTAAAAACTTTTTTTTTATATTTATTCAAATTTAATTTTTTATTTTATTATATTTAATATTTTATTCTTGATAATTGAATTATTGTTTAAATTTTAAAGAAACGAATAATGTGTCAATATTTGGTATTGATTTATATTTTAAAGAAATACTGATATATATTATTCTCTTCAGAAACCAGTCCAACGTTCTCGTGGCCGGCCGCGTGGCAAAACCGGTCAAAAGCAGGTGGGCTCTTTATTAATTTTAGTTTTATTGGGATATATATACACAGCGACAAGCACGCCACTTGTTGATTTATATTTCGGGCTCCATTAAGCACCCGTGATGATAACTTTTTATTTTAGGTAAGCATGGGCAAATCGTGTGGACCATTGGCATCCACCTCTACTGCTGGCATATGCAACACAGTTGCGTCTGCTAGCGTGATAAATATCCGGGAACGTGCCAAACGAGTTCGTGGAAGACCTCATGGAAAACCCCCGAAGCTAAATCTGGTAGGTTTACCTAATATTACCTACCAATATACTATACAGCTTCACTGGAGTCCTACTAATTAATCCTCTTTCACTATGAAACCAAAGAAAAGTTAAAAGCGAAAAAAAAACAGCTGTCCAGTGCCCATTAATTTTAATTGAATAGGAACTAAACACGTGGTGACGTGGTTAGACTTTATTTGAAAACACGTCAGTTTTTAGGTCCTAGGTTCAAACCCCAATACGTATGTAGCAATAAGTTTTTAATAAATAAATAAAATATGTATTTGACAACATGATAGTTTCACTTTACCAACTTGTGAAACTGTTCATAGATGAGTTAGAGAGTGAGACTTTATTCTGTTCTCACTTCTTGAGCACTAATTGGTTATAATAGGTTTTGTTCTCGCTTTTGTTTTGGTTTCTTTAGCGGGCGGCCAGCTTACGTTCTCATATTTGGAAGGCTTTACGCAACCGCGCAACCTCTACCATAAAGGCGGTCAATAAAATAATACACTTTACGTTAACATGAAAGTTTCATATTTACATTTGAGTTTTCTTTTGACAGCAAGAACGACGCGAGCGGAACGCGGAGCTGGGGAGCGCCTATAACATGCTACGGATAGCACTAGGAGGCAACCCAGAGAATAGCGAGACCCATGCTGACGAGGTAAGTTTTGGACAAATGACAATATTTTAATATGTGAGGCGCAATTACAAATATTTCGTTTGCCCAATTGTAGGTAAACTAATTTGGGTATCCGAATGAGTTTTCCCGAATTCGGGCAGCATGGTGGCCGAATTATATTATACTTATTTTTACTAGCAGCTCGAATTATTTTCGTAAAATTTAATTACCGACATTCCCCAAAAGTGCAGAAGTATTTCCGCATCATGAATTGTAAAGTATGTCATTGTTCATTTAAGTTTGGTGTCTGAACTCCAAGGAAAATAATGTGTCGAGTCGTCATAAACTTCATCTTGTCTGAGTGACCAGGCACCGCCCGCGGTGATTAAATGCAAATTTCCCAAATTAAATATATTATGGAACATTTTATTAACAGTGGAGAATTGCTAAGAAGACGAAATAATTTGTTTATTTTACAGCCTGTAGATAATTTATGTTTTTGTTTTTCAGTTATCCAGAGAAAAGCTACTAGTCGAGGCAGTAAAAGCCCTGAAAATGCCTTCACCTGAGGTCCAATTAGCAGACTTAAGAAGACAAAACAGTCTTCTGAAAATGCAAAGTAAGTTTTATTTCATTTTATATTATTTTTATTATTATTACTGTTACTTACCTGCTTACTCGACTCATGAAAGGTTTTATTTAGATCTATCATGCATGTAACCCAATAAGGCACACTTGTGTGGCAGATGACAATTGGCTGGTTAAATCTGAACTAGGTATTAAGTGCGGTCGGTTGGGTAGTAATTTATCATATTATAATAACATAAGTTTTTTCTAAATCAAGCTAATTAAAAATTATCGATGTTCTTTTGTTGATGATATCTATAGCAGCATAACCAAACGCACTCTAAGGCCTTAACACTTTTTGATTATTTAAAAATATCGGTAAACATTTACATAAAATAAATCATTAATGTAATGTATGTTTGTAGTTCTGTATTTGTAGTTCTGCTTGCTTTCAGATAAATACATGGTAATATGCCAAATAAATCAAAACTTGACTTTTTAAATATTATTTTCACTATTTACCTATTTCTTAATCAAAAATAAAAAGGTGTATTGACATTATTTATAACGTTTTTTTTTTGTTTCAGTTGAACGGTTACAAAGTGAAGGGTGATTTTTGTTTATCAGTATTCGTTGTTTTTTTTGTAATTATTGTAAAATAAAAAGTATATAGTCTAATTAGAAATTACTCAAACATAGACATAGTAAAATTTTGCCGTTATGTATCTAGTCATCTACAAATATTATGACTGAATATGTAACAAATAGGTAAAATATGATATTATATTTTCTTTATAATGTTCTTTTTTTTTTATTTTGTTCTAACATTTTATATAACAATTATATAACTACTTTATTAAGATAACTAATAAATGGTGCTACAGGGTCCTCCATCTAACTTTTTTTTTCAACTAGTGCTTATTTCGTGAATGGCAACACTTAGCTCATCGTCTGATTTGACAGATAATTAGTTTTATCCTTCCGCTGAACGAATATGGTTGTGTATACGCTTGTACAACGCTGGGAAATATTGCGACATTACTTTCATAATCATGGTAAAAAATCAACTTTTCAGATGAAGCTCATTTCGATCTTGGCGGGTATATAAACAAAACAGAATTGTCGCATTTGGGGCACAGAAAACCCGCAGCATTCACTGAAAAGCCGGTGCACCCAAAACGAGTCACTGTTTGGTGCGGATTTTGGTCCAGAGGCATAATTGGGCCATTTTTCTTCGAAAATGAGCAAGGAGTTGCCGTTACAGTCAATGGCGATCGTTATCGGGCCATGTTGAACGAATTTTTGTTCACAGAAATTGAAGAGGAGGATATTGGCAATATTTGGTTTCAACAGGACGGCGCTACGTGCCACACAGCCGACGCTACACTTGATGTTTTGCGCCGTGTTTTTTAAAATCGCATTATCAGCCGCAGAGCTGATGTCGTTTGGCCACCTCGGAGCTGCGATTTGACACCGTTGGACTATTATTTGTGGGGTGCCGTCAAAGATAAGTGTTACGCCGACAAGCCAGAGACAATTGATGCTTTAAAGGACAATATTCGTAAAGCCATTGGTGAAATACAGCTGCACACAATTGATAATGTACTTAAAAATTGGACCGATCGTGTAGGCTACTGCATGGCCAGCCGAGGCAGCCATTTGAATGAAATTATTTTCCATTATTAACCGGAAGGATTGTACTTTCAAATAAAAAAAGAAATTTGAAAAAATATTTAGTAGTTTTTTTTTATAGCATTTAAAAAAAAAAGTTATTTGGCGGACCCATTATTATTATTTATTTATTTTGTGTTTAGTTTTTTAATACATTAGTTGTACAAAAAAAATACAATAAAATTTATTGCAGTTTTAGAATATTTTTCACTTATTATTATTTTAAGACTTTGTCATATCACGAAATCGCCTAAAAGTGTAATCTTTTTACGTTGAGTTCTACCCTTTGGAATAACATTACAAGCTTAAAAAATAATAATAGATTGATAAGAATAAACAAAAAAAAAATTACCTACCGAATGAATGAAAAAAAAAATGTTTCTAATATTCTATAAAAAAAAATCAAATATAAATAATTTTCGCGTCGAAGTTCTCAAAATATCTTCAGGTTGAAGACATAGCATAACATGTTACCTCTGCGTATTAATGACGAAGACATGGAATATCGATTTTATCATAAACGCTTCCATAAACAAAGTGAACGAACCTTATACATAGGGAAATACATGGGTGTATCAATACAAGACCGTCGTTTGCGGTTTCCGCAATAAAAAATCGGATGTCCGTCTGTGTTTCTGTCCGTTTGGTCTTTGCAGAGGATAATTCTTAGGCCCAGCGTCGATTACGAAGCACTGAACTGGAAAGAGTTCAACGATTCGAAATGGCTGAAGCTTATCGTAAACTGCGGGACACAATTGCGGATGTTACCAACAACAACGAAAATGAACATCATTTCATTAAAGTGGCTTCCATAGAAAATTTACAAAAATAACAAATTGTAAATCTATAGTCTTCATGCAACCAACATTAACGGATTTGACTATTGCCTACATCCAACCAGCATTATCGAAAGAAAATATCATACAAAATCATTGACGGAAATAGTAATTGACTTTTTAGCCTTTGTGCAACCAGCATTAAGGAAAGTTAATGTCGTGCAAAAATTGTCTTTGGCGTTACAAACAATATTGAAAATGAATACGATATAGTTGATATAGTGGCCACCGCCTGTTTCGAAACCGTCTAGCCGCCTTGAGTGAGAGCGATCAAATGCCGATAAACAACAATATATTAATCGACATTCTTGGACTTTGTAGGTCTACTTACCATCAGGTATATACAAAGTCACAAGTCGCGCTCCAACAAAAAACATTAACATTATTATTTTGTTTTAGCTAACGAGAGTGAAATTACTCGAAAAAACACTCCATTATATAAAGAGTAGAAGTACGACGAAAGAAGACATTCTGTGGTAAAATAAGCTGTTATTACTATTAACCTCAAACTTAAAATAGTGGCTGGGATTCGAACGAAGACCGTCGTTCGGTATTCAAACATTATAAACACTCATCTGCCATCTAGTGTTATAAAAAAAATCTAACTTAAGTCTAATGAAATAATGTTTTATTATGTAAATTTTTTTTTTAAACATTTTCATTTTTTACAGTATCGTAAACACTAAGAAAGAGTATGTTTTTCATAAAATTGTACAAAAATTTATTAAAATGTACTTATATAAATTTTATGTGTAATAACTATTTTAACATATTATAGTGCAAAATGTTTTCGGTAAGATATTTATTTAACTTTAAACGGCAATTATCGAAGTAATAGCGGGGTGAGGTGGGCGGGAGGGGTACCATTGAAAGCGCGGTACTTGCGGATTTGTTAGTAATCATGAGTCACTGGACGGGAGCGGTCTCAACGAAAGTGACTATCCTTTGCGAGAAACCTTCGCAAGAACAATGCTGGAACGCTTTCAAACACCTACCACGTTGGGAAACATTTCGTTTAGTGACGAAGCACATTTTCACATTGATGGATATGTAAATAAACAGAATACTGGTGCCCGAACAACCCAAGAGAACGCTACCAGAAACGTTTACATTGCTTGAAAACCACAGTTTGGTGTGCCATTTCGGCTAGCGGTATAATTTGGCCCTATTTTTTTAACCAAGGAGTACTAGCGCAATTGCAGCTGTATTCAGGTTACAACAATAGGACACAATTTCAGCAAGACGGTGCCATACAGCTAGGGTGTCGATGGAAAAGTTAAGAACAATTTTTCCAAATAAACTGATCAGTAAGTACGGACTCATGGCCACCCCGGACAATTCAAGCCCTGCAGGCCAATATTCGCCGTGAAGTTCAAAGCATTACTCCAGATCTTTGCCGTCGCGTAATTGCAAATGTAAGGGTCCGACTACAGGAGTGCGTACAAAAAAACGGTCATCATTTAAATGATATAGTGTTTAAGAAATGAAATCCGCATTAATGTTGTACATTTTGTTTTAATAAAAATAAATCAAATCTGTGTTTTTTTTTTATATGAAATTTTAAAGTTGAAAAATTCCCGCTGGACACCGTTTATTTTACTGTGTCTATATATACACAACGACGAGCACGCCACTTGTTGGTTTACATTTCGGGCTCCATTAAGCACCCAACTTTTTATTTTAGGTGAGCAAACTGTCAAAGGGACCAGACTAACGTGTGGACCAGTGGCATCCACCTCTACTTATGCCAGCACCACAGTTGCGTCTGCTAGCACCAATTATATCCGGGAACGTGTCAAACGAGTTCGTGGAAGACCTCGTGAAAACCCCCTGAAGTGTAATCTGGGGCAGGGGGTATGTCCCTAGAAATTAATTGAAAAATTGATATTTGAATTTGGAATTTCTTTTGACAGCAAGAAACGCCGCGAACGGAACGCGGAGTTGGAAAGGGAGCGTCGCGCGGAGTTGAGCAACTCCTATGAAATGCTTCGGATAGCATTAGGAGGAAACCCTGATAGTTGCGACACCCATCCTGACGAGGTAAGTGTTGGATCAAAATACCAGATTTAAGAAAACAGAATAGACTTCTGAAAATGCAAAGTAAGTATTTGAACCCATTTTGTATTACTGTAGTTGGTGCCTACTTGCTCAACCCAAATTCCAGACTATTTTTTTTTACAATAATCATTTAAATTATAGTATTGACCGATACTTCGAATAACTTCTTTTATGATACGGAACCGGAGCTCGAAAGTAACAAAGAGTTGTTTCTCGAAGTTTTTGGAGACTATAACAAGGATCTGGGTCTGGAGGCACTGCCCACTGCTAGTGATCTTACGGTAAGTCTGCTAATATTATTATATCTTTACATGGAGGCCGAATTGGTTAGACCGTTAAAAACAAAAACCAAAAACGATACCCACGCTTCAGGGGCAATATGACGCTGCTAGAGAAGTTAATCCCGTTATATAGGCTGGATGCTTGGAAACTGCTCAAAGCCGATCCGCTCAACGACAAAACACTATTCGTGCTAACGAGCATACCGGAAGAGGAGGTGAAGCAAATTGTAATTGGCAGGAGAATATCCTTTGAGGTAAGATGCAACTACATAAGTTTTTTCAACTTTTACGGTCTCAGAAACACACTACATTCTGCTAAACCGCTAACGAACCTTTCACGTGCTGTGTACACCTGTTCACAGGGAGCCAATAAAAGAAAGAGGGAGGAACTGACGGTAAGGCTGGAGGCAGTCACTATATCACCTATGGCGTCGCGTCGGATCCGATGACAGCGGAGGGTAAATGGCTGATACATTTCCTGGATAAAGACAATAGTATATTTTTTTAAATCTAAGAACCATGGATTAGAGTCGATACCATATGCGAACTGAAAAGTCGAGAGATAAACTCTTATATAACGTCAGTCTCAAAAGCAAGAGCATGCATATGTACATATCGATCAAAATATGCATGCAACTATAGTAACACAATTTTTTCTAAAGGCCAAACTTAGTAAGGGCCGCAATGAACAATAATTGAACCAACTGTAGAGGTTTGTTTCGTAAAAGTAACAAAAAAATTACTGCATTTACCTGACATCAGAACAATATTTATAAAATGTCCTACATTATCACAAATTTACATTATTTATTTACGTTGTTTAGACCTTGTTGGTTAGACCTTGGACTTAAAAACACTTAGGTCCCTGGTTCGAATCCCGGTGTGTACCAATGAGTTTTTAATTAAAAAAATTATGTACATTTGTTTGACAACACCACTATAGTGCCTCGGAGAGCACGTAAAGCTGTCGGTCCCGGTTTCACTATACCAACTTGTGAAACTGTTTATAGATGGGTTATTGAGTCTATTCAAAACATCGCAACGAGCTAGCCACTTGTTCGGTGTAGACTCATACCATCGGCACGACGAGGAGGGATTAAAACCTCTCCGCTGGGTACTCTGGGGCCGTCTAGGCGGTCTCGGGCGCCGTAAGGCACCCGTGATGATATGTATGTATGTATTACAAATTTTGAACTTTGAAGTAATTAATGACTTTTGTTTTATTTTTTAGTAAACCACATCAAGCTACGAATTACCACTAACATATAAAGAAACGGTTGCGGCTGCTAGCACTGTTGCGTCTGCTAGCATTGTTGCTTCCGCTAGCACCGTTGTGTCTGCCAGCATCGTTGCTTCCGCTAGCACCGTTGTGTCTGCTAGCACCGTTGCGTCTGCTAGCACCTTTGCCTCTGCTATCACCGTTGCGTCTGCTAGCACCGTTGTGTCTGCTAGCACCGTTTCGTCTGCTAGCACATCTCAATTCCGGGAACGTGCGAAACTAGTTCGTGGAAAACCCATGTAGCTGAAAAAAAAACATTATATTAAGTACCTACCAATATCAAAAAGGATATAACAGAAACCGTATATACAGTGCTTCACAGATATCTAACATAATTAAAATCATTTAAATCAAGTAGATACTGAAAAAATGTATAAAACAACTGATTTTTTTTCGCCCTCAAAGAATTGGTCCCACAGCGAAATTAGAGCACCATGTGAATCGCTGTTTAGTGTTACATACAAAATTGCAAACTATTTAAAAGTCGCCACCAAGTCGGCACCATCAATGCTGTCAAAAAAGTATAGTCTTTAATAATAAATAAAGGAAATTTTATCCCCTTTGGGTAAACAAAAATATTTGAAGTATAGGTCTGATTTTATTAAACTAAAACAATCATTTTACTTTAGTCTGGCTGTATCTAGTTTATTAAAATTAATTTGGAACTGTCGTTTTTTAAATACAATTATGTAGAACATTACAAAGCTCTAGGTACTGGTGTAGGGGAGACTGGGGCTGGATGTGACATTTTTTTTATAAACTGTCACAACTTTTTGTTCGTTTGATTGTTTTACCTGATTTTTTTTTTTGTTTAAGTAACTACTACACTACTACAAGTTTCAAATTTAAAAATAATTTTAGGTACCAGATTATTAGAAATGGCATAAATAAATGAATTCTGGGAAAAAAAGGGTTCAAAACTTTTAACCCCGCGCCAGGGGCTGGTCGTTACACCACAAGGGGCAAAATATTACATTAAAAAAACAATTGCAATCAAAGACTTTCTACTAAGAACAAACAGTTTATTTTCTTAATTTAAATTGAAATAAATAATTATTATGTCTACAATATATTACCAATTACAAAGCAGTGTATTACTAATTAAAACGAAAACACAGTAACTTTTTACAAAATTATATTTATCTTATTTTTATCTAATGTCTCATAAAAACAAAATATAGGTAACTTCCAACCTAGAAGCAAATTACAAACCTCTTTACTAAACACAAACTTAGTATGAATCTACATTATACAGATACAATATGGCGTTCTCTGTTTAGCAACTATTGCCGCTGTAACTACCTACCCCTGTCACAACCAGCCCCAGTCTCCCCTACTATGCGAATTAGGACAAATGATAATAATAGGTTATATAATAATTTTATTTAATATTATTTAGTTAATTATATATATTATATAACCACCCAGACCAAGGTAAACTGTACAAAAACGTAGGTATTAATATTGTTTTGCTGTGAGTGGGAACTCAAGTGCCTTCATAGTTGTGGTATATTATTAATTCTTTACCTGATAAAATATTCAGCTAGGTGAATTAATGCATTTTAAAAGTGACACGAAAGCTTAGCAAGCAATTAGCTTAAACCTCTATGGAGATTTTAATGAACTTATTTTTTTATTTACTTATTAATGCGTGTGCGTAACACACATTAATAAGTTGGTAAACAGAAAAGTAGTGTTAATGTTTAGTAAGTACCTTCGAAATCATTTAGGGAATTGGCCAAAAAGACTACACAAAATATCACCTTTTAAACAAATAAATATATATTCCTCAAAATATAAATATAAATTCAAAAATATTTTAATGAAGTTTTATGTCATTTTAATATACCCTTAACTTTGCTTCTCTATCTGGTGTATTTATTTATTTTTCCTAAGGTGTATATCTGCACCCCCTATAGCTATATAAAAAGTTATATGCCCTATGTCCTTCCCAGGGTCTCAAACTATCAATCTCCATACCAAATTTCATCTAAATTGATTATATGTATTAAAAATGACAATTTTCATACAAACTTTTATCCCCCATTTCAATCTTTAGCAGCTCTTTCGCATTAAAAAGTATATTTATGTCTTTTCTCAGGCTCTAGACAAACTCTGTACCTAATTTCATTAAAATTGGTTCAGTAGTTTAGGCGTGATTGCGTAACACACAGACAGACCGGGTTACTATCGCATTTATAATATTAGTATTGAAGTATAGATAGTATTGATTTAACATAGGTATACTTACGTACTTACTTAAAAATTTGACTCGCTATTTGAATTTGAGCTTTATTGTGACATCAGCACGCCGCCGAGTGCGCAACGCAGAGCTTGAAAGGGAGAATCGCGTCGCGCAATTCTGAGGAGCTCCTAGAACATTTTTAAAAAGCATAAAGGAGGCAGCTTGGATGGTTGCGACGAACAACCTTATCTAGTTAGCAAGACGAGTTTTAAGGCTAGTTTAAACCAAAATAAACTCTTTGTAAAAGTAATGATTAAAGTTATAAATGGCGTCGAATGTACCAGTTTTATTTTGAATGTCGAATGAAAACTATTTGGTTGGGTAGAGAGAGTAATGAACACAGTGAAGGATAGAGTTGAATTCGGAAAGGCCTGGATCGCGATCTCAAGTCCGGGGACTGCTGTTCACTCCCCTCTCCAGTAGTTTTTAAGATACATGTACAAACAAACAGACAGATAGATTTCTAAATAGCCTATATTATTTTAGCATAATTAGAGGTCATCTCATATGCTTTGTTTTTAATTTTATTTATTAACAATTTTATTGTATTTAAAGATACAAAAATGTATAATGTTGAGTAGTCGTATCTATGAAACAGCAGATATGTTTCGCTCTGACAGAGTAGGATCATACACCACAATAGTAATTACCTACCATAGAATCATTCCAACAGGCTGATATGTCTCCAATTCCTACCAGACACCAGATGCGAAGTCAGACTCCAGCAACAGTGCTAGGTGTAAACCTGCCAAGTCCCACCATTCCCAACTCAATGCTCAGCTAAACTGAAAAAGTAAAATATATACTAATATTATATATAAGCGTCAGGATTAAGTGGCCATATTATTTTTAATAAGATTGCTAACAATTATTATGCCCGCAGTTAGCAAAAATCTAGTTAAAGTTTGTAAAAAAATCCTCCAATTTGTAAAACTTAAATTAAACAAGTTCCATGGGATTATAGGTTTTATTGTTAAAATGCACTTTAATATACTCAAATCTAGTTGATATACCATTTAAATAAATCTTAACTAAAATAAAAACCTAAAATAAAATTAATTATTAATGTAATCTATGTCCCAGCTTACTGTGACTAAATGCACCTAGTAGGTATACTCGCAACATTGTCTCTTTGAATGATAAATGATATTCTTTGTATGAAATGATAATGAGCCCGGGCATCACCAAATAGCGCCCAGCTCACACACAATTATTTTTTTGTTTCTCGTGACCACTAGTTAGTCAAAAATGTCAAAATCATTTATTTCATGTAAATCTATATAAATATTATTTGACAAACTTAAAAATAGGTCTAGTTTTTAAAAAATATACTCACTATCCACGCATTCCCCACTTGAATCCGTTTAGTATTAACGGAAATATAAAAACAATCCCATGTAATTTATTTATTTTACAAATTTAAGTTCAATTTTTAGTAACTACTAGCATAAGAATTATCAGCAAATTCGTTTTATCAAAATGTGGCCTCTCAATGCTGAAGTATGAGCATCAGGATTGAGGGGATTATAAAGAGATCCTGATAAACTCAAAAACTACTGAACCGATTTTTCAAATGATTTATCCTATAGCTACATTATCGGCGAATAACATAACCTGCTTATAATGTCGCTATAGGTGAGCTATGTTTTATATTAAATCCGGTTTGTTCGAAATTAAATGGCGAGAAAAACAGCGGGGCACATCTAGTATTTAATAATAGCCTTATTTACAATATTTTATTAGAAAATATTACATTAAACGTTAAACTTGATTAGCAATCGAATTAAAAAATTCGATTAATTTCAATAGATACCTTTTAAAATTAAAACGATATAATTTTGATACGGATTTAAAGCCTATTAAAGAGCATGTTGTAATAATAATAATAATTAGTTAATATTTTCTCATTACAAAAAACATCAATACAATAACATAGTAGGTACAGAAGAGGCTGAGACTGGAGGAGAATTATCACTCACTTGCAACAACAAAATAAAGGTGTACGTACACCCTAAATGCGTTTATCGTCTGTCATACGGTTATATAATTTTTCGCTGATATAAATTTATTTAGGTAATTTTTTTATTATTGTTTCCACGTTGGAAACAAATCATATCATGATGGAAATTAAATCATAGTTTTTGTTGTTTAAATAATAAGTATATTTAGAAATTAGTAGTTCCTAAGAGTTTTCCTAAGTAGAAGCAGATTATCGAGTGTGGAAATAAGAAATATACCAAAATGCGCCACTTATATAATTTGTGGATATTATTACATGTACACTTATTTAATTAAGTGTACAATTAATTATCATAATTATTATTATATTGATGAAATTGAATTTATTATGAAACATTGCATAATATGTTACTTTTGCGCATTAAAAATACATACAGTCATTAATTTTATTTTATTAAAGGAACTAATATTAAATAGTAAAAATAAATATCCTAAGTGCCTGTATAAAAAACCTACTGTTGACATTACGGTAAAAATTAAATCATTTACTGGATTTTTCAGTTGTTTGTTCCATAGGCCTACAAACTATATATATAATAAATGTGTAACTTGTATAAATTGTGGTTATTATTGTTGGTGTACCACTTATTTAATTAAGTGTACAATTAATTATCATAATTATTATTATATTGAAAAAATGGAGTTTATAGTGAAACATTGCATAATATTTAGCTTTTTCTTATTCATAATACCTATAGTTATTTATTTAATTTTATTAAAGCAACTAATATTACATAGTCATGATAAATATCCTAAGTGCTTGTATAAAATACCTACTGTTAACATATACATTATGGTAAAAATTAAAAAGTTAATATCATTTACTGGATTTTGCAGTTATATGTTCCATAGGCCTATAAACTATATATATGATAAATGTATCACTTGTATATTTTTTTGTTATTATTGGTGGACCACTTATTTAATTAAGTGTCCAATTAATTATCATAATCATTATTATGTTAAAAGAATGAAGTTTATAGTGAAACATTACATAATATTTTGCTTTTGCTTATTCAAAATATCTATAGTCATTTATTTAATTTTAATTAAAAAGGAATTAATATTACACAATCATGATAAATATTTTAAATGCTTGTATAAAATACCTACTGTTGATATATACATTAAGGTAACAATTAATGAGTTAATTTCTTTTACAGAATTTTACAGGTACTTGTGCCATAGCCGTGCAAACTGTATACGAGTAAATATAATTTTGTTTAACTTTTCAGGTGTATGTCTTATTGTATTTCTAAAATACTCTTACTCAGCTTGTTGCACTGTGGGACTAATCTGGGGTATGTTTAGTGTTCATGTCACATTGTATGTCAATAAGAACATACATAACACTTGTGTTACTTTTGCACATATTAAGCTTCTGTCAAATTTTAAACATACCTTGTATCTCAATTCATCAGGTATGTACTTTCATTTTATTCATTACAGTACAAGGTTTGCTATGAATAGTGATCATGTAAATACTATACCATATATCAAAAATGGTATATACATGATACTAACTATATGCTTAAATGGACGCAAAAAACTAACTATATACTTAAATGGATAAGCAAACCAGCTATGAACTTGACAATATTAAGGTAGCAAAATCAATGATCTGTTCTCCTGAACAATGCAATAAACATATAAACAATATAGGAGGTTTAAACATATTCATGGTCAATATTCGAAGTGTGTCTCATAATTTTGACGAATTGTCACTGTTACTATCAAGGACTGAAACCCTGTGTCACCTTATTATATTAACTGAATGTTGGCTTAGTAAAGCTCCTAGTATTCCAATTTTAAATGGTTATAACCCACACCAATCTACATATAAAAATCAAAATGATGGTGTTATTATATACGTGAAATCTGACTTTCATGGTAACATTACTGAACCCACTCTAGTGGATGGTAACTGTTTGTTGTTTACCTGTAATAACTTGGCCATTTTGGCAATCTATAGGTCGCCGTCTTATAGTGTGCTTGACCCATTCTTGAATAGTCTGAATAATATATTGATATCACTGAAATCTTTTGAAACTGTTGCTGTGATCGGTGACTTTAACATAAATATAACCCCCACAGCTTGTAACCAGAAGGGTGACACTTACCTGGATCTAATTGCCTTTCATGGACTTTTACCTGCACATCTTATACCGACTAGAGGCATTAATTGCTTAGATCATGTGATGCTTAAGACCCCCCATCAAGCTACAATTTTAATTTTAAATTCTCTTATAACTGATCATTCTCCAATATTATTTCAATTAAAAAACAAAAGACATGTTTGTAAACCGTACAGTACTAAAACACAAATTGACTATCAAGCTGTTACTTCTGTGCTTGAATGCACTGATTTCAAATCGGTTTTCTCATGTACAAATCCCAATGAAGCAGCTGACAAGCTTATATCATTAATAACTCATGCTATGAAGTTACATTCGAGTACTGTAAACATTCCAAAGAGATGTAGGACATTAAAGCAATGGATGACACCTGGTCTCCTGAAATGTATTAAAAACCGAGACAAACTTCATAAAGATGCAAAAAATAATCCAGATAATATGATCTTGCAAGTTACATACACTAGATATCGTAATTTTTGCAATAATTTATTTAAAAAACTCAAAAGTTCTTATGAACGTACAGAATTTCAGAAAGCTAGTAAAAACCCAAAAGCTATGTGGAATGCAATAAAGAATACCTGTCACATTCAGAGTGGTCACTCATCATCATATAATCTTCTTAATTTACTAAATGATCCAATGGACTCAGTAAATGCAGTCAATAACTACTTTGCAAATGTAGGAAAAAATCTGGCAAATAACATTTCCAAAGTTAACAATGAAACTTTCTCAATGTCAAATCTATTTCAAAGTAACCCTCAAATTAATTCTATGGTTCTTCTGGATGTTGACGAGTTGGAAATAAATAGTATCATTAGTAATCTCCGCGAAAATTGCTCGATTGGATGGGACGGTATCTCCTCAAAATTACTAAAGTCTGCTAAACATGTCCTTATACCTCCCCTAAAACATCTGTTTAATCTTTGTTTATCTAAAGGTGTGTTTCCCATGGCCTTTAAGACTGCCTTGTTAGTCCTATTCATAAAGGTGGGAGTAGTGACTGTGTCAATAACTATAGACCCATATCAATTCTCACTACCCTATCAAAAGTATTTGAAAAACTCTTAAACTCAAGACTCGTTGAGTTTTTGAATAAAAATAAAATCTTAGCTGATAACCAATATGGTTTCAGAAAAGGTATCTCCACAGAAGATGCTGTGTTAGAGTTGACTGACACGGTAGTGAGAAACATCGATCAAAAACATAAAACAGTGGGAATCTTTCTCGATCTGTCAAAAGCTTTTGACACAGTCTCTATACCCATACTCGTTGAAAAGTTGGAATGTTCAGGAATTCGAGGTATTGCTTTGAACATATTTAAAGATTATCTCACAGATAGATCTCAGAGAGTTAGGATTGATAAATATGTGAGTTCTAAAGAGGAGCTTTGTTTTGGTGTACCTCAAGGAAGTGTTTTGGGGCCCACGTTGTTTCTATTGTACATTAACAGTTTGTGCCAGCTGCAAATCAATGACTGTAAAATTTTGACATATGCAGATGACACCTGTCTCATAATTAAAGGTAAAACCTGGAAGGATACCCGGTTGCGTGCGGAGAATGCATTGAACTTAATCATGAACTGGCTTTCAGTCAATCTATTGACCCTCAATTTTGAGAAAACTAAGTTCATTGCTTTCTCTGCTTGCGCTGGATCTCAACCACCTGATAGTTTTATTTTAAAAGGTCACTCCTGTTCAGTGGAAGCAACGTGTGGCTGTGCTACTATCGAGAGGGCCACAAATATAAAATATCTTGGCGTTACTCTTGATTGCTCGCTCAGCTGGAAATATCACATTGCAAACCTTACAACGCGCACTAGAAAGCTAATGTATACTTTCAAAAAGCTTAGATCTTCTGCAGATATCCATATCTTGAAGCTTGTCTATTGTGCGCTTGCTCAGTCGGTCCTGACTTACTGCATTTCCGCATGGGGGGGAACATTTCAAACTGTATTGATTGGTCTTGAGAGGGCACAGAGGGCTGTCTTAAAGGTCATGACTATGAGGCCCATAAGATATCCAACTACTCTTTTGTACAGAGACTGCTCTTTGCTAACTGTTAGACAACTATATGTCCTTAAGACAATAGTTCGCAAACATTTAATTGTAAACAAATTTGTAGTTGATTCTGAAAAAAGGAGGAGGGATATAGTCTATCCTACTGAATTTTTTCGTACCGCACTTGCTGCCCGTCATCAATGTGTTCTTGGGAGTAGACTTTACAATAAAATAAATAGGACTATAAACATATATGGTTTGACAAATAATAGGTGCAAAAGTAACACAACTAAATATCTCCTTGGTCTTACATTTCAACAAGCTGAAGATCTTCTTAAGGTGATTACTTAAATCATACTTTATAAATAAAATTGGAAATTATTATAAATGTTAGAACAGGACACCTTTCACTTATGAGCATGTTTACTTTATTTGTTACCTACAATATGATGGGAAGTCGTAGATGCCTGAGATACAGTAATTAACTAGTTCAGGCATCTTCGTCGCACTATGTATCTAATTTAATGTAAATCGGATATGCATGTATATTTTCTTTGTATTAACTTCAAAATTTGTTCCAATAAACTATTTTTATTTTTTTTATTTATTTATTAGTTACCGATTTATCTTAAAAAGGTGCTTTATCAAACTACCTACTTAAAACAAAAGTTTTTTTTAAAGGTTATTTATGTACTTATAAGCTTTTACAGAAAGAGTTTAAAAACTGAAAAAAACAGTAGTTGCGCCGTTGGCGTTTATCCGGAGGTCGTTGGGTCAATTCCCACACATGAAAAACACTTTAGTACTTTTTTCTGTATAGTTTTCCAAAATTTCGATGTTTATAAAATAAAATCTACTACACATTACAGTACATATACGTGGTGGCCGAGTTGGTTAGACCTTGGACTTAAAAACACTAAGGTCCCTGGTTCGAATCCAGGTATGTACCAATGAGTTTTTAATTAAAAAAAATATGTATATTTGTTTGACAACACCACTATAGTGCCTTGGAGAGCACGTTAAGCTGTCGGTCCCGGTTTCACTATACCAACTTATGAAACTGTTTATTTGTGGGCTATTGAGTATATTCAAAACATCGTGATGTGCTAGCCACTTGTTCGGTGTAGACTCATACCATCGGCACGACGAGGAGGGATTAAAACCTCTCCGCTGGGTACCCTGGGGCCGTCTAGGCGGTCACGGGCGCCGTAAGGCATGTACATTACAGTACAAGCTTAGCTTAGGAGCAAATTCGTGTAATAAATGTCCTACATATTATTGGTATTTCTCCCACATGCCACAAAGTTCCATTTTTTATTACCTTGATAATTGATATAGAAATTAAACGAGCAGTGCTCGTGTCTATGCCTGAACAAGCAACCCAAACCTACACATGCTACGTAACCAGCATTTAAAACCTATACATGCTACGTAACCAGCATTTAAAACCTACACATTCTACGTAACCAGCATTTAAAAAAATAATTTGTTTTACTTAATTACATCTTAATAATTTGAGTTGGTTAGACCTTAGTCTTAACAACACTTAGATCCCTGGTTCAAATCCTGGTGTGTACCAATGAGTTTAATCTAAACATTTAATTTTCATTTGTTTAACAACACCACTATTTGTGCCTCAGAGCACGTTAAGCAGTTGGGCCCGGTTTCACTATACCAACATGTGAAACTGTTTATAGGTGGGCTATTGAGTATATTCAAAACATCGTGATGTGCTAGCCACTTGTTCGGTGCAGACTCATACCATCGGCTACGAGTTTGGATTAAAAACCCCTCCGCTAGGTACCCTGGGGCCGTCTAGGCGGTTTCGGGCGCCGTAAGGCACTCGTGATGATATGTATATATATCAAATAGATAGATAATAAGTATATCAAAAATGTATTTTTTTTTTACAAAAAAATATGTACATACACGAACGGAAAGTCTACGATTTTATTATAGATTTAGGAGCATACCTTTTTTTAATCAAAATAAATAATTATTTTGATTTTGTGTCATTTCAGCTTCATCCATTAAAGATTTATTGGCCAAATCCTTTATTATATCAGCTACCTTTACTTAGTCAAACTAAATGTATAATAATAATAGTAAAATAATAGTAAACGTATAAATATAACAGTTGTGCCGCGCGTCTACCCGCGCGGCAACTTACTACAAAAGTGAAAGTAATACAATACGCACTCGGTACTCGCTAGGTAATTGTTTACAACTACCCTACCAATTAAAAAAATCTGATAAAATATGAAGGTAGGTATTTATAAAATAGTAACGACTATAGGTTACGTTCCATCTAAGACACGGCTAAAATATCGCAGTAACATCATAACCATGAAAGTAAGAAAATTTACGGAAGTGTCTTAAGGGTAAAAAATGTAGAAAAATTAAATAAATTATTCTAAAGCGATATACTTTTACATAAAAGAAATAAATAAATACCATCACAGGTGCCTATTTGGCTCCCGGGAACCGTTTACACGGCCTCAGGGTCCCAGTGGAGGGATTAACCCATCCTTATTTCGCCGATGGTATTCGGAGGCAACACCTAACAAGTGGCGAGCTTGTTGCGGTGTTTATGATGAAATAGCCTCGTTGTATAAAGCGGTCACCCATCCCAGGCCGGCTTTGTTGCCATGTGCTTAACCTTGTTATCAGTTGCGCAGTGACTTAACCACTAGGCTAGGGCCGCTTTTTACATTGCTTTCGTATATAGAAAATTAGTTATAAATAGCTTACGATAAAATTAAAATTGATTGTTTGATTTTTGACTCACTGTTTTGTAAGTATCCATCACGTATCCGTACGATTTTTTTAAACTTTCTCTTTCATACAAACCGAAATAATTTATCTTTCATACAAACCGAATACGGCTACAAAGACGTATTTGCATTACCTACGAGTCTATTTTAATATCCTCGCTGCTTTATAATTAAATCGTATCGCACCAAGAAAGGAGACTACCACCTCGATAATAAATACATGCAGTAGTCTCCGGTAAACCCACAGACTAAAACCGAAACATGACTAGGTCACTTGACTGCTCTTGGGATGTGGTAACGCCTTCCTCCACTTAAAAATAAAATAATTCATCATCATACTCGCATCATAATAGAATCATGCTCGATTTTATTACAGCTTTCTATGTGCGATATGTTTAGCTGAATACGAAATGTGACAATTAAGCTATTGCGATGAGATTATGACATGATTGATCTAAAGTTAACCTAAGAGAATTGAGGCCCTAAAGTGATGCGCTTACATATTATTATAACATAATTGTTTTTTATTTACTCGTATATTAATAGAACTAAATAAGCAGCCATGATCGTCCTTTTTCTTTTCTAGACAATCAGAATTGTGTTTGTGTGTATACTAATATAATGAACCCGAAGAGTTTGTTTGGTTGAACGCGCTAATCTCAGGAACTACTAGTTCCAATTGAAAAAATATTTTAGTGTTGGATAGCCCATTTATCTTGGAAGGCTCCACACTACATAACATCACGCTACGACCAATACGAGCAGAGCACCAATGAACAAAAACGGCTTTAAAACATTTCTTCAAATTGATCGACGTCACAGGTGAACAGAGCTGGCACTTTCCTCTCTGAAAGATTAAGTTTGATAATCCAAAAAGGAAATGTAGCCAGGGTTCTGTGCACTATGCCGCGCGTACCTACATTGTGAGGATTTTTTGAGTAGGTTTTTAGGTAGGTAGGGTATTTTATATTATTAATTTAAGTTTTATTTAGTTATTATTCCTTTTAATTTTAATTTATATTAATTTAGATAGTTTATTAGTTACTTTTTTTTTAGTTATGTATTATTATTTATTTTATATTTATTAAAGTGAGTTTTTTAATTAGCTAAGCAGGTCTGCAGTCGTCTTGATACCAAAACAAACGTACCTATTTCTAATATTATAACTTGGTATTAGTCGAAGCTCAATTATTACCTATTTTAGTTTGGTAATTGTACTTAAGACATTTTTGTTGTAATAAATATTATTAAAATTATTTAAAAAGTATTTTTTTATTACAAAAAAACGCTTACTAATAACCCTTTTATATATACCGCCAACTTACCAATACCCTTTAGATTGATTGTACAATGTATAATTTATATTACTCTTATGTTAAAAAAAAAAAAATGCACCAATTATTTAACTTATATACAGTACCTATTATCACAATATACAGCGATGACTAAAACTGCCGTTACTTAATTCCTGATCACAATAATAATCTTAACATAATATCACAAAATATAAGAAGTATAGGACGTAACTTTTTGAACTTCCTTACTCTTCTGACCCGAATTAAGCTGGATTGTGATTTAATTATACTCACAGAATGCTGGCTATCCCATTCCACTATTGTTCCTAATATATCCGGATATAATCACTATTCTTCAACAAACTCTTTTAATCAAAACGATGGTATAGTTGTTTAGGGATCTTGTGTACTTGTAGGTTTAGAAGTGAAACTCTTGGTTGGTAGTGACTGAATGAATTTACTTATTTAATTTCCGTATTTATATATGATTTTATAAAAGGAAATTATTAAAAACAAATGTAAACAAAACATAATAATTTAAAATAGTTTTCCAATAAGAAACGTCCCCGCCTTAATGCCGATGACGTAGCCTCCCCTCCGCAGTACTCGATGGCGCGGGTGTCGCATATAGTCGAGCACGGCGTGTGCTAGAAAAGAGGGCGCGCCTCTTTTCTAAAGACCCAGGCGATCATCATCCGCAGAGAGGACCGGGGAGTAGGCCGTACCCCCCCGCCCCCGCTCCAGCTTTGTGGACAGTCCGTTGACTGGTCCAAAACTGTGATGTACCTCGGAGTCAAAATTGACCACAAACTCAAAATGAAGCCGCACGTCACAATGACGCGAGCTAAAGCGGCGGTCGCACGCTGTAGGCTGCGTCCAGTGTTTTCATCCGGATTACCATTAAAAACAAAAGTGGCCATTTATAAATTATATGTTCGGCCTATTCTCACCTACGCGTCACCAGCTTGGTACGCGTTGTGTGGGAATAAACAAAGGGCGCAAATAGAGGCGCAACAAAGCAGAAGCCTGCGCGCAATAACTGGCGCACCGATCTATATGCGCAATGACTCGCTGCGACGAGACCTCCGGATGGAAACACTGCACGACTTCATCGTTCGTCTGACCACCCGTATGTTCTCGCGTGCAGATGCATCAGGCCACCCGCACATTCGGGACCTGACGCCTATGCATGCGAGACCACCGGATGCCAAACGACGATATGCGCGCGACCTGGTACCTCTCACGAGCGAGAGTGATAGCAGTTCGGGAAGCGAGAGCGACTCGGACGGCTAGCACGATTGCTTCACGTGGAGGACCGGCATCACAGACTCTCCACAGAGCCCCTCGAATCCGTCGACCAGTAAAAAGGTCACGCAAAGACCTATCCGTAGTCACGGGTAGCGAACAGCTGTTATTGAAAGAGGTCACGACCTCGGAACAATTTCCCGTCTCCTGCAAGGGGGGATAGAGATGACTAGACGCGCGCGCTCTTTTACCAGGCGGCCGTCGAGACGAGAGGAGCCATGTGAAGCTGTGTGCAGCTGTGAACGCCAACTACGCTGCGGGTGAATTGGCGGCTGTCGGGGCGATCGAGCGGTCTCAAAACGACACGGCGACGCTGAATCCTCAACTTGGTGCACGGCGCTACCACATCAGTCACGAGATGGATCTTCTTTGCGAGAGAAAATTATGAACTACCCACACAATAATTTTATGTTCTTTTGAGAACATTTACGAATAACCGTCCTTTTCAGGACGTTCAATTGTTTCTTTACTGTTGCGCAACTCGTTCACTTGTTTCTTTACTGTTGCGAAACTCGTCCTTTTCAGGACGTTCACTTGTTTCTTTCACTTTGTCTGTTGTGCTGCTACAGTTGTATATACTAAAGATAAATACAATGTAATAATTGAAGAACCGTTTTTTACCCATGCTAATTGTATTGTTTTAAAACTTAATAAAAACATGGCAGTTGTTTCAATATACCGATCGCCCTCTTGTAGGAATATTCAAAATTTTTGTGAATGCCTTGATGAAGTACTTACCAATTTGAAAAACTTCAACAGTATTTTAGTAGTTGGTGATATAAACATTGATATAAACCTAACAAATTCCGATACATCGCAATATCTTGACCTATTGGCATACCATGGTCTTCTACCAGCTCATCAAATACCTACTAGATCTAATAGCTGTTTAGACGATATTATGTTAAAAACTAAACTACTATCCAAAACTCTAGTGTTAACATCCACTATTACTGATCACGAATCCGTTCTATTATCTCTTAATACTAAAAAACAAAGAACAAACAATTTAGTCAAAATCAATGGAGTGAATCACGCTGGTTTATCTGACACACTAAACTCGCATAATTTTGCAGAAATTCATAAATCTAACGATGCTAACTGTGCAGCTAATTTATTAGTAAATATGTTGCAGGAGTCTATTGATAAAAATAAAACTTCCAGTGTATGCACTAGACGATCTAGATTATTAAAACCTTGGATGACGCAGGGACTGTTGCGTTGCGTTAAGCACCGAGATAAATTACATGCCAAAGTCAAACTATCACCTGCAGACATTAACATAAAACTGATATATACTAGGTATAGGAACTTCTGCAACAACCTACTTAAAAAACTTAAAAGAGATTACGATCGGGAGGAGCTGAGGAAAGCAGGTACTAATAATAAGAAGGTCTGGAAGGTCATTAAGAATATTGCAAACTTAAACACTACCAAAAACAAGGCACCTCATCTACTATCATCCGAATCTCCAGAGAAATCAATAAATGAGGTAAATAGTTTCTTCGCTAGTGTTGGTAAAAATTTAGCCTCGAAAATAAACAAAAGTCCTATTACACCTGATTTTTCACAATATCTGCCAAATAGATCCATTTCAAACTCATTTGTGATGTATGACACGGATTGTGAGGAAGTTAAAAATATAATTATGTCTTTAAAAAATGATTGTGCAGTAGGATAGGATGAAATATCTACTAAAATTTTGAAAATTCATAGTAATATATATTTATCCCTCCTATTGTACATATTTGTAATTTATGTCTTTCTACTGGAACCTTTCCTTCCGTTTTTAAAAAATCTGTCATACGGCCTATTTATAAGGATGGTGATGGAGGCTGTGTCAACAATTATCGTCCTATTTCAATACTCACTTCTTTATCTAAAATACTGGAGAAAATAATAAATGTCAGATTATTAGAGTACCTGGAAAAATACTACTTGTTATCGGATCAACAATATGGTTTTCGAAGAAATAGATCGACTTCAGATGCTGTCCATGAACTCACAAACTTTATAGTAAATAATATGGATATTGGTAATAAATGTATAACAATTTTTTTAGATCTAGCAAAGGCGTTTGACACAGACTCCATCCCCCTCCTTCTAAATAAATTAGAAATCATAGGTGTTAGAGGTATCCAGTTGGAACTGATGAGAGATTTTCTATGTGAACAGTGTGTCAAAATTAAAGACTCTATTAGTTCAGACCTTCCAGTATTATACGGTATCCCCCAGGGGAGTATCCTGGGCCCTACGCTCTTCCTGATCTATATCAATGATTTGTGTGGGCTGTCCTTGAGGCAGGCTAAGATTATATCATTTGCAGATGACACAGCATTATGTTTACAAGCAAAAACATGGCCACAAGTATTTTCCTTGGCACAAGAAGGATTTAACATTGCTGTAAAATGGTTAAACTATAATATGCTTACTCTTAATCCTAATAAAACTACTTATATAACTTTCTCAATAAGAAATAATTCCCAACCAATATAAACAATATAAAAGCTCATCTTTGTAACAGCATAAATTTGGCCTGCTCCTGTCCATCTCTCCAGAGATCATCGTCTACAAAATATCTCAGTGTTCAAATAGATCAAAACTTAAATTTTAGAAATCATGTTATTGCCCTAACTAAGCGTATACGTAAAATAATATACTTATTCAAAACATTACGCAATTTGGTGGAATCTTAATTATTAAAAACAATATACCTTGCCTTGTGTCAATCCCTAGTGACATACTGCATAACAGTATGGGGAGGTACTAACATCTCAACTCTTTTGCCCTTGGAGAGAGCAATTCGAGCTATTCTTAAAGTAAGTACATACCGTCCTATGAGATATCCTACACACCTACTGTACAGTGATTGTGATGTGCTAAATGTTCGTCAACTGTTTATAAAAAACATAATAAGTAAAAAGCATTCCCAACTTTCAATTAAAAACTACAATGAGTCCGTAGTAAATCGGAAGACTCATCTTTTTCCCTATGATGCTGCTATTAAAACTTCATTTATCAGAAAATTTTACCCCTTCTTTGGTGTATTTTTATATAATAAACTAAATAAAGAATTGAAAATTTATCCTATGACAAAATTTTAATGTACAAAAATAGTTAATTGCTGGCTTAAAAATAAATCATATCATGAAACAGAAAACTTATTGAAAGTTATCACGTAAAATAATAATAATAATAATTAAAATATTAATAATAATAAATAAATTGGAATAACATGATTGTTAACTTCGAGTTAATGATTAATGTGGTATTAAGGTCTACGAGAATCGAAACCAGTCTCTGAGATACAGGTATTCCTAGTTCAGTGGCTGGTTGCGCATGTATAATTATAGTTAACCATTAGGTATTATAAAATATGTAATTTTGTACTACTTATTAATATTATATTGTATAATAATAATATATTAATATTATTATAATGTATTAAATTTTGTCTACTATCTACTATCAATATTATATAAAACTAATTCATTATACTTATTTACTTTTGTTAATTAATATAAATGTACCTAGGTTAAGTTTAATGTAAATAAACAATTCATTCATTCATTCATTCATTCATTCATTCACTAAAGGATTGAATGGTTAATAAATATGGTGAATTGGAATAGAAACAAAAAACTAGTCATTAAAGTAATAATTACAAAAGAAATATTAATAATTTATTAACACCAACCTAATTAAAATACAAATCTACAATCAATTATTTTGTTATTGTAGGTTTAAAAAATATTATTATTTTTAATTTTTAAAACCACTTTTGGCTGGGGCAAAAGTGGTAAATTTTTCTACCACTGAGGAAGACATTAAGTGATGTTTCGGTTTTACTGTGGGTTCACAGGTTTCCAGAAGACTACTTCACCAATTTCTTGCCGATATCATAGTCTCGGTTGCGGTTACAAAACGGGACGATGAAACAGCAAGGTTACTCGTTATGCACACCCATAACCGCGGCAACTAGCCGGCAAAGTGGGAGCAATCAAGGCTGTTAAACAACACATTTATTATTATTTGTAGGTCTGCTTACCATCAGGTGAATAATATAAACCCATATGACGTACTCCAATAAAAAAAAACTATAGCAGTAAATACAATATACTATCAACTAGTACAGGTTAAATTAGTCTTACTCGTATTCATTTCATTTATATTTTAGAATTATTTCGTCATAGCACTTATTTTTATCGTTATAGCAAAAAGTTCTATATCAGTCAAACTTTCGGGAATATCAAAACATAATTGAGTTAGGAGTAAAACATAAACTATAAAACAAAAATAAAACACATGGGTATATTAATAGTAGATAATTATTATTTAAAACCCGGAATAGCAAAAACAAGAATGATCTGCCCTAGTTCTGTCGTAACTGAGGCTGTCTGTGTGTGTGTATGTCTAGCACTGTACCCCAGCTTCCGTCCTGCAGATTTACGCTATGCACAATAAAATGATTGTTGCTGCCCTGCCAAAAACTGAAGACAACGAGAGCTGGAAGCAGTATGCTTAGGCTTCCCTTCAAATGATTCCAGGAACCAAGTCAGGGTGGGAGAAACCAAGTTCGAGTTGGAGAAACCAAGTCAGGGTTGGACAAACCAAGTCAGGGTTGAAGAAACTAAGTCAGGGGTGAAGAAACCGAGCCAAGGGTGGAGAAAACCACCCCGTAAGAGTTACACCACGGGTAGAATCAGGCCTGGACCCTTCTTTCGGAGCCTGGTCTACCACCCTGCCTGCTGAACCCAGCCTGAAACCTTGATCCGGAGCCGTACCTCCACCGTCTGCCTGTCCTGACGTGGAAGTCACGGCTGGTCATTGTTGGCCATAGCTGTACGCTGCCCGGTCCCCATCTGCAGAGCCTGGCCTGTCACGGCCTGGTCACCGAAGAACCCTGGACGTTACCTCCCGATTGTTGCATAATCAGGGCAGTAATAGTCTCTCAATAGGAATAACTTGGATGTTGTAGAACCCATTCTCTTATAGCTCTCTCTCATTATAATAATTATATATACCTAGTTAGTTTTTTTAATTTAATATAATTTTATTTTAAATGTATGTACGTTGTTTTCTTACCTCACAGCCAATTTATACATGTAGGTAGGACAACGTCACACGGTTAAACTGTATAAGAAAACCGAATAGACAAAACCGTTATAGTGTGAAAGTTTGACAGCAACCGCGATTCCTACATTAAACTGAACATAAAAAATCGTGAAGTATACAGGGTGAATTTTTTAAGTGTGCCTTCAAAGCCAAAACCTAAACTACAAGGATTAGCAAAAAATGCTCGAAGGAGTCTCGGGGCCAATTTTAATGAAAACTAAAACTGCATCATTAGATAAAAAAAAATCTCCTAGCCTAGAATTGAATCGGTTAGTGGCTGTTATTTCGAATAATTAATTAGTTAAACATATTTTCTTGCCGTTTGAAGTTACGAGTACTTTCCACCATTTGATCCTTATAAGCGACATTATCAGCTGGTGCAAATAATACAGATGAAAAAATCAACCGGTTCGAACGAGATTTAGAAGGAGTATTTTTTTAAATCTAATGATGCAGTTTTAGTTTTTATCAATATTGACCCGAGACTTCTTCGAGCATTTTTTGTTATTCCTTTTAGTTTAGGATTTGGCCTTGAAGGCCCACTTTAAAAATTCACCCTGTTATGTCTATGTGTACATAAGTAAAAAATATTTCAAACTTTATAATATTAATAAAAAGATTGAATGATAAGAAATTTCAATTAGTCTCTAGTAGGAATAACAGTTAAGAACCTTAAGCTTAGAACAGTCAACTTACTACATGTCTACCTAGCAGGTAGTCATTTCTAAAAAATCCTAATTACTCTATTGTAATGACTAGTAACAAAGATAGTAACGGAAAGGGTGCTAAATTAAATAAATAGTTGTGAAATTAAGTAAATCATTTAGTTAGCCCAAGTCGCTTGAACGAAGTTATTTGTCTATTTCTGTGTGTAAAGAAATATTTGTAGTAATTATTGAAACAAATTATAGTGCAAAATGTACCCGGTAAGATTTTTTTTACTTTCTTTAATCGCAAAATATAATTACAATAATAAAAACACTAAAAAATACAAATACTGTAGGTTATGACGAAGTAGCAACAAAGGGCATTAAGGTAGTTGATACAGTAATTGCACCACACCTTAGTTACATAATAAATATGTGTATCACTGAGGGCATTTTTCACAAAACAAAGCATTCAAAGCCCAAAAACGATGTATCCGCTCAATGTATGGTCTAAAACCAAGTAATAGTTGTCTTCCAATTTTTAAATCCCTTAAAATATTGACATTACCTTGTATATATATAAATGAAATTTGTATATTTGTGAAAAACAATCCTAATCTATTTGTTAAACTCTCTACAACACTAAGGCAACCAATAAGATAACAGTATAAACATAAACTCTGTGTGCAAAAATGTTAAACAGCACTGCTACAAAAAAGCGTGCTTAATATGGCCCCTACTATATATAATAAAATTCTAGATGACATAAAATTATTAAAAATTAAGTTATTTAAAAATAAACTATTTTCATTTTTATTACTAAATCTTACTATTCTATTTCGGATTTCTTGAATGACAAAATATAGCTTATTATTTTATTTTTAGTGTTTGTTATTTTATTATTAAAAAATGTTTAAGATAATATCGTAATCATTTTTTTGACATATTATATTATTATATTATATAATTCAGATAAATAATAGACATAAAATGTAATTTATTGATATATTAAATTAATTTGATATTTTTAAGAAAAGGTAAAATTATAAAACTATTTTGGCTGAATTTTGTTATTAGAGTAGGTATTAATATAAATTGACATTATGGTTTATAATTTTATTAATGTAATGCATAAATTTAATAATTAAAAACATGATTGTACCTAACATTTGTATACCGCAAGGTGGAACAAAGAGAACTCCAAATGTAAAAAAATCTATTTAATAACCTCTGTTCACAAATAAAGAATTTGATTTGATTTAATTTATTAATAATTGTTTTTGTTTTAACTAAGCTGTGTACTTTCCTATTTCATTTTGAACTAGCTGACACGAAGAAGTTAGTACCTCCAAATCAAATAAAGTTTATTATTAAAACAACATGAATAGATACATAATAATTAATAATAAATATATAATATATAATCATAATTAATTTTATTAAATTCAATAAATGTACAATAATCATATTGATTTCATGAAATTCAGTCAAACCGTTCTTGATATATTATCAAAAATTCCCTCCATACAAAATGTATTGGAATCTGAATTTTTTTCATTATTTTTTTAATGATATTTTCCAATGTCCAATGTCAATGAAAGATCATAAAAATAGAAAATAGGTTCAGCCGTTCTTAAGTTATAATATTGTAACTAACCCGATTTTTTTCTTTATATATATATATAGGTATATGTATATGATTCTGTAGGATATTTTTGCTTAAATACAAGCTAAATATTACCCCAATTAAATCTTCTATCTAATCTAATCTTTTATCGATTTTAAATGCAACAATTTGTTTAAACGTGATGCGCACAAACTAACAGACATATCGTCGGGGATAGTTCAAAACTGCGTAACTAGCATTAGTAAATACTGCGTAAGTGCCAATAACCAAATTTTACAGGAGGAACAAAAAACTGATTATTTGGTCAAATATATAGTAAAGTTATGCTCTATTTAGTACATTATGCTTTATAGCTTTTTGGGATTCTCTGAGATAAAAAAAAAAAGGATTTTTATTATTAGTGTATGTAAGTTATGCTACTTACGCAGTTTTACTTTATCCAAATTTCAATAAAAGTTGTCAAATTTCAGAAGTTAGGCGGTATTGAAACAAATTTCTAATTGTAATCATTTTTTATCTAAGTAAAAACAACATCAAGCCTTTAAGTCACTCGCTGTTTCATCGAACCAATGGCAGACCACTTCGTCATTTCCCAGATTATAAACTGTAAAATTGTGTATAGCAAGTTTAGTTTTAAAGTACAATGCACTAGCTTTTAAATGTGAACATAACTTTACAGCTTGCCAATCTGCTGTGATGACATGGATTTCGCCTTTCTTTGCTCTTTCTTTATCTTTATTTTTTTCTAATCTTGCGTAATTTTTCCGTTGTATATGTGCCTGAAATTCTTCTTCTAAAACATTGCCTGCTTTATATGCACAGCATAGGTCACATTCGTCTTTTTTCGGTTGAAATATGCCTATATTTTCTTCAGATAAGACGTCATCAAAAAGCTTCATTGATGCTATGCGGAGCATTTTGTTGTTTGCATCTTCTACGTATAAGCGGTAAAGTTTACGTTTAGATTGAATTATTGGCTCTAAATACAACTTCATACTACTTTTTCGGCAATAATGTGATGGCAGCTTAGGAAGTGCAATTAGAAAATCTTTAATTAACTGTTTCAAAGATGGCGAACTATTTTCATTATTAATTGTATTATTATTGATTGTTTTATAACCTTTGGTCTATCACCCAACCAGTACCGCACAGTCCATTCCTTTATTCCTAAAGTCTGTAAAAAAGTTTTTAAACATACTCTTTTTTTTTTATTTTCATGTTTTAAATAATATTCTTTTGTAATGGTTCGCCTTGAATTAAATTCTGTAGTCATCTTCTTGCGAGGCTTGATGTCGACCATTGATGAAACATACATTTTTTTTTGGTCCCAGCTCATTTGCCAAAACTCTTCAAAAATCTGTTTTCTTATATTCTGTTGAAACTTATCACATTGGATTACATTACTTCTTAAGCATGCAGAGGAGTTACATGCTTCACCCAAAGTTCTTGCTGGTTTCAAATCATTTTGTAAGTATTTACTATTAATATCTTTTTTAAATCCTACATATTCCTGTCCTAACATCCTTTGATTACTATTTTCTCTTCCATGTTTTTGGATCTGCTTTACGTTTTCTAGTTCTTCCTTCTCTTGAACATTCAACCTCTAACTCTCTTTCAGGAAACTCATCAATGTCATTTGACAACATAGAGTCAATTGGTGCAACATTTGTTATCTCTGCGAGAGGTACATAATCTGGGTCAGTTATTGAATCGTCGGAAGGAAAGTCTGGAACTTCAAAGTTGACATTTGGAATATATACACTATCGTTGCTAGTTTAAGCAGTGTTATTCAAATTGACTACAGGATATTCAGGAGCAGCGATGTCCGTATTTTAGAAATACAGGATCAGATTTTGAACTAGTCGTCATATTAGAATTGCTTGCAAAGTCTGTTAGTTGATCATTTATTGTAGGTGTAGTATTTATCAATATTGTTTAACAACTTGCTATAATTTTGTCTTCGACAGTTAACAGATGTGGTTCATAAGCTAATTGGAAGGGTTGGGAGTTTACTTCTTTAAGGGGAGTTATTTCTTTATATTTATTTAAAATTATTGCCTTCTTGTTTAATAAAATTTTACGCTTTTCAAATAACTCTTTAAGTGTGACGACATTCTGGTCTTCATCCACTTCATGTTCTAATTCACTATAATTCGTAGCGTCACTACTTTCTTTCTCTGACATTTTATATAATATACCTGAATAGATAAAAAAAAACAATTAATATTGTCATCAAAATTATTTCTAAATTATTTTTTTAAAGTAGTAACCATAACAACGCAACGTGAACGCATCATGGTCGGCATAGTGGGAGGGATCAATGTTTTTAAATAATGTAAAATGACCCCATTCATGGACTTTGTCTGCTTACCATTAGGTAGATACAAGACACATGGCGTACTTAATATAATAGGTAATAGTATTGTAGGTAAACAAAAAAATCAAAACTGCGTAACTATAATTATTTTGTGAAAACAATATCGCGTAAGTATTATTATTTTTAAATAAACGATTTTTTTGTATTAATATTTTGACTTTGACTTTGTATTACTATGAATTTGATAATAATTAAAAAGATACTAAAAAATCTGCATTTTAAAACGGTCATTGGTTATAAGTAAACAGTCAGCGTTTTTAAGGTAACGCTAGGTTTAATTTTTAAGGTTAAAGAAATATTAACAACATCATAGAAATTTAGATTTACATTAATATTTCAACAAAATCAGCCACAAAAAATATATTATGACATAATATTAATAAAATGGAACTTACCCTCAACAATAATTAAGTTTTACATTATTTTATTGACCAGTAGTCTTTCTAATCACATTCACTTAATGGCCGGATCACATACGCGTTTTCGCAGCTAAGCCTAGCTGTCGACTGAATGGATACAGTATTGTTTTAAACCTAAAATGGACCATTTCTATTGGTTGTTTTTAAATTCTGTCAAAGCCAGCGGAAGCCAAACGGCGCCATACATCCATTGCCGGCAAATTTAAATTTGGCTACTTTTGCTACTTACGCAGTGTATGCCCACTAAAGATACGCAGAATTGAACTATCCCCGACGATATATCAAAAACATATTTTAACTTATAGCTTATTTCTGACATCTTGCCGTAGGTAGGTACTTATTTTGTAAAAAATCCTTAATGTAATCGGGAGCACGATTTTATTATACGTACATATATTATATATGTTATGTTTGTTACAGTTTCGTTGTCTAAGTTCTAGATATAGTTAGTGGGTAATTATCCTAGTATATAAAAAAAAAATGAGAATATGCCCTGCGGTTACCTAACGTGACGTCCATTTGATTTAGTCCCACCTGTATCCATAATTAATTTCCATTATACCGAACCATACGCGATGTCCATAAAAGTTTATAATAAATTACCAAATTAAAAATTAAAAATGATAAGGCATTTATAATTAAATTAAAAAGATTGTTAATTGAAAAAAACTATTATTCTGTAAATGAATACCTAGATGATCATTAATAATAATAACAACAACTAATTAGTCATATAAAAATACACTTTACTTACAAGAAACATGTATGATGTTAGTATTATGAAATTGATTGTGATTTTATATTAACTAATTCTAGCCATGTATGCCATTTTGATTAAATAAATAGATCTGTGTAGTACCTTAATATTATATAATATACTATAAGGTTTCATATACCATACCTGTTTAAAAAAGTTTCTTTTTTTCAGAATGAAATCACCAATAGCACGCCATCATGCAACAATTCCAGTCTGATTCCCGAGGTCACAGGGTCTCTGGAGGACCCCAAGAAGTCTGTCGATGCCTTATGTCTCAATTTTGTCGCAGCACCATTAAGGAGTTTTCACCCAAGGTTCGCTGCATACTTCCACCCGACTTAGTAGACTTACGACGAAGACGTAACGCTGCTAGAAGAGCCTATGAGTCCTGTCCGACTATTCCCTACAAGGTTGAGTGGAATTCTCTTCGCAGGCAAGCTAGAAGACGCGTTCAGGACTTTGTTACAGCTATGGAGGCCTTACCTGTTTCCGAAAGACCGTTTTGTTCCGATTCTACCATGGCATTTGAGGATAAGGAAATGGTTGAACTTCTTGCTGATACGCTAGAAGAGGAATTGTTGGGAAAGATGATAGACTTATTGTACAATAAATATTTTTTTTTTATATAATTTTTATTTCATAAACATTTCTTGCTAAGGAGGTGGTTAGCGAACTTTTTTACAAAATAGCCGTGCCTCGCAATTTTACTTGCGTTTAAGTTCGGAGGGTCCTATTGGTAAACATAATTATTTAAATAGATTCATTAGTTTAACATGAAACTAACAAAGAATAAAATCTTTCCTCTTTTATAGTAAGTATTTAAACAAATTTTCATATTAATAAAGTGAGACTTTTTGGACTACTAAAAATTTAAACAAAGTGATTTCTCCAAGTTATTATATTTTGACAGCCTTAGTAGACTAGTGGTTGCGCCTTTGACGTTGTCCAGAGGTCATGGGTTTGATTCCCACCCATGGCAAAAAATATTAATACGGTTTTCTGTACAGTTTGCCATGGTCTGGGTCTATATAAAATATTATATATTACTATATATTATAACGTTGCTTCTGGTACACATAGTATACATAGTAGAGGTTAGTTTCGACCTGTACCCGCAGTGGGAGTTTTTTAACTATCACTTTGCGTTTGAGTTAACTAAAATTTGTATGGGAAATAGTTCAGCGCTTCCAACGGAAATTTTGAGAACTAGAAATGCGAGCGTGTGATTGGTCTAAATGTTACCGCAGTAGTATAGTTAACGCAAAAGTAAATGTTAAAAAACAGAGCAATATGTGTAAATTGTCCTACATAATATTATATTTACTTTAAAATAATTAAGTTAGAGTTTATACGGCATATAATCTGTTTTCTTCCTTTTGGTAACAGACATACAAAGTCCACAATGGATTGATTATCAGAATTGATTACAACCACTATGCGGTTACGAAATAGGTGACTACGAATTTATTGCATACCTATAATTGGTGCTTTATAGTCAAATCAACAGCCCGTTTCGTTTTTTACTAGTGGTTATTATAAAATGTTTATTAATTCATGACCATTTTCACGAAAACAGCACATTTTTATGACATGCAATATTTTAAATGGCCTATTAAACAATTTGTAGCAAATCACGATAGGTATCCATTGTTTTAGTAAAAAGGTTAGAACCACACGTGTGTTTGTTTTAGCACAAAAACAAAAGAACGAATTTTTTGTTTTATTTTTATATATTTTTTTATTTTAAACTATTTAAATGATAAAAATGTTCTGTGTTGTATTACTATTTACAGTTGCTTTAGCTCAAGTAAGTACTTATTGAATTATCTATAGAGCAAAGTGTAGGAAACACATATTTTTTCTGTAATTAAAATAAGTTAATAGAGAAACCTGTGACGAACGATGGAGAGGTGTGTGTGACGAACGATAGAGAGGTGTGTGTGTAGATCCAGTAACTATCACAATAACGTAAAATGTACATTCATCATATATTACAACAACATTACTTAATGTATTGTTGTTGTAATATGATATGTCATTATTATACGGAAATTAGTTATTTAATATATACTGGTATACATCGAATTGGTCAATTATAATTACTTATTAAGCTAGGTGTAACAAAAAATGGGTATAATTAAGATTTGTTCAAGAATTTAAAGAATTGACCTGCGACAAACGATCTAGAGGTGTGTGGGCAGATCCAATGACAACTATCGCAATAATTTATATCGATCATATTGCGCTCGCGTATAACAACAGAGAGATCTGTGAGGCGCGCCATCTAGCTGACAATATGTCAGCTACAAGTCGACCTAATATGTCGTTGCGTTGTTCATATTTAACGATAAAAATCTCCCACGCCTCTCTCCTTGCTTACAAGGTTTTCTATTTATTTGTCGAACTATAGATTACTTACTTACCTAAAAAGTATACCTTTTAATCTGTAAAGTATCATTAAAACTACAAGGCTGCCATTATAAGACTGATTTATTTACTACTATTTTCTAAGTACCCACACTTATATATAAATAGATATACCGATATACTAGGTATCTATATCAACAATACATTACAATTCTCCCTTCTAAATAGTTTGTTGCTAACAGTTGTAATTTCTTTATTTAAATCTTATACAATTTATTCACCTTTTGCCTCCTCCCTATATAAATTTAAGTAATATCTTATAAACACATAGGTGTACAAGTAGGTACACAAAAGTAACAAAAAAAAAACTACTATCTATCTAAACTATTTTATAATTAATATTTTTGCGTGCAGCGCGGCTAGGACGTCTAATGAACGAAGGAGTGGTCTGATCTACGACTGGTTTCGGGGACGAAGTCGGCGACGTCTCCGCAACGTCCACAAAGTTATCCGGTGTACTGTATGGTGTAGCCTCGGTATCCGAACGATATTCATGTGAAGCCGCAGTTGGCGTCGACGTCGACGGACGCGGCTCGTCTCCCTCGGCCGATTGCGGCGGTAATGACGAGTATCGTGAACTTTTACGTACCGGGATAATTTGGTCTATATGTTTTGTATTTTCGCCATCAGCGTCCTTCACTCGCTACGTGACGGCCCCCGTTCGTCGAGTCACGACCGCTTCCTTCCACTTACCAGAATGATTTTTAGAATAATTTTTGACCTGCATCTCCCTCGTATACCTCGCGCACGGCCCCGCCCGCGTGCCGCACCTGCGCGGCCTGCGCGTCCCGCACCGCGTCGGCCGGGTCCGCGCGCAACACGTCCAGCCGCGTCCGCAGCCGACGTCCCAGCATCGCCATGGCCGGCTCCATCTGAGTTGTGCTATGGGCGCTGTTGCGATACTGGATCAGAAACTTACTTAACGCTCGGTCAATATCTTCGCCTTCCATAGACGCCTTTTTAATAACCTTTTTAATGGTTTTGACAGCGTTCTCAGCCGCGCCGTTGCTCGCAGGGTGGTACGGTGCGGTCAACACGTGTTTGACACCATTCTGTTTAAGAAACATTTGAAAATCAGACGATGTGAACGGAGGTCCCCCGTCGGTCACCACCTGCTTCGGGAGGCCGAACCGGGCGAACAGTTCCCGTAGTTTCATTGACACCTGGCCGGCCGATATGCCTCTGCTCATGTCAAACACCTCGATCCACTTCGAATGCGAATCTATTATTAAAAAATAATATTTACCTCCGTGTTGCAAGAAATCAAAATGAAGCCGCGTCCAAGGTTCTGTCGGCCAGGTGTAGGAAACGGGTGCAGCGTGCGGCGGCGCATCACGTTGCGCGACACACGCCGAGCACTCCCGGGCGCGCGCCTCCAGCTGGGCGTCCAAGCCGGGCCACCACACATAGTTACGCGCGATTTGCTTCATGCGGACGATCCCTACGTGACCTCGATGTACCTCCTCCACGATCTGACCCCGAAGAGATACCGGAATTACGATTCTATATCCCCATACTATGCAGCCGTGATCTATTTGTAGTTCGCCTTTTCTGAAAAAGAATGGTTTCTCATTCTCGATCTCAGCCGCGCCCGGCCATCCGCTCACTATGTTCGCGTAAATCTTACATAAAATTGCGTCCTTCTTTGTCTCTCTGGCCACATCCCTATGGCAGAGCGGAAAAGAGTCCTCAACGAAGTGTATGAATGCTGCATCTTCGCAGTCATCTTTTTTTGTCGTGGCCAATGGAAGTCGCGATAAGCCGTCTGCGTTCCCGTTGCTCTCTGTAGGTACGAACATGATATTAAACTTATAGGCGGCCAACCGAACCGCGTACCGTTGAAGACGGCTTGCCGCCGTCTGTGGTATGCCATGCTTCGGTCCGAAAATGTAGCTTAAAGGTTTGTGGTCGCTCCGCAACGTAAACTGTCGGCCGAACAGGTACTGGTGGTGGCGCGTGACCCCGTACACGATGGCCAGCGCCTCTTTGTCAATCTGACTGTAGCGGCGTTCGGCATCATTTAGGGTGCGCGAGGCGCAGCACACGATGCGCTCGCTGCCGTCCTGGTACAGGTGCAACAGCACAGCACCCAACCCGTAAGCGCTGCTGTCCACCGCCAGCACGTACCTAGAATAATAATTTATAAAACCTAAGGCTGCTCTCAATTGAGTGACATTTTGAGGCGGCGGAGCCTTGCCTATTGCTTCTACTTTAGACGGATCTGTATGTAGACCGTTTTTATTTATTTTATAACCTAAATAACAAATCTCTTCTTTAAAAAATTCACACTTTTCAATTTTTATTTTTAAACCGGCGTCTCTCAATCTATTTAACACAGATTTTAAATTATGCATGTATGTGCTCTTGCCTATTTCTACCAGTTACACAAATATCATCTATGAACACTACGCAATCAATCCCGTTCAGGGTTTCTTCAATTAATTTTTGAAAAATTTCTGGCAAACATTTTATACCGAAAGGCGCACGTCTGTATACGAAAATTCCAACATGAGTTGTTATGGCCGTGATTGGTTGCGTAGTTTCATCCAGCATCAATTGTAGGTAGGCATTTTTAAGATCAATTTTACTATACTGTTCGCCACCGCTCAGCGCAGCGAACAACTCCTCCATTCGAGGTAATGGATAATGGAAATCTTTTAAAATTTTATTTATTGTGATTTTGTAATCTCCACATAAACGGATCGAACCATCAGCTTTTATAACCGGTACTATTGGGGTTCCGTAGTCCGACCTATCAACTTTATAAATTATATTCTCTTTAAGTAACCTATCTATTTCATTTTCGACAGGCACGCGTAATGCTAGCGGTAGTGGACGTGCTTTACAAAAAATCGGCGTATTATCGTTTAAATATAATTTAATTTTATCCCTAAAAGTTCCGTTCCCCGGACTGAACACTTCTTCATACTCAGTTTGTAACTCGTTGATAATATTTTTATTTAGAGAAATGTGGTTTAGTTTAATATCGATTGATTTTAACTTTAATTCACGTAACCAATGACGGCCCAGTAGAGGCGGCCCGCCATTGTCGATAACAAAAAGAGGTAATGAAGCGCTCTCGCTCCCACACGATACTTTAACGTTTATGTGACCGAGTGGAACGATCGCGTCGCCCGTATAGGAATGCAACTTTAAATTATTTTTAAGGATAGGTATATAAGTAAATTTTTTATCATAAACATGTTTAGATATCGCCGATATTTTGCTACCTGTATCGATCTCAAACACTAAATTACAATTTTCTATAAGTAACTTACAATAATAAGGACCGTCCTTTGCAGACTCCACGGATAAAACATGAAATAACCCGTCACTAGTATCACTTTCAGACTCACTTTCTATAAAATTTTGGTATTTCGAAACTGATTTCGAACACTTCACTGCTAAATGGCCGACCCGGTTGCACTTATTGCATTTGTACCTTTTATATCGACACTTGTTAGGCGCGTGGTCCTCGCCACAGCGCCAGCAGCAGGAAGGTGCCCGCCGCTGTACGGCGTGGCGGTCGTCGCCGACGCGGTGCACTGCCGCCAGCCCCGAGTCCCCGCCCGCCTGGAGCGCGCTGCCGGCCCCGGCCTCCGCCGCGTGCCGCTCCGCCGCCTCCAGCGCGTACACCAGCTCCACAGCCCTCTTGTAGTCCAGCGTCGTCTCCGAGAACAGGCGCGAGCGCATCTCCTCGCTGCGCAGGCCTGACACGAACTGGTCCCTGATGTTATCTTCCAGGTTCGCGCCGAAATAGCAGTACGCGGCGAGGTGTTTCAGGTTTTTCAAAAATACCCCCACCGACTCCGCCTCCCCCTGACGTCGCTGACGAAACACGTGCCGCTCGGCGATCTCCGACCGTTTGGGTTCGAGGTACTTGGTGACCGCCTCTACTAATTCTTTGAAGGTCATCAGAAATTGTTTTACTCAATAATTCGAACCACTTTTGCTTTGATATACTATAAAAGGGGAAGATATACGTTTTAATAGATACTTGAAGAAGTATCTAATAGAAAACGACTTGTTTTAATAGGCACTGAAAAAAGTATCTAAAAATAACGTCTTTTCCCTTTTTTCTATACTAGGATATATCTTCTTTCTTATTTTCAGAATTTAGAAAAGAAGTCTTTTAGAATAATAGCACCACAAATTATTGCATTAAAAGCAATTAATTAAAGCAATAAAACTGGCCAATAAATTTAACTGATTTTTAGCCCCATTACAACTGGGAGTTGGCGCAAAAAATGGTTGTGGTTGTGAAGTACCTACCTTTTGAGTGGTAAATCAGAGGTATTCCTAAAAATAGACCTTAAAAACGCTTTCAATTCATTCGATAGAAATTGTATGTTGAATAACGTTTTTAATTTTTTTCCCGAAATATATCATTACGTTTGGCAAAGTTATTCTACACCTTCACATCTCATCTTTTCCGACAGTCTCATTCCATCTATTTCTGGCTGTCAACAGGGAGACCCTCTTGGTCCTCTTCTTTTTAGTCTGACCATTCAAACTATTATCGAAAATCTTAACGCAGAATATAATGTTTGGTATTTAGACGATGGCAATCTAGGAGGTAAAGCAACAGAAATTTTAAATGATGTTGAAAATAAATTTAATAGGTAATAGAAAATAAATATAATAAATAAAAACATAATGGATAAATTTAATAATATTGGTCTTAAATTAAACACTACCAAATATGAATTATTTTTTAATGAACCAAACCCAGACCTCTTAGTTTTCCTAAAAGTTTGAAGAATTACTTCCAAACATAAATTATTAGCTAAAGAGAATATTTTACTTTTGGGTTCACCTATATTTGATGAAGCGGTTACACCTTTTATCAACAACAAACAAAATATTTTTTTACAAAGTTCCAAAAAACTTTTACAACTTCAAGTTCACATATCCTTATACCATTATTCATATTATTCGTTTCTGTATCTTTGTTCCTAAATTTACATATTTCATTAGAAGTTCACCCATTTGGAAATTCACAACCTTATTGTTTGATTTAGATAATAATAAAAAAAAATACTGGAACAACTAATTCTTAATATTAACTTTAGTCTTAATTCACGGGAACAAGTATCACTACCGGTTAAACATGGAGGACTTGGCATACGCAAAATTTCTTGTGTCGCACTTCCATTTTACATTGCTTCTACTTATGCTTCACGAGATCTCATTGGTAAAATTCTATTTCTATCACTAAATATTGATTTTGAGATCTCGTGTCGCGCACACGCTGTGGAAGCTTGAAAAGTAATTTCTAATACTTCTGTTTTGCATATTCAACAACAGTGGGACGAACCCCTTATTTCCAAAATTAAAAATGATTTGTTGCAAGGCTCATCTTCTTGCGGCATCAGAGAAGGAATCGGGTGCCTGGTTGGAAGCATTTCCTTCTCCCAACTTAGGTACCTTATTGAACAACACCACAATACGTATTTCAGTTTGCTTAAGAGTAGGTGCTAAGTTGTGCGAACCTCACATTTGTCATTGCGGCATTAGCGTTGATTCGGACGGACACCATGGATTGTCGTGCATAAAAAGCAGTGGGCGATACCGTAGACATGCCGAAATAAATAATATTTTACGCAGGTCCCTTTCCACAGCCAATATTCCGTCTATTTTAGAACCCAACGGTCTATTTAGAACTGATGGGAAGAGACCTGATGGAATGACGTTGATTCCTCGGAGGTCAGGCTGAGCCATGGTGTGGGATGCGACGTGTGTGGACACCTTGGCTCTGTCTCACTTGTCGGGAACGGCATGCCGTGCGGGATCAGCCGCTTCTACAGCGGAAGTCAATAAACAAAATAAATATCGCACTCTTAATAATATTTATGATTGATTTTTTGGCTTTCGCTGTAGAGACACTCGGTCCGTGGAGACGCGATGCAAAGTCTTTTTATAAAACTATAGCACCACTCCTTATCGACGCTACAGGTGATCCGAGAGCTGGCGCATACTTCAGACAAAAGATTAGCGTTGCTATTCAAAAAGGCAATGCAGTCAGCGTCTTGGGCACGCTGCCGCATGACAAACTTGAGGATTATTTTAACTAAATTAATTTAATTTTTCTATTTAATATATTAATAGGTATTTTATTTGTATTATTATTAATGTTTTTTAAGTTTTGTTGAATAAATAAATTAAAATATTAAAAAATAATTAAAAAAAAATGCTTATAAAGTAGGAACACAATGTGGAGGTAGCGAACATGTTTGACATGTTTTTTTTATTTGGAGCACGGCATGTGAGTTTGTATCTACATGATGATAAGGAAACCCATGAAACGAGACTCCCACCGACAAGAAATCGATGTAGTAGTTTTCGGAAACCCAGAAACTAAAACCAAAACTTAACTAGGTCACATTACTGCTTTTGCATAGTTTTATGTCAAATCAGCTGCCCTGAAAGCGATCACTTGTACCAGAATACAATAGTCTCCTGATAACTGACACCAAAATATGCCTAGGTCACTTGACGGTTTGTGAATCTGTATGCGTTAGTAACGAGACCGGTATCGGTCTAGCCAAGTTATATAGACCTCCCTCTAGGGTTGCTAGCTTTCGTTTTGTGGAGGATTTGTTAGGAGAAAATAAAGGACAAAATAATGATGTTGTTTTCAATAAAACGCCGTACCAGTAGAATTGTATTACCATAACCATGAATGCATTAATTTTATTCAAAATAAAGTCTATTGTCCTCTAGTCTTTATTTCAAAATAATGGACACTAATGACGACGTCCTTTAAATTAAAGGACTAATACCCGATTTCACCAACGACCCCTAACTCTAAAGGGGCTCCTTTTCTTTTAGAGTTAGAGATCGTTGGTGAAATCGGGCATTATGATATTTAAATTAAAAGACGTCTGATAACCCTATCTCCCAGCTAATAATAAATAACTAATATCTTAGGTATACAGGGTGAATTTTTCAAGTGTGCCTTCAAAGGCAAATCCTAAACAATAAGGAATAGCTTAAACTGCTCAAAGGAGTCTCGGGGCCGATGTTGATAAAAACAAAAACTGACCAGAGGTGGTCATATAGATTTGACATGGACAGTGCGATGGGAGCCTCTAAAACAACCTTCGCAAAGGTTCACTCTTCTACTTTGGAGATCCGTAAGAAATCTGGAAGTAACCTTAAATCAAGAGCAGCCTGAACCTTTTTTATATGTCATAGATAATAATGAAGTAAGATTTTATCTCGAAATTATAATTTATTTGTTTTTTTAACTTTACACCCAACTTTTAAAAAAATATACTTTTTCAACGTTATTTAAAGTATGACCGCAGCAGATGGTCATATAGACAGTAGCAGATGATCATATAAGAAAATAAAATGAATAAATAATAAAATATTAAGAAAGATGCCTTTAATAAACCGGGGTAAGATATAAATTAAATTATAAAGATATATATTTTTATTTAAAAAAATGACGTATTTTTTAGTGATAAGCTCCGTTTAGTGACGGCTGACCTTTTGTTTATTCAAGGGCCTCGCTGTTCAATGGAAAAATGAGTGTTTTTAGTTTTAATTTATTAACACTGTTATTTATATATACATTTTGGAGTTATTCTTTTAAAAATCTATTAATTCCTAGCGCTATTCATTTGTATAATATTTAATGTTATACGGAACCGTAATTTCACAAATACTAATCGCACTATTTTATTCCAAAAACAGCTATTACCAGACGTGGACTACATATTCAATGTGACAGGCATAATGGATTCCGAAGACCTGGGTCATGAAGTATTTCGGATAAACAATGTAAGCGGCAAGAGGACCCTGGAACTGTCTGATGGAGAGACCGACAAACTCTCCCTGGTTCTCCTAGGAGGTGATCTTATATACCCTAACATGGAATATACGCTGGAAGCTCAGGTTACCATGTGTCGCCCTACTGAGAATTATCATGTATGTCATTTTTTATTTTACTAGCTGTTACACGCAACTTCGTTTGCGTGATATTTTAAAATAAAAAAAAAACGATTCGACTTCGCGCTTGGTGCTATGAGGTGGACTAAATTGAAATAAAATCACGTTTGTTGTTAAAGGTGGTCGCAGTCTGTTGAAAATTAATAAACCTCGAAACATACAAACTAACTTTCAAATGATACAATATTGAGACATAATCAAATAAAATAATATAAATTAGTTATTAAACGTATAAATAAACTATTAATTAAAATATTATTATAATTTAATAGTGTAGGTAGTTTTTCGTGGGTCGCGACATAACAATGGTTGAGAATCTATGCTCTAGTGACAATGCCTTTATTTCAGTTCATATGGACATTCGATGACTTGGAAACTGGTGATGAGTGGACCAGCAAGGACATTGGTGCCAGATTAACTATCCCTCCAGGGACATTGATAGTGAATCATGGTTATGACATAATCTGTGAAGTTGTACGCTCTAGCGATAGTGGTTTTATTATTCAGGTAAGCTGTGAAAGTAACGTAGCGATTTTATTGACAGACTAACTGACCCGGTCAACTTCCGTTATACTAATATTATAAAGCTGTAGAGGTTGTTTGGTTGAACGCTCTAATCTCAGGAACTACTGGTTCGAATTGATTTTTTTTAGAGTTGGATAGCTCAGTTATCGAGGAAGGGTTTAGGCTACTTAACATCACGCTACGACTAATAGGAGCAGACCATCAATAAACAATGTTACGAAAAACGGGGAAAAGGTATTGCTATTGAGAGCTTTCGTTGCGTGGGTTGCGTAAACGGTTAAAGTTACGCAGACGTAGTCGCGAGGGTCACTTATAGAAAGATGGTGGCTTTCCGATGCGCGACATATAGTTGTCCGTGTAAGAAACAGGTAAACTCCAAGTTGATAGTGCAAACTTTTTTTTATAGGAGCACAGAATATGACTTTGTATCCACCTGATGTTAAGCAGGCCAACAAAGTCCTCGAATGGGGTCGATCAATAAATTATCGCTAAACGATTCGATAACGAAATGGGCGGCAACAAGGACGAATTTGCATTACGAGTCTATTCCATCGACTAGCTTACTGATACATTTTGATCTAAGTCCTTAGAAATATATATTATATTATTGTTATTTAATTCCTTATTGCATACAAAACACAAAAGCGATCTTAATTCTGCCAGGCACTGTCTACCAGTCACACCTTCGGGACAATTAAAGCAGTTAATAAGTTAGGTAGGTTATATGTCTATATAAAATACTTTACAATCTATAAGTATATTACAATACTTAAATATATCTTATATATATAGGTATATATATATATATATATATACTCCTATTGCTTATATATTTTTACTAAATATGATGTATTAATATTGTATTGTTTAATGACAAATATTTTTTTTTTATTTTTTTTTTATTTTTTTTTTATTGCCAGCGTATTGGGTACCGTGCCATTAATGGACAGTGATTTCGTCGATATTCTAAATTTGTAACTCGTAAAAACAAATTATCTAATAATAACGACGGTAAGAGGCCGGTGTGACTGTAACTCCATAGCACAAAGGTCGAGCACTTATATGGGACGCCACCTGTGTGGACACTGTAGGTCCCAGCTATATAGACATAACGTCTAAATCCTCCGGCGGTGCAGCATTGGTAGCCCGAAATAGGAAAATTGTTAAATACAGAAATCATTGCCCTTCTTATCAATTTTTAGCATTTTCATTAGAAACATTTGGGCCTTGGTCTCCAGATGCAAAAATAAAATTTTTGGGCGAACTTTTGGAAAATTATTAATAGATACTGGAGACTAATCGTATCCTATCCTAGCATTGCAGTTTTGTCAACTCACAACTCACTCAATGTCACAAACCAGTTGTATAAATATGACCTCGATTGGTCAAGTACAGAAGTTAAGCCGTAAATTGTGTTTTTTATATATATATATATATATATAATGCTGTCTTTGAATTAACTTATACTTATTATATTATACTTAATTTTTGAGCGAAAAAGCTACCAGCTCTATTGTCCCCAGAGATGTCGATGAGCATTGGTGCTATTTCATTGTTTAATGACTTTGATTCTGATCCCCACGGGCCCATCGTTTCCACAGCAAACACCGAAAATATGTGATCATTAGAAATGGTTACATACTTTCGGCGCTTGTTTAGTTTGTGCTTGTTCCGCCGCAGCGCCCGCTCTAACAGAGGTTCCATGAAGATGGGATGGGGCAAAAGTATGGCTGTAACAACATGTAAAGCTGGTCGTTTGCTATCATCTCGACTTAAGCTTGTAAGCTATAAAATAAAATAATTGATATAACGGCAAGCATCCTGCGTCATTGATGGCAATGTGACGGAAAAATCGACCTGCACTTTTAGAACACTAAATCCCGTGGTGTAGTGTCCTCGTATATTATTTATTATTTAATAACCTGAATATAGACTATTCATATTTCAGGTAGGTATTCTGAAATTTAGCACATGAAATGATTAATAATTCCACAAACGACGCATTGCTGTTTTGTTTCCATATTCTGTAAATAACTGAAATAAATATGTTTTTAAATCATGAAATCAATTGCAGTTTGAATGGACGTGTATTTTTAATGGTGACCCGTGCGAAAGATTCAATAGCGAAGATACTCATATTTTGGAAATAATTAATGGATTATCTGATATTGGATCGTGAGTAAAAACAATATTAACTACGTATGTACCGGGGGTTATTCACATAACCCTTATAATCGTATGCCAAGGCTTAAACTAGTAGATAACATATATATATAGGATATGTTACCTACTTACATTTAATATCTAGTTTAAGCTTTTGTACATAGTTATTTATGTAACTATGTAATATATAAATATAAAATAATATCTAAAACTATATAAAAGAAGATACATATAACAAAAACACACAAATAAAAAAAAAAAAATATCCAACCTCGTTACTATGGGTCAGCAGTGTTACCCATAGTAACGAGTATGCACGCTGCATTACCCCTTTGTATCTCCAAGCTAATCCTCTGTAGGAAAAATCTCGGCGGTCATCAGATTTTAATAAAGTAGTTTGCGAATTAGACTAGTGGTTGCGCCTTTGATGTTGTATCTGGAGGTCGTCGGTTCGATTCCCATCCATGGCAAAAAAATATTAGCACGTTTTTCTGTACAGTTTGTCATAGTCTGGGTATTTATAAAATATAATTATGTATTATATGGTTGTTTATGGTACACACAGTACAAGCCTAAGAGCTTAGTTTATAAATTTCCATGAACAGTTTCTTTCTGTGACTTCCATAAATTTCAGATTCTTTCAGCAATTTTAAATTATCAGCAATTCCCACTTGGCCCAGCCTTATTTAGTTTACGAATCCACCACTGTATAACATCTCTAAATTCAAAATTTAATGTATGGTATCTCGATGATGAAACCATCGGAGGTAAAGCGAATTCAGTTTTGGATGACCTCATCTATATTAAACAATAATTTCGATCTTGATCTAAATTCGTCTAAATGTGAATTATACCTAATATCAGATATAGCGGAAAACGAAATTACGTCAACAATTAGACATTTTAATGAATCCGCCCCTAACATATAAATCATTAACAATAATTCACTTTGTCTCTTAGGTGCACCTCTCCTAGATGTAGGGATTAAGCCTTTCTTAGAAAACAAAATTAAATTATTCTCAGAAAATTCAAACAAATTAGGCATTTTAAATTCTCACATTAGTTTATCTATTCTAAAATATTGTCTTTTCGTTGCAAAATTGATATATGTGGTCCGCACTAGCCCTGTCTGGAAATTTCCGGCACTTCTAAGTGAAATATACTCAAAGTTAAAAGAAATCCTTGAAATATATTAAATCTTTCCTTTGATGATTCTTCCTGGACCCAAGCAACTTTACCATGGTGGCATCGGCGTTAGAAAAATGTTAAGTATTGCCCTACCGGCTTTTCTTTCGTCGGTGCACAGTGTCCTGGTTCTAAGTTCAAAAATTTTAAATCATAAACCTATCGAAATAACCGGCACATCAATTAATGCCTGGAAATCTAAATGTCCTAATCATGATATCCCAAAGGAATTAAATGTACAAAAACTTTGGGATACACCATTGGTTCAAAACAGGTTACAACAATTAACGCATTCACTACATGCTGATATAAACCGTGCTCGACTCTTAGCTTCGCTCGAAAAGGAATCCGGCCACTGGTTACATGCATTACCTTCAACAAACCTCGGTACGCTGCTGGATAACGAAACTTTTCGTGTCTCCATCGGTCTTTGTCTGGGGGCAACAATATGCATAGAATACAATTGTCCGTGTGGAAAGGAGGTCGAACGCTTTGGGGCCCATGGGCTCTCATGTTTTAAAAACGTTGACAGGTACTCTCGCCATGGTTCCGTGAATGATACAATAAAAAGGGCTCTTGCCACCATCGAGGTTCCAGCTATTTTAGAACCTACTGGTATTGGTCGCGATGATGGCAAGAGACCCGATGGTATGACGTTGATCCCATGGGAGCGGAGCCGGGCCCTTGTGTGGGACGCCACGTATTTCGACACGCTAGACCCCTCTCACCTAAGTGGAACAGTCAATAAAGCGGGGGCCGCTGCAGAGAGTGCAGAGGCCTTCAAACGGCGCAAATATGGATCTATAATGAAAGAACACATATTTGTGCCGTTTGCAGTAGAGACCCATGGGGCCAAAGCGCTAAAAAATTCCTTAAGGATATAATACCTCGTCTAATAGCGTCCTCCGGTGACAAGAGGGCTGGCTCATTCCTCGCTCAAAGAATTAGAATTGCGATCCAGCGGGGAAATGCAGCCAGTGTTCTTGCCACCATTCCACGCAGACTTGATCTATATTAATACTAGGTAATTAAATTTAAAAAAAAACTTATTATATTTTTGAATAAATGATTTAAGTTTGTGGCCAGTGCAATATATAAAAAATGACTTGACAAACTACTCGGCCTCCGGAGATCACGATCCTAAGGTTTCATCAATGCTTAAACTTAGAATTATTGTATCAACAATTTAAAACTCATTAACACACACTTCATGTCTACACATACACTAATCATACATACTGTTAAATTCCTGGACCAATTTGGTGACATAATTAAAATAAAACATACGCGTCAAATGGAGAAGCTCCAACCGTTTTTTTAGTCGGTAAAAAAATAGCGGTCAAGTGTTTGCGCACTTAGGGCTCCGCACAACTAAAGAAAAATTGTGACAATATGAGGAGTATGGAAAAGTCATATTACAGAAATAATTTTATAATCTCAGTTTATTTTAGATAGAAACTCGAAATGTTAAATATTAAAAAAAAAAATATTTACACTGTAGAACCAAGATTACCTATTCTAGTATTGCGTAAGTACATGATTTAGCCAGTATAGAATCGTGACTTTATGTCTATGCATTTTTTTAAAGGGCTGAGGCAAATATCTGTTTCTTTAAATATAGTTTATTACAGAGGCTGACAGTAACTATTACCAATGCCTAATAATAAATTAAAACTGATAAAATAAATATATTAATTAAATTGCACCTTTGGCGTTGTATCCGAAGTGGGAATCGAAACCGTCGTGGGTTCGATTCCCATCCATGGCAAAAAAAAAGTTTTTTTCTGTAAAGTTTGTCATGGTTTGGGTGCTTATAAAATTTAATATGTATTATATCGTTGCGTCTGGTACACATAGTGCAAGCCTAGAGCTTAGTTTGTGACCAGAGAAATATGTGGAAATTGTCCTACATATTATTATTATAAATGTGGCGGTAATATCACACTTAAGCATGTCGGGAAATTATAGTAATGCATCATTTATACATCAAATAAATCCACATTTCTTGACTAGTTAACAATATATTACTTAAAATCAAATAGCAAGATTTTTTGTAATATCTAAAATAATAAACTATGTAACTGAGCTTATTTAAACTCCATACAATGAAATTTCAACAGGGTGACTTGGGGCTCAGAATAAATTGAAGAAATAACCTAAAACAAAATGTTTTAGTGTATTTCTTCAATTTTAAATTTTTGAGAAATTTGACAGAAGGTAATGACGTCATAAATACGAATTCAGCCTTAAATAAGTACAATAGCCACGACAGAGAATGGCTAGGATATCGAGTCAAAAGCACCTGTAATACAAGGGAATAGAGTGCATGACCTTTTTAGTGTTTTTTGTTGGTGATTGTTTAATGTCATAGTTATAGGACTTCGTTATTTTGACAACCTAACGTTTCCGTTTTAAAAAAACAGATTACATTGCTTGAATAGAAAACTGAAAAAATCTTTTTTTATTATTAAGGCCTGTTTGTCGGTTTGTTTGTTTTTACATTCCCTAAAGCCACTCATTGGATTCAAAATCGAATAACTGAAAGATACTCACAATAAATAAGCTTCATAGCCAAGCTTGCGTTCTTTTCATTAAAATCGATACATAATAAAAAGTTTAAAAGTTGCGGGGCTACAACTTTGTTAATGGAGCACGGCATGTATCTACCTGATGGGAAGCATACCTACAAAGTCCATGAATGGGATCTATCAATACATTGTTGTTTAATAATATTGATCTCCCACTATGCCGGCTAAATGCGCTTAGGAAATGGGCGGCGGCGGCAAAGACGTATTTGCATTATTAGCCTATTTTTAAACGCTCGTTGCTTTATCGTGAAATAAATCGTCATTTTCAAAACCGCACAACGAAAGACCTACTCTCATACTACCTCGACAAGAAATCGATGCATTAGTCTCTGGAAAACCGGTGAACCTACAGACTAAACCCGAAACATGACTAGGTCACTAGATGGTGTTTGCATCATAAATAAATCAAGGAAAATATCCGCCTTTCCAATTTTCTATTTCAGATTTCGCCTCTACATCGAGTAGTCAATGAAGGCGGAATAATATCGCTAGTAGGAAATGCCAGTAACATTGCGCCTTCTTGCAGTTTAACCTGGTACTTTTCCGCGAAAGATTATCAGCCTGAAAATGATACCTGTGGGTCTTGTGTGGTATGTAATTATATATACTAGTATCAGGCCTTTTTCACTCCTCACTTTAGGTATTTGTACTAATGAGCAATTAATCAGAAACAATATTTATTAAATGTTTAACTTTTCTTTAAAAACACTTTTGTCTATCTGGTGTATTTAAAAACCTTTCTCTTAAAATACAAACACCTAGTATATTTGCAGTCCCAGTATGTGTGATGATGAAGATGTGGGAACGCCACAGCGTACATTTTTAACATACTGTTAAAAATGTACGCTGTGACTATCCCAGGGTCTCAAACTATCTCCATGCCAAATTTCATCGAAATCGGTTCCGCAGTTTACGTAAAAACGTAACAAACAGGTTTACTTTCGTATAGATTTTATTTTTTATTGAAGCACGGCTCGTTACTTTGTATTCACCTGATGGGAAGCAGACCTACAAATCTCTGGATGGGGTTAATCAATATATTGTTGTTTAACAAAATTGATCGTTCCTATTATGCCGGCTAAATGATCCGGTTACGAGTCTAGTTTCATATCCCCGCTGCTTCGTCGTCAAACCGAAACCCGAAATCTATAAAGTATGAAATTTATTTAAAACATCTTTTGTACCTATTTACGTCAAAATAAACCCTAACTCGTACTTAATTAAATAATCCATAATTTTAATATAGTAAATCATTAAATCTCTAAAATAATGCTATTTTTAATTAGTTCTCATAGTAATTTAAATAGTCGTCTCGTATTGGATGAAATACGATGACATATTGGGGTTATAATTTATAAACTAACTAAAATATATACGTGGTGGCCGAGTTGGTTAGACCTTAGACTTACAAACACTTAGGTCTGGAACTGCAAACCCCAAAGTGTACCAATAAGTTTTTAATCTAAAAATGTATGTACATTTGTTTAACAATACTACTTTACTGCATCGTAGAGCACGTTAAGCACGTCGGTCCCAGATTCACTATACTAACTTGTGAAACTGTTCATAGATGGGTTATACAAACATCACGACGAGCTAGCCACATGTTCGGTGTAGTAGGTCTCCTCGTAAGATACTCGTAGGCTACCTCGTAATTTTTCATTTTGCATTATATTTACTCGTAATATACAGATTAAAAGTATCGCAAAAATGACCGCATATTTCCAAAGCTTACGAACCAATTTAGAATAAAGATTAGTTAAAACTTAAATAAACACACTTAGTTACCAACTAAATAAAAACTCAAATATATAATGTAAAAGGTAAGGAAAATAAAAAGGGGTCGAAAAAGCAGCTACCTAACATAAGCGGCAAGACGTGTGACGCCTATGACGCTGGCGGCGTTTCCGCGCTGGATTGGCATGCTGACCCTCTGTACAAAAAAGAATAAACGATATGAGATGACGCCATGACTGTTTTGCTCTGGCAGACTTTAACAATGCTACGGAATGGCGTCAGTTGACAGCTGAAACTGATCCCAGGAAGGGCTCTCCTGGCCGTTAAATGTGGTTGACGTTATATTTAGATTCATACTTATTTTTAATTTCCAGCACGGGGAAGCTATCACAGATACGATTACGATATTATCCATCGAAGAAAACTTTCTAACAGAGCTGGCAGACTTCAACAATGCTACGGAATGGCGTCAGTTAACAGCTGAAATCAAAGCCACACCAGGAAGGGCTCGTTTAGTGGCTGAATGTGGTTGTTCGTTAACATTCAACTGTGACACTGCTGGAACTGTCTATGCTGATGTGAATTTCGAAATGAACTATAGTCCTTCGATTGGAGAAATAACGGTAAGATTACTTTGTATTCTGTACTCCTGGCGACAAAAAATATGAATTTATATTAGACGCCCCGTTTCTATATTTTAAAAATATGTAGGATCATTTTACACATTTTATCTGGTCACAAACTAAGCTCTAGGCTTGTACTTTAACAGTATATTATTTTCTATTAATAACAACCACGATCATGCCGCCTTTTCTTAGCCAATCAGAAGGCTGGACCTTGGCGTCAGTCCATGACACAATACGTACAAAATATACCAGATTGTGAAGTTTTACTATGTATAATATTATTAGCAAAAAAAGTCAGGTTCTCTGAGCACTCTGAGCGGTAAGAGGTAGGCGGTGGCGATAGGCGTGTGGTTGAGCCTGGTTGGGTCAGAAAAGTGACTATTTGATATTGTCATTAACTCTTTTTACTTGTACATAAGCAAAAAAACCATTATAGACTTCTTGGATCTTCTTGGTACTATACATTTTGATTGGTAGCGTATTAATTAAAACATCTGTTGTAGCTTTAGTAAGCAAGAAGGATTTATAATTCAACTTTTTCTACGCCAAGAGCAGCAGGTAAAGCGGAGCAGGTTTGGCATCAACAGACAAGCAGACTTTAAATGTATTATTAGTAAATTAGCAATATAAAATATTCTTTTGTTTAATAAACCCTGCAGGATTATTGCAGCTGCCTGCAAATTCTTTTGTCTTTGTGTAAGATTTTTTTTCTTTGCAAAAGTATTTATGATCCCTAAGGTACCAACTAGGCTGTGTGTTTGTCTGTGAACGTAGCATTCGTAGCTTAAGAACGGATGGCCCAATTTTTATGATATTGGTTTCTGGAAACGATCAGTTTATTTATACATTTAATTTTGAAAGGGATTAATGTTTAAGGTTTATAATTACTTCTTGAGCTAAAAATAAACGATATTTAGGTACTTAGGTTGGAGGGAGATGTAACTGTCCATACAGATGCAAAAACCTTCAAGTGACCTAACCATTCGCTTTTGTCTGTTGCCATGATTATAACCGTTGATTAGGAAGAGCTCAAGACTGTCGAACTTTATATGGAAAAATCACTTTTTTACAATTCGAAGCAATGATTTGGACAGGAGACTCTTAGGATGCAGTTACAAAATCGCCATAGGGGGAACGAATAATACAACATAGTATTTCAATAGTCGTTAAATTTTGTTTGTATGTCTGCTTACTACTTACTATGAGGTAGGCCGCCTATATACTTGCAAATTTTAAAATATATGTTACAACATATGGAAACATATATTTTTAACTTTAGATTTCAACTGATATAAAAAGATTAATTATTGCTCCCACATTCCAACTATATAAGACTACAAAAGTAGAGTACAAATTAATATCCGTATTCACAAAAACTAATTGAGTTCTTGAAGAACGTTTTAGTTATATTAGGTTCTGCCTCTTTTTTTAGCAACAAATATGAATATCCGTTTTACTCATATTGCATATGCATATGAATATGCGTTTACGCAGTGGTATTCATTCTTAAAAGTAAAAATTGGTGTTGGTACAACTTCCAAGTCTAAAGGTGGCCGTAGATAAATACATGCTGTACTGGCCCTTATTAAAGGAACCGAGTGGTTAAGCGTAAACTGTTCGCAGAGGGTAGATAAGGAATTTCTTTATTAAAAAAAACTTAGGTATACCGGTTCTATAATCTATACCTACTTACTTATATTACGCTTATTGTGCCACTTGGGGTCATGGACCCTAGTCTAAATTTATTAATAAGTTATATTTATAAGTATCATCATATTTCGACAGACATCATATTATGATGACTTCGAACACAATATTCAAGGTTAGCTGGTAGATAATGCCTAAGGCATTAAGTTTGCATTTGTACATAACTTTTGTTAGCTGTGCAATAAAGTGTTTAAATAAATATACAGAGGGATGGATCAGTAATTATTACTAACGAAATGCATCCCGCATTCTGTCCTGCCGCCCGTACCCCAGGTCACCTGTTGGAATATTTATTTTAGTTAAAATAATAAATTTTCCTAACATTTCAAGTTCATGGGTGGCTATATAAAATAAATACTTTTTTATCATAGTATTATTTCATGTACATTATGAGGTGTTGCTGTAGGGACTACCAGAGAGAGTTGCTAGGTGCAAGACTACTTGAAAAAGGCCATTATTCGCATCGACATGATAAAGTTTTAGAAATTATTCATGAACCTCTAAGTCTCAGTATTGCTAGAGGCAGGAAAAATTATAAACAAATGAAAGACTAACTTTTGTAAAGGAGGGACAACTCAAGAAAACTCAAATTAAACCTTTCTCAATCCTGGACAAAGCACAAGACTATGAAAAATATTCATGGATACTATCAAAATACATTACCAAAATTCCAGTCGAACTAGCAGGTTCAGCCTATAGACCAGACATACTGGTGAACTCTCGGTGCTTGAAAAAAGTAATAGAACAAATATTTTGATCTTATAAACGAAATTACTACAAACGGATTTAAAACTTAACTTTATGCAGTAGATGTTGGTGCAAAAGGAATTCAAACAAAGTCTTTGCATTGTTTATTGAAGGATCTTGGCCTTCCGAGATCAGCCGTCAGAACTTTTATGGAGCGTGCTTCCAAGATGGCGCTAACAGGCCATCAAGTATTTGGTTGAGTAGAGAGGTCTTTAAACCTACCCCGCGGTCTCAAGTCCGGGGACGCTGCAGTTTATTCCCCTGCTTTCCAACCACGCGATGGACCCGGCACCCGCACGGTGAAGCCATGGATAGCTAAGAACATTGTCTCTCTCAATTATTTTTTATTATTTACCTACCGAAATAATGTTATCGGTTCGTGACTGAACTAGTATAGGTAAATTATTATATATTTAATAGTAAAAATTTATTACTATAAAATATTATTTAAAAATATTGCCTTTTGGTGTAATCTCACTACTATAAATTATTCGTATGTAATTTGACATTATTATTTCCAGTGGATATTAATCTTATATAACATACACATATTTACTCTAAGATTAAATTATTAATGTCTACCGGCGCCGGCGCCCATAGTTGTAAGATTCACTAAGTAACTACCCAACATCAAAGTGCTGCTGCAAATATACATTGTATATTTGGAAAGCACTTTTATGTATATTCTGTTAGTGTCATAGTGAATATGCGGGTGGTAATTACAGAGGCGGCATTCAATGCAACCAATTTTGTGGTTGGTCTAATACGTAGGTAGACTATAAAAATAAAAGTACAAATATTTAAAACAATCCATTTTATTGGAAATTTCTTAACATAAGTATAATTTCTACAACTTCTTTATTAAAACACAAAACTAAATACAATATAAATAATAATAATAGCACCATTTATCTTAATTTAGTATTGTAATGTACTACAGTAAGACTGCACAAAATTAAACAAAAAACATAAAAAAAAAAAAAACTATTTATTTTTTTTGTTAATTATTCAGTCATAATATTTGTAAATGACTAGGTATAATTCGGCAAGTGATAGTTTTACTATGACTAGGTTTGAATAATTTATAATTAGACTATGAATTTATTTATATTTACAAACTTATACAATAATTACAAAAAATACTCTACAACTAATACAATAACACTAATAAAATAAACAAAACATCACCCCTCACTTTGTAAACGTTCAACTGAAACAAAAAAAAAATGTTAAAAATAATCCCAACAAACCTTATTATTTTTTGATTAACTAATAGATATTGAAGACATTAATTAAAAAGTCAAGTTTTGTTTTATTTCAAATAAGGCATATCAAATTAAACAAAACATAATTAGACGAATGGTTTGGTTGTTGTTGTGTTTTATTAAATCCACTATGACTATGTATTTATCTAATGGCAAGCAGAACTACTCATTACATTATTTCATTATACAATGTTTTTTTGTTTATATCCTTTACTGTCAAATCAAATAAAATTATTTATGTCATGTAAATCTTTACAGATATTTATGAATAGAAAAAAAAAGAACTTACTCCCGTATTTTAAGTCCTATCCTCAACTTCACCTTTAGAGTTCGTTTGGTTAGGCTGCTATATATATCAGCACCCAAAGAAAATTGATTATTTTTCATTTTCTTGATATAGAATAAAACTTGTGTCTTTTTTAATGATACTACCCAACCAAACGTAATCTAATCTGATTTCTGCCAAATATAATCTGCCACATAAGTGTGGCTATTTTATTGGGTTACATACAGGCGCGGGTATGACTTTACCAACCATAGAACCTTGTCGGCCTAAAGTAAACCTATCATGAGTTGAGTAAGTAGGTAAAAGGTACAATAATAAAAATAATACAAAATGGGTTCGCACCCATACTTACTTTGCAATTTCAGAAGATTGTTTTGTCTTCCTAAGTCTACAATTTGGACCTCAAGTGGAGGCCTTTTTAATGCTTTTAATGCCGCCACAAGAAGCTTTTCTCTCGATAGCTAAAAAATAAAAACGCAAATTATCTACAGGCTGTTATAAACAAATTATTTCATCTTCTTAGCAATTCTCTACCGTTGATAAATGTTTCCATAATATATTTTGGGAAATGTTGTCTTTAATCGCCGCGGCGGTGCCTGGCCAGTCAGACAAAATGTAGTAATGTAAGTGTATGACGACTGTCGGACACTCAATAGTTTACCCTAATCCGGAAATAATTTTCTTTGGAGTTTAGACTAGGGACAAACGGTAATTAAATTGTATAGAGACCGACGACTTCGAGCTGCTTTGAAAATAAGTAGCCAGGTTCGGGACAACTAATTCGGGTATCCGAATGAGTTTACCTACAATTGGGCAAACAAAGTATTTGTAATTGCGTCAAATAAGTTCAACACTTACCTCGTCAGTATGGGTGTCGCAAGTCTCTGGGTTGCCTCCTAATGCTATCCGTAGCATTTCGTAGGAGTTACCCAGCTCCGCGCGACGTTCTCTCTCTAACTCCGCGTTCCGTTCGCGGCGTTCTTGCTGTCAAACGAAAACCCAAATTCAAATATCAAACTTTTAAGCCAACCTAAAGTGGTATGTATTATTTTATTGACCGTCTTTATATTATCGAACTCGCAACCGCTCAACCACTACCGGTTGAGCGGTTGCGAGTTCGATTCTCACCATAAGAGATGCCACATAGTCTTCCAAATATAATATGTAAGATGGCCGCCAAAGAAACCAAGAGCGAGAACAAAAAATATGATCACCAATTAGTGCTCAAGAAGTGAGAACAGAATAAAGTCTAACTCATCTATGAACAGTTTCACAAGTTGGTAAAGTGAAACTATCATGTGGTCAAATAAATGTTTTATTTATTTATTAAAAACTTATTGCTACATACCGGTTTTGAACCTAGGCCCTAAAAACTGACATGTTTTTAAATAAAGTCTTCCCACCTCAGTCACCACGTGTTTAGTGTCTACTCGATTCAAATTAATGGGCACTGGACAGCTGTTTTTTTTTCGCTTTTAACTTTTCTTTGGTTTGATAGTGAAAGAGGATCAATTAGTAGGACTCCAGTGAAGCGCTGTATAGTATATTGGTAGGTAATATTAGGAAAACCTACCAGATTTAGCTTCGGGGGTTTTCCACGAGGTCTTCCACGAACTCGTTTGACACGTTCCTGGAGGTGGAAGGTGGATGCGACTGGACCCGACTTTCCCTTTGAGAGCTTGCTCACCTAAAATAAAAAGTTCTCATCACGGGTGCTTAATGGAGCCTGAAATATAAATCGAGCTCGTCGCTGTATAGAACCAGTAAAATAAAATTAATAAAGTAAGTACCTGCTTTTGACCGGTTTTGCCACGCGGCCGGCCACGAGAACGTTGCACTGGTTTCTGAAGAGAAAAATATATATCAGTATGTAATTCTTTAAAATATAAATCAATACCAGATATTGACACATTATTCGTTTCTTAAAAATTTAAATAATAATTCAATTATCAAGAAAAAAAAAATAGATAAAATAATAATTGAATTTGAATTAATATATTAAAAAAAGTTATTGGCTAATATCGTTAAAATGTTCGATGCAGGGTTATCCCTCACTACTAATTCATAATCTAGACACTATAGCGTTTTGTCTTTTGCATTAATAAGTATGACAGGATAGCGGGCGAGTTGTACTTGAGGTATTAAGTGCGAAATTGTATTAAATTTATTCTGTCTCAGATTCGTGACAACATTTTGAATAATAAATTTTGTCACGAAGTTGAGACAGAATAAATTTAATACAATTTCGCACTCTCGCTAAGGTTAGCTGGTAGATACCTAAGGCATTAAAGCTTACCTATGTACGTAATCCATCTGTCCATACTACACAAATATTACAAATATGAAAATAAATCTGTATGTCTGTTACCCTTTCACAATTAAACCGCTGAACTGATTTAAATAAAAATTGATACGGAGATACACCCTGGGATATAAGAAAAATATATGGAAAAAGGTAGGATACTATAACACATTATATTTTATACACAACCATTTCAGTAAGTGGCCACTAAATTGAAACTTACTTCTATTTCCACCTCAACCTCAACAGTTGGTTCTGGGGCAAGTAGGTCACTTTCCATCTCAACTACCCCGGAATCACTACTATGTGCTTGTCCATTCTGAAACAATATTTTATAGTAATACAAAATAAACACAAACTGCACACTATATACAAACACGATATTATATAAAGCTGGACTTACCACTGACTCACTGACTGACTCACGTATTGACAGAATTGTTCTCCCAGAAGGAGGGGTGGTGGGGGGTTGAAACTTTCCACAAGTTTATTAGGGTGTCCAATGACTGGGGGAAAAATCCGAAAATGCCAGATTTCCACTGGCGCACGGAGATATGCCCTCGAATAGCAAAAAGTCTCTATGTATCCCCCATTGTATCATAGCTCATATTGATCAGGGTGACGAGGCAAGTCCGGACCAAAAAAAAAATATGTCAAAAATGAAATTTTTTTTGAAGATGAGATTGTGTGTCATGCGCTGTTTTCTCGAAAAGTATACGTCGGACAGCTACGTGCCCATATAACTTTTGGAAGAGAATTTAGTGGAGAATCCAACAAAATTATAAAAGTCCTGATTTTTTTTTTTTTTTTCAGGATTTTTTTTCGTAAATAAAGTACGAGATAGCATAGGGGTCTCTATACACGGCAATGTTCGAATTAAGCAGAACTATCCGAAAATATTTTTTTTTCAGGATTCCTGTTTCAGTTTTTTTTTCGAAATTTTATTTTTTTTTTCTCAAAAACGGTGACAGATAGCAAAAAAATGTCCATACAACTATTTGTATCTTTTAATTAGGAGAGGCCTATAGAATTTTTTTTTCAGGAAAAAGACAATATTTTTCCCCCACTTTTTCGGGAATTCGGGTTTTTTTTCGGGAAATCGGGAAAAATCATCGAGGTACATTAGCTGACTTGCCAATAACTTTTCTGTACCCACAGGGCTAACTACACGTTACGCGGCCGCTTCGCTCGACGATTCGAATTACGAGCCGTCGAGCGAAGCGAGACGGATCGCTTCGAACCGTTTCCACATCCGTAATTCGAGTCGTCGAGCGAAGCGAGCCGGCGACCAGTACCGAAAAAAATGTTCACCCAGTCGCCTTACCACCCATTACGCGGCAGCTTCGTTCGACGACGTAAATCGAGTCGTCGAGCGAAGCGGCCGACGGGCCTCACCCCACCCCCTTTCACAATTAAACCGCTGATTTAAATAAAAATTGATACGCAGATAGACCCTGAGATTGATAGATTTCTTTAGGAATAGGGTATATTACTTTACGACATAGTTACAAAGGTGGCAGATATACAGGCGATTGTGTTATAAGAGTCTCATATAAACGGTTATAAATTAAACCAGATACAAAATAGAGTCTAGGGTTCCGTAAAAAAAAAGGGGAGGATTTTTTCACTTAAATATTTTATACACAACCATTTCAGTCAGTGGCAAACTGTACAGAAAAGTGTATTTAACATACAAGTAATTAAAAAAAAAACATAAGTCACTAAATTGAAACTTACTTCTGTTTCCACCTCAACCTCAACGGTTGGTTCTGGGGCAAGTAGGTCACTTTCCATCTCAACTACCCCGGAATCACTACTATGTGCTTGTCCATTCTGAAACAATATTTTATATTTTATAGTAATGCAAAATAAAAACAAGCTGCACACTATATATACAAACACGATAACCTAAGTATTGACATTGGAGATTCAACAGATTATCACACAAAATTACATCTGAATTGGATCCATAGTATGGATAGAACAAAAACCGTCAAGTCCACATTAAGAGCGAAAATTCAGGAAACAATAAAATTGATCGACCCCATTCATAGACTTTGTAGCTCAGTTGACCACCAGGTAGATAAGAAGTCTGACTTCAGTGTTTTCAGTCAACGGTCTTACCATCTCGGCCACCATGTAAAGAAAGAATAATATTAGCAGACTCACCGTAGGATCATCAGCATTGGACTGTGGCTCCAGACCCAGATCCAAGTTATGATCTCCCAAACCTTTGGGACACGTCTCTTCGTTACTACCTAGCTCCGATTCCGAATCATAAACGTAATTATCCGACGTATCGGTTAATACCTTTATGAACTGAAAAAAAGATCACCAATAATAACCAATAAGAATTTTGAAAAATTAATTGCGAAAAATAAATTTATCATATACCCATCTCAGATGGGTATGTGATAAATCTCAGATGGGTATGTGATAATTTTTTTTTTCGGAATTAATTTTTCTAAATTGTTATTGGTTATTATTGGTGATCTTTTTTTCAATTCATAAAGGTATTAACCGATACGTCGGATAATTACGTTTATGATTCGGAACCGGAGCTAGGTAGTAACGAAGAGACGCGTCCCAAAGGTTTGGGAGATCATAACTTGGATCTGTGTCTGGAGCCACAGCCCAATGCTGATGATCCTACGGTGAGTCTGCTAATATTATTATAGAAAGTTGTTATTTTATATAATTTTACGCAGGTACAATTATATAAATTATAATACTATTTCTAATTCAAACTTTACTATTATTACTAGCCCATAAGAGCTCTGATTTGCTTTTAAAACCTTTGGAACCCTTAAGACATTTTAAAACGTAAGTCGAATTAAGCAAAGGAAGCAAATACTTAATGACTTTTACTTTATGATTCTCGATAGTATAAATATATTAATAATAATACAAATATGAAGGACATTGGCACATATTGCCCTGGTCATAAACTAAGCTTAAAGTTAAGTTAAGTTTATACTATGTGTACCAGAAACAAGAATACTATATACATATTATATTTTATAAACACACAGACCATGACAAACTGCACTAAAAGCAATAGTCTAATAAAGGATAAACTCTTTTGTTTTAAAATAAAAGTTCCTAAAGATTTATATTTTTAGGTTCTTTCGCCAAAGTACAGTCAGGTGCAAAAACCTACATGTGCATAAAAAATAATACTTACAAAATCATTACCCTTATCGGCCGGAGATGGTTCTGCTGTTAAACTAGCAGTCAGGTAAGGATCTCTATCCTCGTGTAGAATATACTGGAGCAGATACTCGGGATCATAATTATTTTGCACATACTGGAAATTTTAGATTTATTATTTTCTCAATTTATTTTATTTATAATTATATTATGATATTTTATCAAACACATTCTTTAAATAAACTTAAGAAGCCAGTAAAAGGTTTCGCGATCTCGAACGTCCAATAACGTCTAAACGTTGTTTTCAGTGATATCAAAGTTTATTTTTAATGAAAAAGAACGTAGAGGTGTAAATATTACTTACTCGATCCTAATTAGATAGTATTTTTATAAAAATATATTATTTTTGAAAAGACACCCAAAGTTTGATTTATGATTCTAAAAATATTACTTTAGTTTTCATTTTAAAACTAAACAGATTTTTTATAAAGAAATTATATAATTAGGATCGAGTAAATAAAATCTACACCTCCATGTTCTTTTTAAAAAAAAAAAAACTTTATTATAACTGAAAACAACATTTAGATGTTTTTTGACGCTCGAGTTAGCGAATCCTTTTCCTGCCCACTTAACTAACAAAACTACTTAAAAAGTCAAATAATACTACTTTTATTTGAAACAACAAGATTATATAATTACAAACTTAGTTACAAACAATAAATATATATAATACTAAATGTGCCCGCGGTATCACACGCCGTTTAATTTAAAAGAAAAAAGGATCGAAAATAAAATGCCAGCCCACAGCCCACGTTACTAGCTGATAATGCAGTTTTCTGACAATCTGAGAAATCACAAGGGGCAAAATGATAGGAAATTAGAAGGGACTCACCAACATTTGATATTATAGATCTTCTTTTTATAATATTAGCAAAAATTATATATAAGTTATTAAAAAAAAAGTGGAAATCTTACCGGAAACATATTGCACTATAATTTGTTCTCACAAATAAACTTTATATATAATACACTTAATACACTCTGATAACGTTTAGCACAATAAAAACAGACCCAATATTTCTGGCACAGTAAAATGTTTAACTAAATTATTTAAATAATATCACTAACTATTTATAGGTTCATCCCCTCTTACCCTTTTCGTGTTCATCCATTGTTCCCAGTTATTATAATAAAGTAATTAGGGTTTTCGGAAATGACTACCTAAGTAGATTATCATTTGTTCTACCTGCTATTCATGTAAAATACCTGCTATCTTACGATCAGTTTAAAACAAAATAAATAATATGAATTAAAGAAGAATTGTAAATCTATGTTACCTTATTCATTGGCTGGATCGCTGACTGTATTCTACGGCCTCCATCATGGACAGAGCTCTGAAGAACTTTTCGAATTCATCCTCTCTCTCCATTTTCGTGCTATACTATCATCAAAATGTAAACACATACGGTGAAATATAAGCTTACTAGAACACATATATATGGTGATTCTTATACATATATGTATCGACGCCTTACCTGTGTGCGTTCTTCCTTTTATTATTATCTTTTATGAGTTAAAAATAAACTAGTTTTTAACTTACCAATTATTTTATAACAATATTTTATCGCAACTTTGTGAATCTCACGTTCGGGTCGTCCTTCTTATGTTAAAATGAGCAGCGTATTTTTTGTGACATAGCCTCATCAATGCGACCTTTTATACACCTATGTATCCCATGAAGGTAAAAACCGTGCCCGTCTGCGCGCGGGGCGCGGTTTTTAGCTTCATGTAATCCATATCAGTCGTAGAACCTGAATGTCTATTACGAGATGACAGCAGCAAATATAGACAAAATTTTTTACAAATACTTAGATACTTATTTGTGCCGCTTAGGGTAAAAACAATGTGATTTTGCGTCCTTAGCACATTCCCATTTATGAATAAGTTAACGACGTTAGTTAAATAATCATATTTAATTAACGTCTTCGATGCTAAGAGGGTTGGTACATATTATTATTAATTGTCACTATTATTACGACGAGGTGGGATTAAAACCCCTCCGCCGTAAGGCACCCGTGATGATATGTATGTACCTATGTGTTATGTAAAATATTATTAATTTTAATAATATTATTATATACTACTTGTCCTCTTGGGCATTGGCTGAAGTAGGTGTTGTATTTTTTTCTTAACGTTCAACCCCAGCAATGCTGGCAAAAAAAATACAATTCGGTGGAGCCATTTGCGAGACTAATAAAATGAGCAGTAGAAAGCTATAAAACATAATGTGATTAACCTTTACTAAAAAAATATGATCTTTTATTGAGAGAACCTTTAACCTTTCGTGTGCCGTGGTACCTATCCATACCTATCCCCGCCGTATTCCGAGTGACGGATCCGTTCCGAGAGTCTTATTCACATTTTAAGTAATTTTGATTGCAACTAAATTTTTAATAGAGTGATAGATCAAATCATTCGTTTCTTCAACAATTTGGTTCGTTTGACCAGTGCAGAAAATTCATAAATTATAAATTAACACTCATTTTTCTCTAAAGTATTTTTTTTTTTACATAACTGTTTGTTTTCCACTTAGTAGGAAATGCAAAAAAACGTGAAATTCTCCATTTATTCTGATAGCAGCAATTTCAAGTTGAAGTCTGAAATTAACTGCCTATAAACAATAAATAAGATTTATACATAATAAAATGTAATGTATAACGTTCATTACTTATCTGACTTTCGATAATAACCGTTACTTTATAGCGTACCAACTAAGAATAATACGTCAAATTTCATACAAATATAAATCCCTCCGAACGGTGTATTCCTCGGCATACGACGGATACACACTCGCAGGCATTTACGGCACACCAAAGGTTAATAGAATAGTAAGAGACTGTACAATATAGAAAAATGATTTGTAATAAGAACTTTCAAGTACCAACAAGGCGGCAAATAACAATACATTACTTTCTTATTGTTTTATTACTTATTTGAATACAATTTTGTTTCTATCTACCTGAGTTTACTAATCCTGCAAAAGTAATAAAACCACTTAAAACAAAGACCACTCTTTATACAAAAATATACATTTTAAAATATAATTATTTTTGTTGAATAAAAAATTATAAGTTTGCCTTCATAGCAAATTATCTAAATTAATTTAAGTAAATAGATATTTAAAAAAATCTTTGGAATTTTAGCAGGCAACCTCGTTGAAACCGATAGAATTCTCAGTCTACACCAAACAAGTGGTCAGCTTGTGTTTAGTGTAGACTCAATAACCCAACTATAAACAGTTTCCCAAATTGGCGTAGTGAAACTGGGACCGACAGCTAAACGTGCTCTTCGAATCACTATAGTGGTGTTGTCAAACAAAAATTCATCATTCATATGTTATAGTCTGTTCACGATAAGAAAGGTCCTCTGAAGGTTTTCGTTTATAATAGGAGATTTTTGTAAAATAACTATATATAAGGTAATTAATTGTATATAATATAAGTATAAGTTTCTAAGAGAAGTAAAGTGCTATCCTACATTTTATATTTTTAAAGGAGACAACAATATGAGGGAAACTTTCATGTGACAATCATTACGTACAAATGAAAAGGAAACGGAGTAAATAGGCTCAGTTTCGTGTATTTACTAATGGTTAAATTTCGAAAAAAAGTGTTTCTTGATGTCTAGTTAAATTGACTATCTGTTAATATAATAAATTAATAACAATTTATCTTACAATAATAAATAAATAAATGCCAATTTGGCTCCCGAGAGCCGTTTAAACGGCCTCAGGTTCCCAGTGGAGGGATTAACCCATCCTCATTTCGCCAATGGTATTCGGAGGCAACACCTAACAAGTGGCGAGCTTGTTGCAGTGTTTATGATGAAAAAGCCTCGTTGTACAAAGCGGTCACCCATCCCAGGCCGGTCTTGTTGCCATCTGCTTAACCTTGTTATCAGTTGCGCAGTGACTTAACCATTAGGCTGGGGCCGCTTTTTTTTCTTTTTTTATCTTACAAAAAGTTAGTTAATTTCACTACTCAAAAATGAGTGGTTAAACGGTTTAATGTCTCGTAAGATACGAATTTTGTGTTATAATTAAAGAGTTTGCGTTGCTTTATTTTGCAAATTATAATCAAAATAAATTTAAACATAGAAATATTTTACCAATTATGAAATCGGTTTGTTGGGATGAAGATTGTTTAATGGCAAACAATTGTAAATTCACTTTCCGTCCCAGGAAAGTTCACTAACATTTGGAATGAATTTCGGATAAATATAAAACATATCTGTGGCTAATAAAATAATTTAAAATGTTTCTTAAATGCCGAATAACAAGGTACGAAAATAACTTTATATTTAAAGTTATGTATATTATTTATAAAATTGCTGGAAACTGAACATAAAATGATGGCTGGAATGATGTCAATTTATAATTTTGCTTAATTTCCGATAACCTATTAATACCTATAGTTTTTTTCAAGAAACACATTTTGCTGATAACTAAGGATTAATGAATTAACTATAGTTTTTTAACCAATTATAAAATATACAAATAGTCAAATTTAGCTATCCATCAATCGTAAATACAATAGCTTATAAGTAAACGAATAATATGTATAATCTGCGATTCACGGTAATATTAATAGCATTTTAAATTACAAAGCAAATTATTGTAAAATTGTCTCATAAGATTTGGTGTAGCACATATCTTATTATCAGATCCGATTACAATTATTGTCAAAAATATTTTATTTAAAAACAAAATACAATTATTTATAAATGCCCATCTAAGCACGATGCTTCAGGGGATTCTTTTGATGATGAACAAAAAATAATTTTGGCATTGATAAACAATTGAAGTTGTATGAAAAATATAGATTTTTTGTTAAACATTTTTTGTCTTAGCGAGTTATAATAATGTCCAAAAACAAAAAAAAATATGCTAAAGTGTAAATGTTTGTTGCTACAAAATTGTAGTCTTACTCAATTTTCAGAGTCAGGGCCCCACCGTAAAACAATAAGTTACACATTATTTAATAGATAAGGCATAGCTTTATTTACTAATTTATTAAAAGTGTAAATTTTTTTGCTACGAGATTGTTTTCACTCAATTTTTATTATGAAGTATTGTAAATGAATACGGAATATATATACGTGGTGGCCGAGCTGGTTGGACCTTGGACTTAAAAACACTTAGGTCCCTGGTTCAAATCCTGGTGATTACCAATGAGATTTTAATTAAAACCACTACAGTGCCTCGGAGAGCACGTTAAGCTGTCGGTCCCGGTTTCACTATAGCAACTTGTGAAACTCTTTATAGATGGGTTATTGAGTCCATTCAAAACATCCCGACGAGCTAGCCACTTTCGATGAGAGACGTTCGGTGTAGACTCATACCATCGACTACGACGAGGTGAGATTAAAAACCCCTCCGCCGGTCAGGCGGTGATGATATGTATGTATTGTTAATGAAATGAAATGAAAAATCTTTATTGCCAAATATATACACTGCAGGATATTAAAAAAAAAACAATAAAAAATAACACAAATTATAATACAATGTACATATAATACATTGTAAGGTGATTTGGAAATATTTTTTGTATATTTCGTTAAAGTATGCCACCTGTAAAGTTATATCAGAGAACATTATATATGATAAAGGTTATTTTTCATCAGAATTAATATTGCCATCTGGTTAATTGTTATTTTTCCTAAAACATTTGTCATAATTCATAAGGATTTGTATTGTTTATATTGCAATTAATAAACTTATAAGTATTGACTTTTTAAATGAGTCGAGTTGTAATAGCTATATTTTGGCTGCTAACTTCACACCGGTCTTTTTTGATATAATTTTATTGAATTAGAATCTTTTACACCTAATCCTATAAATAATTTTAACTTAAATCTGTTTGAATAATCCTATTCAGTTAATCCTAATAAATCGTTCTCGGGATATTTAGATAGGCAGACGGTCAGAGATCTGAGTATTATAATAAAGGATTTTTAACGTGACTTTGATCGCATAGTAACTTTTGCTACTTAAAGTACGTACTTAAAGTTACCTGAATTTTTCTGTAAATATCTCCATTCTCATTATCAATGTAATCTTTTTTTAGCCAATCAGAAGGCTGGACCTTGACGTCAGTCCATGACACAATAGGTACGAGTACATACAAAATATACCAGATTACGAAATTTTAGTACATTAGGGTGTTAGTTCTCACAATATTTTTTTAGCAAAAGAAAAGGGTAATTGTTGAAGGTTCTCTGAGCGAAAGAAGTAGGCGGTGGCGGTGGGCGTGTGGTTGGGTCAGAAAAGTAACTATTTGACATTGTCATTAAATATTTTTACTTGTACATAAGCAAAGAACCATCTCAGATTACTCGGAACCATATTGCGAGTTCAGAAAGGGAATACCGCCATGGTTCTAGACACTGTGCCGCGCGTACATTGTCAGGATTTTTTTGAGTAGGTTCTTAGGTAGGTGATATAAAGTCCCCATATTATTAGTTTAAGTTTTATTTAATTTTGATTTAATTTTGTTATGTGAAAATAAACTTTATAAATGGGTAAGTCACAATGTAATTGAAATTAATTAAGGTAGTTTCTTTGTTACTTTTTAAAGTTATGTATTATTATTGTTTTTTATTAATTAATGTGATTTTTTTTTAAATATCTTGACGTCGAAACAAACAATTCAATTATTCCACATTTAATTATTACCTATATTATGTTGGTAATTGTACTTAAGAATATTTTTGTTGTAATAAACATTATTAAAGTAAAATATTCTTTTATTAAAAAACGCCTCATAACAGAAGTTTCCATAACCCTTTAAAAAAAAAAAAATATTTTAAATTTTAACCCACTTTTTAAACCTAAACAAATTTTAATAATGGACAATGGTCATAAGTGGTAAATTTTTCCACCAATGAGGAAGTCATCAAGTGATCTAGTCATGTTTCGGTTTTAGTGTGGGTTCACAGGTTTCCAGGAGACTACTTCATCATTAGACTTCACCAATTTTTTGCAGATATCATAGTCACGGTTGCGGTTACAAAATGGGACGATGAATCAGCAAGTCTACTCGTTAAGCACTTCATCAGTCATTTATTATTATTTGTAGGTCTGCTTACCATCAGGTGAATAATACCCATATGCCGTGCTTCAATAAAAAAATCCATAGCAGCAAATAAAATATGCTATCAACTAGTACAGGTTAAATTAATATTACTCGTGTTCGAAATTTAGAATTATTTAGTCATAGCATTTTTATCGTTGTAGCATAAAGTTACTGTCGCTAGGCGTTCTCTACCAGTCAAACCTTCGTGACTATCAAAATAGTTAATAATTGAGGTAGGTGCAAAACATAAACTATAAAACAAAACGTATGGGTATATTAATAGAAGATAATTATTATTTAAAATCAAATACTTAGGACTTCCAGCGTTCCGGCACGAGAATTAATTTAATTATTTATTTACATTATACCGAACCATACGCGATGTCCATAAAAGTTTATAATAAATTACCAGATTATATATAAATTAAAAATGATAAGGCATTTATAATTAAATTACAAAGATTATTAATTGAAAAAAACTATTATTCTATATTCGGTTCGAATCCCGGTGTGTACCAATGAGTTTTTAAATTAAAAATTTATGTACATTTGTTTGACAACACCACTATAGTGCCTCGGAGAGCACGTTAAGCTGTCGGTCCCGGTTTCACTATACCAACTTGTGAAACTGTTTATAGATGGGTTATTGAGTCTATTCAAAACATCGCAACGAGCTAGCCACTTGTTCGGTGTAGACTCATACCATCGGCTACGACGAGGTGGGATTAAAACCACTCCGCTGGGTACCCTGGGGCCGTCTAGGCGGTCTCGGGCGCCGTAAGGCACCCGTGATGATATATAATATATATATATAATATATTATTCTATAAATGAATACCTAGATGATGATTAATAATAATAACAACAACTAATTAGTCATATAAAATTACACTTTACTTACAAGAAACATGTATGATGTTAGTATTATGAAATTGATTGTGATTTTATATTAACTAATTCTAGCCATGTATGCCATTTTGATTAAATAAATAGATCTGTGTAGTACCTTAATATTATATAATATACTATAAGGTTGCATATACCATACCTGTTTAAAAAAGTTTCTTTTTTTCAGAATGAAATCACCAATAGCACGCCATCATGCAACGATTCCAGTCTGATTCCCGAGGTCACAGGGTCTTTGGAGGACCCCAAGAACTCTGTCGATGCCCTTACGTCTCAATTTCGTCGCAGCACCATTAAGGAGTTTTCACCCAAGTTTCGCTACATACTTCCACGCGACTTAGTAGACTTACGACGAAGACGTAACGCTGCTAGAAGAGCCTATGAGTCCTGTCCGACTATGCCCTACAAGGTTGAGTGGAATTCTCTTCGCAGGCAAGCTAGAAGACGCGTTCAGGACTTTGTTACAGCTATGGAGGCCTTACCTGTTTCCGAAAGACCGTTTTGTTCCGATTCTACCATGGCATTTGAGGATAAGAAAATGGTTAAACTTCTTACAATACGCTAGAAGAGCAATGCTTGGAAAGATGATGACTTATTGTGCATTTTTTTTTTTTTTGTTTATATAATTTTTATTATTTAGCAAGTTACTTAGCAAGAAATTGTTATGAAATAAAAATTATGGTTGTTAGCGAAAATTATGGTTGTTAGCGAACTTTTTTACAAAATAGCCGTGCCTCGCAATTTTAATCATGTTTAATGTTATTTGTTACAATGTTACTTGTGATTTATAGAGCGCCCTATGTGTAAACATAATTATTTAAATAGGTTCATTAGTTTAACATGAAACAAACAAAGAATAAAATCTTTCCTCTTTTATAGTAAGTATTTAAACAAATTTTCATATTAATAAAGTGAGACTTTTTGGATTACTAAAAATTTAAACAAAGTGATTTCTCCGAGTTATAATATTTAGACAGCCTTAGTAGACTAGTGGTTGCGCTTTTGACGTTGTCCAGAGGTCATGGGTTCGATTCCCACCCATGGCAAAAAATATTAATACGTGTTTCTGTACAGTCTGTCATGGTCTGGGTCTATATAAAATATTATATATTATAACGTTGCTTCTGGTACACATAGTAGAGGTTAGTTTCGACCTGTACGTGTAGTGTGAGTTTTCTAACTATTACTTTGCGTTTGAGTTAACTAAAATTTGTATGGGAAATAGTTCAGCGCTTCCAACGGAAATTTTGAGAACTACTCGTAGAAATGCGAGCGTGTGATTGGTCTAAATGTTACCGCAGTAGTATAGTTAACGCGAAAGTAAATGTTAAATAAACTCACACTAGGGTAACAGAGCAATATGTGTAAATTGTCCTACATATTATTATATATTATTATATACTCGAAGAAAAAACTTAAGATTTACTTTAAAATAACTAAGTTAGAGTTTATACGGTATATAATCTGTTTTTTTTTCCTTTTGGTAACAGACGTACAAAGTCCATTAATGGGGTTGATTAACAGCATTGATTACAACCACTATGCGGTTACGAAATAGGTGACGACGACTTTATTGTATACCTATATTTGGTGGTTTATAGTTAAATCAACAACCCGTTTCGTTTTTTACTAGTGGTTAATTAAAATAATTAAATGTTTATTAATTCATGACCATTTTCACGAAAACAGCACATTATGACATGCAATATTTTAAATGGCCTATAAAATAATTTAAATTGTAGCAAATCACGATAGGTATCCATTGTTTTAGTAAAAAGCTTATGACCATACGTGTGTTTTGTTTTAGCACAAAAACAAAAGAACAAACTCTTTGTTTTATTTTGTATTTTAATTTTAAAAAAACTATTTAAATGATAAAAATGTTCTGTGTTGTATTACTATTTACAGTTGCTTTAGCTCAAGTAAGTACTTATTGAATTATTTATACAGCAAAGTGTAGCAAGAACTTTTTTTATTTTATTAAAATAAGTTAATAGAGAAACCTGTGATGAACGATGGAGAGGTGTGTGTGATGAACGATGGAGAAGTGTGTGTGACGAACGATGGAGAGGTGTGTGTGACGAACGATGGAGAAGTGTGTGGGCAGATCCAGTAACTATCACAATTACTATCGCTATAACGTAAAATGTACATTCATCATATATTATAACAACAATACTCAATGTATTATATGTCGTTATTTTGCGGAATTCAGTTATTTAATATACTTGTATACTTCGAATTGGTGAATTATAATTATTTATTAAGTTAGGTGTAACAAAACATTGGTATAATTAAGATTTTTTCAAGAATTGAAAGTTAACAGAGTGACCTGCGACGAACGATGAAGAGGTGTGTGGGCAGATCCAGTGACAACTATCGCAATAGTTTTAAGTTTATATCGATCATATTGCGCTCGAGTATAACAACAACGATATCTGTGAGGCGCGCCATCTAGCTGGCAATATGGCAGCTACAAGTCGACCTTATATGTCGTTGCGTTGTTGATAATTAAAGACAACGATAACCGTTTCCCACGCCCCTCTCCTTGCCTTACAAGAGGTTGTATATTTACTTGTCGAACTATAGATTACTTACTTACCTAAAAAGTATACCCTTTAATCAAAGAGAGTACAAAAAGCGTATCATAAAAGGGTTTTACTCAATAATACGAACCACTTTCTCTTTGCTGTAAAAGGGGAAAAAACACGTTTTAATACATGACATACTTGAAAAAAAAGTCCTTTCCCTTTTTTCTATACTAGGGTATAGAAGATTATTATTTTCAGAATTTAGAAAAGAAGTCTTTTAGAATAATAGCACCACAAATTATTTGTCCTAAAAATGAGGATGTCGTCACCAGTGTTCCCGATACAACATCTGTTATGTAAGTATCATTGTATCTATAGAGTGTTATCGCCATGGAATGATAATAAGGATGTGCTCTAAAGCCTTAAATCGCCTTTCCGAACATTAGAACAGAAGATGGTCACCCGCCATACAATATCCAAACAGAAAGTGAGAAAAATTACAAGCAATTATTGCTCATAAAGTAAGAACACAATATGGAGGCAACGACCATGTTTGATTTTTTTTATTGGAGCACGGCATGTGAGTTTGTCATATACCTGATGATAAGGAAACCCATGAAACGAATAAATCGATGTAGTAGTCTCCGGAAACCTACAGACTTAAACCAAAACTTGACTAGGTGACTTGACTGCTTTTGCATAGTTTTATGTCAAACCAACTGCCCTGAAGCGATCACCTGTACCAGAATTGAGTAGTCTCCTGATAACTGAAACCAAAACATGCCTAGGTCACTTGACGGTTTGTGCATCTAGACAAGTTATATAGACCTACCTCTAGGGTTGCTAGCTTTCGTTATGTGAAGGATTTGTTAGGAGAAAATAAAGGACTAATTAATAATGTTGTTTTCAATAAAACGCCGTGTTATATGTGCCAGTAGAATTTCATTACCATGCATGCATTAATTTTATTCAAAATAAAGGACAATACTCCTTGTATTGTCTTCTAGTCTTTATTTCAAAGTCGTCAAGTTATCAGACGTCCTTTAAATAAAGGACGTCTGATAACCCTACCTCCCACCCAAAATTAAATAACTAATATCTTAGCCTAATCTTAGGTATCCTGAATACCTGACTACTGATTTTTTTAAGTGTGACTTCAAAACCAAATTCTAAACTACAAGGAATAGCAAAAACTGCCTAAAGCCTTTAAGCCCTAACTAATAAATTGTTCGAAATTATTATTATTTTCAATAATTAGTTTAATAATAAATATTTTTTCTTACTTTTATTAAAAACTTATTATTGTATTTACTTGTTGTTGTTTTCAATGAAGATTGATTTTGAAGAGCATTATGTTAAACATTGTTTTTAGTTAATACAGTAGACAGTAAGGTTTTTGTTTTTTTATTAAATATTTTTCTATTAAAAATGATTACTTTTCTTTAATTTTCCGCTTGATATTACTTACCAGAATTTGATTCTTATAATAGACCCCGGCAGATGGTGACAGAAGTTCAACACCGATTTTCTTATTCATGCATCTAGCTTTCTTTTCCAAAATAAACCGGTTCGACTCCCGGCTAGGAGAATAAATTTAAAAAAATGTAATGACACAGTTTTAGTTTTTATTAAAATCTCTCTGCCTTTGAGTATTTTTCGCTATTCCCTGTAAAAAAATATTTTTAAAGGGTCCAAGCTAGAGGTGGTCACATAGATTTGACGTGGACAGTGCGATGGGAGCCTCTAAAACAACCTTCGCAAAGGTTCACTCTTCTACTTTGGAGATCCGTAAGAAATCTGGAAGTAACCTTAAATCGAGAGCAGCCTGAACCTTTTTTGTATGTCATAGATAATAATGAAGTAAGTACCATTTTATCTCTAAATTATAATTTATTTGTTTTTTTAACTTTACACCCAACTTAAAAAAAAAACTTTTAACAACGTTGTTTAAAGTATGATTGCAGCAGATGATCATATAAAAAAAATAAAATGAATAAATAATAAAATATTAAGAAAGGCGCCTAAAATAAAACGGAGCAAGATATTTAAAATTATAAAGATAATTATTTTTATTGAAAAAAATGACGTATTTTTTGGTGATAACCTCCGTTTAGTGACGGGTGACCCTTTGTTTATTCAAAGGGTCAGCCTCGCTGTTCAATGGGGGAATGTGTGTTTTTAGTTTTAATTTATTAACACTGTTGTTTATTTATAGATATATTTTGGAGTTATTCTTTTAAAAAAATATTAATTCCTAGGGCTATTCATTTGTATAATATTTAATGTTATACGGAACCGTAATTTCACAAATACTAATCGCACTATTTTATTCCAAAAACAGCTATTACCAGACGTGGACTACATATTCAATGTGACAGGCATAATGGATTCCGAAGACCTGGGTCATAAAGTATTTCGGATAAACAATATAAGCGGCAAGAGGACCCTGGAACTGTCTGATGGAGAGACCGACAAATTCTCCCTGGTTCTCCTAGGAGGTGATCTTATATACCCTGACATGGAATATACGCTGGAAGCTCAGGTTACCATGTGTCGTCCTACTGACAATTATCATGTATGTCATTTTATATTTTACTAGCTGTTACCCGCAACGTCGTTTGCGTGATATTTTAAAATGAAAAAAAAACGATTCGACTTCGCACTTGGTGCTATGAGTTTTAGTTTTTATTAAAATCTCTCTGCCTTTGAGTATTTTTCGCTATTCCCTGTAAAAAAATATTTTTAAAGGGTCCAAGCTAGAGGTGGTCACATAGATTTGACGTGGACAGTGCGATGGGAGCCTCTAAAACAACCTTCGCAAAGGTTCACTCTTCTACTTTGGAGATCCGTAAGAAATCTGGAAGTAACCTTAAATCGAGAGCAGCCTGAACCTTTTTTGTATGTCATAGATAATAATGAAGTAAGTACCATTTTATCTCTAAATTATAATTTATTTGTTTTTTTAACTTTACACCCAACTTAAAAAAAAAACTTTTAACAACGTTGTTTAAAGTATGATTGCAGCAGATGATCATATAAAAAAAATAAAATGAATAAATAATAAAATATTAAGAAAGGCGCCTAAAATAAAACGGAGCAAGATATTTAAAATTATAAAGATAATTATTTTTATTGAAAAAAATGACGTATTTTTTGGTGATAACCTCCGTTTAGTGACGGGTGACCCTTTGTTTATTCAAAGGGTCAGCCTCGCTGTTCAATGGGGGAATGTGTGTTTTTAGTTTTAATTTATTAACACTGTTGTTTATTTATAGATATATTTTGGAGTTATTCTTTTAAAAAAATATTAATTCCTAGGGCTATTCATTTGTATAATATTTAATGTTATACGGAACCGTAATTTCACAAATACTAATCGCACTATTTTATTCCAAAAACAGCTATTACCAGACGTGGACTACATATTCAATGTGACAGGCATAATGGATTCCGAAGACCTGGGTCATAAAGTATTTCGGATAAACAATATAAGCGGCAAGAGGACCCTGGAACTGTCTGATGGAGAGACCGACAAATTCTCCCTGGTTCTCCTAGGAGGTGATCTTATATACCCTGACATGGAATATACGCTGGAAGCTCAGGTTACCATGTGTCGTCCTACTGACAATTATCATGTATGTCATTTTATATTTTACTAGCTGTTACCCGCAACGTCGTTTGCGTGATATTTTAAAATGAAAAAAAAACGATTCGACTTCGCACTTGGTGCTATGAGGTGGACTAAATTTAAATAAAATCACGTTTGTTAATAAAGGTGGTCGCAGTCTGTTGAAAATTAATAAACCTCGAAACATACAAACTAACTTTCAAATGATACAATATTGAGACATAATAAAATAAAATAATATAAATTAGTTATTAAACGTATAAATAAACTATTAATTAAAATATTATTATAATTTAATAGTGTAGATAGTTTTTCGTGGGTCGCGACATAACAATGGTTGAGAATCTATGCTCTAGTGATAATGCCTTTATTTCAGTTCATATGGACATTAGATGACTTGGAAAATGGTGATGAGTGGACCAGCAAGGACATTGGTGCCAGATTAACAATCCCTCCAGGGACATTGATAGTGAATCATGGTTATGACATAACCTGTGAAGTTGTACGCTCTAGCGATAGTGCTTTTATTAATCAGGTAAGCTGTGAAAGTAATGTAGCGATGTTATTGACAGACTAACTGACCCGGTCAACTTCCGTTATACTAATATTATAAAGCTGAAGAGGTTGTTTGGTTGAACGCTCTAATCTCAAGAACTACTGTTTCGAATTGATTTTTTTTTTTTAGAGTTGGATAGCTCAGTTATCGAGGAAATGTTTAGGCTACTTAACATCACGCTACGACTAATAGGAGCAGACCATCAATAAACAATGTTACGAAAAACGGGGAAAAGGTATTGCTAGTGAGAGCTTTCGTTGCGTGGGTTGCGTAAACGGTTAAAGTTACGCAGACGTAGTCGCGAGGGTCACTTATAGATAGATGGTGGCTTTCCGACGCGCGACATATAGTTGTCCGTGCACGAAACAGGCAAACTTTTTTTTTATAGGAGCACAGAATGTGACTTTGTATCCACCTGATGTTAAGCAGGCCAACAAATTCCTTGAATGGGGCGATCAATAAATTATCGCTAAACGATTCGATAACGAAATGGGCGGCAACAAGGACGAATTTGCATTACGAGTCTATTCCATCGACTGGCTTACTGGTTCATTTAGATCTAAGACCTTAGAAATATATATTATATTATTGTTATTTAATCCTTATTGCATACAAAACCAGTCACACCTTCGGGACAATTAAAGCAGTATATAATAAGTGAGGTAGGTGCAATACAATAGTAAGTATAAAATACTTACAATCTATAAGTATATTTCAATACTTAAATATATTTTATATATATAAATACATAAACTACATATACATAATTCAGAGCACTGTTACCATGAAGTAAAAGCGGTGAAATACGCTCAACGACGCCACAAGTTTGTGAAGCAAAGAAGTTTTCACTTCTGGCTGATTCTGTTTTTTTTTTCAGATGCATACTCTGAAAAAAAAAACAGAATCAGCCAGAAGTATATCTCTCTGCAATACCTGTACTGAGTACAGTACAGGTATTGCAGAGAGGGCTCGAAGCAGCATTAAGCAGTAATGCGCTGGTTGTCAGTACTTCTACATATTTCACTGTACAAGTAGAGGTTTTTAACCACGACTATTTGTCTGATGAATTTCACGTAAGAAAATTAAATATTAATTGAAAAGCTTAAGCCTTGTATTTTTCGAAAGTATGGTCAGTCTATATGAAGCCAATAATTTTATAATCCATACACCCTTTCCTAACTAATATTTTATGTAAAAAGTGATTGTAATGTAGTCGTACTATTTTCGTAGCTTCATTATCGTAGCGAACTTCGTAGTACAACAATTGATATATAATTTTCGGAAAAGGTAATATTTTATAAAAATAGTGATGTCCAAGTAGCACTTTCGTAGCATCATCATCGAACTTTATAGGAATGTAGTAGAACCATATACAATTTGCGAAATGTTATATAAAAAGTCGTCGTAGCATTTTCGTAGCATTTAGGTAGCGTAGTAATGTAGTCGGACAAAACACAATTTACGGCTTAACTTCTGTACGACTTGACCAATCGAGGTCATATTTATACAACTGGTTTGTGACATTGAGTGAGTTGTGAGTTGACAAAACTGCAATGCTAGAATAGAATGCGAGGATAGGATTAGTCTCCAGTATCTATTAATAATTTTCCAAAAGTTCGTCTAAATTTTTTGCAACCAAGGTTCTAATGAAAATGCTAAAAATTCATAAGAAGGGCAATGATTTCTGTATTTAACAATTTTCCTATTTCGGGCTACCAATGCTGCAGCGCCGGATTTTAGACGTTATGTCTATATAGCTGGGACCTACAGTGTCCATACAGGTGGCGTCCCATATAAGTGCTCGACCTTTGTGCTATGGAGTTACAGTCACACCGGCCTCTTACCCTCGTTATTATTAGATAATTTGTTTTTACGAGTTACAAATTTAGAAAATCTACGAAATCACTGTCCATTAATGGCACGGTACCCAATACGCTGGCAGCAGGAAATGCTGCCAGCGTATTGGGTAATGCTGTCTTTGAATTAACTCATACTTATTATATTATAATAATTATAAAGCTACCAGCTCTATTGTCCCCAGAGATGTCGATGAGCATTGGCGCTATTTCATTGTATAATAACTTTCATTCTGATCCCCACGGGCCCATCGTTTCCACAGCAAACACGGAAAATATGTGATCATTAGAAATGGTTACATACTTTCGGCGCTTGTTTAGTTTGTGCTTGTTCCGCCGCAGCGCCCGCTCTAACAGAGGTTCCATGAAGATGGGATGGGGCAAAAGTATGGCTGTAACAACATGTAAAGCTGGTCGTTTGCTATCATCTCGACTCAAGCTTGTAAGCTATAAAATAAAAGAATTGATATAACGGCAAGCGTCCTGCGTCATTGATGGCAATGTGACGGAAAAATCGACCTGCACTTTTAGAAAACTAAATCCCGTGGTGTAGTGTCCTCACATATTATTTATTATTTAAAAACCTGAATATAGAGTATTCATATTTCAGGTAGGTATTCTGAAATTTTGCACATGAAATGATTAATAATTCCACAAACGACGCATTGCTGTTTTGTTTCCATATTCTGTAAATAACTGAAAAAAAAATGTTTTTAAAACATGAAATCCATTGCAGTTTGAATGGACGTGTATTTTTAATGGTGACCCGTGCGAAGGCCTTGAGAGCGAAGATACTCATATTTTGGAAATATTTAATGGATTATCTGATATTGGATCGTGAGTAAAAACAATATTAACTACGTATGTACCGGGGGTTATTCACATAACCCTTATAATCGTATGACAAAGCTTAAACTATGTAAGTATGTAACATATCCAATATATAAATATATGTACATTTAATATCTAGTTTAAGCCTTTGTACGTAGTTATTTATGTAATTATGTAATATATAAATATAAAATAATATCTAAAACAATATAAAAAAAGATACATATAACAAAAATAATTAACAACCCAGCAGTGTTACCCTTAGTAACGAGTATGCCCTTTGTATCTCCAAGATAATCCTCTGTAGGAAAAATGACTTATCTCGACGGTCATCAGATTTTTAATAAAGTAGTTTGCGAATTAGACTAGTGGTTGCGCCTTTGACGTTGTATCTGGAGGTCGTGGGTTCGATTCCCATCCATAACAAAAAAATATTGGCACGTTTTTCTGTACAGTTTGTCATAGTCTGGGTATTTATAAAATATAATTATGTATTATATCGTTGTTTCTGGTACACACAGTACAAGCCTAAGAGCTTAGTTTGTGGCCAGTGCAATATATAAAAAATGATTTGGCAAACTTCTCGGCCTCCGGAGATCACGATCCTAAGGTTTCATCAATGCTTAAACTTAGAATTATTGTATCAACAATTTAAGACTCATTAACACACACTCCACGTCTACACATACACTAATCATACATATTGTTAAATTCCTGGACCAATTTGGTGACATAATTAAAATAAAACATACGCGTCAAATTGAGAAGCTCCAACCAGTTTTTTAGTCGGTTATAAAATAGCGGTCAAGTGTTTGCGCACTTAGAAATGTTAAATATGAAAAAAAATATGCATGCGATATCGCGGGCAAATAATAATATACAAAGCTACATGGAATTAGTTATTAGTTTCTAATAAAATAATAAATATTCCAGACATGAAATTGAAGTTACTGTAAAAAGTGGTGCAAGTTCCACTAAAGCAAGTTTGTCTATAGAAACTGTAGAACCAAGATTACCTATTCTAGAAGTAAGTATTGCGTAAGCACATGATTTAGCCAGCATAGAATCGTGACTTTATGTCTATGCATTTTTTTAAAGGTCTGAGGCAAATATCTGTTTCTTTAAATATAGTTTATTACATAGGCTGACAGTAACTATTACCAATGCCTAATAATAAATTAAAACTGATAAAATAAGTATATTAATTAAATTGCACTTTTGGCGTTGTATCCGAAGGGAATCGAACCCAAGAGGGTTTCGATGTGTGAAAAATGTTTATTTTTTCTTTTTTTTTAAGTAGTTATATATATAGTGACAGCTATTGTGATGGATGGATATGAAGAGATATTGAAATGTTACAAATTTGTATTCCTTAAATTCCTTTATTCCCTAAAATATATTAAATACCTGATTATTATACTATAAACAAGAGAAAATACAACATTTGGCGACCGTGACAGTTTTTAAAATTTAATATGTATTATATCGTTGCGTCTGGTACACATAGTGTAAGCCTAGAGCTTAATTTGTGACCAGAGAAATATGTGGATATTGCCCTACATATTATTATTATAAATGTGGCGGTAATATCACACTTAAGCATGTCGGGAAATTATAGTAGAGCATCATTTAAACATCAAATAAATCCACATTTCTTGACTAGTTCGACAATACATTACTTAAAATTAAATAGCAAGATTTTTTAAAAGTACATAATATCTAAAATAATAAACTATGTAACTGAGCTTACTTACACTCCATACAATGAAATTTCAACAGAGTGACTTTGGGCTCAACTGTTCAATTTTCAATTTTTGGGAAATTAAACAGAAGGTAATGACGTCATAAATACGAATTCAGCCTTAAGTACAATAGCCACGACACAGAATGGCTAGGTTATCGAGTCAAAAGCACCTGTAATACAAGGGAATAGAGTGCATGACCTTTTTAGTGTTTTTTGTTGGTGATTGTTTTATGTCATAGTTATAGGACTTCGTTATTTTGACAATATAAGCTTCATAGCCAGGCTTGCGTTCTTTTCATTAAAATCGATACATAATAAAAAGTTTTAAAGTTTCGGGGCTACAACTTTGTTAATGGAGCACGGCATGTGACTTTTTATCTACCTGATGGTAAGCATACTTACAAAGTCCATGAATGGGATCTATCAATACATTGTTATTTAATAATATTGAACGCTCCCGCTAAATGCGCTTAGGAAATGGGCGGCGGCAAAGACGTATTTGCATTATTAGCCTATTTTAATATCGCTCGTTGCTTTATAGTGAAATAAATCGCCAGTTTCAAAACCGCACAACGAAAGAAGAATACTACCTCGACAAGAAATCGATGCATTAGTCTCCGGAAAACCGATGAACCTACAGACTAAACCCGAAACATGACTAGGTCACTGGATGGTTTTTGCATCATAAATAAATCAAGGAAAATATCCGCCTTTCCAATTTTCTATTTCAGATTTCGCCTCTACATCGAGTAGTCAACGAAGGCGGAATAATATCGCTAGTAGGAAATGCCAGTAACATTGCGCCTTCTTGCAGTTTAACCTGGTACTTTGCCACGAAAGATTATCAGCCTGAAAATGATACCTGTGGGTCTTGTGTGGTATGTACTTATATATACTAGTATCAGGCCTTTTTCACTCCTCACTTTAGGTATTTGTACTAATGAGCAATTAATCAGAAACAATATATATTATTCAATGTTCAACTTTTCTTTAAAAACACTTGTCTATCTGGTGTATTTAAAAACCTTTTTCTTAAAATACAAACACCTAGTATATTTGCAGTCCCAATATGTGTGATGATGAAGATGTGGGAACGCCACAGCGTACATTTTTAACATACCGTTAAAAATGTACGCTGTGGCGTTCCCAGGGTCTCGTAACAAACAGGTTTACTTTCGTATAGATTTTTATTTTTTATTGAAGCACGGCTCGTTACTTTGTATTCACCTGATGGGAAGCAGACCTACAAATCTCTGGATTATGCCGGCTAAATGATCCGGTTACGAGTCTAGTTTCATATCCCCGCTGCTTCGTCGTCAAATCGATATCCTAAATCTATAAAGTATGAAATTTATTTAAAACATATTTTGTACCTATTTAATTCAAAATAAACTCTAACCCGTACTTAATTAAATAATCCATAATTTTAATATAGTAAATCCTTAAATCTCTAAAATAATGCTATTTTTAATTAGTTCTCATAGTAATTTAAATAATCTTCTCGTATTGGATGAAATACAATGACATATTGGGGTTATAATTTATAAACTAACTAAAATATATATGTGGTGGCCGAGTTGGTTAGACCTTAGACTTACAAACACTTAGGTCTGGAACTGCAAACCCCAAAGTGTACCAATAAGTTTTTAATCTAAAAATGTATGTACATTTGTTTAACAATACTACTTTACTGCATCGTAGAGCACGTTAAGCACGTCGGTCCCAGATTCACTATTCATAGATGGGTTATTAAGTCTATACAAACATCACGACGAGCTAGCCATATGTTCGGTGTAGTAGGTCTCCTCGTAAGATACTCGTAGGCTACCTCGTAATTTTTCATTTTGCATTATATTTACTCGTAATATACAGATTAAAAGTATCGCAAAAATGACCGCATATTTCCAAAGCTTACGGACCAATTTAGAATAAAGATTAATTAAAACTTAAATAAACACACTTTGTTACCAACTAAATAAAAACTCAAATATATAATGTAAAAGGTAAGGAAAATAAAAAGGGGTCAAAAAAGCAGCTACCTAAAATAAGCGGCAAGACGTGTGACGCCCATGACGCTGGCGGGCGGCGTTTCCGCGCTGGATTGGCATGCTGACCCTCTGTACAAAAAAGAATAAACGATCTGGCAGACTTTAACAATGCTACGGAATGGCGTCAGTTGACAGCTGAAACTGATCCCAGGAAGGGCTCGTCTGGCCGTTAAATGTGGCTGTTCGTTGACGTTATATTTAGATTCATACTTATTTTTAATTTACAGCACGGGGAAGCTATCACAGACACGATTACGATATTATCCATCGAAGAAAACTTTCTAACAGAGCTGGCAGACTTCAACAATGCTACGGAATGGCGTCAGTTAACAGCTGAAATCGACGCCACACCAGGAAGGGCTCGTTTAGTGGCTGAATGTGGTTGTTCGTTAACATTCAACTGTGACACTGCTGGAACTGTCTATGCTGAAGTGAACTTCGAAATGAACTATAGTCCTTCGATTGGAGAAATAACGGTAAGATTACTTTGTATTCTGTACTCCTGGCGACAAAAAATATGAATTTCCAAAAGACGCCCCGTTTCTATATTTTAAAAATATGTAGGATCATTTTACACATTTTATCTGGTCACAAACTAAGCTCTAGGCTTGTACTAAGTGTACCTGAAACCACATATTACTACGAGTAATATTTTTTGTCCTCCGGATACAACGCCAAAGGCATAACCACTACTCTACGGAGACGGATATTATTCTGGCTGGTGTTTAGGTATGGTAAGCCAATCAACCAGTTTTGTTACCACCACAATCATCTTGAAAGAACCGACAAGTGACCTAGTAATGTTTTAGTCTGTTGTTGTGGTCCCTTTGATCGATCGCATTTATGGATCTGCTTGGATGGCAAGTCTACTTAAAATCAGGTAGATTCAAGGTCACATGCAGTGCTCCAATAAAGATAATTAAAAAGTTGCCGTCCATTATATACACACCGCTTGAAAAATTCAATAATATTAAGAAATCTGTTCAGACAACAACAAGAAATAAAGTAAACTCGCAGACCTAGAATTGCTTGCCGCCTAGGTCTGTGAGTAAACTGTTACTCTGATGCTGAAACATGACTATAATATTAGACGTTTTTTACTTTATTGGGAGCAAGGGATAACTAGGTAAATAATATCATCATCAGCTTCCAATACTGTCCACTGGCCTGTGTAATACACAGTTCAAGTCGCGCCAGCGTTGCATAGTGCTCAAAATACTGGCAGCGTTGCTTCTTATTGTAATACTAAGATTTTTAGCAACGTGACTGCCAGCCCTTGGGTCACCTGAGACGAGAACCAGTCTCTTCCGAGGTTTTTAAGACGACCACGGACTTAGTGCACTATTTCGAACGCAAGCGCCGCAAACTCGTAATCTGCAGTTAATTGAGAGTATTTGCGACGCTTTCGTGTTTGTGCGTGACAAGTGGCATCCCACACAGGGGCTCGATTTTCTATAGTTATACAATTGGCAGTTGATAAACCCTTAATTTGATATTTTAGGTTAGCCCAATGTTTGGGACCGCATTGGAGACAGTATTCACAATACGGACTCAGCCAGCAGAAGATCACAACTCTCCTATGCGATATAATTTCTTTACCAGAGTTGATGAAGATGTCACTCTCCTCCTGAATTCTTATGTGGAATATTTTGCCGTCGAAACCTATTTGCCTTATATTGGTAAAGTATTTTGGTAAATTATTGGGTAAAAAAGCGGCCCCAGCCGGTTAAGTCACTGCGAAACTAATAACAAGTTTAAGTAGATGTCAACAAGGCCGGTTCTGGGATGGGTGACCGCTTCATACAATGAGGCTATACTATCATAAACACTGCAATACGCTCGCCGCTTATTAGATGTTGCCTCCTAATACCATCGGCGAAATAACTCATCCATTAATCCCTACACTGGGTATTGAGAATTATATTTTCAAACATATAATTATAGAGACGTAGGTATAGTGAGTGGCACGAATTTTGTCGGTGCCAATCGTGCCATTGGTAGTTTTACTAATTGTTTAATGCCTACTCGCCGAATTTCGGAGGGTTGTGGGAATCGGCCGTGAAGTCGGCAAAATGGTTTTATGAAGCGCGTTGTTGGAAATACGCACTTTACTTTCAAAGAACTTTGGTACACTATTTGCTCAAATCGAGTCCATACTTAATTCCAGGCCTCTAACTCCTTTATCCTCAAGCCCTGATGATCTATCTTGTTTAACGCCAGGTCATTTTTTAATTGGAAGACCACTTACAAGTTTATTATCGCCCTCATTTGAAGATGCAAATGTATCGCATCTATCAAGATACGCTCGCATTGAGCAAGCACGCCAACATTTTTGGTCACGTTGGCAAAGTGAATATATTTCTGAACTTCAAGCAAGACCTAAATGGCGCAAGGAACACCCAAATTTAAAAGAAGGTCTAATTGTTATATTGAAGGAAGTAAATAATCCACCATTAAATTGGCCATTAGGTCGAATTATAAGATCATATCCAGGATCGGATAACAAATGTAGAGTTTTTGATGTGAAAACTCAAAAAGGTGTGTAGCGCGAGCTATCAATCGTTTATGCCCTCTACCAGTAAAAATTGAAGAGTAGTTATTTTCAAAGCCCCGGAGATTGTTGCGACCTTAGTCACAACATTTTATGAAGATTTTATTTAAGAAGAAAAACGTCAATTTATTTTATTGTCATGTCAAAATAATATCTTATTTTTTTGTGGTTGTAAAAATTGCCCACTGCAATGCAACAAATAAAATAGAATAAATTTATATTTAATTTAAAATGAGTGTTTTTCTATCGCTCAGTGAGAGTGTATAATATATTGATTATAATAATTATAACAAGTTTTTCTGAAATAGAATATATTATTCACTTTCTCAAAAGTTAATTAAGGGCACTCGTAATCGCGAACTCCGCGTTCTCCATTAATAATTTTGTATGGAGAACATGCTTTTATATGCTTTCGCACTTCTAATAATACAGTTCGTCGCAGATTTAAAATATTATTTCTGTTGGTAATTGTATATATTAATCTTTTTGTGTTGGGTCTTTATTTTTATTTTTTTCGATGTCAGAAAAAAAAAACCTTTTTTAATATATTTTTTTTTGTATACAAAAAAAAATATTACCCACAATAGAAAGATTTTTGAACTTTTTGCGTACAATTACGAACATTTAAAAAAAAAAAAAACGTAATATTGGAAGTACGTTTATATGGGCGTCAAGTCAACTCCAGGGATTGTAATAATTCCATAGGCATATTTGTTAATAAATATCATTATCACAAGCTTTTTGGAGGATTTTTTAAAATAACTTTTTAAAATTCAAGTCAATTTCGATGGAGGCCCCCTCCATCGAAATTGACTTGATACCCAAATTTTATTATTATTTATTTTCTTGCTTTTTACTTACAATAGATGGAGTAACATCAGTTTGGGTAGAAGTTTGCGATTCCCTAAACGCCTGTTCCCAAAGTGAAGTGGCAAGAGTTCACGTTGATATGCCTAACGCAATCACCGCTGAACAGGTCAAAGAAACGGCAGAAGCTTATCTCAGACGATGTGAAATATTGAACTTACAAAAACTTTCCGTATGTGCTTTGATCACATTTCAAGTGAGTACCTACTTATGTAGAATATCTCGATTAATATATTGTTAATGATGCAGTTACGAAATGGCCGACGACTAAGACGTCAGACGCATTGCAAGTCTCACTTTTGTATCCTCGCTGCTTTATCGTAAAATCAGTTGTCCGTTTTGTAATTGAGCCCTAAAAGGAGACTACCACCTCAAATTTAAGTTGCTAAAATGAGCCCACAGACTAAATATACTGAGTTGAATCGTGTCAAAATCGCATCGTAATAGAATGACAATAGCTTAATTTGTCATATTTCGTATTCTGCTAACAAATCGCCAATGGACAATTGTCAAAAAAAAATGCGAGCATGTTTCTATTACGATGCGGGTACGATTCTATTGAAGTAATTTAATTTAAGAGAATATTGTAATTGTAAAACATTGATTATGTTTTTGTTTTCTGGCACAGAAAGCGGATAAAGCAGAAGACTTGTCAGCATTAACTTCTGCCTTAGCCAATTTGTTGGCAGCGGGCCCCTCCGAGTCGTGTTTACAAAATCATAGCAAGAAATATTCAGCACTTTTGGATACGCTAGCCGCTTCCGGATTCGATGTTAGTGCTTTGTAACAAAACTTTATTAATAAATGTTTTTTTTTCAACAAGTTTTTTTTTAAACTTTCAGTAACCCACCTACTGATACCTTCAGCTAAAACTTAATAGATTGCTGACCTACCAAAATTATAACCAGTGAATAACTATATCTTGATTTCTAAAGGCGAACGGTCATTCTGGACCCAACCGGAAAAGCTTAGCGTTCACAAACAACGATATGCTTACTTAATAATAGATAATTTAAGCATTATTTTCCAGTATTCAAAATAATTTTAGAAGTTGGGAAAAAAAGTTCTGGCAACTTTTGTTACGTGCTGATTCTTCTACCTTTTCTGTATATTTGTTCACATTATACAGAAAAAAAATGCTTTATACATTAAAACATATTATTTTTGCTTATCTGGATTAAGATTTAACAAAATAAAGAGAGATTTCACATTATTTTGGAAGAAAAAGAAAAGGCCGTATAGTATTGAATGCCCTTTGTCCATTTATCGCATGAACAAAATAAAAATAAAATAAAAATATAGCGACGATAGGCCGATGGACTTGATCCAGTGCTATGTTAAAATAATTAATAAAATAAAGAGCGACGATATATCATCTACAGATTATATAATATTATTCTGTCAGTGCAGCACAAGGAAACGCTACTAATAATTTTGCGGATTAATAATTCGCCGACCGAAATTGTTCGCTATACTAACCTAATAACTAGTTATAACATAACCTCTAATTGAAATTTAAATGAGATAAACTTTTTTCTCCCAACTTCTCGAACTTCAATGTTATTAACAATTTTATTATATGTATTTTCCTCTATCGAACTGGATAGGTTTAATTTTTGAACGCTGCTTCTAAGCCTGGGTCTGAAAATACATGGGCTATGACCGTTCTTCTTTATCTTCATTTCAGTCAAATCAAATTTTGTAGTAAAATATGTATTTTTTTTTCTTAATTAAGCTATTTGTCTTTTGTTAAATCTTCGCAAAATCTAAAACACGTTACACCAAGCTACATAAATATTTATGCAAATAAGTGAAATTCACTTAACGAAATATGGACACGGAACATCACTAACGATTTATATTTTGTACACAAACTATCGGGCGATTGCAACAGTAAAGACAGACTCAATAACCCATTTATAAACAATTTCACTAGTTGGTAGTGCTTTCCGAGGCACTATACCGGCGTTGTTAAATAAATGTACATAAATATTTAGATTAAAAATGATAATCATCAAAAAATATAAATCAAGATAATTATTATTGGTACCTACACACCGGGGTTCGAACCAGGGACCTAAGTGTTTTTAACTTGGCCACCACGTAGCATATATAACAATGAATAGCAAATAACAATTATGTGCAAATCGTTGTCAACAATAGCGTAAACAAGAACAATGCATTGCAATTAAAATTAACGAATATGTAAACAAAGCCATAGATATTATACACTGTCTTTTGAAGCCTTTATAATATCATAGAGAGCACAACACTACAAAAATAGTCATGTTTTTTTTAAAAATATTTATCAGTTATATTTATATAGGTACCTATTTGCTGGTTCCCGCAATCTTTTGTGTGTGTTATTTTGTTTATAATAAATAACACGCACAAAAGAATCTGGAAATTTTGACAAATTAATATGAAATTTCATCAGTCAAATTAATATGAAATTTAACAGTTTTCAACCGTTCCTCTAGGCGTGATGTTCGCTGTCAACTGTAAAAATCCATAATTTTTGACTGAAGGTATTTCCATTGAAGGTATGTAGTCGATTTTCTCTAAGCCCCCTGGGCGTGTGTGATACGACGTGGCGCTATGGGGTTTCTAACCAAATTTTAAACAAATAATAGCATTTGATTTTTTAATAGGTCGATTTATTTGAAATGTTATTTACAATAAAGCTTCTTACCTTTCAATAATTCGATTTTAAATCCAATGAGTGGTTTTTACGTGACAAATAAAGAAAAAAAAACCTACATAAATAAAAAACGTCCTATTTACTTATATCTCGCGTGTTCCAGTAGTTTTTTTTTACAAAATCTTCAATATACCTACAGCCACGGACAGTCTACAATTAAATTATGTACATAGATTACCTTTAAAACTATGTTTCTTACGTATTCTCCTAGTTACAAATTTGGGACACCCAGCGCTTTCTGTCCATTTTTCTGACTTTCAGAAATAGGGCAGTGGCCTCCTACCGTTCGATGGAAATACAAATTCCTGTAAATTGCCTGCATCGAACTCGTTTACTTTTTTATCCCGTTTGTTTGTAGTTCCACATTCAGGTGCATTTTCCGATACCAAATTAAAAAAGTTATTTTGCCAATCCGAACGCTGTTGTAGCATGTTTACAGGAATAATACTTTAACGAAGTTGTTGTTAGTTTTGTACGTTAACATTGTGTCGTAATTATATTTAAAGCGAAAGTATTTTGTTATATTTATTCTGTTTAGGTTGGAGAGCCGGCCACTTGTTCCAGCTGGACATTTGTTCCGAGATGGACACTTGTTTGGTGTAAACTGAGAATACCCTCGGCTATGAATAAAATCCCACCGCTGGGTACACTGAGCAGTGGCGTAACTATAGGTAGCAGGGTTGGCAAAATTCACGCCGCCAATTTAACAAAATTTAGTTTTTTTTTTTTTTTTGATATATAAGTTTAAGAGCACGGAATGTGAATTTGTATCTACCTGGCTTGAGCAACCTATAAAGTCCATGAATGGGGTAAAAATCAATAATTGTTCTTAAACAATATTGATCGCTTCCACATATGCCGAATGATGAAAATGGCATTTCGAGTACTTTTAACATATTCGCTGCCTTATCGTCAATTCAACCACCCATTTTGTAACCGCACCCTAAAAGGAGACTACCACCTCGACAAGAAATCGATGCAATAGTCTTCTTAAAACCGGTAAACCCACATACTAAAACCGAAACATTTCTGGGTCATTCGATGGTTTAACATATGTATGGGAGGTGATAACAAGCCCGGTCGGTCAGCCTAAGTATAAGTTAGACACAACTAAAGACAGCCATAAAGACATTATGTTGTACCTAATCTCATAATAATTATAATTTAACGACATACTATTTTAATTAAAATGCTAAGTCGTAATGATACAATTATTATGTTTAAAACATGGGTCCGAGGATGCTAGCGAGTTTATTTGCAAGTATGGTTTATTAGAGCCCGGCATGTGACCTTGCCTACCTGATGGTAAGCAAGCAGAACGATAAAGAACATCAATGGGGTCCATCAATACATTGTTGTAAGCATTAACCAATTGTGCCGACTAAAAAAATCCGGGAATCTGGTATTTTTTATATGAAATATATAAAAAATGTTCAAAAAAGCATTTTTTCTCAGAAAACCAACGAAGTTTAGGTATAATAATAATAATATGTAGGACACTTTACACATATTGCTCTGGTCACAAACAAGCTCTAGGCTTGTACTATGTGTAGCAGAAGCAACGATATAATACATATTATATTTTATAATCCGAATTTCCAATTACTAATAATAAAGTAAACTCGTAATGCAAATTCGACTTTGTCGCCGCCCATTCCGCAACCGCACCATCGAGAAAGAGTGAAGTTTAGGTATAAAAGCATCCGAATTTCCCATCACTATTAATTATCCTTGCTGCTTCATTGTCAATTCAACTGCCCGTTCTTTAACCGCACCCTGAAAGGACTACTATGCCGACTAAATGATGCGGTTACAAATTTGGCGGCGACAAAGTCGAATTTGCATTATAAGCCTACTTTAATATCCTCGCTGCTTTATCGTCAAATTTACTGCTTCTTTCGTAACATCACCCTGATACTACCACCTAGATATATTTCTTTAAATATTAATAGTGGTACTAATAAGAAACTCCTTATATATTCCACCGACGACGGTACAGGGATTTTCCCAGTAGTTCACGTTCTTTAAACTGAAAACGACACTTATCGCATACCACACTGTATAGGCGACAAACTCGTAAGGCTACAAACAACATTGGTGTGTACTATTTGCGGACTATTGAAGTCGGGATGTTCCATTCAGCGGGCGGGAGTTCGCCTCCCTGCCTGAGCACCTCTCTGCTCTACGCTTTGCATGAAGTTTGTCCACGTGATTTCCATTTGTATTTTTATATGTGAAATACCTTTTGAAAATATTTTCTACGGCTGGCAAACTTGTAGTTAGTAACACAGATATTATTTCCGGGAATTATACATTTAAGTTGACTTGATATTTATTTATTATTATTTTTTTAAATCTTTATTACATACAAAAGCGGACTTAATGCCGCTAGGCATTCTCTACCAGTCAAACCTTCGGGACAATCAAAGCAGTTAATCATCTATAACAAATATAACCATTTTAAATGATTACTGACAATTCATAGGAATGTATAGGTACCTATAGATACATTCCTAGGAAATGTCAATAATTATCATATTTTAAATTTAAAAAAAAACACAAGTTCGTTTAAATATTATCTAGGTACGCAATATTTTGGCGTAACAAGGGGTTTCGATATGCCAAGGTGCAAATACCTAAAATTTCTAACTCCTGAAATTGCGCGATTAATGTTTTATGCGAACACCGCTTCCACAGCAAACATACAGTTTAATTGCTCTCTAAAAATAATCACAACATTATTATAATATATTACAGTAGGTAATTAATTTAGGTAATAGAATACAAAATGTCGGAATACAATGCTAAATCACTGTAATTACCGCTGATTAATTATAAACGTAAACTAATTAACGTAGAAAAAAAACTGGGTGTCAACAATGTTACAATTTCAGACGTTATAATATCTAGTAAGTACCTATAAAAAACTGACAAAATCCCGAGCCGTCATACAAAAAATAACTAAGTACCCCGCTCGCTTTATACATTTTAAGTCGAGTGTCCGAAGTGCGGTAGTACCTACTAAATAAATAATATTATCTATATATTTTGTACTAACTTAATTTTAGTTTGTAGTATTAGGAAGGTACCCTACTTAGGTAAAGTAATATAATAATATGAACGAACAACATTACACACATATTTCCTTGGTCACAAACTAAGCTTAGGCTTGTATGCGTACCAGAAACAGCGATACCAATACATTTAATATTTTCAACACCGCATGGCAAACTGTGCAGAAAAACGTACAAATATTTTTGCCATGGGTGGGAATTTTTTAAATATTTATTTAAAAAACTCGACTGTTAGGTACAAAGCTTCTCTGGTTCCCTAAATCGCAGAATTAAAATAATGTTTTCTCGGCCTCTTTCTATGTTATCGGATAATACTTTTTAATGTTATTATTATAGTATTACACTTAATACAACAACAATATTTATTACAACAGAAAGATCTTTACGTACAATTATATAATACGTACCAACATAAAATATCATTCTATCGAAAAGTTCTGCACCCTAAGCATATTTCACTCTTTCAAAGGTTAGCTGGTAGAAAATGCCTAAGGCATTAAGCTCGCCTATGTACAATTTTGTGCAATAAAGAATTTTAAATAAAAAAAATGATATTTGACTAACAGCCAAGTTGTAACAATAGCCTTAAGAGGAAATTTAGTCGGAAAGTGTAGTTTTTGACAGATGACAGCATACCTGTCTGGAACGTATGGATTTTGACCGAGGCGACGCGACATGTGTCTTTACTACCTACCTACCTTTTTTGTATGTAGTATAAAAAAAGTTTAAGGATGTTATGCATTTCATATAATAAATATAGCGATTGCGTTTTATTTCTACGGAGGAAAATCGAGACAACTCGACTTGCCCCGGGCGGCGCTTGTTAGCGCTGCGTTTGAAACAGACACTCTCGTAACGAACCGATAACATAAAATGCTTCCAACTTCGTAGTAAGTATAAATAATACAGAATGTAGACATTGAAGTTATATATCTAGCCATAACATCGTAGGTCCCTGAATTTTCATTTTGTTTTAAAAAATATTTTTGATATAGGTTCATGGCGTAGGACTATAGGTAGGCATGGCGTAGGACTATATGAATCTATTGGCAAGCCAGTTTCTAAAAATGAATGAAAAAATATTTATTGCACAAAAGTTGAATGGGTTTTTGTGTATTTTAGACTTAAAACTCAAACAGTTTAGAAGAAAAAAATAGGTACAAAGGCATCATTTTAATATGAAGATACGGAGAGAGCAAGGTCTGAAAAAACCTATGTCGAAGTATTTTAATAAATGAATGTGTGCTTGCCTCTATAGATAGAAGGCAATAAGACAAAAATTTAGAGGGCCTCCTCTTAATACTGCTTTAGGTGGGAGGAAGGCCTTCGGTAGGCCGCGCGATCAGACTCGTTATCACCGCTCATAAAGATGATAAAACCATCAAGTGAACAAGTCATGTTTCGGTTTTAGTCGGTGGGTTCCGAAGACTACTGCATCGATTTCTCGTCGAAGGGGTACGGTTACAAAATGGGCGATTGATTTGCCGATAAAGCAGCGAGGATATTAAAATAGACTCGTAATGCAAATACATCCAATACGCCGCCCATTTTATAACCGCATCATTTAGCCGGTATAGTGGGGGCGATTAATATTATTTAAAAAAAAATTGTTGCATTATTGCAAAAGTTAATCATTATGAAACAATAGGAAATATTATATTGTATTAATGCATTTATTTTTTCTTTAAACTAAATCAAATGTTCAAATTGTTTTCGGCACAATACAGGTTCTCCATCGCCTCAGAAAAGATCTTTTCCCTAGACGTGCGGATTTCGTGGCGTAGTTCGGCTTGATCTTATATGGGTTTAGAATATACTATTTCTTTTATGTAGCCCCAGTAAAAGAAATCAAGTGGGTTTAGGTCTGGACCTAGGAGGCTACAAAATTGAACCAAGGCGCCCAATCCACCTATCGGTATATTCAGTGTTCTAGTAATGTCGTACACAGGGCGAGCATAATGCGCTGGGCACCATCTTGTTGAAACCATGTCTCGGTAGATGTTGAGTGGTACGTCTTCTAATAAACCGCAAATCCTTTCGTAGAAAATCCATATAGTTGTTGCCATTTAAATTTTCAGGCAGCTTTGGTTCGATTACTTGTCCGTTTAAAATGCCGGTCCACATATTAACTTTAAATTGATATTGAGAGTGATCTTCACGCATCAAATGTGTGTTCTCTGTGTGCCAACCAGGTAGGTTGTGCAAGTTTAAATAACCGTCTTTTTTCAAGGTACTTTCATCAGTACATACAATTATTGAGGAATTGCGTATCTTCTCGATTTTTCGCCAACATTGTTCGGCAAAAATCGATTCTGGGTTCGTAGTCACGAGGCAGCAAACTTTGTACACGTTGCACATGGTACGGGTGATATACGTATCACTTTAAAATTCGATGAGCAATATTTTTCGGTATTCCAGTAGTATTCTCTTTCAATCGCACGTACTGAAGTGCTCGGATCATTTTCTTGGAAATTTGTGAACACAGTACCGAAATATGTGAACTAGGGTGTCGATTTTCATAGATTTTATTTCTTACAGTACTGGTATAACCTAGCCTATCGCCCCGTACCCGCTTGACGTTGAGTTTCGCGACACCCTGTATTCTAAGAATATTTATTTGTATGTGGATTTCTGATACTAATCTTGGTAAAGTTATGTCTACTTTTGGCCAAACCGGCCCCAATTAACTACCCTACATCATACATGTTACGTATAATGTAATATACCTACATTATATATTTGGAATTTAAGTGTTTGGTCATAGTGGATATGCGGGGTGGAAATTTGAAAGGCGGCATTGATTGCAACCAATTCTAGTGGTTGGTATATATTAAAATAAAAGTGAAAAATATTTTAGAACTGCAATCAATTTTATTATATTTTTTTTTGTACAACTTATTTATTAAAAATAAAACTAAATACACAAAATAAATAAATAATAATAGCACCAGTTATTAGTTATCTTAATTAAGTAGTTTAAAGGCTTTATATTACAATTATATATCTTAATTAAGTAGTTATATAATTGTAATATAAAGCCTTTACACGAAATTAAAAAAAGAATATTAATAAAAAAATACTAAATATCATATTTTACCTATTTGTTAAATATTCAGTCATAATATTTAGAAATGACTAGATATTATTTGGCAAGTGATAATTTTACTATGACTAGGTTTGAGTAATTTCTAATTAGACTATAAACTTATTTATATTTACAAACTTATACAATAATAAAAAAAAATGCTTTACAACTAATATAATAACACTAATAAACAAAAATCACCCCTCACTTTGTAAACGTTCAACTGAAACAAAAAAAAATTGTTAAAAATAATGTCAACACACCTTATTTTTGATTAAGAAATAGGTAAATATTGAAAATAATAATTGAAAAATCAAGTTTTGTTTTATTTGGCATATCACTATGTATTTATCTGATGGCAACAAATTACATTACTTTATTATACAATGTTTTCTCATATATATCCTTTATTGTCATATATACATGGTGACTTTGAAAGGAAGTACTTTGGGCTAATATGAGGTTCTACTGATCAATACAAACAACTTTTCCCAAGGAACCATATGCTGCAAATGAAAAAAAATATTGCCTTCTCCATACAAACTAGTAATGTTAAAATTACCAATTTGTATGGGGAAGCCAAATTTTTTTTTTCATTTGCGACACATGGTTCTATGGGATAAGTTGTTCGAATTGATCAGCAGAACCTCATATTAGCCCAAAGTACATCCTTTCAAATTCACCCTGTATACCACCACGGGTGCCTTACGGCGCCTGAGACCGCCTAGACGGCCCCAGGGTACCCAGCGGAGGGGTTTCAATCCCACCTCGTCGTAGCCGATGGTATGAGTCTACACCGAACAAGCGGCTAGCTCGTTGCAGTATTTTGAATAGACTTAATAACCCATCTATAAACAGTTTCACAAGTTCGTATAGTGATACCGGGACCGACTGCTTAACGTGCTCTCCGAGGCACATAAGAAATAGGTAAATAGTGAAAATAATATTTAAAAATTCAAGTATTGTTTTATTTGGCATATGTATTTATCTTATAGCAAGCAGAACTACAAATTACATTATTTTATTATACAATGTTTTTTTATTTATATATTTATTTAAATCTAATTATTTATTTTATGTAAATCTTTGCCGTTATTTATGAATAGTCAAAACATGTTAAGGCCTTAGAGTGCGTTTGGTTAGGCTGCTATAGATATCATCAGCAAAAGAACATCAAATTTTTTTAATTAGCTTTATATAAAAATAACTTGTGTTATTATAGTATGATAAATTACTACCCAACCGAGCGCACCAATTTTAATAACTAGAATATAGCAGATTCCATTGACCTGCCAATTATCATCTGCCACACAAGTGTGCCTATTTTATTGAGTTACATGCAGGCGGGTATGAACTAACCAACCATAGAACCTTGTCGGCCTAAATAAAACCTTTCATGTGTCGAGTAAGCAGGTAAGTAACAGTAATAATAATAAAAATATTACAAAATGGGATCGAATACTTACTCTGCAATTTCAGAAGACTATTTTGTCTTCTTAAGTCTGCTAATTGGGCTTCAGGTGAAGGCCTTTTTATGGCTTTTACTGCCTCAACTAGCAGCTTTTCTCTGGATAACTGAAAAACAAAAACATAAATTATCTACAGTCTGTAAAATAAACAAATTATTTCGTCTTCTTAGCAATTCTCCACTGTTAATAAATGTTCCAAAATATATTATTTTGGGAAATTTGCCTTTAATCGCCGCGGGAGGTGTCTGGTCACTCAGACAAGATGAAGTAATGGAAGTATATGACGAGTGTCCGACACATTATTTTCCTTGGAGTTCAGACACCAAACTTAAATGAACAATGACATACTTTACCGTTCATGACGCGGAAATACTTCTGCACTTTTGGGGAATGTCGGTAACAAAATTTTATGAAAATAATTCGAGCTGCTAGTGAAAATAAGTATAATATAATTCGGGCACCTGGCTGCCTGAATTCGGGAAAACTCATTCAAATTGGGCAAACGAAATATTTGTAATTGCGCCTCACATATTGAAAATTTGTCATTTGTCCAACACTTACCTCGTCAGCATGGGTGTCGCTATTCTCTGGGTTGCCTCCAAGTGCTATCCGTAGCATGTTATAGGCGCTTCCCAGCTCCGCGCGTCGCTCTCTCTCCAACTCCGCGTTCCGTTCGCGTCGTTCTTGCTGTCAAAAGAAAACTCAAATGTAAATATGAAACTTTTATATTAACGTAAAGTGTATTATTTTATTGACCGCCTTTATGGTAGAGGTTGCGCGGTTGCGTGTTCGATTCCCACCATAGGAAATGCCACAAAGCCTTCCAAATATGAGAACGTAAGCTGGCCGCCCGCTAAATAAACCAAAACAAAAGCGAGAACAAAACCTATTATAACCAATTAGTGCTCAAGAAGTGAGAACAGAATAAAGTCTAACTCATCTATGAACAGTTTCACAAGTTGGTAAAGTGAATATATCATGTGGTCAAATAAATGTTTTATTTATTTATTAAAAATTTATTGCTACATACCGGGTTTTGAACCTAGGCCATAAAAACTGACATGTTTTTAAATAAAGTCTACCCACCTCAGTCACCACGTGTTTAGTGTCTACTCGATTCAAATTAATGGGCACTGGACAGCTGTTTTTTTTTTCGCTTTTAACTTTTCTTTGGTTTGATAGTGAAAGAGGATCAATTAGTAGGACTCCAGTGAAGCGCTGTATAGTATATTGGTAGGTAATATTAGGAAAACCTACCAGATTTAGCTTCGGGGGTTTTCCACGAGGTCTTCCACGAACTCGTTTAACACGTTCACGGTTCTTATTTGGGATTGCAGACGCAACTGTGGTGCATTTTCCAGCAGTCGAGGTGGATGCGACTGGACCCGACTTTCCCTTTGAGAGCTTGCTCACCTAAAATAAAAAGTTCTCATCACGGGTGCTTAATGGAGCCCAAAATATAAATCGAGCTCGTCGCTGTATAGAACCAGAAAAATAAAATTAATAAAGTAAGTACCTGCTTTTGACCGGTTTTGCCACGCGGCCGTCCACGAGAACGTTGGACTGGTTTCTGAAGAGAAAAATATATATCAGTATGTAATTCTTTAAAACAGATTATTCGTTTCTTTAAATTTAAACAATAATTAAATTATCAAGAATATAATATTATATATAATAATAAAAAAAAATGAATTTGAATAAATAAAACAAAAGTTATATTCTGTCTCAGTTTTGTTACAAAATTTTGAAGCCTACTAAATTTTGTCACGACGTTGAAACAAAATAAATGTATGCTTTATGAATAAGGTATTAAACTCTCTTATTATTAAATAAGGGATTAATCTCAAAATATTTTGCATTTAGTAAGTAAGCTACTAAATTTTGTCACGAAGCTGAGACAGAATAAATTTAATACAATTTCGCACTCTCGCTAAGGTTAGCTGGTAGATACCTAAGGCATTAAAGCGTACCTATGTACGTAATCCATTTGTCCATACTACTACCCAAATATTATAAATATGAAAATAAATCTGTATGTTTTTTCACAATTAAACCGCTGAACCGATTTAAATAAAAATTGATACGGAGATAGACCCTGGGATAGATTTCTTTAGCAGTAGGGTATATTACTTTACGACATAGCTACAGAGGTGGCAGATATACAGGCGATTGTGTTATAAGAGTCTCATATAAACGGTTTTAAAATAAAACAGATACAAGATAGAAGTCTAGGAATCCGTAAAAAAAAGGGGAGAATAGGAGCTATATGTGAAAGTAAACCATTTTAGATATAAACTTAAAAAATAAGCAACACAAAAATAGTTTTTTTTTACTTAAAAAAATATATATGGAGAAAAGTAGGATACTATAACACATTACATTTTATACACAACCATTTCAGTCAGAGGCAAACTGTATAGAAATATATATTTAACATGCAGGTAATTAAAAAAAACATAAGTCACTAAATTGAAACTTACTTCTGTTTCCACCTCAACCTCAACGGTTGGTTCTGGGGCAAGTAGGTCACTTTCCATCTCCACTACCCCGGAATCACTACTATGTGCTTGTCCATTCTGAAACAATATTTTATAGTAATGCAAAATAAAAACAAACTGCACACTATATATACAAACACGATAACCTAAGTATTGACATTGGAGATTCAACAGATTATCACACAAAATTACACCTGGATTGGATCCATATTATGGATAGAACAAAAACCGCCAAATGACTTTGTGTATAGTAAGAGCGACAATTCAGGAAACAATAAAAATGATCGACCCCATTCATGGACTTTGTAACTCAGCTGACCACCAGGTACCTAGATACAAAGTCACATGCCGTGCTCCAATAAAAGTAAACTGCGACTTCAGTGCTTTCAGTGAACGGTCTAACCATCTCGACTACCATGTATAGAATAATAATATTAGCAGACTCACCGTAGGATCACCAGAAGTGGGTTTTGCCTCCAGACCCAGATCCAAGTTATGATCTGCCAAACCTTCGAAAAACAACTCGTCGTTACTATCTAACTCCGGTTCCGTATCATACAAGTAATCCGAAGTATCGGTCAATACCTTTATGAACTGAAAAAAAAAATGTCACCAATTTAAACATAATTCTTAAAAATGAATTCCGAAAAAAAAAATTATCACATACCCATCTGAGATAGACAGTTATTGTTTTATATAATTGTACGCAGGTACAATTATATAAATTATAATACTATTTCTAATTAAAACTTTACTATTATTACTATACCATAAGAGCTCCGATTTTCTTATAAATCTTTTGGAACCCTTAAGACATTTTAAAACATAAGTCGAATTAAGCAAAGGAAGCAAATACTTTATGATTCTCGATAGTATAAGTATATTAATAATAATAATACAAATATGAAGGACATTAGACACATATTGCCCTGGTCATAAATTAAGGTTTATACTATGTGTACCAGAAACAAGGATAATATATATTATATTTTATAAACACCCAGACCATGACAAACTGCACTAAAAGCAATAGTCTAATAAAGGATAAACTATTAAATAAACTCTTTTGTTTTAAAATAAAAGTTCCAAAAGATTTATATTTTCAGGTTCTTTCGCCAAAGTACAGTCAGGTGCAAAAACCTACATGTGCATAAAAAATAATACTTACAAAATCATTTCCGTTATCGGCCGGAGATGGTTCTGCTGTTAAACTAGCAGTCAGGTAAGGATCTCTATCCTCGTGTAGCATATACTGGAGCAGATGCTCGGGATCATAATTGTTTTGCACATACTGGAAAAATATATTATTATCTCAATTTATTTTATTTATAATAATATTATGAAATTTTATCAAACAACACATTTTTTAAATAAACTTAAAACTACTTAAAAAGTCAAATAATACTACTTTTATTTGAAACAACAAGATTATATAATTACAAACTCAGTTACAAACAATAAATATATATAATACTAAATGTGCCCGCGGTATCACACGCCGTTTAATTTGAAATAAAATAGGATCGAAAATAAAATACCAGCCAACAGGCCACGTTACTAGCTGATAATGCAGTTTTCTATATTATGTGAAACAATTTTAAAAACTCGGTTGGATTTATTTGAATCAATCTTTTATTTTTATAATATAAGCAAAAATTATATATAAGTTATTAAAAAAAAACGTGGAAATCTTACCGGAAACATATTGCAATATAATTTGTAGTTCTCACAAATAAACTTTATATACGAGTAAGTACACCTTAATAACGATTGGCACAATTATATGAAAAACAGACCCAATATTTCTGGCACAGTAAAATTTTAAACTAAATTATTTACATAATATCAGTACTATTTATAGGTTCATCCCCTCTTACCCATTTTGTGTTCATCTATTGTTCCCAGTTATTATAATAAATTAATTAGGATTTTCGGAAATGACTACCTAAGTAGATTATCATTTGTTCTACCTGCTATTCATGTAAAATACCTGCTATCTTACGATCAGTTTAAAACAAAATAAATAATATGAATTAAAGAAGAATTGTAAATCTATGTTACCTTATTTATTGGCTGGATCGCTGAGTGTATTCTACGGCCTCCGTCATGGACAGAGCTCTAAGGACCTTTTCGAATTCACCCTCTTTCTCCATTTTCGTGCTACACTATCATCAAAATGTAAATACATACGGAGAAATATAAGCTTACTAGAACATAAATATATGTTGATTCTTATACATATATGTATCGACGCTTGCCTGCGTGCATTTTCCTTTATTCCTTTTATTATAAGCTTTTATGAGTTAAAAATAAACTACTTTTTAACTTACCAATTATTTTATAAGAATATTTGGTCGCACCTTTGTAAATCTCACGTTCGGGTCGTCCTTCCCATGTTAAAAAGTGCGATTGCGACATAGCCTCATCAATGCGACCTTTTTATTGCCGCTATACACCTATGTATCCATATCAGTCGTAGAATCTGAAAATCTATTACGAGATGACAGCAACAAATATAGACTCGACGATTTAAGTATAGCAGCTTGGAGGAAAAGTCGTAGTTTCAAATGGGACGCTACTTGTGTTGATATATAAACAATTACACATTTGATATTGGCAATTGATGGGGATATCAACGCAGCCGTCGTCGTGCGCCGTTACGGAAAAAATATTTGCATTTGCTAAAATATTTTCAAATGGTTGTGCAGCTTGGGGTAAAAACAATGTTATTATATACATTTATGAATAAGTTATCATATCATCGTCATCGATGAGGAGAGGGTTGGTACATATTATTATTAATTGTCACTATTATGTAAATAATATTATATACTACCTACTTGTCTTCTTGGGCCGCGGTTGGCTGAAGTAGGTGTCGTTTTTTTTTCTTAACATTCTTAACAACCCCAGCAATCCTGGCAAAGAAATACAATTCGATGGAGCCATTTGCGAGATCCTTTTAAAAAAAAAACACTTTCTGTAAGACCATAAAATATGGCATCATAAGCATTTTTTAATTATTCTTAATTTCATGTGTAGATAACCAACTTACCATAGTCAGAAGCTCCATGAGTATCAACAAGGCGGCAAATAACAATACATTACCTTCTTTTGTTAAATTACTTACAATTTTATTTCTATCTACCTGAGTTTACTAATCCTGCAAAAGTAATAAAACCACTTAAAACAAAGACCATTTTTTTATTCAAAAATATCATTTTAAATATAATTTTGTTTTGTTGAATAAAAATAATAAAATTATAATTTTGGCTTGCATAGCAAATTATCTAAATTAATGTAAGTAAATAGGTATTTTAAAAAATCTTTGGAATTTTAGCAGACATTATACTCGTCGAAACAGATATTATTCTCAGTCTACCACGAACAAGTGGTCAGCATGTATTTAGTGTATAGTATTGAGTCTATACACTAAATACATGCTGACCACCCATCTATAAACAGTTTCCTAAGTTAGCGTAGTGAAACTGGCACCGACAGCTATACGTGCTCTCCGAATCACTAGTAGTATTTTCAAACAAAGATTCATCATATATTAAAAATCATATTAAAATATGTTAGTAGTAAATATTACCAACGAAATGCATGACGTCATATATTGCAACAATAATTGATTTAAAAAAAAATGATGCTTAAATTCTTATTTCAAATCGTTTCTCTATATTGTATTAACTGTTACTAGTAATAATCTTAATAAAAGAAAACGTAATTTTTTAGTAAACGTTAATCACATTAGGTTTCATACAGGAACAAGTTTAGGGACGAAAACGGAAAAACCAAAAGTGTACGAGAAATCATCCATTATAACGATAGGTAATAAATATACATATTTTATAAATATAGAAGTAACCACCCATGAACTTAATGAGTTTAAAGTCGCAGGAAAGAATAATATTAACATATTTAACCAAGAATATAAAATAATGGTTATAACTCAAATAATAAATTCTCACAAGTTAGCCCCGGGTCACGTGGGCACCCCAGAATGCTGGATGCATTTCGTTACTAATATTTACTGATCCTTTAACAGACTTATCCATCCCTCTTATCTTAACAATCAATGACGTCAATTAAATTGATGATAACTTATTCATAAATCTAGATGAGAAATACCTTTGTTTTTACCCCAAGCGGCACAAATATGTACCTATTTGAAAATATTTTCACAAATTCAAATGATTTCCCGCAACGGTGCAACTGTCAAAACTACTTGTCCCATTTTTTTTAACAGAAGTCCAAAAATTCTGAAGCAGACCATGTCACTACTACAACTAGATTGCAATAAGTTATCGCACATATATAATTTATAAAAAAAAAAAAACCTGTATCGATTATGTTTTGCTAAACATAACTCAGCTTAGCAACTGGGAAGGCTGATTTTTTTCTTACAGTTATTTAAGTACAATACAATAATAATAAGTCATGTAAAATAAAAGAATTTGTTTCTAACCCAAATCCATAAATGAAAAGAATACGAGAACCGTAGGCCACGAAGTTTGGTTTAAGCTATTATGCTAAAGTAGTATTTTTTACCTAATAAAATTTTATAACATCGTCACATCCAAAGCAAACTAACGAATCTGCAAAAAATAAGTTTTTCACCAGAGCGCTTAGAAGACCGTAAAAACATTTTTTGTAGTAATGGGTATATTGGCGGTGTGGGAGATTTGGTTTTCAAAATATTACCTATTTTAGGCACAATGGACAGATACTCAATATTTTACACAGATCATAAATAAACTCACATTCGTAACTTTACACCATTATACATAGAAATTAAAAGATATTTATTTACACAGTGGCACTTTCGTAAGTAACATAAGGGAAATATCTACTATACACCTTAGTAAACTTACGCAAGTGGCACTTTTGTAAGTTTGACGAAGCAATATAATGGAATATTTAAAAAACGTATCTCTTTTAATCAATAATTTTGTAGAAAAAACAAATTAACATGCAAAAAAATACTGTAAAATTGTAAGATGTAAGTTAAAGTTAAGTAATAGGACAACAAAAACAAATGATTTTATTCAACTAAATCTTAATTTTAATGATAATAATAATAAAAATTATAATAAGGAGTTTCTCTGATGGATAAAATCAGGAATGAGGACAAATCAGGAGTAAGAGAACTAAAGTCACCGACATAACTCTGAAAGTTAGCAAACTGAAGTGGCAGTGGGCTGGTCGTGTGACATATGTATGCCGCAGGACGGATAACCGTTGGAGCAGGCGGTTATTAGAGTGGAGACCACATATTGGCGCACGTAACGTAGGACGCCCCGCAACGAGATGGACTGATAACCTGCGGAGGGTGGCTGGCAGAGACTGGATGCGAAGAACGGATGATAGGAATCAGTAGCGTGTCTTGGTAGGCCTAGATCTAGACGCCTATGTCCAGCAGTGGTCTGCGATAGGCTGATGATGATTTTATACGGCAGTGTCAGGCTGTCAGAAATAACCCACCCAAAGATCCGCAGGCTTGGATTGTGACAGAGAAACCTTGGCAGCGCGTGCATGTAGATTTTCAGGCACATTTCAAGGCAAAACATTTGTGGTCTTGATTGATAGTTATAGCAAGAGGTTTGAAGCAGAATTAGTGCCATCTATGAGTAGCGGGCATATTGTTATACTACTTTAAAAAATATTTTTCTCTCAAGGGTTACCAGACACATTGGTGTCAGATAATAGCAGATCTTTTACCTCAGAAGAATTCCATTCAATATATTCTCCTCCATACCACCCGGCATCTAATGGGCTTGGGTTAATACGCTCGTCAAAGTCAAAAGTCGATAAGAGAAATAAAAGTCGCTAAAATTAACTGATATTCGAATCAATTACGTGGTAAACATGTAATTTATTTTAGATCAAATTAAGTTTATATTGTTAAACGATTATTGATGAAAAATTTCGGTTAGCCAACAGCAACTGGCCCTAAACAAACTTCTCTGATTTTAACTTTGACCAGCTATCACGCTTTCAACAACTCTAAGGGCGACTATATCAACACTCTATATTTCGAAATGTTATAAAATGGGTTCTATATATTCAAATTCAAAACACATTTAATCGTACCTACCACACCCTCACGACAAACACAAACACAACACACACTAACAACATAACACACTCAATTCAATATTCATTCAATTCAATTCAATATTTGTTTATTCAGAAAAAAATACATATGTTAACAATTGCCTGCGGGCCCCGCACTAGGAAAACCTGTATCGCGGGCTCCCAAATTTCGATTAACAATGGTTTGATTTAGCTACTAGTAGACAAATTAACAACGTATTTTTACAATAAAATTAATAATCAATTAAAATAATAAGATTGACAAATAAAAACAATTAAAATCATGAAATTATGATTATTAAATTTAAATAATCATTAAATACAAATAAACATAAATTATTGATTACAGGAGTGAAAACAATAAAAATAAAGCTAATAACAACCAAACAAATACAGAAATATGAGTAATTATATAATAATTGAACTTATAATATTAACATTAGAGAGATTGAAAAGAATATATAAATTAAATTATGTTATTTTATTTGTGGATTTATTTAATAAGTTGACATTTGCTGTGATAGTGCCTATCGAATTGTGACTTTATCAGTACAAGCACTTAAATGGGAGAGAATGCTGAGCATAGCATTGTGTATAGTGTATGATGAGTGTGTGTGTATAAGTGAAAACATTATGTTGATGTATATATATATATATATACATATATGTATGTAAGTGTGTAAAATATTGAATGTGTGTATGTGAGCATGATGTTACTGGAGAAGTGATGGAGTGTATATTCTGTATTATGTTTAGGTAATTACAACCATAAATTTCTCCGTTTCATCGTATGTCCAGGATTGTAAGAGATTTTCAATCAAGATTTTAGTTTCACGAGGGTTACTGGTTTTAAAATTATACTTTTTGATCAATTTATTGTATATGTAGTCATTTAAAAATAAACCGAAACGTTTAGCAAAGGAAGTTTTGATCTGATAAGGATTGCGGAAGTTTGTCACACGCTTATTTAACATTTCCAAGTACTCCGGAGTTTTAAGCAGCGATTTGTGCGTTGAGGTAACAAACTTTACAATATAGAGCTGTCTCAGTGTCAGAAAATTCGCTTCCTGGTGGAGTGCAAATGTGGGGTACCTAAATGGTCTTTTTAACATCACCTTTAGCACAGAGCGCTGGGCTCTTTTCATTTTTATCATAACTGTCTTGTTAGCACCACCCATACACAGTACGAAAGAACTGATTGGCAGAGTGCCACATATACTGTTTTGAGTAAGGTTAGTCTCATGGTATGCACCAGCCTTCTTACTCGAGTGGATATAGATGCCAAATGATCGTTAAAGTTAAGTCTTTCATCCAGGGTAACTCCAAGGTACTTGACATTTAAAGATCTTTTAATAAGGTTGCAACTGCAAAGTGTTTGATTGGATTGGTCGCCAGGTGCTCAAGTGAGAATCTTTACATCATTACTGTCTGGCGAAGTAGCTGCGGTCTTATGGAAATTTAGGCAATAGGATTTGGTTGCGTTAAGAGTGAGTAGATTGTGATCAAGCCAACTGTTCACATTCCCACCTCCGCTAGATGCGTTCATTCCATGTGTCGCCATTAAATAAAATTGCAGTGTCGTCAGCGTAGCATATTATATTGTCGTTCTTCAGCGAAAGGGAGAAAATATCATTAAGGTATATGAGGAAGAGGGTTGGCCCCAATATGCTGCCCTGTGGAACACCAAATGTGGATGTACAGGGAAGGCTGGAGTGGGTTGCGACTCTGACGCACTGCTTTCTTTTAAAAATATAACTGCGGAACCAGTCCAATGCTACCCCTCTGATACCCATGATTTGGAGTTTTTCCAAAAGAATTATTATTGATACAGAATCAAAGGCCTTTTTCAAGTCAAGGAAGATCCCTAGGCAGGATTTACCACCATCTAGATGCTGCACTACTGTATCAGTAAGCAAACTTACTGCGTCCTCCGTGGATCTCCCTTGACGGAAACCATATTGCCCTGGAAAAATAAGATCATTGCTTTCAATAAAACTGACCAACCTTTTTTTGACTACTTATGACAAGATATCGGCCTGTAGTTTTCTGGTTTGTTTTTCTCACCACTTTTATATATGGGTGTAATTGCAGCACACTTCCAGACATCCCGAAATATTCCAGATTCTAGACTTAAGTTAAATATATAACTTAGAGGTTCTAGAATGGCGTCCTTTATATTTTTAATTAGTCTATTAGAAATACCATCAGGACCAGGTGCACAATCCTCCTTTAACTGCAAAATTAGATTATTAATCTCAGCTGTGTCAACCGGCTCAAAGAAAAGAGAGTTCTTTGGTGTCTTTATTTGTTTAGCTTTCAAAGCAAGCGTACGCTCTGTCTCGTTGAACTTTTCTAGAGCTATATTTGCAAGTTTTTGTCCAACTGTGCAATAATACTCATTACAGTGACTAAGAGAAGTAGTGGTTGTATCCTTTATTTTTAAAAGTTCAGAAACGGGATCATTTTTGATATTAGAGAGAGTAATGTCTTTAATGGATTTCCAGAGTTGTTTTGGATTCCTTTTATTTAATTCCAGCTGCTGACCGTAATACTCATTCTTTAGTTTCCTCAACAGCAGATTGTAGAAATTTCGGTAGCGGCGATAAACATGTTTTTTTATTGTGTCACCTGGATGATTACGTACATTCAAGTGCAGTTTATCCCTGTGCTTAGAGCATTTTATCAGTCCTGGTGTCATCCATGGCTTTAAGGTATATTTTCTTCTACTAGCTTTAGCAGTACGAGAGTGAGCGTTAATTGCTTTAGATAGGATGGAGGAAAACAATTTTGTCGCTATGTTTGGATCCTTTTCAAGCCATAGGGTAGACCAATCTGTACTTTTAAGAGAACCACAGATGTTTTCGAAATCGTGTATTGTTTTCAGGTTTATGGTTTTTAACGATGGAAGAGATTTAGTTAACAGTCCAGCGATTATCATGCAATGATCTGTAATGTCTACTGCACAAACTTTGGTTTCCATCTTTAGTTTTGTTTTAACATAAAAGTGATCTAGGCATGTTTTTGAATGTGTCGGCATATCAACCGCCGCTACCATACCCGCTACAACAAAAAGATTTAGATAGTCCTCGCTTTGTTGTTCTTTAACCGCCGTTGGAAGGATATCAATATTGATATCGCCAGTTAAGATAAAACATGGACCCTTATTAATGCTACTAAGCAGTTGCTCCAGCGAATGTGTAAATTTTGCTGTATTAAGGAAGGAGGGAGGGCTATATGTGGCCAGGAGAGATAGTTGGTCAGGGATATTAACATGTAAGCAATTTGCTTCATGTAAAGTTAGTTGGCTGACCGCGTGAGACCATTTGTTTTTTATATAGACTACAACACCGCTTGACTTATTTATGTATTTTGTGGTTTTATACAAGGTGTAACCATCTAGTTGCGGCTGTAATGAGGATTCATTAATCCAACATTCAGTCAGAACCAATATATCTATGTCGAGATTTAATCTTTGTAACACCACAGTAAGATTGTCGAAATTACGTTGTATGCTCCGAATATTTAAGTTTAATATTACAAAGTTATATTCATTCAAGTAAGATTTACAATTTTCTACATTGTCGATTGTGTGGCACTTGAGACTAAGGCTGATGTCTAATTCGTCAAATATCTTTAAAACACTCATTTTTATATTTGAATGGAAAATAATAAAACATAAACAGTAAAAGCCACAGAAGGATACAGAAATTTATATTATGTAATGTGAGAAGTAATTTATATTTATTAGATTGTGTAAAAGTGATAGTGTGATGACCCAATAAAACACACTCATCTACACAAATAATTACTAATGCAAATACTTTTAATTGTAATAATTGTGTTATTATCATTATCCTTGACGCTAAATATGTGTACTATAATTATGTTATTATAATTATGTTATTATAATTATGTTATTATAATTATATTATTATAATTATGTTATTATAATTATGTTATTTTAATTATGTTATTATAATTATGTTATTTTAATTAAGTTATTATAATTATGTTATTATCATTATCCTTGTCGCTAAATATGTGTACTATAATTATGGATACTTTAATATATTTGAATAAATTTAATTGTATATAGGCTTACTTAACTTAGATAATATTGATGATTATTTTGTTGATTTGCTTAATTGATGTTAATAATTGTTAATTGTGACACATAGGTACACCTATTTCTTATAGGGTGGGATCCTAGGGACCTGAGGCATAAGCTTTGCCTAGTTCAGGCTCCAGTCTCAAACTCTAATTATTGTTAAATGTTATTACTATTGTTTCTGTATATTTTTTGTGAGAAAATAAAGAAATTATTATTATTATTTATATAAAAAATCATCTTAAAAATATTTGTTTATGTTATTTTTTACGTTATCTGTGCAATCTCACGGGAAAAAGAAAGAGATGGAGTTATGAAATTTGTGTACTATTTTATACCCAAAATAAATAAAACACAATTTTATTTGGTTACGATATATTTCGCCTTACATGGCGTCTTCAGTCGTATGACATTAAAATTAAGAAAATATAATAAACTTACTTAATTTTTTTTTTTTTTTTTTTTAGGTTAAGATATGAATATGTGTGTCTTTGTAGTGTAGGTGTGTGTCCGTGTTGTGTATGAAAATTGTTAGTAAGTCAAGAGTCAAGTCTGTGTCACAATTGTATGTTCAGTCCTGGTCTGTAATGAGCTCCTAATGTCCAGATGTATGATAGTTCCCAGGTGCGTAGTTGAATATTGTCAATTTTATTAAATGATTTTATGATTCTAACGGTGTAACAGTCATTGAATTTGGAATTATGAATTCGAGCGTGAGATGGTATTGGTAGTATGCTATTTATGATGGAATCTGTGGTATGGCGATGATGATTCATACGGATGTGCAATGGGTTTATTGTTTCACCTATGTAGAATGATGGACAATGGCGGCATTCCAAAATGTAGATGACAAATTTCGTTTTGCAATTGCAATTTGGTTGAGATTTCAATATGCTTGTGAAGTTTTGTGTGGAGATGGAAGTGTCTGAATTAATAATGGGACAAGTTTTGCATCGGGGTTGTGAACATGGAATGGTTCCTGCGGATGATATGACATCCAATTATTCCAATATCTCCATTTTAATAGTTGTCATCCACATCACGTAAAAAAATCCATACCATACTCACTATCGATACGCGGACGAAGAATCTGTAATGACGCTGACAAACTACAATTATATGACAACAAAATTACTCAAGCGCTTACTAACCGACAATACCAAAAAAAAAAAAAAAAAAAAAAAAAAAAGTAAGTTTATTATATTTTCTTAATTTTAATGTCATACGACTGAAGACGCCATGTAAGGCGAAATATATCGTAACCAAATAAAATTGTGTTTTATTTATTTTATTATATAACTATAATTTTATACCCAATAAGTACTTCTTTCTTTTCCCCGAGAGATGGCACGAGTGCCTTTTTAATTTTAGAGCGCATTCCTAATAGAAACCTACTATTAATATTTCATCACTATAATTTTAAAATAATAGTTTTTTTTTTAGCCAAAAAGGCACCCGTGGTATTATTATGTTCCATGGCGACAGAGGTATATATTCTGTTCTCTTCTCATGTGGTTCTCTCTTTTTGTGATTGCATAGTGGGCGGCAGCTTCTGTTCTCGTATTTAGACTGGCGATTTTTAGACCTATTAGATTATTTGATCTTAGGACATTTCCTTATTGTTCCTTAGGCTGAGTTGCACCAAAGTTTCTGTTAAAGTAATTGTAACGATTAAAGTTAAAAATGGCGTCGAATGTACCAGCTGTGATTCGACTTTCAAAATTAAACTGTAGGTAATATCGACGCCATTTTCAACTTTAATCGTTACAATTGACCGCCTCCCCAGACTAGTGGCCTTTGGCGTTGTATCCGGAGGTCGTGGGTTCGAATCCCACCCATGGCACAAAAAAATTGTCATGGTCTGGGCGTTTAAAAAATATAATGTGTATTATATAGTTGTTTCTAGTACAAGCCTAGACCTTAGTTTGTGACCAGAGCAATTTGTGTAAATTGTCCTACATATTAAAAAAAAAAACTTTAACGGACACTTTGGTGCTTACAATCAACAGAGCTTACAATCATTAAACCATCAATTATTGCAGATGTTGTATTTGGTTAATTAATAAAAAAACCGTATGTATAATTCAATTTTAATTAAAATTACTATGCATAAAAAATATATTCATTTTCTTTTTCAAATATTTATGTTAATACTAAACGGATTGAAGTGAGGTTTGAAGGTGATATTACAGCACAGAGGGACCAACAAAATACCATGTAACTTTTTATTTTAAGTTTTACAAATTAAGGATTTTTTTTACAAATTCCAACTCGATTATTGCTGGCATAAGAATTATTAGCAAATTCTTATTATAAAAAATGTCAACACTGAATCCTGCCTGATGCTCATGAGTTTTCTAACTATTTGTGTTTAAGTTAATAAAAAAATGTAATGCCCTAAGCGGAAATTTTGAGAACAAAGAATGCGAGCATGTGATTAGTGAAATGTTAACGCCGTAGTAAAGTTAAATCGAAAGTTATTTTTTCAAGGGACATAGCATAACACTAGCGTTACTTATTAATGATGAAAACATGGAATATCGATTTTATCGTACACAAAGTGAACGAACCTTATACATAGGGAAATACATGGGTGTATCGATACTAGACCGCCGATTGCGCCTTCCGCAAAAAAAATCGGATGCCCGTCTGTGTTTCTGTCCGGGTCTGTCCATTGGAAAATTAAAAAAAAAGTACTATTACAGCGGCCTTATTCTGTTTTTTTTAAAGGTAACGTTAGATTGTCAAAATAACGAAATACATTATGTACCAGAAACTGTCAAAGCTATCACCTGTAACACAAGGGTATAAAGGGCATGCCTTTTTTAGTTATTGTTTTGCTGATTGTTTAATGTAATTTTTAAAGGATTTTGTTATTTTGTCAAGCTAACGTTTCCGTTATAAGAAACAGAGGCTCTACCATGGGTTTGCGCTTTGTAGAAACGTAACGTATTCATTTACGTATACGTGAGCATCAACCAATTGGATCGCTTTATTCAATCGTGTTACCAAAAATAAAGCGATCCTATTGGTTGTTGCTCACGTATACGTAAATGAATACGTTACGTTTCTACAATGCGCAAACCCATGGTAGAGCCTCAGTATGTGGGGGCAAACACTTTTACAAATACGTGCAGGGTATCCAGCGCGAGCTGTGAGGTTTTACACCCTCCTCAACGAAGCCTGTAGATGGTATTCTGGGTATAAACCGTTCAAGTGGTCAGTAGTCCTAGAGTGAGTTTTTTTAACATTTATTTTCGCGTTAACTTTACTGCTGCGTTTACATTTTGTCCAATCAAACGCTCGCATTTTTAGTTCTTGAAATTCCCGCTTGGAGCGCTGAACTATTTCCCATACAAATTTAGTAAATATAGTTAACTTAAACGCAAAATAATAGCTAGAAAACTCACACTAGGGGTAATAACCCATCTATAAACAGTTGCACAAGTTGGTATAGTGAAACTGGGACGACATTTAGGTACCTACTATAAAAATGTTATCAAACTACTTAATATACATTTGGAATGTATATTAAGTAGTTTGATAACATTATATTATTATTGTCTTAAATTAGAAGTTACTTATCTTACCTATTAGGTTCGAGTGAAAAGGATGATTATAAGAAAAGGGACTAACAAGTATTGCATTAGAAGGTTCTTTGCTATTTTTTTTTTAAATGTTAGAATATACATATCATTTTAAAATACCCTTGGTTCAAACCTAGTTTGAAACCGAGAAAAAATTAACCAAAACAGGAAATTTTAATTTTTGATTTCGAAAATATAGCCTAAAATAAGAAACTTATTTCATATATTTTTTAAATAAAAAACTGGTTTTTGAGATATTAATATTTGAAATCTGTAATCCAAATGCTGCGTTAGGTGTTTTTAGTTGGGGGAAGCCCTATCACTAGGCCGACCGACCGAACTTGTTACCACCGCCACACAGATGCAAAAACCGTCAAATGACCTAATCATGTTTCGGTTTTAGTCAGTGGGTTCGCCTGTTTTCTGGAGATAACTGCTTCGATATCTTGTCGAGGTGGTAGTCTCCTTTCATGGTGCGGTTACAAAACGGGCGCATAATTTGACGAGAATATTAAAATAGACTCGCAGATTCGTCTTTGTCCATTACAACTGCTTCGATATCTTGTCGAGGTGGTAGTCTCCTTTCATGGTGCGGTTACAAAACGGGCGCATAATTTGACGAGAATATTAAAATAGACTCGCAAATTCGTCTTTGTCCATTTCATAACCTCATTTAGCCGGCATAGTAGGTGCGGTCAATATTGTTAAACAACAATTTATTGGTCGATCTCATTCATTGAGTTTGTAGGCTGCTTACCATCAGGTAGATACAAAGTCACATCCCGTGCTCTAATAAAAAAAAAACAAGGGTAACTAGAATCCTATTGTAAATTAAATTAAAAAAACAGTATGTACCTACTATTGGATAAAAGTGGTGCAATATCGTTCCAATATCGAGCCCATTGGACTTCCAACGATAATAAAAACCTCTTAATGGGTTGTTGAATTCTGGCTGGTACGGAGGCTGCTCTGTGGTTGAATTAGATGAGGGTGTTTAAAAATGGTAATTCTGTAGGATGTATATATATATATATATTATGTGTACGATCAACGCCATTGCTGGCCATTTTTTTTTTATTTCATGAATTAATTTTAAAACATTCTTAGATAACACTTATGGCCTTATTCATAAAAATAGTTTGCTCTTTCACATATGTTATTTTTTGTTGCTAAAAATAAAGACAAAACTTAGGTGTTCTTCAAAGACTCAAATTTTTTTTTTTATAAATTTGGTGTTAGAATATAACAATACGAATAATAATATAATACGTGGTGACCGAGTTGGTTAGACCTTAGACTTAAAAACACTTAGGTCCCTGGTTCGAATCCAGGTACCAATGAGTTTTTAAATTTAAGTACATTTGTTTGTTTGTTTGACAACACCACTATAGTGCCTCGGAGAGAACGTTAACCTGTCGGTCCCGATTTCACTATATCAACTTGTGAAACTTGTAAATAGATGGGTTATTGAGTCAAAACATCGCGGCGAGCTTGCCACTTGTTCGGTGGCATTAAAAACCCCTCCACTGGGTACCCTGGGACCGTCTAGGCGATCTCGGGCGCTGTAAGGCACCCGTGATGATATGTATGTATGTGTAATATAACAAAATTTGACATTATAAGTAGGTATTTATTATACGTGAAGGTGATGTCACTGATGAATATGAGGATCGTCTGATGAACATTTTCCAACATTTCGGGGGGTTCCATTAATAATATGTAAGACAATTCACACATATTGCTCTGGTCACAAACTAAGCTCTAGGCTTGTACGATGTGTACCGGAAACAATGATATAATAAGTATTATATTTTATAAACACCCAGACCATGGCAAACTGTACAGAAAAACGTACTGATATTTTTTTGCCATGGGTGGGAATCGAACCCACGACCTCCGGATACAACGCCAAAGGCGCAACGCCTAGTCTACGGAGGCTGTATTACTTTCGCAGCAAGGAAAAAATTACATATCGAGAGATTTTCCCCAGTTTTATTGTTTGTTATTGGTACATTCTACGTGAACATCGAAAATAAAATTGTAAAATAATAAATAAATAAAAATAAATACACGGGTGCCAATTTGGCTCCCTAGAACCGTTTAAACGGCCTCAGGGTCCCAGCGGAGGGATTAACCCATCCTCATTTCACCGATGGTATTCGGAGGCAACACCTAACAAGTGGCGAGCTTGTTGCGGTGTTTATGATGAAATAGCCTCGTTGTATAAAGCGGTCACCCATCCCAGGCCGGTCTTGTTGTCATCTGCTTAACCTTGTTATCAGTTGCGCAGTGACTTAACCACTAGGCTGGGGCCGCTTTTTTTATAAAATAAAATTTTTATAAAAGCTTTAATTGTAAAATAAAAATCCAAAAACTACTCTTCCATAGATGGGCAAAAACTTAATAAAGTGAAGTTAAAAATTCAAATCTATGATTGTCAGTCTATGAATAAGAGTCCATTGTTTTTGTACTTATGTATACATAGTGCATCTATCTAGATGCCCAGTGTCTGAAAAATTGCCACGCTCTACCGGACGTGGTAATTGCATTTTGCTTTGCTTTTTCTGTTCAGCGTTAATTTACAGGCGCCTGTAATAAAATGGCTCGATATCAAAGCTGGGACTCGGGGTTATTATGAATAAATTTACCTACAAATATAGCTACAATTTACTATACTTATATTAGAACAATTATTAAACTAAAATAAGTATGATTAGGATCAGTTAACAAGACTTAATTGGATTTATATACGGGTGGCCGAGTTGGTTAGACCTTGGACTTAAAAACACTTAGGTCCCTGGTTCGAATCCCGGTGTGTACCATTGAGTTTTTAATAAAAAAAATTATGTACATTTGTTTGACAATACCACTATAGTGCCTCGGAGAGCACGTAAAGCTGTCGGTCCCGATTTTACTATACCAACTTGTGACACTTTATAGATGGGCTATTGAGTCTATTCAAAACATCGCGACGAGCTAGCCACTTGTTCGGTGTAGACTCATACCATCGGCTACGAAGAGGTGGTATTAAAAGGGTACTCTCGAGGCCGTCTAGGCAGTCTCAGACGCCGTAAGGCACCCGTGATGATATGTACCTATGTATGTACTTAATTGGATTGATGAAGACTTTGCAAACGGACGCTTTAATTTAAATATTGACACTAACAATCGTGCTTCTTCTTAGCCAATTTTGATTATAGATGAAATTCATTTAAGTTATAGATATCGGGGGTTAGTAATTTAACAACTGATTGAGTAACGAATTAATTATTGTAACGTCACAAGAACAAAAAAAATGGCGATTGTGACACCAATATAAAAATTAAGGATAATCGGAAAAACTCATACATCGTTGTGGCGCGTCTAGTGAACTGGCTGGCTGTCCAGACCGATGACCTATTTGTATACCATCGCAGGCAATGCAATTAAAAGAAGGGAGAAGCTTCCAGAGGTGCGCAGGGCAGTCCGAAAGGGCTATGTCCAGCCCCTTCCAAGGGCTAAACAATTGTTTATAATACACAGAACTTCACAAAACACAGTACACACTACACTTTAACAAGTTTGATTGTTCCTAAATCCTTTTATATATTTTTTTTTAAAAAATACTCGGAGCGGCGGTGCGGTTTGGTTAATTCCTTCATCCCACTCACTCATTATGGTCGACCAGAAGGTAGTTGCAAAAACCAGATGACTTTTACAACTACCTTCCGGTCCACCAATTGAGTGAGTAGGACGAAGGTATGGAAGGATGATGTGTTAGAGGAAGAAGAAAGACGGATTTGCCAATGTTTGTTACGTTGACACACATGTATTTTTTGTTATGTTATTTTTTACATTTTTGTATGTATCAACCTTAGGGCTCCCAAGGGTATTCTGAGTCTACAGCTAAAAGTGATCAGATCCGCTAAAGAGTTTCACAAGTAGGTATAGTGAAACTGTGACTGTCAGCTTAACGTGCTCTCCGAGGTACTTTAGTGGTGTTGTAAAATTGGTACACACCGGGCTTTGAAACGGGGACCTAAAAACTGTAGTGTTTTAAGTCTAATTTATTTTGAGCGTGATTGCTTTGTGAGCAATTTCATCCAAATATGATTTACCTTGGGATATGTTGTTATTAAATAAAAGTGCAATCAGGATGATTACGCGCACAACGCCAAACCAAACTTTAATCCATATGATGCAATTCTGACGTAATGTAAACATAGAATATTTTACCGAAAACTACATAATTTTGGTTAAAGTTTAGCTCAACGTTGTACGGCGTAATAGGACCTAATTCCCTTAAATTTACTTACTTCAATAGAATCGTAATATAGTATAATCAGACTATTTTTTTTATAATTTATAGTAATAAGTGTTCTTAAAGGTAAATTTGAAAGGTTCTGCGTTGGGCTAATATGAGGTTCTACTACTCAAATCAAACAACTTTCCGATGGAACCATGTCTCCCAAATTAAAAGAAAAATTGGCTTCCCATACAAGTTGGTAATTTTAATGGAAAAGGCATTTTTTCTTTTACATAAATGGGAAAAGTTGTTCGGTTTGATCCAGTAGAACCTCATATTAGCTCAAAGTACAACCTTTCAAACTCCATTTATATAAAGTAATAAGAACTAGGTTTAACTCAAAGCTAAGTCAAGACTTGATATTTGAGTCTAAAAGAAAGCTCAAAAAGTTGATCTAGAGAGAAAGCTTCGCTGAAGTTGTTTCACGTAAGAGCTGAACTTTTGAGTCGCGACTTACCTACCTACGTTTGTTTTCAGACTCTATGTGTGATTGCTTTCTGAACAATTTCCAACCGATTGCATTTGAACTTCCTTGAGGTTGTTATTAAATAAAAGTCCAATCAAGGCTCCAATTCCCTTAAAACTTACTTCAATCGAATCGTAATCGTACCCATAATATAATCACACCCGTTTTTTTTTTGACAGTTTTCTATGGGTTAGCAGAATACGAAATATGAAAAATTATAAATAAATATCATCACTTACGGTGCCCAATCCCACCTCGTCGTAGCTGATGGTATGAGTCTGGACCGAGCTAGCTAGTGAAAATGGGCCGATAGCTTAACGTGCTCCCCGAGGCACTATAGTGGTTTTGTTAAACAAATGTACATAAATACCTATTTTTATTAAAAACTCATTGGTACACACCGGGGTTTGGACCAGGGCCCTAGGTATTTTTTAGTCTAAGGTTAACCAAGTCGGTCACTGAAAAATTATGCTATTGTGGTTAGGTAGATATATCGTCGTTTCTGGTACACATAGTACAAGCCTATTAGATCTTTATTTGTGACCAGAGCAATATTGTGTAAATTGTCCTACGTATTGTTATTATTATTATAAGCGATTAAAAGAAAGTATTTGTACTATTATTTCTTCTGTGACTAAAGTTAATTTATGAGAATTGAGGCCCAAATTGCATAAAAATAACTCTTTCAAAGGGTTACTTAAGAATCTAATATTTACTGTTGCCTATTATAAAAAAAAATATTATTGAATAACGTACGAAAGTAAACGCTTTAAATTAAATAACTTAAATCAATTATAAAATAAATATAGCATTAAATAAAAATTATTATCTAGTATTAAATAAGCACATAGATATTCCATATTCCAGAGAGTATTTTATTTGTATTTACTTATGCAAACACTTAACACAACTAAATTAACACAATTAACTTTGCACAGTATACAAGTTATGTACAAAGGCGAACTTAATGCTTTAGGTATTATCTAACAGCTAACCTTTAAGATTGTTGTTACGCAGGCTATTTAAACTGTTGGTTTTATATTATAAAAAAAACTATTATCAGGGGGGTTAGCCAAGAACATATGGATAGCTATGAATCAAAAATCTTGCCTAACACTATATGTGGGTTTTGTTAGCTAACCCGTACCAGTATTTCGCGCTAGCATGAAAATCAGCTGTTTTGGCGTTTTATTTAGATCATGTTAACATTTGTTAGTATTTTTAGCAATGCAAACAAAATGATAAAATTACCACAAAATATGATTTCTGACATCTGCCATTTTGACATTTACCTTAAACGTAAAAAAAGCCAAAAATATATATAAAAAAATTATATTTCATCATCATCATCATCATAATTTCTTCCAGAAATTAATGTTTTTATAATTTGTATCTCCAAAAATTTTTTCTCCATTATTCAGTAAAGTAAATAAAAAACTAAAATCTACAAAGTTATTAAACACATAAATTAAACAAAATTATATTATAAAACCAAATATTTATAGTTCGAAAAATAATTTCAGATTATTAACCTAATTTTAAATTCGCGGTAAAATACGGATTGTTTGACATCTGTCAAAGATTAACAATAAAAATTCACCTCCAACGCGATGTTAAAAATGTTAACATTTATTGGTCACGTTTCGCAAAAAAAACGACTGTTACTAACGTCAGATGTTGGTATTTATCGATATTTTTTCCAAAAAAAAAACGTACAATGCTAGCGTCGCGCTAATATTACCAGCTAACAAAACGCACACTGTGTATGACGTTTTGAAAGACGTCACCAAGGAAACGAATGGAAACGAAGTGTGATCACTATACATGTTTTTTATATACATGGTGACTTTGAAAGGATGTACTTTGGGCTAATATAAAGTTCTGGTGATCAAATGGAACAACTTTTCCCATGGAACCAAGTGTCGCAAATGAAAAAAAATATTGCTTTCTCCATACAAACTATTAATGCTAAAATGATCAATTTGTATGGGGATACCAAAAATTTTTTTCATTTGCGGCACATGGTTCCATGGGAAAAGTTCTTCGATTTGATCAGCAGAACCTGATATTAGCCTAAAGTACATCCTTTCAATTTCACCCTGTATATAGGACAATTTACTCATATTGCTCTGGTCACAAACTAAGCTCTAGGCTTGTACTATGTGTACCAGAAACAACGATATAATACATATTATATTTTATAAACATGCAGACCATGACATTGGGTAACACACAGAGATATTCCTTTAAGTCTGTGGGTATCAAGATGTTTGATTGATGGCGTTGTCCATGTGTTCTTGGCTAACCCCTCAGAAATGATTAATAATTGAAAGAAAGGAAGAAAGAAAGAAAGAAAAACTTTATTTGAACACCACGCACAGAATACACACAAATAATTAACAAAATACAAAATAAGTTAGAGGTTTGTTGCGCGGCGACAAACAGGAAATCAGCTCAGCACATGCTACAGCAATAGATTGCTGTAACGCTGATTTTCAGCTGATGCCTTGAAGAGGACGTGCGGCTTTGTGAGAGAATAAGAAAAAGTACACCAAATACATACAGAAAATAATTACTCAAACAATTATAAGTATTGTCATCTCACTCTTTTTACTTAACACAACATATGCAAGAGACACCGGGTGATAGAAGAAGGGCGTTGGAAGTTTTTGGAGGTTGGCAGGGCGACTGAGGTCAATCTAGGCTCGTTGCATAGAGCAGTACAAATTGTTAATGATAAATTAATATTAACAATCCAGACTACACGTTACAGTTTGGAGTTTAAAGTTTGGAAAATATATATTTTTTTGGAAATTATAGGGGAAACTGTATTGTATAATTTAACGAATATTAAATAGAACCTTAAAACACACATTGTACGAGTATTACACTATGTCTATGGTGTACAGTGTGTAGGAAGATGAGTGAAATTATTGTCACGTTACACCCGCTCCATATTATATTTATGTATTTTATTTTATTTGTCTTCATATCATTTCATACATTTTTTTAAAATGACCACCAAATGTATCATAATACACCGTTTTCAGGGAAAATTCCAGGTAGTAAAAACATGGTTAAATTGGTTAATATTTGTATGTAATACTCCAGAATTTTGACAGCTAGAAATTTCCCTTCTGTGAACGTTCCAAATTTTTCATTTAGTTTTCATGAAAACTTAGGCTTTGGTTATCAAATCAGATTCCTAACATTTTAAATTTTAATTTTAATTATATAAACTATGTATTAGGTAATATTGTAAATTAAAACATATTCTTTAGGTATTTACACATTTTTAGACACTTAAAACACTAAAGCTTAGCGTCTCCTCTGACCGCTAGGTAGCTTCAAAAGTTCCCATACTAACCAAAAAAATACTGGCACTCTATAAATTAAAACTAAATATGAATTTTAATCGTAGAGCTCTAAAATCGTCTTTAAATATCTTGGACCGGCGATTTTTCGTGAGTCTCGAGGAAGCTTAAGAAAGAAGAAGAAGTCTAGCTACAGTGGCAGTGATCGACTGGTTCTCATCCTTGAAACCTTGAACCTGCTACGTCGAGAACCAGGCGCGATCCTGTCACACTTCCTTAAAGACTCCGGGTCCTGGGGTTGCGGCCTCCGGGATTTGCCTAGACTCCACTTCGCTCGGGCGTCTGCTCTGAGGGTTGGAGAACCTCCTTGTGCTGCAGGACCTCGCCTCTGGCTTCGAGCCTTGTGTGACGAGGCCATCTGACTTCTCGTCTCAGGCATTGGCCTGAGAGACGGGAATTCACCTCTTCGTGTACGGCTGCCTCTACAGCCGTGCCGCCCGCCGTCTACGTGCTGCCGTCGTGCCGCCGCCTTCCCCTTGCTGCTGTCATCGTGCCGCAAGAAATGGTTCACGGACCTCACCTCAGGCCTAGAGCCTTGAGAGTCGAGGCCATCTGAGTCCTCGTCTCAGGCATCAGCCTGAGAGACGAGGCCTCGCCTCATCGTGTGCGGCTGCTACAGTCGTGCGTGCTTGCTGCTGCTGCCATCCTGCCGCCGCCTTCCTGCTTGCCTGCCTACTTCTGTTGTCGTCGCCTGTCTACGTACCAGTCTGCGTGCCAGTCGACGTGCCAGTCCTCGAGCCTGTCCCTCGTCAGTCCCTCCATTCTTCCCATACTATACGGTCAGAGTTTCAGTTTATAATACGCATATCCATTGTAGGCAGGGCCAACATTTATTAGGTAGGTCTCTTACATAGTTACTGTACTCAAAACCAACTTTACTTGTAAATATATATTTTTAAATAAACTTGTATTTAACCCATTTAACTTAATCTTTCATTTTTAAATTTTTTAAAACCCCCCCCCCGCTACATTATGTTTAGGTATATACGTGGAGGCCGAGTTGGTTAGACCTTAGAATTAAAAACACTTAGGTCCCTGGTTTAAACCCCGGTGTGTACCAAATTTTAAATCTAAAAAAAATATGTAGGTACTTTTGTTAAACAACATCACTTTACGAGTAATGCCTGGGTGAGCACATTAAGCTGTCGGTCCCAGTTTCACTTTGCCAACTTGTGAAACTGTTTATAAATGGGTTATTGACTCTGAGTCTCTCCAATCATCGCGACGAGCTTGCCACTTGTTCGGTGTAGACTTATACCATCGGCTACGAAGAGGTGGTATTAAAAACCTCTTTGCTGGGTACTCTGAGGCCGTCTAGGCGGTCTCGGGCGCCGTAATGCACCCGTGATGATATGTATGTATGTAATTGTATGCAATGTAAAAGCAAACAGCAGAGAACTATTTCACCAAAATGTTCCGACTACACCCTGAATCAAAATCGCATGTTTGCATGTGAATAGGAATTTAAAGCCATTTTTCATTTCTCTGCTTGTTTCGCATGCGTCCTCACAATACACGACATCTCGGATCTGTGCCAAATCTAGATTTGGCTAAATGTTCTGCGGGGTCTGCTTAAAATAATGCTAAATTGGGATCTTATTCCTGAAACAAATGACGATGTTATTTCTTTTTTGGTTGATATTAATTTCCTGAAAAAAAAAAAAGGCAGATGTTTTTGTTTTGTGGGTTAAAAGTTTCGGATATTCAGAGAGAGATCAGATCAAAAACTAAGAAAGAACGTTTATGTTTTTCATTGTTTTATACATACATAGTTATACAATTTGCATATTATATATACATATTGTCATATATTATACGTGAATATTAACATATTATTATACTTAGGTCCCTGGTTCGAATCCCGGTGTGTACCAATGATTTTTTAATTAAAATAAATATGTACATTTGTTTCACAACACCACTATATTGCTTCGAAGAGCACGTAAAGCTGTCGGTCCCGGTTTCACTATACCAACTTGTGAAACTGTTTATAGATGGGTTATTGAGTCTATTCAAAACATCGCGACGAGCTAGCCACTTGTTCGGTGTAGACTTATACCATCGGCTACGACGAGGTGGGATTAAAACCCCTCCTCTGGGTACCCTGGGGCCGTCTTGGCGATCTCGGGCGCCGTAAGGCACCCGTGATGATATGCATATGTATGTATGTAATATTAACATACGTTATATGTGAAAATCAAATTGATTCATTAAAATTATAAAATGTTTTAATACTACATTTATTGTACCTCTGTTTTTTTGTTCTAATAAATAAATAAATATGGCAGGAAACATTAATAAAGACAGCTTTATTTTTGAAAATGGAAAACATTAAATGATCCAATCACTTCAAAAAAGCCGTCATATATTCTTTCCTAGTTTTTGATAGATCTCTGATTATTCTATCAGTGATTCCCAAAGTGGTCCAGTTACCTAGTGGTGAGTCTCCCGTGGTCAACGGGAGACTCGACGGGGGCCTATTCCATAAACGTGACCTTTGTAATTATAATAAAAATAATTCATAATAATGCAACAATATTTTATTCTAAAAACAAATCACTGTGGATCTAGCAGACGCCTCATGGTTGAGTACACCATATGCTTCCTAGCAGCACTGACATGTTTTGCCTTATAACAATGCATAATGGACAGATATTTACTAGAGCATTTTGTATCCACCTGATGGTAAGCAGCCCTACAAAATCTATGAATGGGGTCTATCATTACATTGTTATTTAACAGAATCGATCGCCAACTTTATAGGTCACTTGACGGTACTTACTCTATTATACTTTAAAATAATAATCCTATATATTATGTCCTTATATAGATATGTCTTATGTCTAGAATTTTTAATAAGAAGTGGGTTCGATTCCCACCCATGGCAAATAAATATTAGTACATTTTTTCTGTATAGTTTGTCATGGTCTGGGTGTTTATAAAATATAATATGTACTATATCATTGTTTCTGGTGCACATAGTACAAGCCTAGAGCTTAGTTTGTGACCAGAGAAATTTGTGTAAATTGTCCTACATATTATTATATTATTATCATAATAAATAAGTACGTCTAGAAACAGGATAGCTTTTTATCTTAGAAGAATAAAGCCATTGTTGTTCGAAAGCCAAAATGGTGAGGATTAAAAAGGTTTAAGCCGAAATGCTCGTTTTATGACTTGGTACCAAATTTCCTTTATTAAGGCTCGTGAGCACCAATTTAATTCTTTAACCAAAAGCTTTTTGTTTTTTTAGGCAGGTTGGTTCAGGTATTTTTTTTTTATTGGAGCCATAGAGTATAATTAATATATACAAAAATAGAGACATCGGTCAACGTTTTGAGCAACAACGCCATCTCGTGTTTAGTGCAAGTAAACTTTACAAATATATTTCGCGCTATATTTTCAAATATGTTTTATTATATTTTTATTTATGTCAATTTTCCAATCGTTTGATAAATTTACTTACACCACACATAACTTTTAAGATATCAGTAGAATGACTTTATCCAACGATTGAAAAATTCCTTAACCAAAGTTATTATAAATAAAACACAGATAGTTAATAGGTATAGTTAATACGCATAATTTCAATTTACAATTGAAATAAGTATAGTAAGGGGCATAGGTAGCAACACGGAATAGAAAAAACAAGTGGAAATGCTATAAAGCACCAAATGTATTAGAACCGGTGTCGCCAAAATCATATATCTATAAGTATAGAATCTATAACCACTTCGTCCTGATTGGTTGCAAATATATACAGCAATTTTAAACACTATTCTTCAAATAATTAGATTTAAATTCATATAAAAAAATAATCATGCCATCTATCATAAAGTAGTAAGAACCTCCTATAAAAGGTTCTGCTATTCCTACACAGATGGCGTGATTACTACAACATTCGAATAAATGTTTTGTTCAGTCGAAATAAGGCATATTATCTTTTATATAAAAAAAGTATTTTAGTTTATTCTAGAACTTTCCTTGCATAAAAATATAATAATTTGCATAAAAGCTATAAAACTTTTAGAATATATAAAGGCTTAAAAAACTGATTTTTGAGATAAGTTTATTTTTTTAAGTTGAGTTGGGTGACGTTGTCGTGACGTGAGCACGAAACAAAACTTTGGGACGCAATCTTAATATAACTAGCATTTCTGTAATAAAAATAAAGAAATTAGGCAGAATAAAAAAAATATTTTTGCCTGGAATATTACATTATTTTATAAAAATATTTTTTATCGTTATTTAAAAAAAAATGAGTTTTTAGTCGCAATGGTACAGACCCCAATTTTTAATATAATATCATAAACACTTCCAATACCTCTATGTACTCGTATGTAGTAATAAAAAAAAACACGGTAACTTGATTAAAAAGCTTAACGATTTTCAAAGTTGGAAATGCTGTTAGTTTTGTATATTTATATCCTTTTTTTATATTTAAATATCATCTTCTATAAAATATTCAGAACATATGGTGCTTGATTTTGTTGGCATCCAATTAATTCTACCTGTTGCATCAATACATTTCCCTTTGACTGTGGCGTCTTTGGGAAACCTAAAAATATTTTAAATAAAGGTTAGAAAGTTGGTTAAGTTCTTATTGATGACCTTTCAATGATTTTAATGAAATTATATATAAACCGCTCATTGTAACAATATGGTAAATGGTAAGTAATGGTAATGGTAAGTAATTGTAACAATGGTAGCCTACTAAATTTAAATTATTCAATTTTATAAACTATTAATTTCAATTTATTTTTACAAACAACTGTTACTGTGTCTAAATATGAACACAATTCTTCTAACTAAAAATTGCTGCTGCGCTATAAAGATTTTTTTATGTATGTGTTTTAAGGTAAACCAACCAAATTGTGCTCACTTATACGTATAGGGAGTTTATCGTTATAAAGAGTTTACACGTACATTTTATTATTCCACACTATTAAAAAAAATGTATGCGATACAATTTGAATAACACTAACCGAGTAGCAAAGAACTTTTGAAAACCAAATTTCAATCTAAAGTATTCTTTATTACAATTACATAAGGTTGATTTTAACTTCATTTAAACTACAATTATTAGTAAACTAAAATAAGCTAAGGTTTTTAAAGAATACTAACAAAATCGTACTTACCGATGATACGAAACACCTCCATTACGAAGATTTTTTCTCCTACTATCGTTTTTGCACTCCAGAATGCAACAATACGGCATATTTACAATAATTATGCGGAAAAATCAGGAACGACGCGAGACTACCAACTCGAAGCGATGTTAGACACGACTGATAACGATTGGGATCAAATAAGCGTAGCTACGCTTAATTGTGCCACACTAAACACGCCTACTTTGCACTTCCACTTGTTTTTTCTATTCCGTGGGTAGCAACTTAAATCTGTAACTTATATTCCGCGCAATTTGTTATAACACTGTGATTGGAGGAGTGCGCATGTGATCTGGTGACGATACCTACAAAGTCCATGAATGGAGTCGATCAATAATTGTTGTTAATTAAGAATTGAGCGGCGACATAGACTAATTTGTATTTTAATATCCTCTCTGTTTTTCGTCAAATCAACTGCCTTGCTTTTCATAACCGCACCCTGAATGCTGCCACTTCGATAAGAAATCGATGCAGTAAGATCCTGAAAACCATAGACTATTATACCTAGTATTAGTTAATTTTATATACTAATAAAAAATCGGCAATTACATATTATATAATATATATATTATTATCATCACGGGTGCCTTACGGCGCCCGAGACCGCCTAGACGGCCCCAGGGTACCCAGCGGAGGGGTTTTTAATCCCACCTCGTCGAAGCCGATGGTATGAGTCTACACCGAACAAGTGGCTAGCTCGTCGCGATGTTTTGAATAGACTCAATAACCCATCTATAAACAGTTTCACAAGTTGGTATAGTGAAACCGGGACCGACAGCTTAACGTGCTCTCCGAGGCACCATATAATAATTTTAATAATAATGATATTGTAAACTAAATGTAATAAAATAAAAATATTTATACTAATTAATATTAATCAAGTAATTATGGATTGAGATATGTCTGTAGTTCTGTACCGACTTCAAAAAAATTCACATGCCGATGTTGGTCGAATATGCGGACAAAAAGACTTTAAGACCATGTACTTAATTTATAACCATATTCTGTGAATAAAGATTTCATTTCATTTCAATTCAACTGTCGGTTTTAGTCTGTGGTTTACTAGTTTTCAGGAGACTACTGTATCGATTTATTGTCAACGTAGAAAACTTTCAGGGTGAAGTTACGAAACGGGATTTCACGATAAAGCAATGAGCATATTAAAATAGACTCGTGATGTCTTTGTCGCTGCCCATTTCGTAACCAAATCATTTATAACAGCATAGTGAGAGCGATCAATATTATTAAACGACAATTTATTGATTGAACTCATTCATGGGTTTTATAGGTCTGCTTACCATCAGGTAGATACAGAGTTACGTGATGTGCTTCAATAAAAAAAAATCACACCGTTATATTTGATATCTGTAGTTTTGATCAAGATTATTTTAGGCAAGTTAACCTAAATTAACCTTGAACAAAAATAAAGTAAAAATCAATACAACTAACGTTAATAATTATCAATCCTATTTTAATTTACCTCTACATAAAGAGCTGATAACGCCGGTCAACCCAGCTGATAAATATATTAATGGGTCCCGGATTTATGCTTCTATATGCGCGGTTTAAAAGCGTAATTTAATTGCTATAGGTAAACCCAAATAAATCCTCAGTTAATCCTTGCATTTTTTCGGGATCTGGTAGGTACAGAAATTTCAAAATGAAAAACATTATGTAACGGTATCTATTATAAAAATAAAAATAACTATGTAGTACAATAGATGTTGTAATAACAATCGATCTCACAAGTAGTCAATTTTGACACATTATAATAGTTAGAGAGCTCTGCCCATTTTATTTAATGACTAGTAAAGAAACCGTCTGCCGGGTTTGAAATATCATTCTTAGCGTTGCCCCAAGTAGCCTGGATATACAGTTTTAGAATTTCCGCAGGTCAAAATCCGGGAGGTTTTTGGGAGTATTTTCTCATATCTCTAGTAAGTCTAAATACAATCCAAATGGTTTTTATTGGTTTTAGAATCAGTCACCTCTCTCCAATCCTCCCTCTCTAAATCACGGATTTTGGACATCTGATCTTGATGAACTCTGGATCTTGACCTAATTAATGAGTCAAACTTGGCACAAGTTATGTTCAGATTCATATCTACCGAAATATCCACCCACAGTATAGTCCGTTGACACGTATTAGATATGAGTTTTCTTTACAAAACCCTACGAAACCATATTAATTGTCCACCCTTACTAGAACTATTTAATACACATATTCCCAGGCTACTTACCCGATATCCTTAAACTACAAGGAATAGCGAGTAGTTGTATTATTATTATTAATAATAATAATAGTAATAATATGTAGGACAATTTACACATATTGCTCTGGTCACAAACTAAGCTCGTGTACCGGAAACAATGATATAATACATATTATATTTTATAAACACCCAGACCATGACAAACTGTACAGAAAAACGTACTAATATTTTTTTGCCATGGGTGGGAATCGAACCCACGACCCCCATTTACCTAGTAACCATTAAACTAGTTGATAGTGTCGCTTACATATAAAGATATAAATAAATAAAATTTATTTGTATCTAAGACCAAATTAAAATTAATTAGTAATCGTAATTTGGTTTACAAATAATTTTATTTATTGCCCTAAATCAGAGGATGTGTCTTAGTAAAAATCACCTTGAAAGCTTCAGTCCACCAAAAATACTTGATATAAAAAATCGATGTTGGTAAAAAAATACCGTCTCACAGCCAAGAATTTCCCTCACCAAATAAAAATAATTTCAAATACAAAGTATTTTATTTCCTTTGAAAAGTACAGAAAGGGGACAAAATATAATAAAAGATATATATTTTACCAGGACACTAATCAATCCCTATTCAGCCGGATCACGTTCCACTGGCACCGTCGGCCTGCAATCCATTACAATGCTTCAGTGGAAATGAGATATATTTTATATAGTACAGATAGATACTATCTCTACCTTTGTATTTGATTTTAGATGTTTGATAGAATGTTCTTTTTGTTATTTTTTTATGATGGATTAAGTACATAGTTGACCTTCTCCGTAGACTATGTTTTTTTATTTATTATTGGAGCACGACATGTTACTTTGTATCTACCTGGTGGTGAGCAGACCTACAAAGTCCATGAATGGGGTCAATCAATAATTGTTCTTAAAAAATATTGATCGCTCCCAATATGCCGACTAAATGGTTGCGCCTTTGGCGTTGTATCCGAAGCTCGTGAGTTCGATTCCCACCCATGCCAAAAAAATATTAAGTAGTAGGTACGTTTTTCTATACAGTTTGTCATGGTCTGGGTGTTTATAAAATATAATATCATTGCTACTGGTACACATAGTACACGTTTGTGACCAGAGCAAATATGTGTAAATTGTCCTACATATTATTATTATAGTTTATAGCTATGCCACGCGATATCACTGGACGTTTAATTGAAATATGAAAAATGTTCGCTGAAAATGTAGCCTTCTATTTATAGGAGACATTTTTTATCGGTTTAGTAGTTTTTCGGTAACAAACAAACACACAATCTTTTCTTTTTACTAATTTAGTTTTTTAATAAGAGTATTTTGGGCACATGCGCAGCATCGGAAGACTTAAATGGAATATTTTATCTTATTTAGTTTTAAAATTATTAAAAGTTTTTGTTTAGGTTGACTTTGAAAAGATGTACTTTGGGCTAATATGAGGTTCAGCTGATCAAATCTAACAACTTTTTCTATGGAACCATGTGTCGCAAATGAAAAAAAAATTGCCTTCTCCATACAAACTAGTTATGTTAAAATGACCAATTTGTATGGGGAAGCCATTTTTTTTTTTCATTTGCGACACATAGTTTAGAAAAAGTTGTTCGATTTGATCAGTAGAACATTATATTAGCCCAAAGTACATCCATCAAATTCACCCTGTATAATAGTTTATTTTTTGAATAAAAATATTTTGAAATTTAGTATAGATTTTTTTGTTTATTTAAATTTACTATTGATCAATTTTGATATTTCCGATTTTTTTGTTTGTGTTATATAAAGAATATTATAATTACTTATTTAGGTATCTCAAGAACATTAAATGGTCTATTTAGTTTTAATAAGTTTACTATTTTTTGGAATGGTTAGGTTAAGCGACATGATGTCAAACTGTATAATTCAAAATTGGGTTTATAGTTACAATCACAAATGTTTGAAAAATTATAATTATCTAAAATTACCTCTAAAAGTTTTGACACTGCATTTTTATAAAAAAACATAGGGTTAGATTTTAAAAAAACGGCCCCAACCTATTGCTTAAGTCACTTATAATAATATCCACACCACGTAATCAAACAATAATCACCACAACAAGCATGCCTCTTATTAGGTGTTGACTCCGAATACCATCGGCAAAATGAAAGGGTTAATCCCTCCGAGGGTACCCTGAGGCCGTTTAAAAACGGTTCTTGAGAGCCAATAAAAGGCAACCGTGGTGGTATACATAGGGATGTAATTAATTTAATAAGCATTAGCAGAACCTTCCACGGGCGAGTTTTAGTAATAATTTTAGCAGGTAGATACAGCTATACAGCTTTTTTATCTCTAGATGCACTTAGTTCATTTTATCTACTATAAAGAGTCCAATATTTCCAATACTCATACGTTCGTGATATTACTGTCTTATCTCATGTTGGGAATTTCCCTGGAGAATATAACTTTTATTCTGTTACTCTAGCTAGAATTTCTACTTCGATCTCCTGATGTTATGTTTATGACTTTATACTTGTAGAATAAGAAGATAATATATTAGCTATGTTGCCATTATATTAATATTATTAGCGTTTATATAGTTAATGTTATTTTTAGATATATGGCTCATAGCCCCCCCTCCTCCATAATTGTTGTAGTAAACAATAAAAATGGAAACATAAGTTTTATTCTGTTAAATATAAAGTTTATTAATATTATAAATTCCAAGTCTCATAACATGTTCAAACTTGCAAAGAATTCCTTTATTTCAAGATGGCGGCCAACCAAATACAAACTATATTATTATAACCATTGGAATAGACTGATATTTCGATATTTCAGTTTTACTTAACGTCTTGCGTCCACTGCAGCCACTGCTTCCTCTGCATCCATAAAACGTTTTCCTCGAATTTTTTATTTTATTTTTGGGAATAAATAAAAATCGCTAAGTGAAATAAAGTCTTTTAGTTTCCGGATCATAACAGTAAATCCAGCTTTCGTCACCCGTAAGTATGTCGAACACAACATTTGAGTCACCTGCGTTAAATCTTTGAAGCATATCACGGCACCAATCAACACGGCGGAGTTTTTGGCTTCGGTAAAATTATGAGGTATCCACCGAGCACAAAGCTTCCTAACCGCTAAATATTCATGGAAGATTTTGTGCGCTTGACTTGTACCGATGCCAAAGCTTGTCCGAATCTGCTGATAAGTCACTCTATTGTCAGTCTGTATCTTACGTCGCACAACACTGATGTTATCTTCAGTCGTCGCCGTAGAAGACCGTATCACTCAGATTATCGGTGAGATGCTACCACGTTAAACTCATTAAACCAGTTTTAAACAGTGGCACGAGATGGGGATTCATCGTGAAAAGAATTTAAACTGCGAGCCTGCTGCCACAAATTTTCTCTGCCGGATGATTTAGTTTCATGGAAAAAGTTGTTCGATTTGATCAGTAGAATGTCATATTAGCCCAAAGTACATCCATTCAAATTCACCCTGTATAATAGTTTATTTTTTGAATAAAAATATTTTGAAATTTAGTATAGATTTTTTTGTTTATTTAAATTTACTATTTATCAATTTTCAGGTTTCCGATTTTTTTGTTTGTTTTATATAAGGAATATTATAATTACTTATTTAGGTATCTCAAGAACATTTAATTATTATTATTATTATTTTTTGGAATGGTTAGGTTAAGCGACATAATGTCAAACTGTATAATTCAAAATTGGGTTTTTAGTTTCAATCACAAATGTTTGAAAAATTACAATTACCTAAAATTACCTCTAAAAGCTTTGACACTGCATTTTTATAAAAAAACATAGGGTTAGATTTTAAAAAAAGCGGCCCCAACCTAGTGGTTAAGTCACTTATAATAATATCCACACCACGTAATCAAACAATAATCACCACAACAAGCATGCCTCTTATTAGGTGTTGACTCCGAATACCATCGGCAAAATGAACGGGTTAATCCCTCTGAGGGTACCCTGAGGCCGTTTAAAAACGGTTCTTGAGAGCCAATAAAAGGCAACCGTGGTGGTATACATAGGGATGTAATTAATTTAATAAGCATTAGCAGAACCTTCCACGGGCGATTTTAGCAATAATTTTAGCAGGTAGATACAGCAATACAGCTTTTTTATCTCTAGATGCACTTAGTTCACTTTATCTACTACTAGCGGCTCGTCCCGGCTTCGCACAGGTTTGTATAACTTTAACTATATGCTCAGCGCACGCCACGGAAGGCCTTAGAAACGATACTTTTCCCCCGTTTTTAAAACATTTTTGGTTACTGCTCCACAACTATAGGACCTAGCGTGATATTATATAGCCTATGTTACTTCTGAATAATGCAGCTTTCTAATGGTGAAAAAATTATTGCAATCGGTCCAGTAGTTTTTGAGTTTATTCATTACAAACATACAAAAATACAAATCTTTCCTCTTTATTATATTAGTATAGATAAAGAGTCCAATATTTCCAATACTCATACGTTCGTGATATTACTGTCTTATCTCATGTTGGGAATTTCCCTGGAGAATATAACTTTTATTCTGTTACTCTAGCTAGAATTTCTACTCCGATCTGTTGATGTTATATTTATGACTTTATACTTGTAGAATAAGAAGATAATATATTAGCTATGTTGCCATTATATTAATATTATTAGCGTTTATATAGTTAATGTTATTTTTAGATATATGGCTCATAGCCCCCCCTCCTCCATAATTGTTGTAGTAAACAATAAAAATGGAAACATAAGTTTTATTCTGTTAAATATAAAGTTTATTAATATTATAAATTCCAAGTCTCATAACATGTTCAAACTTGCAAAGAATTCCTTTATTTCAAGATGGCGGCCAACCAAATACAAACTATATTATTATAACCATTGGAATAGACTGATATTTCAGTTTTACTTAACGCCTTGCTTCCTCTGCGTCTACTGCAGCCACTGCTTCCTCTGCATCCATAAAACGTTTTCCTCGAAGTTTTTATTTTATTTTCGGGAATAAATAAAAATCGCTAAGTGAAATAAAGTCTTTTAGTTTCCGGATCATAACAGTAAATCCACATCCAGCTTTCATCACCCGTAAGTATGTCGAACACAACATTTGAGTCACCTGCGTTAAATCTTTAAAGCATTTCACGGCACCAATCAAGACGGCGGAGTTTTTGGGCCTTGGTAAAATTATGAGGTATCCACCAAGCACAAAGCTTCCTAACCGCTAAATATTCATGGAAGATTTTGTGCGCTTGACTCGTACCGATGCCAAAGCTTGTCCGAATCTGCTGATAAGTCACTCTATTGTCAGTCTGTACCTTACTTCGCACAACACTGATGTTATGTTCAGTCGTCGCCGTAGAAGACCGTATCACTCAGATTATCGATGAGATGCTACCACGTTCAGATTATCGCTGAGATGCTACCATCGTGAAAAGAATTTAAACTGCGAGCCTGCTGCCACAAATTTTCTCTGCCGGATGATTTAGATTAAATGATGGTAGCGTATACGTCACGTCTTGTACCTTTCATAGGAGTAATTTCTATTTTCTCCGGCTATTCTTATAAGGAGTGTTATTATTACTAAGCCAAGTCTATAATAAAGTTGGCTTGAGTAGGTGGTTTTTTATCTAATCTTGTTTTCTTTTTGCCTGGTTTTATAATTTTTACAGGAATTGCAAATACACCGTCATTGACGAAGCCTTCTCAATAATTCGTCTGACTGTGGAATACGACACTGTAAAATAAGAACTACTGTTAGGACATATCTATGTTCCATAGCTCTACATATTGTTATTGGTTCTTGAATAAATAATGCAATTTGTGTAAAATTATATCCTATATGAATACGCAGCCAAAAATTATTATCAATTACAATGTTTCAAAATTGCGACTTTTTTTTCTGTTAAGAATAACTTTTAAAATTGACTTATAAACAATATTAATTATGGAATTAGTATTGAACAAGTCATAGTTGATTAAACGAATTGTATTTTATGACAATTACGATACAATATACAAACAATTACAATACAATTCGTTTAATCAACTATGTAACATAGTTGATTAAACGAATTGTATTTTTTTAAAGTATGAAAATTACTTGGCTTCACATTCCGATGAGTATCTCAATACGCACTATTAGTGAATCTGATACTCTTTTTTCTAAACAGTTGCCCTTGCTTGACTACGCAAAAGTTTCTTCGATATTTACAGAATAGCGGTCTTATTCATAAAAACTTACGAAGCCTTTATTGATGCTTTATAACAGCTCAATAGCAAAACACCTCAAAATGTTATTCATAAACGCTCAATAAACCTCTAATAGTGATAAACGTCAAATAACAGCTCCATAACTTTATTGAAGGCAGGAGCCCACTATAAACCTATTTTAACCTCACTTTTTATACATATTTTATTTTTTGGTTTAAAATTTTATTAAATGACTTCTATTACTTCATAAAATTATATTACAAATAAAAATAATAATGCCCAGTCGGCTTCCGATCAACAAATTCTCAAAATTTTACAACTCGAATGGACTTGTACCAAATTAGGTTGGGCGCACACTGACAGAAATTTGTAACAAAAAAATATTAACATTTAATCATGTTTCACCGCGGTAATTTGTCCAAAAAGACAAAGTTCTGTCGCTTCAAACTACAAAAATTGAATGGCGGTGCCGACTGCCGTCACATCTGTTTTTTATTTATTTATTACACGACATGTGATTTTGTATCTACCGGATAGTAAGCAGACCTACAAAGTCCATAAATGGATCGATAAACACACTGTCGTTTTACTATATTGATCGCTCCCACTATGCTGGCTAAATGATGCGGTTACAAAATGTCAAAGAATCAAAAAGAAAGAAAAAAAAAATCAAAGAAGTTTACATTACGAGTATATTTTAATATCCTCGCTGCTTTATCATAAATTCAGTCGCTTATTTCGTAACCGCACCATGAAAGGATACTACCACCTCAACAATAAATCTATGCAGTAGTCCTGGTACCAACCGGTGAACCCACAGACTAAAACAGAAACATGACTAGGTCACTTGACCGTTTTTGTTGTATGTGAAACAAGTATTGCGACTTGCAAGTTACATATTATCATACAGAGATGCAATCATAAAAAATCAGAATTCTGTATTCTATTTTTGATACAAATTATTTTAATTTAAATGACGGCTGAAAGAGCGGGGCACAGCTAGTGTGACTAAATTTTCTATCCGTGTGCGCCAAACCTTATTATAATTATGTTATTAGAGGTGTCAAAAACTTTTTTTTTTTACTTTTATGGTCTTGGTTTTCCTCGATTCTGCCAACTTTCTTGACAATCAATTATTTTTTTCTATCAACACATCACTAATTCAGCTAATAAACATCAAATAGTTATAGGAGCTTTATTGGAGGTTTATGAATAACAAAAAAGTTATCGAGCCAATAGCCTTATTGAACGTTTTAACTATTGAGCTCTTTAAGAGTATTTTAAGGATTTTTTATGAATAAGACCGCTACGGTAAAAATTTACAGAGTTTAATGTTTGTCAAAACGCAAATTGAAATTTATCTATTATAAGTTTTTCAAGGACTCAATATTTTTTTATCAACAAGCCCAAACACGTTTAAAGTAGTCTGCAGAACCTCGTTCATATATTGGTTTTAGACCCGTTCAATAACTTTTCAGAACTTAAAATGTTACCTGGGGAAGGCACTATAGTAGTGTTGCTATTTTATTTGGCAATAAAAAAAAAATAGTTACCGTAGATTAAAGAAATCCATCATAAAACTGTCACATTTTTACTCTTTGTTCTGTGGTTACTTTTGTACTAACTTGACCTTCTAACACAAGTTTTTGTTTGCATGACCTTGACAAGTTTACATTACGTGTGGTGAGGGTGGGTTAATTAACATCGCCTAGACCTAATTACTTAACGGCGTTGTTTTCGACAAACAACTTCATATATTATGTAGATAGATGCTTTCTTTTGTTTTTGTTGAACAACTGGTGACATAATCATATCGACTGATGAATTCTGATGGGAATAGACATAGGGACAATGAAAGGTTGTATTTTGGGCTAATATCAGGCTCTACTGACCAAATTGAACAACTATTCCAATGGACCATATGTCGCAAATGAAAAAAAAGCCTTCTCCATACTAATTTGTAATGTTAAAATGACCAATTTGTATGGGGTAGCTAAATTTTTATAACGATCCATTACCGTTGATTAATATAGGAATCCACTATGCATAATAGTCACCCTGTATAGCAGCCTAACCAAACGCACACTGATAAAACTTTTTTTTACTAGGTATTCATAATATATCTGTAAATTATTCTATAATTTACATGAAATAAATAAATTTGTTTTCACTTACTTCAATCGAATCGTAATCGAATACAATCATAACCACTATATTTTGACTGTTATAGTACACTGTATAATCTTAAAGCAATTATATTTATACGTGGTGACCGAGTCGGCTACACCTTAGACTTAAAAACACTTAGGTCCCTGTTTAAAACCCCGGTGTCGGCCGGTGTGTACTTTTTTTAATAGTGTAAGTTTTTAATCTAAAAATGTATGTACATTGTTACACTATAACCACATGTTGTACCACTATAGTGCCTCGGAGAGCTGTCGGTTCCAGTTTCATTAAACCAACTTGTGAAACTGTTTATTTAGTCTATCCAAACATCGAGACGAGCTAGCCACTTGTAGTGGTGTAGACTCATACCATCGGCTACGACGAGGCCGTCGAGGAAGTATCGGGCGCCGTAAGGCACCCGTGATGACATTTATATATATATATACTTATATATTTTATCTAAAAGCGATTGGTTAGCAGAAAACGAATTCGACCAAAATTAATCGATTGTTATTCTATTATGCGCGATTAAACTAAATTATAATTTAGAGAAATTATGTCCTGTTGTTTAGTCAGATAAGCTACAGAGGCTATACCATGGATTTGCGTATTGTAGCAACGTAACGTATTCGTATACGTGAGCAACAACTAAAATAGCCTCTTTATTTTTAATAACAGGATTGGATAAAGCTATTGGTTGTTGCTCACGTATACGTATACAAATACGTTACGTTGCTACAATACGCAAACCCATGGTAGAGTCCAAATAAAACGCATTGGACTTTACAGGCTATTTAAACCTTTTTACCGGAAGAGGCGGAAAAGCTTTATATCTTTACAGTCTCTTACAAACAAAGAGTTTCACATAAACCTGAACTCGATAATCTTTTAGTTCTAACAAGAGATTTAAACTGATCTTTAAACCTCTTTTCTTAAGTTTTTCTCCCAGTTAAGTAAGTAGTAGCTAGAAGGTTTATAAAATGTAATTTCTTTGTCGATTTCTCCTTTACTTAGTTACTTATTTAGGTATACGTTTTTTAAATGCCTCTTCAATGAAAATTATATATATATATATAGTTTAAATAATACCAATAAAAATAAAGAATAATAACTACACAAAACAAATAAAAACCTACTTAAAAAAATAAAAAATCCCTAACTATATATATTAGCGGGTTATTGAACTTAATAAATATGCTGAATTTGTTATAAACAAATTATGTTGTGCGTAATATTATAATAATATGAAAGATATTAGTATTTTTTTATTCATTTTCATCTTGTTAAAATTATAAAATATAAATTAGTGCAAGGGCACTACAAAAAATCTTAACTAGGTATTTATACACATTTATAAGATCTAAAAATATAATATTTATTATAAATTAATTTATATACATTAGGTATACACATATTGCCCTGGGCACATACTAAGCTCTAGGCTTGTACTATGTGTACCGGAAACAATGATACTAATACATATTATATTTTATAAACACCCAGACCATGACAAACTGTACAGAAAATTAATATACTTATAAAAATATAGGTACTTATATTTTTTTGCCATGGGTGGGAATCGAACCCACGACATCCATATACAACGCCATAGGCACTAACTAATAGATGCGATCTTTACGTAGGTATATGAGACGGTTTTATAATTCACACCACAAAAAAAAGTTAAAGTTAATTGTCTTCCAGGTACCTACATAATGAATGACCAAAAATATTTTTTTGCCTTTATTGACGGGGGATAAAACTTTTAAGGTCACACCAACAAAAGGACCCTTCAAAAATAAAAACCTGTTTTTATGTTTTTCTATAAAAGTAACGCTACCATGACAAAATGCCGTTAAATAGTAAAGTGTAAGAAACATCTGACGTATAGTATGATCCATAAACAAAGTTAATAATAATTCCGGCATTGTTTGACACACGATCGCGTCGCCGCTCTGCCGGTTTCATAAAGTGGGGATCGACATCCTACTCCCGCATGCGCGCTGCGAGCGACCGACTACCTACGCACGTCACGAGTGCCAACGGAAACGACCGACCAGTGCCGATCGCTAACACGGGCTGGCTTCACGTCGCCAGTTGTTCATTCCTTATTATAATCGTGGTGCGTATTTTTAACAAAAAACAGTGAAGTTTACAAGTTTAACCGCCGTAGTTCCCCGTGTAGAACCGTGCAAAGGTTTGCGACACAAGTTATACACAAAAATGGACTTAAAATTTATAAATCTATTCAACAAAAGGTCGCAATAGACGCTAATTGGTACCTGCGTTAAACCGTATGACAAAAGCGACGTGAAATTCTAGTTAAGTATATCTACCTAAACAAAGAGGTTACTTATTATTACATAAGTAACGAGTCCGACTGCGGTGAGTTATTGCTACACTTAGAACTTAACAAGGAAATGCCGACCACTTTGCCAGAGAACATAGCCCTGCTGGAAATGATGTCTTCTGATCACATGGAAGACTGTGAATTAAAGAGTATACAGTTGCATTTTCCATCAGACCGTCGACTACACAGCGACGGCGCATGCGTGGAGGAGCGAGTGTGCACAGCGCGCGGGGATATTCTGGTGGCCGTGCGCGGCGACCGCGGCAGACCCGCCATCATCACCTACCATGACCTCGGCCTTAACTACGCGGCCAACTTCCAGGCCTTCTTCAACTTCTCCGACATGAGGACTCTGCTTGACAAATTCTGTATCTATCACGTAAACGCTCCGGGACAAGAAGAAGGCGCTCCAACCCTTCCCGAAGATTACCTCTACCCCACGATAGACGAATTAGCGAGCCAGATCGATTTCGTTCTAGGTCACTTCGGCCTTCGATCGTTCATCGGTTTCGGTGTCGGGGCCGGCGCCAATATTCTCGCCAGATATGCCCTCAATAACCCCCAAAAGGTTGACGGACTTGCTCTGATCAATTGCGCTTCGACTCAGGCAGGTTGGACTGAATGGCTTTACCAGAAGATTAACACCCGACAGTTGCGGTCTAGCGGGATGACGCAGGGAGCCCTGGACTACCTCATGTGGCATCACTTTGGACGAAGTACCGAGGATCGGAATCACGATTTATCTCACGTCTACAAGGAATGTTTTGCCCAAGTCAATTCGGTTAACTTATCCATGTTTATAGATTCTTACGTTCGCCGGACGGACTTGGGGATTGCTCGGGACGGGACCACAGTGAAAGTTCCCGTATTGAACATGACTGGTTCTCTGTCTCCTCATGTAGACGATACGGTGACGTTTAATGGTCGGTTGAACCCGACGAAGACTTCTTGGTTGAATATTTCTGACTGCGGCATGGTACTGGAGGAACAGCCGGGTAAGATCGCGGAGGCTTTCCGTCTGTTCTTGCAGGGGGAGGGGTTCAACATGAGGTAGTTTCCTCGAGGGTGGGAGACGCGGCTCCTGCAGTAGGTACGAATAAATCGCACACGATGCTTATAATGCGAGCTTTTACCTCACATTTGTTTAGACGCATTGCAAATGTAGGAGATGTTACTATTGACTAAATGTTTATATTAAATAATAAATTATTTTAAAGCTTATTGTTGTTTGATTATACAGAGACACCATAAGTTTAGTTGGAAGATCTTCATAACTTCTCTATGCCGATCGACCGCCATCATTACCAGACCCATACAGATTAAAAGTCAAGTGCACCACGTATTCATATTTATTGTTAGATGTTATCTGGTCCTATTTAAGATATGTTTAATTATAGAATGTTGAGTTTTTTCAATCTTTTTTATTTAAAAGTCCCTAAACAAAATATAAGTATTAGGATAACAGCTTTATTCCAAATAATATATCAGTAAGGTTTAAATTGACTGTCGAATTAGAAACAAAACAACATTTTTTTTAATCCATTTATTGACATAATAATTGTGGGAATATCATACTCTATAGTCAAAAATCGGTGCATCCACAGATTCTTAGAAGCATTGATTTTTTGTCTAGGTCGTAGTCTCCTTTCAGGGTGTGGTTAGGAAAGGAGCAATGGATTTAACAATAAATCGCTGCCCATTTTGTAACTGCATTAATAATATTGGCTGGTCTAGTTGGAGCGAACCATGCTAAACAGCATTTGATTTCCATTGCTGTTCATAGAATTTGTAGGTCTGCAAATTTGCGTGCTCCTATTTAAAAAAAATCCTTTAACGATCGTTTAACTTACTAATTTCCTCAATGGATTAGCATGGTGCGTAATTTGTAAACACAATGCAACACAAGAGATTAAACTGGTTTCTAATAAGGAGCCCGAACAAGATTAAAAAAGAAATTAAACTACATTACGTAATAATTCAAGACTTCCTTCCGCACCGCGTATTTAAACGCGTAATGTATGACTCGATCGATCACAAATTCTGCAGAATTTAATTTATTCATGACTACGGAGTCCTGAGTCTGGCATTTATTAATAGCAGTCACTTATCTAATTTTACCATAAAGTATACCTAGACTAGAGAGAATATTTAGAATGCCTGTTTGTCTGTTTATTTTATATTGCAGTAGATACACGAGAATTAATGTAAAATAATATGGCCTATATAATATTGCTTCGATAACAAGACAGACTTTCAAGCCCTTTTTTTTTCATGCAAAATAGTCGGCGCCCATATAATAACTGTATCATATACTATACTATATAATTTAGCCGACATAGTGAAAGCATTCAACGCCATTCTTAAATATTGTATTGTGCGACCTTATTCATGGACTTTGTAGGCCTTTAAAATACCATCCGGTAGATACAAAGTCACATGGTACACTACAATCTATAGGTACTAATTTTATGATAATAATATGTAGGATGATTTACAGATTGTAGGTACGAGTATATTGCTCTGGTCACAAACTAAGCTCTAGGCTTGTACTATGTGTACCAGGTACCAGCAACGATATAATACATATTATATTTTATAAAGACTCAGACCATGACAAACTGTACAGAAAACACGTACTAATATTTGTTTACCATAAGTGGGAATCGAACCCACGACCTCTAGATACAACGCCATTGGCGCAACCACTAGTCTACTGAGGTTGCATTATAAAGCTGAAGAGTTTGTTTGTTTGGTTGAACGCGCTAATTTTAGGAACTACTGGTTCGAAAAAATATTTTTTAGTGTTGGACAGCCCATGTATAGAGGAAGTCTATATAGGCTACAAAACATCACGCTGCGACCAATAGGAGCGGAGAAACAATGAAAAATGTTGCAAGACCGGTATCCATTTTGAGAGCGTTCCTACTGCGTAAACGGTTTAAGTTACGCAGACGAAGTTGCGCGGATCAGATATAATAGTAATAAGAATGGTTTTAAATACGAGTAGTGCGATGCTAAAAAAAATATAAGACGGGTGAAGCCGGGTCAACAAATGCTAGTATTAGCACGTTATTATTCATTTATTAATATCGAACCAACAATGCAATAACATGCTGATGATGTTTTCCATGATGGGCTAGGTGATGATTTTTTTTTCTAAAAATATAAATACAAAACTGTATAGTGCATTATCTTTTACTAGCACTAAAATAAAATAAAATAAATTATTCATAATTTATGACAAAGACCTTCAGTCACTGTCACTGATGACGCCGCTCCCGAGGCGAAATATTTGTCAATAAAATTTTATAGCTTTAATTTATATACATATTTTACCTAATAATAAACACATTATTATTCAAGTAGGTAATTATATTTTTAAAAATTACATGCTATTATTGCAATTTCAATTAATACAATTGCGTTTGTATTTTATATTTTATTGGAATACTTAAACTGAAAATTAAAAACTACTTTAGAAATTTAACTGTCGATCTTTGACCATAGAGTTGATATTCTCCCACAATTGTTACATGATAAAAAATGGTTAAATTTTTTTTTGTTTTGTTTCTATTTTGACAGCCAAATTAAAAATTACTGATATATTATTTGGAATAGAACTGTTATCCTAATACTTATATTTTGTTTAGGAACTTTTAACTAAAAACGATTGAAACAAGAAAATATTCTATAATTAAAAATATCTTAAATAGGACCAGATGATATCTAATATTAAATAGGATTATATACGTGGTGGCCAGCATAATATATTTGGTGACCGAGTTGGTAAAACCTTAGACTTAAAAACTGTACTTGCAATTTTATGTCCGCGGTTCAATCAAACCGGTGTGTACCTATATTTTTTTTTAATTTAAATTATCCTAGTGGCCTTGGTACACTACGCCCATTGTCTCATATTCATTTTTTAAAATATTATAATTAAATTAATTTTATAGGTAAAAAAATATTTTTGTACTTATTTTCTTTTTTTCATTAATATTTTTGTGAAGTTAACAAATTGCTTGCTTAGGTACATTTGTTTGATAATACCACTATAGTGCTTTGGAGAGCACAAACACAATAAGCTGTCGGTTGAACTTTTTATGATATTAGATGGGAAGTGGACTTATATTATATTATATTTGTTTATTTGCATTTTATATACACATGTTACATTTTACATCATAACTTTTATAGTAACGAACATTTTGGTGTACATAAACCCTGGTAGGGCATTGCAAGTTACGTTATATAAAACTAATTGTAATCATAGTTAGGAGTGTTAGTGTCACCGAACGCGAGATTGAGAAACAAATGTAGATAATAAATATATTTATTAATTATGTTTTACCAACTTATTCATTTTGGTTTATACTACCATAATTTATTTCATTATTATTTTTAATTTATTTTTTTAATAGTTTTTATATCAAGTAGGTACTTAGTAATTATCAATTAAGAATTTATCAAATATTATTAGACCATCTAAATATACCATTCTATACCATCATTATTATCTTATACCATCGGGTACGACGAGGTGGGGTTAAAATCAAATCCCCTCCGCTGAGTACTCTGAGGCCGTCTAGACGGTCTCAGGGTCTGTAAGGCACTCGTGATGATATTTATATATTAAATTTTTCATCATAAATTTATGAAAAATTCGAAAAAGGCACGAGAAGAAGAAGGGTACGCGCGATTACAATGCGCCTGTCTACTTTTTTTTACTACCACCCGTTTGTTGTTTGTCGGCTAACTGATGCAGTTAAGAGGAGTGTCTGATGAGGCTCTTCGATGCTCATGCTGATTCAACTAGGTATTACCTCTCCCCCCACATGATGTCGGTAACGCTACCATATATTTATGTAAACCTTCCCCCCGACCCTCAATAATAGAAAGAGCACGTATGAGATTACATCTACAATTTAGGCGGGAAAACGACTTTCGGGCCAAACCTGTTTTCTTTACCCCTAAACTTTAATGGACAGTTACAAAATATGTAAAATTCTTATTTAAAGATCCCTAACTCTTAAAGAGCCCCTTAAGAGTTAGGGATCTTTGGTGAAATTGGGCATTAATCCTCCAAAACTCATAAAAATCTATGAATGTTTAGTGGGGGGAACATTTAGGACCAAAAGGTCGTGAATGTATGGGAAAAGTTTGATCAGATTCTGCTCTTAAAAAAAAGGCGGCGACAGACAAATTTGCTTTATGCGTAGGCCGTTTTTTTCAATTTTACCGCTTTTCGGTGTTTTAAGATCTCTCTATCTAATCCTATTTCAACCATGAGGAAAATACAGTGATATGAACTGGACTACGTTACAAAATTTTTATATTCCTATAATTATTAAAGTTAAAAAAATAACAAACAATGCTTAAAAATAACAAAAATATTACATCTTATTTTATACTAAACTATTCATCAACACATAACTTACACTGATAGAAAGGGTACTTATACATTTTTGTCATGGGTCACTTCATGGGTGGCAATCGAACTCACGACCTCCGGATTCCGGATACAAGGTACCTATTATTTATTTTCTTTTCATTGTTCTTCAAGGACTCAATAAGTTTTTTTATGAATAATGCCATTATGGTATTAATGACTTTTTAATTTAAAAACAGAACCACAGATGTGAGCGCAGAACCGGTCGTTGTGGCGATCCTTGGGGGAGGCCTATGTCCAGCAGTGGACGCGCGAAAGGCTGGCATGATGATGATGATGAATTTAAAAACAAAATGTACCTACATTAATTGAATAAATATAGTGCCTTTAAGCCCAGCACGAAGTTTCACCACTGGTGCTAATACCACGACGAGCCTGCCACTTGTTCAGTGTAGACTCAGAATACCATAGGCTACTACGGTAAAGTGCTAATAAAACCCTTCCCCTAGGACCTGTCTAGGCGGTATCTATGGTAAATGAGGCCAAGGTTATTTTTATGACCTAATTTTTTTTTTTAAACATTTTAAGCCATGCCGTTCTAAATTGAACCTTATTCTATCACAATAGAAAACAGTTATTGTAATATTCTGTGCTCATATTAAACTCGGAGGATGTAAGTAATTTAAAGATATTACTAATTTACAGTCAATGGTATAGTTTAGGTGAGACTATAACTTTGCTAGGCCGACCGACCTAAACCGATGCAAAAACCGTCAAGAGACCTATAGTCATGTTAGGGTTGTAGTCTGTGGGTTCACCGGTTATGAGAGACTATCGATATACTGCATCGAGTACTTATCAAGGTGGTAGTCTCCTTTCATGGTGGTTACGAAATTGGCGCTCGATTTGACGAAAAAGCAGCAAGAAATAGACTCGTAATACTAATATTGTTGCCGCCCATTTCGTAACCGCATCATTTCGCCGAAATAGTGGGAGCGATCAATATTGTTAAACAACAATGCATTTATCAACCCATTTATGCCCTTTGTAGGTCGGCTTACTATCACATGCCGTGCTCCAATAAAAAAATAAAAAAAGTTTTATAGTAGGACACATTAGGACACTAAAAAAATCTAACTTTTTTATACTGTGGTTTGAGACTAAACCGTAGAGTATTTGTTTCCCATTGGCGTTGTTCTCAGAATAACACGGGGAACAGTAGTTTTTTTTTGGTACAATATGCCATTATTATTCTTTACCTGGGTACTTATACCTAATTCGCTGTTGCCCGTAGCTTCGCGCTGGTTATATTTAGCGCTTTGTTAAGATATACCTACAGATGTTTTTAAATTAAATTTGTTTTAATATTATGTTCTAATGTTTAATAGGATGCAGATTAATAATAATAAACAATTTAATATCAAACATTTATTACAAAATCTCAAAATAATTAATTATTTTAGATAATACATTATTTTCATAATGTAATATCTAAAAAACTTTTTATAAGAGTGAGAATTTTGTCATATAACTGTTATAAGATGTGTGATTTATATTTAAAAACAAATATCCATTGAACTTAAAACGCTGATTTACTTACCATATAATATAATAATAATAATTCTTTATTCATAATTATATACGTGGTGGCCTAGTTGGTTAGACCTTGGACTTAAAAACACTTAGGTCCCTGGTTCGAATCCCGGTATGTACCAATGAGTTTTTAATTAAAAAAATTATGTACATTTGTTTGACAACACCACTATAGTGCCTCGGAGAGCACGTTAAGCTGTCGGTCCCGGTTTCACTATACCAACTTGTGAAACTGTTTATAGATGGGTTATTGAGTCTATTCAAAACATCGCGACGAGCTAGCCACTTGTTCGGTGTAGACTCATACCATCGGCACGACGAGGAGGGATTAAAACCCCTCCGCTGGGTACCCTGGGGCCGTCTAGGCGGTCTCGGGCGTCGTAAGGCACCCGTGATGATACATATATATATATTCATAATTAATGTTTACAATTTATAATTTTAATTTACCACCGGTGTGAAGTTAGCGGCCAATTTTCTAGCAGCCATTTCTTTTTGGCTTGTGTGAACAAACCCTTATGCTGCCAGATATGTGTGAAGTTAGCAGCCAATTATATAGCGGCCGATTTCTATTTTATTTTATCCATTTATATAAAATAATTATAATAATAGGTGCCTTGCTGAAATTTATTATTGCAGAGGCTGCACCAATCTACAACACAATAGTAGAGATTGTTTTACTAAAAAAGTTCAAGTAAAAATATATATATAATAGAAAACTACTTATCATACCCACTGGAAATGATTTCCGATATTTTTATATTATAGGGGGGTTTTTTTCTACCCCCTACAACTACATACCTTTTTAACCTGACCTCAGGAGTCGATCTTACAGAATTCTTCAATTAAATAACAATTTCAAGAAAAACTATCTTTCATCCCCACTGGAAATGATTTCCGATATTTTCATATTATAGGGGAGGTTTTCCTTTACATACTACATACCTTTTTAACCTGACCTCAGGAGTCGATCTTACAGAATTCTTTAATTATATAACAATTCCAGGGAAAACTACCTTTCATCCCCACTGGAAATAATTTCCGATATTTTCATATTATAGGGGAGGTTTTTCTCTACATACTACATACCTTTTTAACGTGACCTCGCAGGTATTTCTATTAAAATTCTTCAAATACAACTCAGCAGCTAAAATACAAAATTAATATTTTGAGGAATAACTACCTTTCATCCCCACTGGAAATGATTTTTGATATTTATATATTATAGGGGAGGTTTATCTCTACCCCCTACATACCTTTTCAACCTGACCTCGGGAGTTATTCTTTCAGAATTCTTCTATTATATAACAATTTCAGGAAAACTACCTTTCATCCCCACTGGAAATGATTTCTGATATTTTCATATTATAGGGGAGGTTTTCCTCTACATACTACATACCTTTTTAACGTGACCTCGAAGCTATTTCTATTAAAATTCTTCAAATACAACTCAGCAGCCAAATACCGTATTCATATTTTCAGGGAAAACTACTTTTCATCCCCACTGGAAATGATTTTTGATATTTTAATATTATAGGGAAGGTTTTATCTACCCCCTACATATATTTTTACCCTGACCTCGGGAGTCGATCTTACAGAAGTCTTTAATTATATAACAATTCCAGGAAAAACTACCTTTCATCCCCACTGAAAATGATTTCCGATATTTTCATATTATAGGAGAGGTTTTCCTCTATATACTACATACCTTTTTAACGTGACCTTGCAGGTATTTCTATTAAAATTCTTCAAATACAACACAGCAGCTAAAATACAAAATTAATATTTTCAGGGTAAACTACTTTTCATCCCCACTGGAAATTATTTTTGATATTTTTATATTATAGGGGAGGTTTTTCTCTACCCCCTACATACCTTTTCAACCTGACCTCGGGAGTCATTCTTACAGAATTCTTCTATTATATAACAATTTCAGGAAAAACTACCTTTTATCCCCACTTGAAATTATTTCTGATATTTTCATATTATAGGGGAGGTTTTCCTCTACATACTACATACCTTTTTAACGTGACCTCGAAGCTATTTCTATTAAAATTCTTCAAATACAACTCAGCAGCCAAATACCATATTCATATTTTCAGGGAAAATTACTTTTGATCCCCACTGGAAATGATTTTTGATATTTTCATATTATAGGGGAGGTTTTTATCTACCCCCTACATACCTTTTTAACCTGATCTCGAGGGGCCGATCTTACAGAAGTCTTTAATTATATAACAATTCCAGGAAAAACTATCTTTCATCCCCACTGGAAATGATTTCCGATATTTTTATATTATAGGGGAGGTTTTTCTCTACATACTACATACCTTTTTAACGTGACCTCGAAGGTGTTTCTATTAAAATTCTTCAAATACAACTCAGCAGCTAAAATACCAAATTAATATTTTTAGGAAAAACTACCTTTCATCCTCACTGGAAATGATTTTTGATATTTTTATATTATAGGGGAGGTTTTTCTCTACCCTTGACATATATTTTTACCCTGACCTCGGGAGTCGATCTTACAGAAGTCTTTAATTATATAACAATTTCAGGAAAAACTACCTTTCATCCCCACTGGAAATGATTTCCTATATTTTCATATTATAGGGGAGGTTTTCCTCTACATGCTACATACCTTTTTAACGTGACCTCGCAGGTATTTCTATTAAAATTCTTCAAATACAACACAGCAGCCAAAATACCAAATTAATATTTTGAGGAAAAACTACCTTTCATCCCCACTGGAAATTATTTTTGATAATTGTATATTATAGGGGAGGTTTTTCTATACCCCCTACATACCTTTTTAACCTGACCTCGGGAGTCGATCTTACAGAATTCTTCTATTATATAACAATTTCAGGAAAAACTACCTTTCATCCCCACTGGAAATGATTTCCTATATTTTCATATTATAGGGGAGGTTTTCCTCTACATATTACATACCTTTTTAACGTGACCTCACAGGTATTTCTATTAAAATTCTTCAAATACAACACAGCAGCTAAAATACCAAATTAATATTTTCAGGGTAAACTACTTTTCATCCCCACTGGAAATTATTTTTGATATTTTTATATTATAGGTGAGGTTTTTATCTACCCCCTACATACCTTTTTAACCTGACCTCGGGGGTCGATCTTACAGAAGTCTTTAATTATATAACAATTCCAGGAAAAACTACCTTTCATCCCCACTGGAAATGATTTCCGATATTTTCATATTATAGGGGAGGTTTTTCTCTACATACTACATACCTTTTTAACGTGACCTCGAAGGTGTTTCAATTAAAATTCTTCAAATACAACTCAGCAGCTAAAATACCAAATTAATATTTTCAGGTAAACTACCTTTCATCCCCGCTGGAAATGATTTTTGATATTTTTATATTATAGGGGAGTTTTTTCTCTACCAACTACATACCTTTTCAACCTGACCTCAGGAGTCATTCTTACCGAATTCTTCTATTATATTACAATTTCAGAAAAAACTACCTTTCATCCCCACTGGAAATGATTTCTGATATTTTCATATTATAGGGGAGGTTCACCTCTACATACTACATACTTTTTTAACGTGACCTCGAAGCTATTTCTATTAAAATTCTTCAAATACAACTCAGCAGCCAAATACCATATTCATATTTTCAGGGAAAACTACTTTTCATCCCCACTGGAAATGATTTCCTATATTTTCATATTATAGGGGAGGTTTTCCTCTACATACTACATACCTTTTTAATGTGACCTCGCAGGTATTTCTATTAAAATTCTTCAAATACAACACAGCAGCCAAAATACCAAATTAATATTTTGAGGAAAAACTACCTTTCATCCCCACTGGAAATGATCTTTGATAATTTTATATTATAGGGGAGGTTTTTCTATACCCCCTACATACCTTTTTAACCTGACCTCGGGGGTCGATCTTACAGAAGTCTTTAATTATATAACAATTCCAGGAAAAACTACCTTTCATCCCCACTGGAAATGATTTCCGATATTTTCATATTATAGGGGAGGTTTTCCTCTACATACTACATACCGTTTTAACGTGACCTCGCAGGTATTTCTATTAAAATTCTTCAAATACAACACAGCAGCTAAAATACCAAATTAATATCTTCAGGCAAAACTACTTTTCATCCCCACTGGAAAAGATTTTTGATATTTTTATATTATAGGGGAGGCATTTAGCTACCCCCTACATACCTTTTTAACCTGACCTCGGCAGTCGATCTTACAGAATTCTTCTATTATATAACAATTTCAGGAAAAACTACCTTTCATCCCCACTGGAAATGATTTCCGATATTTTCATATTATAGGGGAGGTTTTCCTCTACATACTACATACCTTTTTAACGTGACCTCGAAGGTGTTTCTATTAAAATTCTTCAAATACAACTCAGCGGCTAAAATACCAAATTAATATTTTCAGGAAAAACTACCTTTCATCCCCGCTGGAAATGATTTTTGATATTTTTATATTATAGGGGAGTTTTTTCTCTACCAACTACATACCTTTTCAACCTGACCTCGGGAGTCATTCTTACCGAATTCTTCTATTATATAACAATTTCAGGAAAAACTACCTTTCATCCCCACTGGAAATGATTTCTGATATTTTCATATTATAGGGGAGGTTTTCCTCTACCAACTACATACCGTTTTAACGTGACCTCGCAGGTATTTCTATTAAAATTCTTCAAATACAACACACCGGCAAAATACCAAATTAATATCTTCAGGGAAAACTACTTTTCATCCTCGCTGGAAATGATTTTTGATATTTTTATATTATAGAGGAGGTTTTTCTCTACCAACTACATACCTTTTCAACATGACCTCGGGAGTCATTCTTACCGAATTCTTCTATTATATAACAATTTCAGGAATAACTACCTTTCATCCCCACTGGAAATGATTTCTGATATTTTCATATTATAGGGGAGGTTTTCCTCTACATACTACATACCTTTTTAACGTGACCTCGAAGCTATTTCTATTAAAATTCTTCAAATACAACTCAGCAGCCAAATACCATATTCATATTTTCAGGAAAAACTACTTTTCATCCCCACTGGAAATGATTTCCTATATTTTCATATTATAGGGGAGGTTTTTCTCTACATTCTACATACCTTTTTAACGTGACCTCGCAGGTATTTCTATTAAAATTCTTCAATTACAACACAGCAGCCAAAATACCAAATTAATATTTTGAGGAAAAATTACCTTTCATCCCCACTGGAAATGATTTTTGATAATTTTATATTATAGGGTAGGTTTTTCTATACCCCCTACATACCTTTTCAACCTGACCTCGGGAGTCGATCTTACAGAATTCTTCTATTATATAACAATTTCAGGAAAAACTACCTTTCATCCCCACTGGAAATTATTTCCTATATTTTCATATTATAGGGGAGGTTTTCCTCTACCAACTACATACCGTTTTAACGTGACCTCGCAGGTATTTCTATTAAAATTCTTCAAATACAACACACCGGCAAAATACCAAATTAATATCTTCAGGGAAAACTACTTTTCATCCCCACTGGAAAAGATTTTTGATATTTTCATATTATAGGGGAGGCTTTTATCTACCCCCTATATACCTTTTTAACCTGGCCTCGGGAGTCGATCTTACAGAATTCTTCTATTATATAACAATTTCAGGAAAAACTACCTTTCATCCCCACTGGAAATGATATCCTATATTTTCATATTATAGGGAAGGTTTTCCTCTACATACTACATACCTTTTTAACGTGACCTCGCAGGTATTTCTATTAAAATTCTTCAAATACAACACAGCAGCCAAAATACCAAATTAATATTTTGAGGAAAAACTACCTTTCATCCTCACTGGAAATGATTTTTGATATTTTTATATTATAGGGGAGGTTTTTCTCTACCCTTGACATATATTTTTACCCTGACCTCGGGAGTCGATCTTACAGAATTCTTTAATTATATAACAATTTCAGGAAAAACTACCTTTCATCCCCGCTGGAAATGATTTTTGATATTTTTATATTATAGGGTAGGTTTTTCTCTACCAACTACATACCTTTTCAACATGACCTCGGGAGTCATTCTTACCGAATTCTTCTATTATATAACAATTTCAGGAAAAACTACCTTTCATCCCCACTGGAAATGATTTCTGATATTTTCATATTATAGGGGAAGTTTTCCTCTACATACTACATACCTTTTTAACGTGACCCCGAAGCTATTTATATTAAAATTCTTCAAATACAACTCAGCAGCCAAATACCATATTCATATTTTCAGGGAAAACTACTTTTCATCCCCACTGGAAGTGATTTCCTATATTTTCATATTATAGGGGAGGTTTTTCTCTACATACTACATAGCTTTTTAACGTGACCTCGCAGGTATTTCTATTAAAATTCTTCAAATACAACACAGCAGCCAAAATACAAAATTAATATTTTGAGGAAAAATTACCTTTCATCCCCACTGGAAATGATTTTTGATCATTTTATATTATAGGGGAGGTTCTTCTATACCCCCTACATACCTTTTCAACCTGACCTCGGGAGTCGATCTTACAGAATTCTTCTATTATATAACAATTTCAGGAAAAACTACCTTTCATCCCCACTGGAAATGATTTCCTATATTTTCATATTATAGGGGAGGTTTTCCTCTACATACTACATACCGTTTTAACGTGACCTCGCAGGTATTTCTATTAAAATTCTTCAAATACAACACAGCAGCTAAAATACCAAATTAATATCTTCAGGGAAAACTACTTTTCATCCCCACTGGATTTTTTTTTTTAAATTTTCATATTATAGGGGAGGCTTTTATCTACCCCCTACATACCTTTTTAACCTGACCTCGGGAGTCGATCTTACAGAATTCTTCTATTATATAACAATTTCAGGAAAAACTACCTTTCATCCCCACTGGAAATGATTTCCTATATTTTCATATTATAGGGGAGGTTTTCCTCTACATACTACATACCTTTTTAACGTGACCTCGCAGGTATTTCTATTAAAATTCTTCAAATACAACACAGCAGCTAAAATACCAAATTAATATTTTCAGGGAAAACTACTTTTCATCCCCACTGGAAATTATTTTTGATATTTTTATATTATAGGGGAGGTTTTTATCTACCCCCTACATACCTTTTTAACCTGACCTCATGGGTCGATCTTACAGAAGTCTTTAATTATATAACAATTCCAGAAAAAACTACCTTTCATCCCCACTGGAAATGATTTCCGATATTTTCATATTATAGGGGAGGTTTTTCTCTACATACTACATACCTTTTTAACGTGACCTCGAAGGTGTTTCTATTAAAATTCTTCAAATACAACTCAGCAGCTAAAATACCAAATTAATACTTTCAGGAAAAACTACCTTTCATCCCCGCTGGAAATGATTTTTGATATTTTTATATTATAGGGGAGGTTTTTCTCTACCAACTACATACCTTTTCAACATGACCTCGGGAGTCATTCTTACCGAATTCTTCTATTATATAACAATTTCAGGAAAAACTACCTTTCATCCCCACTGGAAATGATATCCTATATTTACATATTATAGGGAAGGTTTTCCTCTACATACTACATACCTTTTTAACGTGACCTCGCAGGTATTTCTATTAAAATTCTTCAAATACAACACAGCAGCCAAAATACCAAATTAATATTTTGAGGAAAAACTACCTTTCATCCTCACTGGAAATGATTTTTGATATTTTTATATTATAGGGGAGGTTTTTCTCTACCCTTGACATATATTTTTACCCTGACCTCGGGAGTCGATCTTACAGAATTCTTTAATTATATAACAATTTCAGGAAAAACTACCTTTCATCCCCGCTGGAAATAATTTTTGATATTTTTATATTATAGGGGAGGTTTTTCTCTACCAACTACATACCTTTTCAACATGACCTCGGGAGTCATTCTTACCGAATTCTTCTATTATATAACAATTTCAGGAAAAACTACCTTTCATCCCCGCTGGAAATGATTTCTGATATTTTCATATTATAGGGGAGGTTTTCCTCTACATACTACATACCTTTTTAACGTGACCTCGAAGCTATTTATATTAAAATTCTTCAAATACAACTCAGCAGCCAAATACCATATTCATATTTTCAGGAAAAACTACTTTTCATCCCCACTGGAAATGATTTCCTATATTTTCATATTATAGGGGAGGTTTTTCTCTACATACTACATACCTTTTTAACGTGACCTCGCAGGTATTTCTATTAAAATTCTTCAAATACAACACAGCAGCCAAAATACCAAATTAATATTTTGAGAAAAAATTACCTTTCATCCCCACTGGAAATGATTTTTGATAATTTTATATTATAGGGGAGGTTTTTCTATACCCCCTACATACCTTTTTAACCTGACCTCGGGAGTCGATCTTACAGAATTCTTCTATTATATAACAATTTCAGGAAAAACTACCTTTCATCCCCACTGGAAATGATTTCCTATATTTTCATATTATAGGGGAGGTTTTCCTCTACATACTACATACCTTTTTAACGTGACCTCGCAGGTATTTCTATTAAAATTCTTCAAATACAACACAGCAGCTAAAATACCAAATTAATATTTTCAGGGAAAACTACTTTTCATCCCCACTGGAAATTATTTTTGATATTTTTATATTATTGGGGAGGTTTTTATCTACCCCCTACATACCTTTTTAACCTGACCTCATGGGTCGATCTTACAGAAGTCTTTAATTATATAACAATTCCAGGAAAAACTACCTTTCATCCCCACTGGAAATGATTTCCGATATTTTCATATTATAGGGGAGGTTTTTCTCTACATACTACATACCTTTTTAACGTGACCTCGAAGGTGTTTCTATTAAAATTCTTCAAATACAACTCAGCAGCTAAAATACCAAATTAATACTTTCAGGAAAAACTACCTTTCATCCCCGCTGGAAATGATTTTTGATATTTTTATATTATAGGGGAGGTTTTTCTCTACCAACTACATACCTTTTCAACATGACCTCGGGAGTCATTCTTACCGAATTCTTCTATTATATAACAATTTCAGGAAAAACTACCCTTCATCCCCACTGGAAATGATTTCCTATATTTTCATATTATAGGGGATGTTTTCCTCTACATACTACATACCTTTTTAACGTGACCTCGCAGGTGTTTCTATTAAAATTCTTCAAATACAACTCAGCAGATCGACTTTTGAGGTCAGGGTAAAAATATATGTCAAGGATAGAGAAAAACCTCCCTTGTAATATAAAAATATCAAAAATAATTTCCAGTGGGGATGAAAAGTAGTTTTATCTGAAAATATTAATTTGGTATTTTAGCTGCTGTGTTGTATTTGAAGAATTTCAATAGAAATACCTGCGAGGTCACGTTAAAAAGGTATGTAGTATGTATAATAGAAGAATTCGGTAAGAATGACTCCCGAGGTCATGTTGAAAAGGTATGTAGTTGGTAGAGAAAAACCTCCCCTATAATATAAAAATATCAAAAATCATTTCCAGCGGGGATGAAAGGTAGTTTTTCCTGAAAGTATTAATTTGGTATTTTAGCTGCTGAGTTGTATTTGAAGAATTTTAATAGAAACACCTTCGAGGTCACGTTAAAAAGGTATGTAGTATGTAGAGAAAAACCTCCCCTATAATATGAAAATATCGGAAATCATTTCCAGTGGGGATGAAAGGTAGTTTTTTCTGGAATTGTTATATAATTAAAGACTTCTGTAAGATCGACCCATGAGGTCAGGTTAAAAAGGTATGTAGGGGGTAGATAAAAACCTCCCCTATAATATAAAAATATCAAAAATAATTTCCAGTGGGGATGAAAAGTAGTTTTCCCTGAAAATATTAATTTGGTATTTTAGCTGCTGTGTTGTATTTGAAGAATTTTAATAGAAATACCTCCGAGGTCACGTTAAAAAGGTATGTAGTATGTAGAGGAAAACCTCCCCTATAATATGAAAATATAGGAAATCATTTCCAGTGGGGATGAAAGGTAGTTTTTCCTGAAATTGTTATATAATAGAAGAATTCTGTAAGATCGACTCCCGAGGTCAGGTTAAAAAGGTATGTAGGGGGTAGATAAAAGCCTCCCCTATAATATGAAAATTTAAAAAAAAAAATCCAGTGGGGATGAAAAGTAGTTTTCCCTGAAGATATTAATTTGGTATTTTAGCTGCTGTGTTGTATTTGAAGAATTTTAATAGAAATACCTGCGAGGTCACGTTAAAACGGTATGTAGTATGTAGAGGAAAACCTCCCCTATAATATGAAAATATAGGAAATCATTTCCAGTGGGGATGAAAGGTAGTTTTTCCTGAAATTGTTATATAATAGAAGAATTCTGTAAGATCGACTCCCGAGGTCAGGTTGAAAAGGTATGTAGGGGGTATAGAAAAACCTCCCCTATAATATAAAATGATCAAAAATCATTTCCAGTGGGGATGAAAGGTAATTTTTCCTCAAAATATTAATTTTGTATTTTGGCTGCTGTGTTGTATTTGAAGAATTTTAATAGAAATACCTGCCAGGTCACATTAAAAAGCTATGTAGTATGTAAAGAAAAACCTCCCCTATAATATGAAAATATAGGAAATCATTTCCAGTGGGGATGAAAAGTAGTTTTCCCTGAAAATATGAATATGGTATTTGGCTGCTGAGTTGTATTTGAAGAATTTTAATATAAATAGCTTCGAGGTCACGTTAAAAAGGTATGTAGTATGTAGAGGAAAACTTCCCCTATAATATGAAAATATCAGAAATCATTTCCAGTGGGGATGAAAGGTAGTTTTTCCTGAAATTGTTATATAATAGAAGAATTCGGTAAGAATGACTCCCGAGGTCATGTTGAAAAGGTATGTAGTTGGTAGAGAAAAACCTCCCCTATAATATAAAAATATCAAAAATCATTTCCAGCGGGGATGAAAGGTAGTTTTTCCTGAAATTGTTATATAATTAAAGAATTCTGTAAGATCGACTCCCGAGGTCAGGGTAAAAATATATGTCAAGGGTAGAGAAAAACCTCCCCTATAATATAAAAATATCAAAAATCATTTCCAGTGAGGATGAAAGGTAGTTTTTCCTCAAAATATTAATTTGGTATTTTGGCTGCTGTGTTGTATTTGAAGAATTTTAATAGAAATACCTGCGAGGTCACGTTAAAAAGGTATGTAGTATGTAGAGGAAAACCTTCCCTATAATATGAAAATATAGGATATCATTTCCAGTGGGGATGAAAGGTAGTTTTTCCTGAAATTGTTATATAATAGAAGAATTCTGTAAGATCGACTCCCGAGGCCAGGTTAAAAAGGTATATAGGGGGTAGATAAAAGCCTCCCCTATAATATGAAAATATCAAAAATCTTTTCCCTTTTTAACCTAACCTCGGGAGTCGATCTTACAGAAGTCTTTAATTATATAACAATTCCAGGAAAAACTACCTTTCATGCCCACTGGAAATGATTTCCGATATTTTCATATTATAGGGGAGGTTTTTCTCTACATACTACATACCTTTTTAACGTGACCTCGAAGGTGTTTCTATTAAAATTCTTCAAATACAACTCAGCAGCTAAAATACCAAATTAATACTTTCAGGAAAAACTACCTTTCATCCCCGCTGGAAATGATTTTTGATATTTTTATATTATAGGGGAGGTTTTTCTCTACCAACTACATACCTTTTCAACATGACCTCGGGAGTCATTCTTACCGAATTCTTCTATTATATAACAATTTCAGGAAAAACTACCTTTCATCCCCACTGGAAATGATATCCTATATTTACATATTATAGGGAAGGTTTTCCTCTACATACTACATACCTTTTTAACGTGACCTCGCAGGTATTTCTATTAAAATTCTTCAAATACAACACAGCAGCCAAAATACCAAATTAATATTTTGAGGAAAAACTACCTTTCATCCTCACTGGAAATGATTTTTGATATTTTTATATTATAGGGGAGGTTTTTCTCTACCCTTGACATATATTTTTACCCTGACCTCGGGAGTCGATCTTACAGAATTCTTTAATTATATAACAATTTCAGGAAAAACTACCTTTCATCCCCGCTGGAAATAATTTTTGATATTTTTATATTATAGGGGAGGTTTTTCTCTACCAACTACATACCTTTTCAACATGACCTCGGGAGTCATTCTTACCGAATTCTTCTATTATATAACAATTTCAGGAAAAACTACCTTTCATCCCCACTGGAAATGATTTCTGATATTTTCATATTATAGGGGAGGTTTTCCTCTACATACTACATACCTTTTTAACGTGACCTCGAAGCTATTTATATTAAAATTCTTCAAATACAACTCAGCAGCCAAATACCATATTCATATTTTCAGGAAAAACTACTTTTCATCCCCACTGGAAATGATTTCCTATATTTTCATATTATAGGGGAGGTTTTTCTCTACATACTACATACCTTTTTAACGTGACCTCGCAGGTATTTCTATTAAAATTCTTCAAATACAACACAGCAGCCAAAATACCAAATTAATATTTTGAGAAAAAATTACCTTTCATCCCCACTGGAAATGATTTTTGATAATTTTATATTATAGGGGAGGTTTTTCTATACCCCCTACATACCTTTTTAACCTGACCTCGGGAGTCGATCTTACAGAATTCTTCTATTATATAACAATTTCAGGAAAAACTACCTTTCATCCCCACTGGTAATGATTTCCTATATTTTCATATTATAGGGGAGGTTTTCCTCTACATACTACATACCTTTTTAACGTGACCTCGCAGGTATTTCTATTAAAATTCTTCAAATACAACACAGCAGCTAAAATACCAAATTAATATTTTCAGGGAAAACTACTTTTCATCCCCACTGGAAATTATTTTTGATATTTTTATATTATTGGGGAGGTTTTTATCTACCCCCTACATACCTTTTTAACCTGACCTCATGGGTCGATCTTACAGAAGTCTTTAATTATATAACAATTCCAGGAAAAACTACCTTTCATCCCCACTGGAAATGATTTCCGATATTTTCATATTATAGGGGAGGTTTTTCTCTACATACTACATACCTTTTTAACGTGACCTCGAAGGTGTTTCTATTAAAATTCTTCAAATACAACTCAGCAGCTAAAATACCAAATTAATACTTTCAGGAAAAACTACCTTTCATCCCCGCTGGAAATGATTTTTGATATTTTTATATTATAGGGGAGGTTTTTCTCTACCAACTACATACCTTTTCAACATGACCTCGGGAGTCATTCTTACCGAATTCTTCTATTATATAACAATTTCAGGAAAAACTACCCTTCATCCCCACTGGAAATGATTTCCTATATTTTCATATTATAGGGGATGTTTTCCTCTACATACTACATACCTTTTTAACGTGACCTCGCAGGTGTTTCTATTAAAATTCTTCAAATACAACTCAGAAGATCGACTTTTGAGGTCAGGGTAAAAATATATGTCAAGGATAGAGAAAAACCTCCCTTATAATATAAAAATATCAAAAATAATTTCCAGTGGGGATGAAAAGTAGTTTTATCTGAAAATATTAATTTGGTATTTTAGCTGCTGTGTTGTATTTGAAGAATTTCAATAGAAATACCTGCGAGGTCACGTTAAAAAGGTATGTAGTATGTATAATAGAAGGTATAATAGAAGAATTCGGTAAGAATGACTCCCGAGGTCATGTTGAAAAGGTATGTAGTTGGTAGAGAAAAACCTCCCCTATAATATAAAAATATCAAAAATCATTTCCAGCGGGGATGAAAGGTAGTTTTTCCTGAAAGTATTAATTTGGTATTTTAGCTGCTGAGTTGTATTTGAAGAATTTTAATAGAAACACCTTCGAGGTCACGTTAAAAAGGTATGTAGTATGTAGAGAAAAACCTCCCCTATAATATGAAAATATCGGAAATCATTTCCAGTGGGGATGAAAGGTAGTTTTTTCTGGAATTGTTATATAATTAAAGACTTCTTTAAGATCGACCCATGAGGTCAGGTTAAAAAGGTATGTAGGGGGTAGATAAAAACCTCCCCTATAATATAAAAATATCAAAAATAATTTCCAGTGGGGATGAAAAGTAGTTTTCCCTGAAAATATTAATTTGGTATTTTAGCTGCTGTGTTGTATTTGAAGAATTTTAATAGAAATACCTCCGAGGTCACGTTAAAAAGGTATGTAGTATGTAGAGGAAAACCTCCCCTATAATATGAAAATATAGGAAATCATTTCCAGTGGGGATGAAAGGTAGTTTTTCCTGAAATTGTTATATAATAGAAGAATTCTGTAAGATCGACTCCCGAGGTCAGGTTAAAAAGGTATGTAGGGGGTAGATAAAAGCCTCCCCTATAATATGAAAATTTAAAAAAAAAAATCCAGTGGGGATGAAAAGTAGTTTTCCCTGAAGATATTAATTTGGTATTTTAGCTGCTGTGTTGTATTTGAAGAATTTTAATAGAAATACCTGCGAGGTCACGTTAAAACGGTATGTAGTATGTAGAGGAAAACCTCCCCTATAATATGAAAATATAGGAAATCATTTCCAGTGGGGATGAAAGGTAGTTTTTCCTGAAATTGTTATATAATAGAAGAATTCTGTAAGATCGACTCCCGAGGTCAGGTTGAAAAGGTATGTAGGGGGTATAGAAAAACCTCCCCTATAATATAAAATGATCAAAAATCATTTCCAGTGGGGATGAAAGGTAATTTTTCCTCAAAATATTAATTTTGTATTTTGGCTGCTGTGTTGTATTTGAAGAATTTTAATAGAAATACCTGCGAGGTCACGTTAAAAAGCTATGTAGTATGTAGAGAAAAACCTCCCCTATAATATGAAAATATAGGAAATCACTTCCAGTGGGGATGAAAAGTAGTTTTCCCTGAAAATATGAATATGGTATTTGGCTGCTGAGTTGTATTTGAAGAATTTTAATATAAATACCTGCGAGGTCACGTTAAAAAGGTATGTAGTATGTAGAGGAAAACCTTCCCTATAATATGAAAATATAGGATATCATTTCCAGTGGGGATGAAAGGTAGTTTTTCCTGAAATTGTTATATAATAGAAGAATTCTGTAAGATCGACTCCCGAGGCCAGGTTAAAAAGGTATATAGGGGGTAGATAAAAGCCTCCCCTATAATATGAAAATATCAAAAATCTTTTCCCTTTTTAACCTAACCTCGGGAGTCGATCTTACAGAAGTCTTTAATTATATAACAATTCCAGGAAAAACTACCTTTCATGCCCACTGGAAATGATTTCCGATATTTTCATATTATAGGGGAGGTTTTTCTCTACATACTACATACCTTTATAACGTGACCTCGAAGGTGTTTCTATTAAAATTCTTCAAATACAACTCAGCAGCTAAAATACCAAATTAATATTTTTAGGAAAAACTACCTTTCATCCCCACTGGAAATGATTTTTGATAATTTTATATTATAGGGGAGGTTTTTCTATACCCCCTACATACCTTTTCAACCTGACCTCGGAAGTCGATCTTACAGAATTCTTCTATTATATAACAATTTCAGGAAAAACTACCTTTCATCCCCACTGGAAATGATTTCCTATATTTTCATATTATAGGGGAGGTTTTCCTCTACATACTACATACCTTTTTAACGGGACCTCGCAGGTATTTCTATTAAAATTCTTCAAATATAACACAGCAGCTAAAATACCAAATTTAAAATTTTCAGGGAAAACTACTTTTCATCCCCACTGGAAATTATTTTTGATATTTTTATATTATAGGGGAGGTTTTTCTCTACCAACTACATACCTTTTCAACCTGACCTCGGGAGTCATTCTTACCGAATTCTTCTATTATATAACAATTTCAGGAAAAATTACCTTTCATCCCCACTGGAAATGATTTTTGATATTTTCATATTATAGGGGAGGTTTTTATCTACCCCCTACATACCTTTTTAACCTGACCTCGGGGGTCGATCTTACCGAATTCTTCTATTATATAACAATTCCAGGAAAAACTACCTTTCATCCCCACTGGAAATGATTTCCGATATTTTCATATTATAGGGGAGGTTTTTCTCTACATACTACATACCTCTTTAACGTGACCTCGAAGGTGTTTCTATTAAAATTCTTCAAATACAACTCAGCAGCTAAAATACCATATTCATATTTTCAGGGAAAACTACTTTTCATCCCCACTGGAAATGATTTTTGATATTTTCATATTATAGGGAAGGTTTTTATCTACCCCCTACATACCTTTTTAACCTGACCTCGGGAGTCGATCTTACAGAATTCTTCTATTATATAACAATTTCAGGAAAAACTACCTTTCATCCCCACTGGAAATGATTTCCTATATTTTCATATTATAGGGGAGGTTTTCCTCTACATACTACATACCTTTTTAACGTGACCTCGCAGGTATTTCTATTAAAATTCTTCAAATACAACACAGCAGCTAAAATACCAAATTAATATTTTCAGGGAAAACTACTTTTCATCCCCGCTGGAAATGATTTTTGATATTTTTATATTATAGGGGAGGTATTTCTCTACCAACTACATACCTTTTCAACCTGACCTCGGGAGTCATTCTTACCGAATTCTTCCATTATATAACAATTTCAGGAAAAACTACCTTTCATCCCCACTGGAAATGATTTCTGATATTTTCATATTATAGGGGAGGTTTTCTTCTACATACTACATACCTTTTTAACGTGACCTCGTAGGTATTTCTATTAAAATTCTTCAAATACAACACAGCAGCCAAAATACCAAATTAATATTTTGAGGAAAAACTACCTTTCATCCCCACTGGAAATGATTTTTGATAATTTTATAATATAGGAGAGGTTTTTCTATACCCCCTACATACCTTTTCAACCTGACCTCGGGAGTCGATCTTACAGAATTCTTCTATTATATAACAATTTCAGGAAAAACTACCTTTCATCCCCACTGGAAATGATTTCTTATATTTTCATATTATAGGTTTTCCTCTACATACTACATACCTTTTTAACGTGACCTCGCAGGTATTTCTATTAAAATTCTTCAAATACAACACAGCAGCTAAAATACCAAATTAATATTTTCAGGAAAAACTACTTTTCATCCCCACTGGAAATTATTTTTGATATTTTTATATTATAGAGGAGGTTTTTCTCTATCAACTACATACCTTTTCAACCTGACCTCGGGAGTCATTATTACCGAATTCTTCTATTATATAACAATTTCAGGAAAAACTACCTTTCATCCCCACTGGAAATGATTTCTGATATTTTCATATTATAGGGGAGGTTTTCCTCTACCCTTGACATATATTTTTACCCTGACCTCGGGAGTCGATCTTACAGAATTCTTTAATTATATAACAATTTCAGGAAAAACTACCTTTCATCCCCACTGGAAATGATTTTCTATATTGTCATATTATAGGGGAGGTTTTCCTCTACATACTACATACCTTTTTAACGTGACCTCGCAGGTATTTCTATTAAAATTCTTCAAATACAACACAGCAGCCAAAATACCAAATTAATATTTTTAGGAAAAACTACCTTTCATCCTCACTGGAAATGATTTTTGAATTTTTTATATTATAGGGGAGGTTTTTCTCTACCCTTGACATATATTTTTACCTCGACCTCGGGAGTCGATCTTACAGAATTCTTTAATTATATAACAATTTCAGGAAAAACTACCTTTCATCCCCACTGGAAATGATTTCCGATATTTTCATATTATAGGGGAGGTTTTCCTTTACAGGGTTACTTTCGTACTTCCTACTCGTACATAGTACCGATTCACAAAAAGGGCTCAAAAATGAACATTGAAAATTATAGACCTATATCTATCTTAAACACATTTAGCAGGGTACTGGAAAGGGTGGTGTATAATAACGTGTACTTAACAATATCCAAAGCGGTTCCCGATGAACAGCATGGCTTCCTTAAGAAGCGTTCCACCCTTACTAATCTGTCTGTTTTCACCAATGACGTTCTCATGAGCATGGACAAATATAAGCAGGTTGATGTTATCTACACTGATTTTGAAAAAGCTTTCGATCGTGTGGATCACATCATCCTGCTACGTAAGCTCTATGAGCTCGGCATCCGTGGAGACCTTCACAGATGGGTGGAATCATATCTTAAGAATAGAAGCCAGGCTGTTGTTATCGGTGAGCATAGATCCAGTCTAGTATATGCTCCATCTGGCGTTCCTCAAGGTTCTCTCTTAGGACCTTTACTCTATGTCGCTTTCCTATATGATATTGCCACCTGCTTTAAAAATTCTAAGTTCCTAATGTATGCGGATGACAAAAAAATTTATAAACATATCCAGAATATTTCCGATTGTCATTCACTGCAAGAGGACTTAAATAGGCTACACCAGTATTATATCAAAAATAGAATTAGCGTCAACATCAGTAAATGCTACCAAATTAGCCTTACTAGGAGCAGGTGCGCGATGTCATATACATACAACTTCGACGGTGTTGACATTGGAAGGACGGAGTCCTTGAGGGACCTGGGCGTGATTCTGGACTCTAAGTTGACTTTTGCAAATCACATCGACTTTATTACAGAGAAAGCATATAAAAATCTAGGTTTTATACTCAGGGTAAGTCAGCCCTTTACTGATATATTTTGTATTAAGATACTTTACTTTGCTTATGTGCGTAGTCTTTTAGAATACTGTAGCTCGGTGTGGAATCCGCAATACGTTTTACACCGTCAAAGCATTGAAAAAATCCAGATGAAGTTCCTAAAACACCTAAACTATCGAACTCATTATCGAGGTATCGACTACACGGACTCGTGTGACCGTCACGGCATCATGTCGTTGGAGCATAGACGACAGCTGCTTGACATGTTGTTACTGTATGATATCAGCAATAACAATATCGACTGTTCTGAGCTAGTGAGTAAAACACTTAACCTGTGTGTTCCCACTAGAAGAACGAGACACACTGCACTTTTTCAGACGCCTTTGGCTCATACTAATTATTGTAGCAATGCTGTGATCCATAGAATCCTAAACACCTACAACAAAAAGTTTGATGACATAGACATTTTTAACTTATCTAAACCTTTGGTAAAGAAAAAGATTTCCCTCTACTTTAAAAGGCAATGATAATTAGTGGGTACCTAATGACATAGAAAGACATAATATACACTTATAGAATTAAAAGAGAAAATATAATGTACAATATTGAGGGAGAAAATATAATGTATAATATTAAAAAAGAAAATATAAGAAAGTACCTATACAATATGAGCATGGGTATATGTAAGCTTATATAAATTAAATTATTTCTTTAAAGTACAAATTAACTTATTTAATTTCCGATGAGACCACCAACACACACTCACACACTCACGCACACATGCACACAAACGCACACGCACACACCACAGACATAAACACTTTTACCTCTGCACAAATCAGTACCTGTAAAGATAAAAGAAATCCTAAACGGGCCAAAGTTTTGCTTTGCTTTCGTTTTCATTTTTATATAATTTTTTATTTAATAATATTTATATTGTAAAATGAAGACTTTTTTGTATTGTTATTTTGTAATGTGCTGTGGATTTTTGTTTGATTAAATAAATAAATAAATAAATAAATAAATAAATATAATATAAAATTATTAAAAATCATTTCCAGTGGGGATGAAAGGTAGTTTTTCCTCAAAATATTAATTTGGTATTTTGGCTGCTGTGTTGTATTTGAAGAATTTTAATAGAAATACCTGCGAGGTCACGTTAAAAAGGTATGTAGTATGTAAAGGAAAACCTCCCCTATAATATGAAAATATCGGAAATCATTTCCAGTGGGGATGAAAGGTAGTTTTTCCTGAAATTGTTATATAATTAAAGAATTCTGTAAGATCGACTCCCGAGGTCAGGGTAAAAATATATGTCAAGGGTAGAGAAAAACCTCCCCTATAATATAAAAAATTCAAAAATCATTTCCAGTGAGGATGAAAGGTAGTTTTTCCTAAAAATATTAATTTGGTATTTTGGCTGCTGTGTTGTATTTGAAGAATTTTAATAGAAATACCTGCGAGGTCACGTTAAAAAGGTATGTAGTATGTAGAGGAAAACCTCCCCTATAATATGACAATATAGAAAATCATTTCCAGTGGGGATGAAAGGTAGTTTTTCCTGAAATTGTTATATAATTAAAGAATTCTGTAAGATCGACTCCCGAGGTCAGGGTAAAAATATATGTCAAGGGTAGAGGAAAACCTCCCCTATAATATGAAAATATCAGAAATCATTTCCAGTGGGGATGAAAGGTAGTTTTTCCTGAAATTGTTATATAATAGAAGAATTCGGTAATAATGACTCCCGAGGTCAGGTTGAAAAGGTATGTAGTTGATAGAGAAAAACCTCCTCTATAATATAAAAATATCAAAAATAATTTCCAGTGGGGATGAAAAGTAGTTTTTCCTGAAAATATTAATTTGGTATTTTAGCTGCTGTGTTGTATTTGAAGAATTTTAATAGAAATACCTGCGAGGTCACGTTAAAAAGGTATGTAGTATGTAGAGGAAAACCTATAATATGAAAATATAAGAAATCATTTCCAGTGGGGATGAAAGGTAGTTTTTCCTGAAATTGTTATATAATAGAAGAATTCTGTAAGATCGACTCCCGAGGTCAGGTTGAAAAGGTATGTAGGGGGTATAGAAAAACCTCTCCTATATTATAAAATTATCAAAAATCATTTCCAGAGGGGATGAAAGGTAGTTTTTCCTCAAAATATTAATTTGGTATTTTGGCTGCTGTGTTGTATTTGAAGAATTTTAATAGAAATACCTACGAGGTCACGTTAAAAAGGTATGTAGTATGTAGAAGAAAACCTCCCCTATAATATGAAAATATCAGAAATCATTTCCAGTGGGGATGAAAGGTAGTTTTTCCTGAAATTGTTATATAATGGAAGAATTCGGTAAGAATGACTCCCGAGGTCAGGTTGAAAAGGTATGTAGTTGGTAGAGAAATACCTCCCCTATAATATAAAAATATCAAAAATCATTTCCAGCGGGGATGAAAAGTAGTTTTCCCTGAAAATATTAATTTGGTATTTTAGCTGCTGTGTTGTATTTGAAGAATTTTAATAGAAATACCTGCGAGGTCACGTTAAAAAGGTATGTAGTATGTAGAGGAAAACCTCCCCTATAATATGAAAATATAGGAAATCATTTCCAGTGGGGATGAAAGGTAGTTTTTCCTGAAATTGTTATATAATAGAAGAATTCTGTAAGATCGACTCCCGAGGTCAGGTTAAAAAGGTATGTAGGGGGTAGATAAAAACCTTCCCTATAATATGAAAATATCAAAAATCATTTCCAGTGGGGATGAAAAGTAGTTTTCCCTGAAAATATGAATATGGTATTTTAGCTGCTGAGTTGTATTTGAAGAATTTTAATAGAAACACCTTCGAGGTCACGTTAATGAGGTATGTAGTATGTAGAGAAAAACCTCCCCTATAATATGAAAATATCGGAAATCATTTCCAGTGGGGATGAAAGGTAGTTTTTCCTGGAATTGTTATATATTTAAAGACTTCTGTAAGATCGACCCCCGAGGTCAGGTTAAAAAGGTATGTAGGGGGTAGATAAAAACCTCCCCTATAATATGAAAATATCAAAAATCATTTCCAGTGGGGATGAAAGGTAATTTTTCCTGAAATTGTTATATAATAGAAGAATTCGGTAAGAATGACTCCCGAGGTCAGGTTGAAAAGGTATGTAGTTGGTAGAGAAAAACCTCCCCTATAATATAAAAATATCAAAAATAATTTCCAGTGGGGATGAAAAGTAGTTTTCCCTGAAAATTTTAAATTTGGTATTTTAGCTGCTGTGTTATATTTGAAGAATTTTAATAGAAATACCTGCGAGGTCACGTTAAAAAGGTATGTAGTATGTAGAGGAAAACCTCCCCTATAATATGAAAATATAGGAAATCATTTCCAGTGGGGATGAAAGGTAGTTTTTCCTGAAATTGTTATATAATAGAAGAATTCTGTAAGATCGACTTCCGAGGTCAGGTTGAAAAGGTATGTAGGGGGTATAGAAAAACCTCCCCTATAATATAAAATTATCAAAAATCATTTCCAGTGGGGATGAAAGGTAGTTTTTCCTCAAAATATTAATTTGGTATTTTGGCTGCTGTGTTGTATTTGAAGAATTTTAATAGAAATACCTGCGAGATCACGTTAAAAAGGTATGTAGTATGTAGAGGAAAACCTCCCCTATAATATGAAAATATAGGAAATCATTTCCAGTGGGGATGAAAGGTAGATTTTCCTGAAATTGTTATATAATTAAAGAATTCTGTAAGATCGGCTCCCGAGGTCAGGGTAAAAATATATGTTAAGGGTAGAGAAAAACCTCCCCTATAATATGAAAATATCAAAAATCATTTCCAGTGAGGATGAAAGGTAGTTTTTCCTAAAAATATTAATTTGGTATTTTAGCTGCTGAGTTGTATTTGAAGAATTTTAATAGAAACACCTTCGAGGTCACGTTATAAAGGTATGTAGTATGTAGAGAAAAACCTCCCCTATAATATGAAAATATCGGAAATCATTTCCAGTGGGCATGAAAGGTAGTTTTTCCTGGAATTGTTATATAATTAAAGACTTCTGTAAGATCGACTCCCGAGGTTAGGTTAAAAAGGTATGTAGGGGGTAGATAAAAACCTCCCCTATAATATGAAAATATCAAAAATCATTTCCAGTGGGGATGAAAAGTAGTTTTCCCTGAAAATATGAATATGGTATTTGGCTGCTGAGTTGTATTTGAAGAATTTTAATAGAAATAGCTTCGAGGTCACGTTAAAAAGGTATGTAGTATGTAGAGGAAAACCTCCCCTATAATATGAAAATATCAGAAATCATTTCCAGTGGGGATGAAAGGTAGTTTTTCCTGAAATTGTTATATAATAGAAGAATTCTGTAAGATCGACTCCCGAGGTCAGGTTGAAAAGGTATGTAGGGGGTATAGAAAAACCTCCCCTATAATATAAAATTATCAAAAATCATTTCCAGTGGGGATGAAATGTAGTTTTTCCTCAAAATATTAATTTGGTATTTTGGCTGCTGTGTTGTATTTGAAGAATTTTAATAGAAATACCTGCGAGGTCACGTTAAAAAGGTATGTAGTATATAGAGGAAAACCTCCCCTATAATATGAAAATATAGGAAATCATTTCCAGTGGGGATGAAAGGTAGTTTTTCCTGAAATTGTTATATAATTAAAGAATTCTGTAAGATCGACTCCCGAGGTCAGGGTAAAAATATATGTCAAGGGTAGAGAAAAACCTCCCCTATAATATAAAAAATTCTAAAATCATTTCCAGTGAGGATGAAAGGTAGTTTTTCCTAAAAATATTAATTTGGTATTTTAGCTGCTGAGTTGTATTTGAAGAATTTTAATAGAAACACCTTCGAGGTCACGTTATAAAGGTATGTAGTATGTAGAGAAAAACCTCCCCTATAATATGAAAATATCGGAAATCATTTCCAGTGGGGATGAAAGGTAGTTTTTCCTGGAATTGTTATATAATTAAAGACTTCTGTAAGATCGACCCCCGAGGTCAGGTTAAAAAGGTATGTACGGGGTAGATAAACACCTCCCCTATAATATGAAAATATCAAAAATCATTTCCAGTGGGGATGAAAAGTAGTTTTCCCTGAAAATATGAATATGGTATTTGGCTGCTGAGTTGTATTTGAAGAATTTTAATAGAAATAGCTTCGAGGTCACGTTAAAAAGGTATGTAGTATGTAGAGGAAAACCTCCCCTATAATATGAAAATATCAGAAATCATTTCCAGTGGGGATGAAAGGTAGTTTTTCCTGAAATTGTTATATAATAGAAGATTTCTTTAAGAATAACTCCCGAGGTCAAGTTGAAAAGGTATGTAGGGGGTAGAGATAAACCTCCCCTATAATATATAAATATCAAAAATCATTTCCAGTGGGGATGAAAGGTAGTTTTTCCTGAAAATATTAATTTTGTATTTTAGCTGCTGAGTTGTATTTGAAGAATTTTAATAGAAATACCTGCGAGGTCACGTTAAAAAGGTATGTAGTATGTAGAGAAAAACCTTCCCTATAATATGAATATATCGGAAATCATTTCCATTGGGGATGAAAGGTAGTTTTTCCTGGAATTGTTATATAATTAAAGAATTCTGTAAGATCGACTCCTGAGGTCAGGTTAAAAAGGTATGTAGGGGGTAGAAAAAAACCCCCCTATAATATAAAAATATCGGAAATCATTTCCAGTGGGTATGATAAGTAGTTTTCTATTATATATATATTTTTACTTGAACTTTTTTAGTAAAACAATCTCTACTATTGTGTTGTAGATTGGTGCAGTAATAAATTTCAGCAAGGCACCTATTATTATAATTATTTTATATAAATGGATAAAATAAAATAGAAATCGGCCGCTATATAATTGGCTGCTAACTTCACACATATCTGGCAGCATAAGGGTTTGTTCACACAAGCCAAAAAGAAATGGCTGCTAGGAAATTGGCCGCTAACTTCACACCGGTTAATTTACCGAATCCCATACTAGGAAAAACCTGTGATATCTACAATCACTGTAGTTATATAAAATGTCAACTAAAAAAAAACTCAATATCTAACTCTAAACTACTCTTACAATCGGTTCAGTAGTTCCAAAGATCATCACCTATATACAAACCTTAGGTCTTTATATACATTAAATAAATGTATATGGAATAACGACTTATATACCACAGGGATATACACTATTTGACCTTCAGTTTTTAAGTACGTATACTTACTAGCTAAATAATTAAAAATGGAGGATTTTCATAACTTGTAAAAACCGCAATTATTCAACAATTGAAAGTTAAGCATAATTAAATAATATCCAAAAACCGGGCTCCTATTCTTCTAACTTGATGCAGTGAAACAGAACCTTAGACAGGCGCGTTATAACAAGGATTCTTATTAACAAAATCCTATGTGACTAAAGAGGAGCGTCTAATAATGATAGATTTTCCATACAAAAGGTCGTGACTGTACCCCGCTTCTAAACATTCATGGATTTTTATGACTTTTAAACTCGTCATTCTATGCTCGTACGTTTTCCTTTTTTATAAATTTATTATGAAAATATCAATCCCTAAAATCGCCATATCTCATACTCGTATTGTATTAAAATAGTTCCTATATTTATAAAAAAAATAAAATAAAAAAAAATTGTATTTTTATCTTTAAAAATTTAATATAAAATGTAAAATTAAAAAAAAATGCATTTTTATCTTTAAAAATCTATACTAATATTATAAAGCTGAAGAGTTTGTTTGTTTGTTTGTTTGTTTGTTTGTTTGTTTGAACGCGCTAATCTCCGAAACTACTGGTTCGAATTGAATAATTCTTTTTGTGTTGGATAGTCCAGTTATCGAGGAAGGCTATAGGCTATATAACATCACGCTATGACCAATAGGAGCAAAGATATAGTGGTAAATGTGTAAAAAACGGGAGAAATTATTTCATCTTTGAAGCTTTCCGTTGCGTGCGCCGTGAAAACGGTTCAAGGTACACAAAAAATATGTATTAAAGAATAATCTAAATATATATAACTCAAAGGTGACTGACTGACATAGTGATCTATCAACGCACAGTCCAAACCACTAGACGGATCGGGCTGAAATTTGGCATGCAGGTAGATGTTATGACGTAGGCATCCGCTAAGAAAGGATTTTGATAAATTCTACCCCCAAGGGGATAAAATAGGGGATGAAAGTTTATATGATAAAAAAATAACTATTCCACGCGGACGAAGTCGCGAGCACAGCTAGTTTAATATAAAATGTAAAATTAATGGATTATTCAAATGATATAACAGTAGGCCCAATTCCGTCCTTTTGTCCTCCCCACATGTGGCAGAATTCTCACGCTCGTAATAAGCAGGTTTGAAGTAATTTTCAGTATGGCTAAGCTAAATACTTATTAAGTACGAGTATAAAAACTGGGTACCTTCTATTGTCTAACTGAAACATTGTACGCGATAGTTTACAAGATTCGAGATGTAGGTATCGCCAGCCAGAGACGGAGCAAAGGTTCTATTTCCCGAGCATTTATTTCTGCCACTTCTATTGCGGGACGAGGTTAACACGTATAGAACACAAGTATGGGCTAAACGCTGTAATCGATCTCTTTCATTGTAATCGATAATCATTTGAATAATCCATTAATTAAATATAAAAAAATATTTAGGGTTTTCTTTTTCTTTAGGGAGGTCTCTTTTTTTCATATATTTTTAATAGGTATTTATTTTAAGTTTTATTTTTAATTTTTTAAATAATATTATAAAAATATCCAAAATTATTTTTTTATCATTTTTTATATTTAAATTTGCGTACGTTTTTCTCGGTCTTCTTTGTATATGATAACCACACCTGATAAGAAAAAATATCGCACGCAAATTATTGTGTGACGGTGAACGTTGTACAAGTCTGACTGACTGACATAGAGTATATTTAATATTGACTGATTTATTCATTATCGCTCAGCCAAAACTAGTGAAGCAGGAATATCAAATATGGACGACGATGGTCATAGCAAATGTGACTTGTTTTTACATGATGCCAATTTTCATTTTTACAACAAAATTGTCTCCAATATTTTTTTAGGGATGAATCTTTTGGAAATTAGCGTAAATTAGCCATAATATTTTTTGAAGTGAAATGTAGGTACACATATTATTATATAGGTATTCAGTATATTTTTTAATAATTGTTAAATTTACCAGCATTTTTTTCTAGATTTTAATGATGACCAATGCGTTAGTGGATTAAATGAAATTTTGTTTGGCTGTAACTTTTATACAAACAATGACAAAATAAGCAACTTTCATAACAAGATAATGTTAATGCAATCTTACATAAAAACATGTAATTGGAGAAGATATTGGTCTGAGAGTATTTGTTTACATCAAAAAAACAGCAAAAATTTTAGACAAATACACTGGACATTTTTTTATAAGGGCGTGGCATGTAATGTAATATAGGTCATAAGCAGACCTAATGACCATGAAATGGGACCTACAATACTGTTAATGTGGTTAAGAAATGGTCTGAGATAAAGACTTAATTGTGAAAGAATATAGTAGGTACTTGCTGTGAGTGTTCATCATCAACTCTAAATATTATGTTTCATACAGTACGGTAAATAATTCAATATAACATTTTTTGTGTGATTTGTATGGTACGTCAGTTAATGTAGCTCCTAAAGCAGTGACCATATCCTGAATAAAATATTTAAATAGATAAGTCTATGAAGCGTTTGATGATGACAGGAATTTCGGATTCCACTCTTAAAATGTTAACGACTCTTATTATGATAGATAAAGTTGCCCATATTTACAAAACTCCTCGAATTTGTCGGGTTATAACGGCCGCTTGATTTCGGCCGGTAACTTCACACTTTATAAAACATCTCAAATTGGTCGGGTTATAACAGCCGGTACATTTCGGCCGGTAACTTCACACCGGTAAAAACCACACATTATTATAGTATTTTATAACATGGGACTTTTATAAGTTTTATGTTAATTTACTTTGGAACAGTGGCGTAACTAATAAATGGGACCCCACGGCTACCTAAACTGGTTAGGTTTTATCAAACTGATAACACTGCCAACCCACAGAAAGAATTTAGGGGAATTCCCTAGGTATAACTTTCGAATTTTTCTCAACTGAGTTGCCATAATTTTAAAGTCGGGTTGCAACCTGCCAGATTTATTTTGAAAATAGTAGAAATTTTTAAGAGTTCAGTTTTATCGAGATTTTCTGGTAAGAACTTAAGGGGACCACCTGAGCTCGAGGGCCCGGGGCACTGCCCCGCCTAGCCCCTAGGTAGCTACGACTCTGCCTTGAAAGCTTGAGATGATATGTTAACAATGGCACCATGGGTCTTCCTGTCTACCATTTTTCTTGCATTAAATCAGTAAAAAATATATTTTCTATATATTTATAAATAATAATAGGCACTAAATTATTTTTTACCCTTCTTATTATTTCTAAATCTAAAACAACAGAGCTCTTTATATATTCTTACTTTTTAATTAAATTAAAAGGGTGATTCTTTTTCATAACCAACATAAATAAAATAACTCTTACTGATCTCTTTCAGTGTTTTGTACTCCATTTCCAGATTGCAGTTTCCGAGTCTTGTAATTAAAAATATAAAAGCAGACCAGTGCAGTTTGCTAAGCAGTTTGCAGTAGTTTGCAAGTGCTGTTTACAAAGCCGTTTTTACTCGTACTTTTCTACAGTTTCTTGACCGCTACCTGTTTTTCTTTACCTGTGCCTACTTGTATTTACTTATATTGCATTTTTTTTAAATACCTATTCCTATCCGCAATTGGTATTATAGGACATAATTATGACTGCCTCCACAATGATTTGCGTTCCTGCCGCTGTGCACAAATTAAACTAGTAGAACAATATAAATACCTAGGTCTTGTAATCGACAGAAATATGTCATGGAAGATGCACGTGAGCACTGTGTGCTCAAAATTAAGATCCGTGCTTGGCAAATTTTACCATCTACGTGGAATTGTAAGTTCGGCCACATTGTTTATGGTATACCATGCATTAGCAGAGTCATTGCTATCTTATGGCCTAAGTAGCTACGGGTGCACGTTTCCAACATATCTTAACCAAATTAAAAATATTCAAATTAGATTTTTAAAATCATTAGTAAATAAACAAACTAAACAAAAATATTATGAAAATTATGAAAAATTATTTTTACACTGTGAAATACTACCGGTACAAGAAAAAGTAAAATTTTTAATTGCAATAGAACAGTACAACAGTACTGAGTATAAAGAATCAATTAGACATAACTTCAACACACGGAGAAATAAAAACAAGGAATTGGTGGAAACGTGCACCCGTAGAAATTACTACGGCGAGAGGACGCGACAGTACGTTGTTCCTAGGATACTAAATTCACTATCACAAGACCTAAGAACCACGGAAATGTCGAAGGTCACCTATAAGATCCAAGTTAAAAAAGAATTGTTGGATCAGATTGAATCCAACCTAAATAGATTGTTTCTTCCAAAGTAAGCCATTTATAAGCCTGTACTTCACTTTGTTAAATGTATTGTTATTTTGTGTCTATTAAAAATAAATTAAAATTGTGTTATAATTAAGTGTCAAAACATGTAACGAGAGCAATCTGCCCACAAACTATTTATATAGTTTGGCAGAGAAATACTTGTACAATTCTGTTTTTTTTGTTGGTTAAATAAACAAAAAAAAAAAAAAAAAAATATACAAATTTTAATAAAAAATCAACTAAAAATATACCAACGGGTTTTTAATGTAAAAAATGTATGTACATTTGTTTAACAACACCAAGTGCCTCGGAGAGCACGTTAAGCTGTTGGTCCCAGTTTCACTAAACAAACTTGTCAAGCTGTTTTTTTAAGTTTTAAGTTGTTTTGACCGCCTCCGTAGACTAGTGGTTGCGCCTTTGACGTTGTATCCGGAGGTCGTGGGTTGGATCCCACGCATAGCAAAAAAAAAAGATTGGTACGTTTTTCTGTGCAGTTTGTCGTGGTCTGGATGTTTATAAAATATAATATGTATTATATCGTTGTTTCTGGTACACATAGTACAAGCCTAGAGCATAGTTTTTGACCAGAGCAATATGTGTAAATTGTCCTACATATTATTATTATTATGAAAAGATGGGTTATTGAGTCCATCCAAACATCGCGACGAGCTAGCCACTTGTTCGGTGTAGACTCATACTATTGGCTACAACGAGATGGGATTAAAAACCGCTCCGCTGGGTACCATGAGGCCGTCTAGGCGGTCTCGGGCGTCGTAAGGCACCCATGATGATATTTATTTATTTATAACGTTTTTTTTAAAACTAAAAATGCATTTTTTTTATTTAGATATGCCTGATGGTAAGCAGAACTTGAATGAAGTTTATCATTGTTGTTTAACAGTTCGCTCCCACTTGAAGCGGTTACGAAATGAGTGGCGGCTAATTTTAATATCCTGCTTTTTTATTATCAAATAAACTGCCCATTCCATAACCGCAGCCTGAAAGGACACTACCACCTCGACAATAAATCGGTGCAACAGTATTCTACAGAACACTGGTGCACCCACAATATCCTGAAACCGAAACATAACGGGGTCACTTGACTGATTTTAATTATATATATATATATATATATATATATCATCACGGGTGCCTTACGGCGCCGGTGACCGCTTAGACGGCCCCAGGGTACCCAGCGGAGGGGTTTTAATCCCACCTCGTCGTAGCCGATGGTATGAATCTACACCGAACAAGTGGCTAGCTCGTCGCGATGTTTTGAATAGACTCAATAACCCATCTATAAACAGTTTCACAAGTTGGTATAGTGAAACCGGGACCGACAGCTTAACGTACTCTCCGAGGCACTATAGTGGTGTTCTCAAACAAATGTACATAAATTTTAAAATTAAAAACTCATTGGTACACACCGGGATTCGAACCAGGGACCTAAGTGTTTTTAAGTCCAAGGTCTAACCAACTCGGCCACCACGTATATATACGTGGTGGCCGTATATGATTTTAATTATATTTTTCTTAAATTTGGAGATAAATTAACTGAAAATAAATATTTACTAAACATGTAAACATATACTCGTAGTAAGTGCGGTATTCTTTTATAATATTTTTTTATTCCAGCGCGACGTGATATGTACAAAAGTCAAAATCATTTAAAAGTTAAAATCATTTATTTCATGTAAATGTTTACAGATATTTATGAAGAGTCAAAAAAAAAAGTTTAACAATGAGGCCTTAGAGTGCATTTACATAGTACCTGATGGTAAGGACATCTACAAACTCCTTGAATAATGTCGATCAATATACCTACAGTGTTGTTTAAAAGCTAAGCTATCTCTATGCCGGATAAATGCGAAATGAAGACGAATTTGCATTAATCCTAGCTGCATTATCGTCAAATCAGCTGCCCAGCCCATTTCATAACCGCAGCCTGAAAGGAGACTACCACCTCGACAAGAAATAGGTGTTTTATCGTTTTCGACTTGCATGTCGATTCGAAATATTGCAAAGAAAAGAGGCATATCTCAAAGTCTAAAGTCAAAAATATTTATTTCATATAAACCTTTACAGGCATTTATGAAAAGTAAAAATAAATATAATCCCCAAACACCCAATTATCTCCATAGAAAACTGTCAGTGTCATTCTAAGGATGAGTTGTACCAAAGTGTCTCTGTTAACATAATGTAAAAATAACCATTAAAATTAAAAACGGCATCGAATGTACCAGCTGTCATTAAAACTGCAAAATAAATTCATACATTCGACGCCAATTTTAACTTTAATCATTACATTTACAGAGGGTTCATTTTTGTGCAACATAGCCGTCAACATAGACATAGGCGTCACCAATCAGGGAGATGCAACAGCCATAGAGATTCTAAAAAAGGAAATGTAAAGCAAACAAAGTCCTATGCCTAAGTCTTTGATTAAATGTAATAACTTATTTACAAGTTTTATTTATTGTACAGCCATGAGCTTTACACGTTGGACTCTGTACCGTTGTTATTATAATCGCCGTAGATGTAAGGCTCGTACTATAAGTAAAAAGCTTCATTTGCTCGCGATTTTACCTACACAGTGTGTTCGTTTACTACTGTTTTTCGCTTAAGGGCCAATTTCACCATTCACACTGAACGCGATCAGTTCTAGCTAAACCGAGTTCAAGTGTCTAACCAAGTTTAGAGCTCTTGTTTACGTTTCACCATACAAATTAAACTAAGTTCAAGTTGAACTCAGTTTACTTTCCTGAACGCCCGATTTTCGTCGTTTAGCTTAGTTAAACGCGTTCAAGTCATAGAGTATAGTTTTTTTTAACAAAAGCAATGCGTTTCGTTTCTTTCGTTTCGAAATTAGATAAGTAGTTTATATTGATATATTTATTTATTAATTAATTATTTATTAAGTATATAAGATAATTTTATAGTATTATATTATATACTTATAATATTATTTATTAAGTATATGTTATAAACCCGTATTGTGGCTTTCAACTGTTGCAAATACTAAACGCATCCCGTTTATTTTATTTAATCTGTGCGTTTAATGTACTAAACCCGTTTTCGTAAACTCGGTCAAAATTTAGCTGGTGAAATCGTATTGATGTAAACCGAGATTAATTTCAAAATTTGAACTCGTTTAAGCTGAACTTAGTTTTACTAAACTCAGTTTATATAGCGAACGGTGAAATTGGCCCTAAAGCGCTTAGGCTTTAAGCCAATCTAATCAGCCGTCAAAGTACACAAAGCGAAGCAAAGTAATCGCAGCGTTTGCAGAAGTACTCGAACAGTTTTATGTGCATAAATAAAAATCATATAAAATTCATAAGAGAATACAAAATAGAGTTCAAAACGATTAAGTGAAAGGGAGGGAACAATAAAAATAAACAAAAAAAAGTATTTGATACATAATTGTGACCACAGACAATTTACTTTGATTGCACTACTCGTATTTTCAAAGCGTTCGCAGCGAATTCGATGACGTAATTTGCTTTTTTTCTGTGACGTCATCAAACATCCAAAGCAAAGCGAAGTACCTACTAAATAAACACCTGTCAAGTAAAATAAGCTAGCTTTGTAAGCCTTTTAAGCAGTACTCAAACGTACCGACAATATAATACTAAAACAGAAACATGCATGCATACGGGCTGTGGTATAATATAACATTTTTATTAATTCAATTCAATCCTCCTTAATCCTAAATACCTACCTAAGTCTAAATATCTATTAAACCTACAAATACAACAAGAATACCAGCAGCGCCTTACATACCGATGCTGGCAATAATTCCAATATCGTAGCGGCATCAGTCCGGAATCTGGAATCTACGACAAAGAACAAATTGGCCACACAAAATCGCTAGCGATTCCTGGCATTCCTTTTGACAAGATTATCCATTTATTACATCCTATAACTCTGTGATTTATTAGGTACCTTCTGTCAAAAATATTTTACGCTAATCTGTTATAACTTAGGCTGGTCCAAAATTCTAATATTATTTTTATTTATTTATTTTACTGTGTTGAGACAACTTACGGCTAACAATTATATAACATTTTTTTATAAAAAAAAACAACCAAAATCCATCAATAAGTTATCACAAATAGTTTTTCCTTGTTACAAAAATTACAACAAAAAAAAACCTACATCAATAAAGTTAAATTTAAATTATGTTATTACCCTTGCAATCTCTCGGGAAAAAGAAAGGGATGGTATAGGATACAGGATGGCTCACCTTACAAATCCCATTTTTCTCCGTGGTGGTAGTTCTTCCCAAATTTAGCGGTACCGCTTATATTCGTCAGATGGGTATCTGCACTTCATTAATGGTGTGTAGTGATTTTGGGAGCACAATACAGGAAGGAGGGCTAGGTCCACTGAATATAGGGTTACAGGCTTTAAATATTGCTTTTGGCAAGTAAGATTACAGACGTAGTTACAGTATACAGATTTTGATTCAAGTGGCAAAGAGTGAGTGAGTTAGGAGTGAATGAGAGGAAAATAGTTGCCAATTATAATTAATAATAAGTATAGCTAGCAGATGGAATATACACAAATTACATATCTCTGTCTCTTCCTTTTTTCCGAGAGATCGTTAATTATTACCCCGTTTTGAAACGAACCTTATTATATCAAAAATATTTTAAGTGAAATCTGTTGAAAGAAGAAAGTTGCTTTTATTGTTTAAAAGTTTTAGTTTGAGTAAAGTTCGTTTAGACGCAGCAGCGACTAAACGAACTGTCGCGCGACTGCAGCGCCTTTAGACGGCGCTGCAGTCGCGCGACGGAGTAAGTATTATTGGTAACCTATTTTTTTAAGAAAAATAATGATAAATTTGATTTATTTTAGCAAATTAAATTTATATAACTAATAAAATTATATTTACATCCTAGGTACTTACGCACATAAATACTTAGCACATTTTGTTTACTCTTACTTTATTAGTTCCACTTTTTGCCGCAGAAATTCTTTCGTGAAACGGAGATATACATATCTCCGTTCCTGCGGCAAAAAGTGGAACTGTACCTAACCAAAAACGTTGACAATAGTTTTTTTTTCAGATACGTATTAATTAGGTATGTTTTTTATGTTTAAACCCCGTGACACAAATACACCATAGGCCCTGGAAAATACTGACGATTTTTATAAAATAAAAATATAATTAAATTTCATATTATTGATTAAAATGGAACTCTATAAAAGTGGTTTTAAAGTTTGGGTTACAAAGTTTTGTTTGGTGTTTATGATGTCACACATTTCACTTTTTTCAACAGTATATATCTCATTGAGCTCATAAACTCATAACCCTTTATTCCAACTAGTGTGTTTTTTTTCTATTTGCTGATAGCATCAAGATTTTCAGCGGTAGTGATTAAAAAAAAAATCTAATGCCGAAATTCAGCTAAAATTTTTTAAATGTTTTTTCCACCAAATAAATATTTTTCAGGCTTTTCAGGCTATTTCATAAACAAAGAGTGGTCTCAAACAGCCTCTCCAATCTGCGGAGCGTACGGAAGTGGTTCAGCATTTTTTATTCGAGTTTTATTTTTCAATGAAAATATTTCATAATCCGTTCAGCGGCGGTCAGCGGACTTTTGGGGGAGAACGAAAGAGGGGTGGGGCATAGACCTAAACCAGTAGATAGATAGGCGAAGAGTTGTTCCAGTAGTAGAAATTACACATGCTTTATTTTTTTAGATTTTCTCCGCCGGCTAAAACTGGCTTAGTTTTTTTATAAGTCTAATTTGTAATACCGTGAGAAAATAAAAGTAATCGAATTAGTTGATTATTCAGTTTAGTCGATATCAATCGAATTAAGTCGATTGTTATCGAATAGAGCCGCGCGGAGGGCGAGCGCATGCACGCATCATCTTTTGTAATTACTGATTTAGTTGCACAAATATAGTAATATACTCCTGCGCTATAACAAATTAGTAGTAACCGCGCGTCGTGTCAGTCATTGTCGCCTGCCGCGCGGTTATTAATAGTAAATTAATACAAATTAGTAGTAAATTACTACTAGTAGTAATTAGAAGTAAATTACTACTAGTTTGTTATAGTACTGGGTATTACTCATACAACAAATCAGTAATTATAAAAGATGGTGATTGCATGCGCTCGCCCGACGCGCGGCGCTAGTTATTTCGACTGCAGTTATTATGCGATTGGCGCTAATAGATTATTCAATTGTGTTTGTCTAGTATAAAGGGAACGTCCATTCATATTGTAACTGTTTTCGTAAATTGATTTGATACCTATCTACCACTACACACTCCACCTATACACCTGTACACTACGAATAGATGGGTAAGTAAACAAGTTTATATATTTATGTTTTTCAGAATATACCTACATCAATTGGTAGATAGAATAGAATTAGCTACATTACCTAACTATCTAATTCTATTCTATATAATTATAATATGTATCTAATTCTATTCTATCTACTTACTTAACTAGGAATATGTATGTGTGTATTCAGTGAAACCACAGAAGAAATAATCTAATAAAAAAAAATCTTACGTCTAATCTTTTATACACTCGCCTAGCAAATTGCAGCGGTACGTTATTAGTTGTTCAGTAAGTAATTTTCGATTCAGTCGATTGTTATTTTGAAACAATTACTCATCGCTAAATTTATAGTTTGTATCAAGTTTCTGTCGGTTCCCATAAATCTCGAGAACACTATAATCAAAGAGATCAAATAATAAAAAAATACTTGACTAGAATCTATTTATAAAACAATTATTAAATTAATTTAAACTTTATGGGTTTTTAAGAAAAAAAAGTTTAAAAATTAAAAAAAAATAACAATTTATGCCTAAAAAAAAAGATGCAAAGCAGTATTATTTTAAGTTTAGTTTTATTTAAATACTACTTCTGGCTTAAATTATTATTAACAAATTACATAATAATTTTATACTGATAGCGACAATAACTTACAAGCTTGAGAAATGTTTGTGAAACGAAACATTTAGTGATACCAGCAATGCACAAGTATTGCTACTGTAAATATTTTGTAATGCTATATTTCTCATTTCCTGGGAAAAAAATAAATACAAATACCGTTAAATGAGCATCACAAAATTATTATCTTCAACTCTACATACCAACTGATTCGGTACAATATACTAGACTAATTTTGTATTGCGGCGGCCGGATATCCTTTGCAATGTTTAAAGATATTGTAAGGATAAATATCATAATACTCGAAATAGTATGGGGATGATTTCAAAAATATTTTTATCAAATCAATTGTGTATCAATGTCATATGAAAGTTAAAATTTGACACATGTTGTATGGGAAATATGTCAAATTTTAACTTTAACATGCAGTTGATATCTAATTCATTTAGTAGAATAGGCCGGCTGTTTCTCTGAATAATTCAATTTAACAACAAAACATGTAAAATTATGTTTTTGATAGCGGACAGTTAGAGCCTGACTCATATGTCGTAGTACAACGCACGCCTTAACTGCCCATTCCGCCTCTCTATAACTTATACGTGCTCTATGGCGGGGGCCGGATGATTCCATTTCACCTCCCACTTCCACCTGGTACCGTGGTAGGTTCAGAGACTATCAAAGCTGAATTTGTATGGTTTTTATTTCTGTAGCGTCAAATCGAGCTGATAATAAGCTGCTTTATGCGTCCATGAATGTAATCCACTAGGTATATCTACTTTTTAATTAGGTACCAATCCTATACCATACAGAAATATTATTTAAAGAAACAGGAATTAAAAATTTTAACAGTTTTTTTGACTTATTTTAAGGGAAATGTTTTGGCTGTCTGTATTGGTTATAGATGATGTTGACCGCCTCGAGCGGTTGCGTCTTTGGGCGGAGGTCGTTGGTTCAATTCCCATCCACGGCAAAAAATTTATTACTAGGTGTTTATAAAATATAATATGTATTTTATGATTGTTTCTGATAAACATAGTACAAGCCTAGAGCTTAAATTTGTACATAAAAAAAATTGACCTGATCCTTTTTGTTACCACTGTATTAGTCTACGGGTTCATCGGTTTTCAGGACACTACTGTATTGATTTATGTCTAGGTGGTAGCTGCCTTTCAGGGTGCGGTTAAAAAATGAGCAATTTTTTGACGTTAAAGCAACGAGAATCGTAATGCAAATTCGTTTTAGTTGCCGCTCAGCATTGTCGCTTCAACTAAATTATGCAGTTACGAAATGGGCGGCAACAAAAACTTGTTAGCATGAATTTACGTTAAAGGCTGCTTATTAAAATTAATAATATAAACAAATATTTTTTACAAGTATTTTATTTAAATATTCACAATAAATTATTATTGTTACAAGTAACATTAATTGTTTTGTACACAGTACAATTATATTGTCATAAAAACATTTAATAAAATTGACTAAAGATTCATTGTTTGAGATATTTACAATATTTACATAAGCTCCGATAGAAATTTAGACTCAGTCCATTACAATTTATTTATTTACAAAAAAAAAAAAAATACAAATTACATTGTTTTACAATCTATCTAAAGCTTGGTCGAACTAGCGAAGCGTTTTTTGTGCCTCCCACTGTGCCGGTGGCATGAATTTAAGGTTCTATTTTTTATCGTAAGCTACAAAAAAAAAGGTAACGTGCAGATTATCATAAGGTATTTATCATTATTAACGACCGCCTACGGGTTTAGTGGTTTATGTTATGCAGTTGGTCATTGGTTTGATTCCCACTAATAAGTTTTTCTGTACAGTTTGCTATAGTGTGGGTGTTTAAAAAAAAAACATAATAGTACCACAGTACAGCCTCCGTAGACTAATGGTTGCGCCTTTGGCGTTGTATCCGGAGGTCGTGGGTTCGATTCCCACCCATGGCAAAAAATATTAATTAGTACGTTTTTTCTGTACAGTTTGTCATGGTCTGGGTGTTTATAAAATATAATATGTATTATATCGTTGTTTCTGGTACACATAGTACAAGCCTAGCGCTTAGTTTGTGACCAAAGCAATATGTGTAAATTGTCCTACATATTATTATTATTATTACATATTATTATTATTATATTATTATTATTACCTATGTAATAGGTATAGGTGTACCAAAAATCTCATGACATTTTTTATTTGAGCACAGCATGTGACTTTGTATCTACCTGATGTAAAGCATACCTAATGATACAATGGGGTCGATCAATCTATACAATGTTGTTTAACAATATTGATTGCTTCCACTATGCCGGCTAAATGATGCTGTCACGAAATGGGCGGCGACAAAGACGTATGTACATTGCGAGTCTATTTTAATATCTTTGCTGCTTTATCGTCAAATTATTTTCCCATTTCGTAACCGCACCATTAAAGGAGACTATCAACTCGACAATTGATGCAGTAGTCTCCGGAAAACCGGTGTAGTCAGAGACTCTACCATGGGTTTGCGCATTGTAGAAACGTAACGTATTCATTTACGTATACGTGAGCAACAACCAATAGGATCGCTTTATTCAATCCTGTTACCAAAAATAAAGCGATCTTATTGGTTGTTGCTCACGTATACGTAAATGAATACGTTACGTTTCTACAATGCGCAAACCCATGGTAGAGCCTCAGACTATAACAGAGACATACTAACAGATATGGCAGACGACAGTTTCTATTGTGAAAATTATTTTTTTATAATTATTTCTCTTATGTTATCTTTTGCTGAGATTAAAAATGCTTTAGTTCGAACCAAGCATAATACAACTACCTAGACACATAAGGAATATTTATTAGATTAAAAGTAAGAAATCTTAGTATTTAAATTAATCTATACCTAGTTGCAGATATTTATGTCTATCTACTTTATATACCAAGGTTTAATTATTTTGTTTCTAAACGTTGAAAGTATAGTAAGTACCTTTATGATTAAAAAAAAACTTCGTCCTTAGAACTTAGTACAAGTTACTTTTTCCACAATCAAAAGCTTTTAAATTGTCAAAATATATTATAATAATTAATTTATTTCAGATAGATATTTTAATCAGGAACATACATTAAATACTTAACAATAAATTTATATTTTTTTATAAAATTAATTATATTTATAAAATCAATGTGTGGCAAGACCATGATTAAGGTTAGTCTTGGTATTTGTCTTACTAACAGTTAACGTATATTAACGTATATCTTAGTCTTACAATTAGTCTTGAAAAGAAGCAAGACCTAGAATAGGTAACACCCTTGTGGTTTAACAATTATTTAAATTGGGCTAAGATGGCCACACAAAGTACTTTTTTAAATAATAGCTACAAAATTAACATTTCCTAAGAAAAGTATTATTAATAAGTAATTTCTATAAAATAAAATATTTAAATACTTATTTATTTCTACAAATATTTTGGGTAGGCTTATACTTAATTTATATAATACTTACATATCAATACTCTAACACTATATACCTTGAATAATTATTATTTAAGAATATATAATGTTTACATATAATAATTTAAAAAAAGAAAAGTATATTCCGAATTTAAAATATTGAATAATATCCAAAAGCTTTATTACACTTGGGGTGTAACACGTAACTTAACATGTAACGTTAAGGATACAGTCTCTACCACAAGTTGAAATCAGGAATCAACCAATAAGAGAGGTTACATACATACATACATACATATTATCACGGGTGCCTTACGGCGCCCGAGACTGCCTAGACGGCCCCAGGGTACCCAGCGGAGGGGTTTTAACCCCACCTCGTCGTAGCCGATGGTATGAGTCTACACCGAACAAGTGGCTAGCTCGTCGCGATGTTTTGAATAGACTCAATAACCCATCTATAAACAGCTTCACAAGTTGGCATAGTGAAACCGGGACCGACAGCTTAACGTGCTCTCCGAGGCACTATAGTGGTGTTGTCAAACAAATGTACATTTTTTTTTAATATACACACCGGGATTCGAACCAGGGACCTAAGTGTTTTTAAGTACAGGGTCTAACTAACTCGGCCACCACGTATAATAAAAGAGGTTTATCTGAAAAATAAAACGATCCTATTGGTTGATCCTTGTCTATAGTTACTAGCGACTATAGCAGAATCTGTTTGTAATAACTTGTGATAGACCTACTGATTTCGCGAAGTGTGCGTTCTCCACACAAAATGAGCTTTCGCACTTTCAGTATTTCTCGACGTATTTCAGTGTTTGTCGCAGAATTACACTTTCTCGTTCACACTCTGTCGGTCAATGCTTAATCTTTCTGTGATAGGTATATTTTTTTTATAGATACAAAAAAAAACTGTTTTAATATTATTAATAATACAAAAATATTAAAAAAAAAAAGTCAAGTCAAAAATATTTGTTTCATGTAAACCAAAGGCATTTATGAAAAGTCAAAAAAAAAAAAAAGTATATATAAGGTCCTGTGTGCACTTGGCCAGGTCGCCATTCCTCCCACAGACAAATTTTAGAACTAAAAGATTTTTACGTACACAAGGGTTGAAGTAATTTATTTTCTTGTTATATAATTCTTTATTTTCAGCTATAGGTATGTTAATACTGTATTAAGTTGGCAACGTATTTGGCATATATAAACAGGACATATTTAGAATCTAATTATAAATTTTATAATAGCCGATTCATTTCGATCATTGAACCTTCATTTATTATATTGTATTTTTGGCATTTTTTTTTTCCTTATAAAAAAAACTTTTATTTTTAATTCAATAAATAGTTAAAAAAAGTTAAGTCTATACTTACTCGTTGCGTTGGTCAGATATAAAAAAATATTAAGATAATTATCAAAAAAATTAAATAACAATTACAAACTAATTCGTTTCGGTTTGTTTGAATGAATATTTATTTTAAAAAGTGACTTAACTTTTAACAATTAATACGAACAAATATTCGATTGTAATGAAATGAGGTAAATACCGTAAAATGTCGTTATTTTTTAATACTAAAAATGTTTCTAATATTGATCATGAACTATTTTACTAATATTATTTAAATCATTTTAAGACATTTTTTTATAGATTAATAATTATATAAGTATTTAATATTGTATACATAATTTCATTATATTATTATTGTTTAAATAGATTATACTACATTGTTTAATTTGGTAGGTATATAACGTACGGAGTTTATACATACAGAGATATTACATTTATACTTTGGTCAGAATTTATTTGCTCTACAAAAGAATTAATACTGATTTTTCTATCAACTTAGTAAATCTACTTAAGGACACTGCATTTGCGATCGCTAAGTCTGCATCTAATACAGTCAAATAGTCGATTCATAGTCGACTATGAATCGACTTTTTGATACCTCGAATATAAATCGATCAATGAAATGAAAAGTATGTTTATTGATACCAAACAAAATATATAAGTACTATTGACAATGCAAATCATCGTTGGTTAAATAGAAAAGTGGCATTATTCAAAAAGAACAAATCTTACAATATGAGCATTTAAAATTTTAGTTCTAGTACCGAGTAGTATTGAGTACCGAAATGACACTTGCGACACAGATGATCTTATATAAGTAATAATTTTATAAAGTGTCTTTATCCATATAAAATTCGATTAATAATGCTATGTTCTACCTAATAATATATTTTTTTTTAATTGGAAAATGTCACTTTTCCATTTAACCGGCGACATGTTGATAACAAAATAGGTAAATATATGTTAGAAGGATTGGTTCCTTGTCCCCCATGAGAGGTCGCCTTGTGTTACGGGAGGAAGAAATTTTAAAAGTTTAGGTGGGAAAAAAGTCTCTCTAACTTCGTTAGACCGACTGACCGGTCTAGTTAACACCCATACAGATGCAAAAACCGACAAGTGACCTAGTCATGTTTCGTTTTTAGTCTGTGGGTTCGCCGGTTTTCAGGAGACTACTGCATCGATTTATTGTCGAGGTGGTAGTCTCCTTTCAGGGTGCGGTTACGAAATGGGCAGTTGAATTGACAATAAGGCAGCGAGTATATTAAAATATACTTGTAATTCAATTCGTCAATGTCGCCCTCCATTTTGTAATCGCATAATTTAGCCGGTATAGTGTGAGCGATTAATATTGTTTAAGAACAATTATTGGACTTTGTAGGACTGCTCACCACCAGGTAGGTACAAAGTCACATGTCGTGATTGAATAAAAAAAAAACATTCATTAAAGTTGAGCAAATAAATTTTGACCTTAACACAATTGCTATCCCATGTCAACGTACGTCGGGTTCAGTCGTCGCTAGCTGTGATCCTGGTGTGTCCGTGGAGACAGGGACCCTGGACCTGATTCCATGCTGGAATCACCTGCGTAGACTTCTGAAAACCCACTGCCTCCACCGCTTCCCCCTCCTCCACCGCTTCCTCCTCCTCCACCTAATGATAATCATTGAGATGCTTGTGAATAGTTGTAGTATGGTAGGTATAATGGTCGAGAGGGTTTTAAACCATTTACTATACTACAATCGCGATACGAAGTCCGCGTTCCCCATACAAAATCAGCTATTGCACTGCCAGTATTTCTCCACTAATGTTTCAAGTAGAATTTAAAAGAAATTGCTGGTCATTGTATTTTTATAAAATATTAATCTTTCTGTTGAAGATATTTTTTTAAAGTAAGAAAACAGAAAAAAAAATGTTTGTGAGATAATACAAAAGTAAAGATTTTTATTTACAATTTTATTAGAAAACTATTAATTGAATTACGACCAACAGCCAAGTTGTAACACTGTAAGTACTTTTGTATGAACATGACTTGCGGAGCCTTAATATTCTTTACTATTAAGGCTCCGCCAGTCCCACAAAATTAACTGTGAAATGAAAGGTGTCGTCACCGCCGATTTAAATTGAATGACTAAAGCTTGCTGCCGAGCTTCTTCAAAAGATAATTTTGAACAGACAATTTAAAATTTCAACATAGCGGCCATCCTATTTAGGCGGTCCGAATCGGGCCAATTTTATTTTAACGTTGCCAAAATACCGTCTTATTTAAGTACAAGAAATAAACTATATAAAACATATTATTATGCCAGCGCTAAAAGTGATGGCGTAAATCGGACCGAAGGGTTAGTTAGTTTCTAATTTTGCCACTTCACAGATAACTTAATGGATCTAAAACATTGAGTTTATAATAGAGAGCCGCATTAAGTCCTAAAATTAACTTTCTACACGTGAGAACACAAGATGGCGGCCATACAGATTAAAAAACAAAATTAAGAACAGAAAATATTTATAATCAATCATTGAGCGTTGATTGGTTGAAATGAGAATAGATTATTTAAAGCGATTTTAGGCTTAGTGCGGTTCCATTTAATAGATTCATGACTTAGAAGCAGTCAAATGTCAAAGTATATTGGTATACATTGACATTTTTAAATACCTATCAATAATTTAATGGTTTTTCGCTAAAATATCTTTTAAAACTACAAAAATTTGGGACCTTCGATGACTAAAACATATTTCTTCAACGTTTCACCAGTTTATATAAGGAATTGGTTCAATACTTACTGTGATGACCCATAGGTGGCAGACAATATGGTTGTGCTGGACAATGACGAGGACGAATCTTCTCGTAGCGACTGAGTTGCTGTAACTCACAGTCGGAGTGATGTTTTTCCACTGATAAAAAAAAATGTAAGAAGATGAAACACCAGAACGTCGTTTTCAGAAAATCTTATTCCTTGGAATTGTTTTATTATATTTTTCCGGCAGGTAAGGCGAGCCTTATACTACTTAGCAGCAGCTATTTTAAATTTATTTATTTTAAACTATTTATTGGACCATATATTTTCTACCAGCTCACCTTTGAGAAAGTGAACTATGCTTAAGGTGCAGAGAATTGTTTAAAAATAAGATTTAATATCATTGATGATACATAACAATACTTAAACTACTTAAATACGTTTTAAAATATAATACAATCAATACATAAGCTTAGTACCATGCCAATATTTATATATATATATGCCACGACAATCTTGACCAAGTGTTGTGAGAAAACTCCGTAATTTGTGTAAATAATATAATAAGGGCATCCTTTACATCAGAATGTTTAAACGTTCTAATAGTCAGAGGAAGCAAATTTCAGCTGGCGTGAAGCAGATAAACAAATCAACATATCTGATGGAGGCATATGACGGGATCTTCAGTAGGTTGGGGTTTAGGAAGGTGCGAATCTCCAAGAAAAAGAAAACAACCATCATAAATTAAATGCATTTAAAGCGTACGAGTAGATATACTTAGTAATAGTAATAACTTAATAAACTTAACTCTTGAAGTTTACAGCAAAATATTTTATAACCTATGTTATACTGGGTTTGAATCTACTACTATCCACACTTTTGTATATGTGATTTGCGAAAGTGTCTATTTTCAAAAGTATAACGAAACTTACCCGAGCAATCTCAATGAAATTAAAATTAATTGAAGAATTAAGAATGGAAGATTTATAAGTAGGTACACTTATTATTATCTATGTCTAAAATAATGTATAATACCTTCTGCCCTTTCTCGGTGTCTTTGAGGATGCTTCCGACATGGTCTGTGAGGCGGTGCGTCGTTGTCTCGATGGCCAAAAGTTCGGAACTGCAACGTGTGGTCTAGGGTTGCGGCTGCTCCTTCAGCACCCACAGCGAATGTTGCGTATGGACTTATCTCGTAAACATCTAAATATAAATTGTACAAAATAATATTTCACAAAATGAGAGCATTGAGAGCACTTTTTAAATTACCTACTTAAATCGGACTAGTATTTATAAAGTTATATTTTTTTAAAGATAGAACACAGTTCTATGAAAATGTGTTCAGGGTGCTGTATCTCTTAACACTTTGTCATATGGTAACTCAAAACAAAGCGGCTATCTTAATGGTAAAAATAATCATAGTTTTGACATCGCACATTAGGCTTGACATAGTATCAGAAGTTTCCCAGATTTTGTTGTTTTTTGTATAGAATTTTCGCGACGGCGTAGGCGAGAGTTAGTCGTGCTTATTTTTTTGTTGTTGTCCGTAAGAAGCAATCTAAATACTTCTTACAGAAGGTATCTAAACTATGGACGTAAATGCTTCTTACCCGAGGCCGGCGAAAGCTTATCGTGCTTGTAATCGTGCTGGCAGTTTCTCAGATTTTGCTGTTCAGGACATATAGACTTGTCCGTGCTGGTTACAGAATGACTGCACCGTCGTGCTTCTATAGTATGTTGTCCACAAGGCCAAAAGGAGCTAAACAAAAATGTATTTAAACTCTTTTGCATACATAACGCTTAATAATATTTATATACATAAAAAAACAGGTATATAGGACTCGAGATATTCATGGGGATACATGAGTCTCACTAGAAGTAGTTCTTTTAAAAATTATATTATACTAAAGCTAAAATAAAAAAGCAGTGTTTATTAAAGACGAAAAATGTCACCTTTTTCGTGCTAGAAGAACAAATAACAATGCAGCAACTGCTAATCCAGCCAATGCTGCAAATGCCAAGGATACAGCTCCAAGTACCCTTTCTGTATCTGCTCCACTATTTACTATAGTATTTGATTGTCCACTATCTGCTTGAAACGCTACTGGTCTTCTCAAACGTTCTGTTGGAAAATATTATCTCATAAAAATCATTTGCGTTAAGAGAATATTTTATACTAGTCCCATACTAAAAAAACCTGCTATGGGTAGCCAGTCAGATTAACAGCAGCTAAAATGCATGCAGGCTGCACCAGTAATTTAGTAAGTATATTAAGTAAGAAGTAGGTAACAATTTCCATATGATTTTGTTTGATCCATAATTCAATCCACCGAAAGCAATCTGGAAAAAATTTTTACCTACCTCCAGAATTTGTTGTGGTAGCAGCATAAATGATAGATTGATGTCTTGATGATTCTGTGGCAGTCCATAATCTTAAAGCGAACCAAGCCCCAGAGGCCAATCCATTTATAATAACCTAAGAAAAGATAATATAAATGTTTTTATTTTTCGAAAGTACGTTAAACTCTTCGTAGAAACATTTTATACTATAATATTTAAATATCATCGCAGCTACTCTTTGATACATGGATCTTTTTTTCTCTTGGAACTAGATTGTCTGTAGTTGTAATATTAATTTCCACTTTCTTTCTATTTAAAATAGTTTATATCTACTGTATTATATTAGTCTGTATATGATGTATTCAATTTGACTCATTCCCAGTAGTACAACTATTTAACTATACAATTCAATCGTTGAGCTACTGGGACTTTTTTCCCTCTAGTTCAACTGACTGCATTTTAAAAAATTGTAACACGGCATGGATTTTGATAGTAAAAAAGTTAAATATAGAGTAAGGAAGTTAAATAAAAATATTACCTAAGAACTTAAAAATACCAAGCATCGCTACTTATTTCATAACCCGCTGATGGCATAGCATTTTCCCATCAGTGCCCTTTTATTTATCACTATATATCATAAATAGTATTACTACAATCATTGAAGTCAAGAATTAAAACTAATTAAAACTTTTTTATATTTTATATTACCTCATGATGATGATGTAAAGCAGTTAAATCAGCATCTCTCCAAGCTACAGTGGCTGCAGCATCAGCTCGTCTCCATTGAAGCCTGACTAGTCTTGCACCACATCTAACTGCACGACGAGCATCTAATGCTAATGTACTACTATTACTCCATACTGCTGACTCAGCATTCTCTTCTGCGTTATCTGCATCTCCTCCACCTTCCCAAACAAGAACTGTAACAAAAAGATTTCACTTCTGCTTTAGCAAGCTCAATAGGTGTATTGAAAATATAACCTATAATTTTACAGTTTGTCATGAGTATAAAATATAATATATATTAAGTAAATCGATATTTCTGGTGCACATGGTACATGCCTAGAGGTTAGTTTGTGACCAGAGCAATATGTGTAAATTGTCCCACATATTATTATTTTGCCTTATATCTTATAAATATATAAAATTGTGGGTATGTATACAGTATACAAAAGATAAGTACACATTGTTATTATTGTAGAATCTGAACATGGAAAATACCTCTCCTATTATATATATAGAGATATAGATCGCCTCTTATAAGCTTACATGTTATTTCTTTTTAAGTATGGATTGCCTATCGAAGAATGTAGGATTTTTTTTGTCTTCTTTCTCTTCGAATGTTATATCAAGACAGTAAATTTCAATCATAATTATTTTATATTTTAGTATGTCCCTCTTAGTATTTATGTATTTATGTCTACTACGTAAAATATCTGTCTACGACAATTTCATATTTGTAGCAGATGTTTATATTGGTTAAAATATAAATTTGGTTTATATTTCAACCAAGTATTTGTAAAGGTACAATATAAATTAGTTTTTAAATATAATTATTCAATTACCAGGAGATTTTGTGCGAACTAAAAGCGGGGTTGAAGGTGGCGATGGACCAGCTCTGGAATGTGCAATAGCTCTAACAGAGTAAGTAGCACCACAGGATAAACTTCTCAATACAACACTAGCAATTTCACCACCAGCTTCCAGACGTTTTTCTTCTTCACCCCTTGTATTTGATGTCTCTACACCATCTCCAGTCTCATCCCGTACTCGCATCCATAATATTGTGAATCCTGTTCGTAACCAAGTTTAAGTTTTATTAATAGTTTTACATGAGTAATCATATTATTTTATAGATGGAAGTCTGTAAACAATATTAATAAATAAGTAAATAGCATCTTATTTCTAGCAGTAGTATTATTATACTAAAACTATATAGGTATAAGTTTATCAAAAAGATGCCAGCATAAAGTGCTCAGTCCATTGCAAGATAAATACCTCTACTACCAGGCACATCTGCGAATCGTCAGAGCACAGGGGTATTTTGGCTATAAGTATATTATATTATACTTAATTAAACATTATTATACTTTAAAAACTGTTAATATTAATTGTTTAACAAATACCATGTGGTGGAGCTTCCGGGTGATGATTAGTTCGCCAAGTAAGACGCGCTTCTCGATGAGCTGCATGTTCCAAGGTCAGCTGCGGAGGAGAAGGTGGAGCAGCACACTCTACACGATATGTCACCTCTTCAGATCCAAAAGAATTTCTTGCAGAACATGTATAATTGCCACTTGTCGTCGCGTCTACTTCTGTTGATATCATTGTGTATTTTATTTTAATGTATTTAGCTACTGATTAATAGTATTGAGTATCATAAATTATATTATTAGACCGGACTCCAAAAATTGAATATGTAATAATGTATAAGTTTAAATATTACTATAAATATGGTAGAACACAATTACAAATCTGAAACATTTTAAATTGAACTCATAAAATTAGTTATAAATAAATAATATTGAATTGTTTATAAGTATTACCATGTATGGCAAGATGTCCATGAGGAGTTAGATGTGTTCTTGGATCGTGGGTGACAGGTCGATCTCCTCTCAACCATCGCACTCTTGGCACAGGTTCACCTCTCCATACACAAGTTAGTCTTAAAGAATGTCCACAAGTCACTCTTGCCCATACACCGAATGATAATAACCTTGCACCAGCTGCAACAAATGTATATGAAATTAACACTTGTCTAATTTAAGTTAACCGATGACTGAAAATAAAGACAAAGTCACCAACTGTTTAGAACGACTATGACTATTGTGTCACAAACTAATTCAATGCTCGCAGTTATTCAGTATGCTAACCAATTCTTTATTAAAGTCTTGATGGTAATCTTAGTCTACACGGGTAAGTATAAATAATATTGCAGCATTTTTATCAATATTATAAATCTTCTGGTAGCCCACTTCTGCACATTAAACTCTTCGAAGGTACGTTAAGGATCATGCTCCGTATTATGCGCGTATTAGCTTCCAAGACTTGCACTTACTTAAATTTAAACATAGGTAAAAGAAAACATTAAATACAAACCTCGTGATGTAGTCGTAGCTGGTTGAGGAGTAGATGGTTCACCTTCACCAACCATAGAATGTGCTGATACCCAGGCTTCATAAGAAGCACCTTCTGACAAAGACCTTAATTCAGCAGATCCTCCTAATCCTACGACTGATTCAGCCTTTTCTGCTTGAACTGTAGTTGTGAATGGAGGTCTATCTCTAAGGATAAAATTATCAATAATTGAATATAATAAAATATAAATAAATCTACATATGACATATTTATTTACCTTCCTAATTCTCTGTAAAATATCGTATAATGTAATATTGGACCATTAGATCGACTTGGAGGTAACCAACTAACCACCAAGGATGTAGATGATGAAGCAACCACTTTTACTGCTGCTGGTGGACCTGGTGCTGTAAATTACTTATTATTTATTAAATAGCCTAACTAAGTTAAATTTTTTATACAAATAGGTGAAGCATTACCATCTTGTTGAGTAGTACAATGTATAGGTAAAGCAGGGACTCCATCTCCTGAAGCTGTATAAGCCAGAGCTTGTACGGTATAGTTGGTGTGAGGTTTTAATGCCAATAGAAGTGTCTCTACTCCTGCAACTCTTTTGACTTCAGCACCAGTGCCCGATGAAGGACTGCTTACTCCCCGCACCTCCCATTCGAGCCACTCGATCGCTACCAACAAACCACTACTATCACTCATCAAAAGATATTAAATTTAAATTAGGTATATCAAAATTTATTTGTAAATCAGTTTTAAAAATAAACAATACTCACTATGTTCAGGTCGGTAAAGAAGTTTATATCCTAGTAATGCTCCATGATGTACATGAGCTGGAGGAGGTGACCATTCTACTTTAAGACTTTGAGGTGAAACAGCACGACATCTTACTGCTCGCGGTCCTTCAGAAGGGACTAATAGAATAAAACATATTTTAGGTTACTTAAAATGGCATTAAATTAATAATTACCTTTAAGATCTTTAAGATTATTTATTGAAAGTCTTACCACTTTCTTGAGTTAGCGTATTAACAGGTAGAGTGGCTGGACCAGCTCCAGCACTATTGAAAGCTCGTACACTGACTGAATATCTAGTAAAAAGTATTAAATAATAAACACCAATTCAGTCAATATAGTAGCCAAAAATATAAAAACTTAGACTCATCATATTTATACCTTGTATAATGTTCAAGTTCTTCTATAACATATTTATTGATTTGACCTCGGACTGTAGCAAATTCCATTCCAATACCAGTAACAGTACCCATTGATCCATCTGCAGCAACCCACCACCATATTGTGTATCCCAAAAGTTCTCCATTCCAGGATGTGGTGGGTGGAGACTAAAATTATATGATTATATTATATTCTAAATGTATACAGCAGATAAAATAAAGATTTTAAAAATAAAAAAGATTAGAATAAAATAGTCACCTGCCAGCTCAGTTCAATAGTAGCAGGTCTAGGTGCTGTAGATCTCAAACTTAGAGGTGCGCGAGATGGCGGTTCATGCAATGTGAGAGCTAGAAGTGCTCTTGTGTGAGTAGAAGCAAATTGTCCAGTCATTGTTTGCGCTCTCACCAAATACGCTGTCGCTGGTTCTAACCCCGTAATAGATGCTCCTTCAGATCTAATAAAAACATGAAACGCATTTATTATGTCTTGTTAATTAAAAAGAAAATATAGTATGCTTAATACTCACTCAGAGTAACTATCATGTACAGTAACACTGACATTTTGGGAATCAGCATCTCTCCACGAATCGCTTACTGTTGCATCGTGCTTTCTATATTGTACAATGTATCCTATCACTGGAGAGTTACCATCATATGGCCGTCTCCATTGGAGTCTTACTGTTCGAGAGGTCGTTTCTATGACCTTAAAATTTGCTGGAGGTTCTGGCGGTTCTGCAATTCATTAACATTTATTAGATTGAGTATTCTATTTCAGAGTCCAATTATGGAAGTTAACGGATTTAGTTACCTTGAACGGCTAAATGAATAAAATGGTCAGAACGTCCAAAAGGGTTTGATGCTTGACATCGATATAACCCTGAGTCTCTTCTATCAGCTCTTTCTATAACTAATTCACTTCGCAGACCTTCAGCACTACGTGTTTCTGAGATGCTCATTCTAAAGAAATATATATATAAATATTACTATTACTATCTAAACAAAATGAATAATATTAAACAAAATATTTAAAACTTTCATCACCTGTAATCAGAATTAGGTAAAGCTCTACCAGAATGACTCCAAGCAGTTGATAAAGGAGAATCTCCACGAGCTACGCATGCCAAGCGTACAGTATCCCCTAATCTAGAGGTAACATTTACCGACTGTGTTTCAAATCTAGCAGGTTCTAAAAAAAAAACAAATCAAGAAGTCAAAACAATTACAAATTTTAAAATTTATTTAAAGGTATAAAACATGTTATTCTTACCATTTATATGTATATTAAATGTCTTGGATAGTGCTGGCGAAACACCATTATCGGCTCTACATCTATATTTTCCAGAATATTCAGCTCTAGCAGTTTCTAGCCTTAACGATCCATTACCTAAAACTACTGGATCTGATACACCTCCCAAAGATGACTCAGAATTACCTAGTAAAACAAATAATAGTGTGAATTGTGACAATGTAAAATAGTAAACTCTCCATCGTCTTTAATATATTTACCTGAAAATTTTGTCCAATAAATCGTTGGTATTGGATGTCCTCGTGCTTCACAGCTAGCAGTCAATGAACTACCAAGAAGTACTGCTGTGTCCACAGGCTCTGAATGCCAAAATGGTGGCACTAAAATATATACATTCTATTTTAAAATATGACCCATAACAAAAAAATGCATGCCCATTTTAAGTAGTTAATAGAAATACCTTACCTTTAATAGCAAGTTCTGCTGATGTATTAGCTTTTCCAGCAGTATTTGTTACTACACAAGTATATGTACCGCTATGGCCAGCTGTTAAACTTTTAAACAATAGCATACTGTAAAATTCTGCACTCCTCTCTTCGATCTATAAAGAAAACATATTTAAAATAGGGTGAACTAGCAGTAATAACTTCCTATTGTAACGAACGTACCTGGAGGGAACTGGAAAGTGGCATTTGATCTTTGAGCCAGGAGAAATATACAGGCATATCACCTGAAGTTACTGTACATGTGAGTTGAGTCCTTTCTCCAGCTCTTAGACCTGGTGGTGGTTGTATAGGTGATAATACTGGTGGCGATACTACTGTCACTTGTACCTGGCAAAAAAAACAAGAGTTGAGAAATTTAAATATTAAACCAGCTAAATAAGATACGAGTACAAACACATGGAAAATGAATGGTAATTCCTATAAAGTCAGAATGGCTTTGCTTAGGTTCTTTAAAGATTTTTTTTTTAATTCAAGACAGCTTGGGGATATCTCATCTAAACTTATGATTCCTTACCTCTCGTCTTGCTAATTCTCCGCCAGGTGTCAGAACTGAACAAGTCCAAGCACCTTGATCACGATCTCTATCGACATTGGTGATTCGAAGTTGTCCTTCAGATTGATGGTAACGTACATCTAATCCTACGCCACCCTCCCATTTTACTGAACTGTAAAAAAATCTTATTGGTAAAAAAACATAAATGTAGGCATGGTATGTTTCACCAAACATTTCATTTTCATTGCATCCTGGTGAAACGATATAAATTGTTTCTATAACTAAACTGTTATTATGCACCTGGTGATTGCCCATCAAATAATGATTAGATACTGCAAAATTCTTAGAATAAAGGAACAATTGTAAATTTTACACCTTATTAATTAATTATTTTAAATTTTATGCCGCTAGGGTTTTAAAAAAAAGTTCTTAGTACTTACTCAACAGGAAAGCCATAATAAGGGCACCAGATTGTCACGTCAGTTCCAGCAACAGCTTTTACCGAATTCATTGCGCGGATATAAGGAGGTCCTGATAAACAAAAACCTCTTAAATCTTCTAAGGAAGTTGAGCAGTTTAGAAATTGAGGAAGGAACTCTGATCTGAGATCAACTTAGGTGAGAATAAAGAGAATACAAAACTATTTTATCTCACATGTGTGGCAGTGAGGATGAACGACATGATCTCTAATAAAATCTTAGCTTGAAGATTTCTGTAGTATATAAAGTTAATGAAAGTTTCACGTGCTGTAATGATGTTCAGGTTATTTTCTATCTAAATTATCGTGAAAATGACACAATAAATATTTACCATAAACATTCAATCTAGCAGCATGTGCGACAGATCCATGACTATTAATAGCTCGGCACTCGTATCGCCCACCATGCTCCACTCTGGCATTACCAAGTGATAGGGTAGAAAGTACATAGCCACTACCGCTGCCAACACCTTGGGGGCCATTCTCTCTTCCTTCTGATATTGACGCCCTGGATGGGAAAATATTGCAAAAAATAGTATAAAACCTAGAGTGAAAAACACGCCTTGATGATTGGTGTTGCTAAATTATTATTCCATGAAGTGTAAAAAAAAGAAAATAGTTTACTGCAGCAGGCTGGGGTTAAGTAAACCTCACGCCTATATATTTGATAAACATGAAATTAACCAGCTTTTGGTCAAGGCAGGAAGCACTTTTGCAAAATGTACGTGCTAAATATATGGGCTGGAATACTCTTCGAGCCAGACCAAGTTCAGAAGATAGCAGCTGCCTACTACCACATCCTACTCCCTACAACTCCCAGCAGAAAGTGGTACATTAATTTAAGTAAATTAGTTATATATGTTTGGCGATCATTCTTTAGAATGTACCCTGGAATGTATGTGTTTATGAAAATGATGCATCGGTTAAAAATAATTATTATTTGTGTGATTACTTAAAGTATAATGAGTTTTTTATAAAAGGCTTATAAATGTACATTCGTTCCTAAATCGCTTATTTTAGGATTATTATCAAATTACTATATTGAATATAGTTCAGAATGATTTAAAATATTTTTTTTACATTACACACAGAGCCACTCAGTACGTGCGTTTTTTACTACGAACTAAAGGCAAAATCTTTAAAAATCGTCTATGATCTTTTTTCTTATCAAATATTTGACTTAAAACTAATTTTTTTTCTTAGAACCATGTTTGCTGGTCTTGAAATTATTATTTCTCATAAAGATAGCAAACTATACACACTATAATGTAATTAATAAAGGCAATACCCATGATGTGAAGGTATGGATTGGCCATCCAAAGTCCATCGGAAGCGAGGGGGAGGTTCTCCTAGAGCGGAACACTTGAGAGCCACTTGAGCTCCTGGCTGAACCGCTTGCTCTATAAATGTATACACTAATTCCGGGCGGGAATCTGTTGGAAAATAAATTGAAGTTTATAAATCTAATTTTTAAGTAAACCTTTTTGTACACGCGGTTTTATCTGAGACCTCGGGAATTTCTTGGTATGTGGAGATCACAAATATCAGCAGTACTATACTTTGAAGTGGCTCCTCATATAGTGATTTAGATTCTTTTTTCTAGATTAATTAATTTAATTTTTCATGTTTTTAATAATAAAAGATTTTAAAGATTTGTAAAAATAAAGTATATTCTTTTGACAACCCCACTATTCTTATGAAGTTGTTTAAACGAACACTGCGACGAAATTGCCACTTCTTTTGTTGAACCTATAACTGTATTCATAAAAACATAGAACACTTCAGTTATAGAAGACTTTGTCTCTGTTCTTAGCTACAAAAATGAATTTGCGTAAAAGAGACAGAACCTATTTTAACTGAAATATTCTTCAAGGACTCATATTTTTTTATGAATAAGACCACTTGACTACAATGAGGTAGGACTAAACTCTGCTGGGCATCCTACGATGTCTAGGCAGCGCCGCAAGGTACCTGCAGGGTGATTACGCGTCAAATGTTCACTCGCACGCCAATCGTTATGACGTCATTCTGACGTAGATCAAGCTTGGCTTCTTAACAATGGCTCCAAAAAATCTTAGACAATTACGTCATAACGATTGGCGTGCGAGCGAACTTAAGACGCGTAATAACCCTGCTGTTTGCATAACTGAACCGATCTTTGAGCATTGATTGGTTGAAGTTAGATCAGAATATGACGGCAACGAACATGTTTGATAGTTCGTTTTATAAACGATTTTTGACCTTAGGTTCATATGGAACCAAAGATCTAAATATATATAGCTAAGAATAATATATGATTATTCTTAGCTTCATATTGCTATTTGTATAACTTTGTGCGTTTGTTAGCGTTCCGGACGATGTACTCGTAGGTTCGATCCCACTTGGGGCAATAAATTTCTCACAATTTCTGTCAGCGGTCGCATCAATATTAACTGCTTTCAACATGCCAATATTATAATGATTTTAATTATCTTTCTACAAATAATTATCGGAACATGTTTATTTAGTTCTTAAACATACATTTTCATCTAAATATAGCAGCATTAAATCCTGAAAAAAGTTTCAAATTTAAAATAATCATTCACATTTGAAGCATCCATAAAAGTTAGAGATGCGCTGAATATGGGTTCAACCGAATACGAAAATTCGGCCGAATGATTCGGTTTGCAACATTTCGTTCATTTCAAAACTATTTTGCATTACGTTTATTAAAATTATACGAATAAATGGTTATAAATATATACTGCAAAATTGCTGATTTCATATAATGCGTCTAATGAACTTAATTACTCTTTGCCCATAGAAAATATGTGGAATTATATTTACCAAGACTTCTTTTCAACCGTGTTATTTTCAGCAAACGACGTTGAGAACTTTCTTTGACCTTACGCTCCGTGGGGTAACACCTTACAGCTGCGAAAATAAAGCTTAATATTAGTTTAATAATTAAGGGAGATTCATAAGCTATTTATTAATATATTAATAAACTAGCGACCCGCCCCGGCTTCGCACGGGTGCAATGCTGATACTAAATACACTACAGAAAAACTGTGCCCGCTCCGGCTTCGCACGCTATTTATAGGCACGCTCTTGCCGCACCGGGCGGCCGGCCGGTACCGCCGCAAACGCTACTTTCCGCAATTTTTAAATCTGTAATATCTTCGAAAATATTAACTTAAATCATACGGTGTAAAGGGCTATATAGATCTATATTAAATGAACAATGTATTCAAGGTATTTAATTGGTTAAGGATTAATGCTGTATTGGTTAAAATCGCTTCGAAAATTAGCCATTATTTGTCGTAAAAAGTAAATGACAAAAAAAAGTTATTTTGGGTTATCCATAAGAGATAGACATATACCATCACGGACTTTTCTGTAGACCTTTTCAATGTGTACAATACTTAGTACATTATAAAACTCGTAGGGTTCAGCCTGCGTTTGCAATGTAAGCGGAAAAAATGAAATTATTTACGACATCACATTAGAAACCTCAAAAATAACAGTACTTCTCCACTATTTAATGGATGTTATTATACATATAAACCTTCCTCTTGAATCACTCTATCTATTAAAAAAACCGCATCATAATCCGTTTATACTATGTAGTGATAATATATATTTAATAATATATTTATTTATTAATGACCAAAATGCGTCAATAATATGATTTTATGATAAAAATATTACTAGAGTAACTCCTGGATATAATATTATATTCTATTAGATCTTGCTAATACACCCAATACCTAGTCATGTCTTGAAAAGTACGTTAAACTATCGGTCTCAGTTTCACTATACCAACATGTGAAACTGTTACACCGCGATGACCTAGCTAGTTGTTTGGTTAAGACTCAGAATTTAGAATACTGTCGGCTGTGGCGAGGTTGGAATAAAATTTATTAGCTGGGTGCAGTGGCGGTTTAGGCGATCATAATATGTAAATAAGTAAGTTCTCGCAATTTTTGTTCAGAAAGTCAGATAAAGTACATACATATAATAACGCCTGTCTCCCTGTTAAGCGGTAAGCAGAGAGCATTGTGCGCCACTTCACACGATCTCTACATTCATTTCTAGCTTCCTCGACATCCATTCATGCGCGTCTATTACGAATACTACATATTTTATCATACATGGCCTATGTATGTATGTATCATTACGGGTGCCTTACGGCGCCCGAGACCGCCTAGACGGCCCCAGGGTACCCAGCGGAGGGGTTTAAATCCCACCTCGTCGTGCCGATCGTATGAGTCTACACCGAACAAGTGGCTAGCTCGTCGCGATGTTTTGAATAGACTCAATAACCCATTATAAACAGTTTCACAAGTTGGTATAGTGAAACCGGGACCGACAGCTTAACGTGCTCTCCGAGGCACTATAGTGGTGTTGTCAAACAAATGTACATATTTTTTTAATTAAAAACTCATTGGTAAACACCGGGATTCGAACCAGGGACCTAAGTGTTTTTAAGTCCAAGGTCTAACCAACTAGGCCACCACGTATACATGGCCTAGCTTATTGCATAATAAATTCATGTCATAGGTAATATAATTATATTTTAAACTAGCGGCCCGTTCCGGCTTCGCACGGGGGGACTTAAGATCAGCGCACGTCACGGAAGGCCTCAGAAACGATACTTTTCCCCCGTTTTTAAAACATTTTTGGTTACTGCTCCACAACTATAGGACCTAGCGTGATATTATATAGCCTATGTTACTTCTGAATAATGCAGCTTTCTAATGGTGAAAAAATTATTGCAATCGGTCCAGTAGTTTTTGAGTTTATTCATTACAAACATACAAAAATACAAATCTTTCCTCTTTATAATATTAGTATAGATTGTGTATAATCAATAATAATAATTGAATAATAATGTAAATAATTTGATAAAGGATAATTAGTAATAACTAATAATTAACATTGTAATTAATATTTTCACGCCTGACAAGGATGAATACAAAACAATATATATTTTTCTATAAGATCTTGTAATTGTGGGTATTCTAGCAAATAAATTGTTGCATTTCATTTCATTTCATATTCAGATAAATGTAATGTTTGAAAACACGATTACTCTGCGTACGTTGCTTAATCCGTTATATAAATTAGAATTATAATCATTTACGTATATACCTACGTGGTGGCCGAGTTGGTTAGACTTTAGACTTAAAAACACTTAGGTCCCTGGTTCAAACCCTGGTGTGTATCTAAAAATGTATGTACGTTTGTTTAACAACACCCTATATTGCCTCAGAGAGCACGTTGAGCTATCGGTTCCAGTTTCACTATACCAACTTGTGAAACTGTTTATAGATGGGTTAATGAGTCAATCCCAAACATCGCGACGAGCTAGCCACTTTTGACTGTGTTGACTCATACTATCGGCTACGACGAGGTGGGATTAAAAAACCCCTCCGCTGGGTACCCTGAGACCGTCTAGCTAACAGATGTCCGTGAAGATATTGTATAGTAATAGCTGTAATAGTGTTTTGGACAACATATTTTATTATTAACAATTTTCCTTGTCAACGAACACAAATCGAGACCACGTAGTTAAATTCATTTGGGTTTCAGGTTTTACTATCGAGCATTCCAAATTTATGCTACCGTAAATCGTAAAATGTGCAAAAAAATTTACAGCCATGCGGAGTCCTGAATGGCGGAGATAAGTCTAAAATATGATAACGTCGGCTTTTTGCTCATAAATTGCTATAATAGCACCATAATGGTTTAAACACAATATTAATATTATTCCCAAGCGTTGTATTTTATGAATTTATTTATAGTACACCTACTATAAATGAATTTATTTATAGTACACCTACTATAAATGATTTTATTTATAGTGCACCTACTATAAATGATTTTATTTATAGTACACCTACTATAAATGATTTTATTTATAGTACACCTACTATAAATGAATTTATTTATAGTACACCTACTATAAATAAATTCATCAAATACAACGCTTTCTTTCTCATGTTTAAACTTCTTTAGTGATCACAGACGTATATGTTAGTAGGTACTACAAATGTAAAGCAAACTAAAATACAGACGCTAAAGAATTTCGTATGATGAAAGCCACTTCTTATCTGTATCACTCGCGCACTATTAAGTAATTTACTCGCACAGACAGTGGCGTGCGAGCGAGTCAGCATTATATTTGACTATACTAAATTATTTCTCTTCAGTGCTTGTACTTAGTTATTTGATTAATTTAGAAATATATATTTGGATCGTAGATATAGTCTGTTAGGTTTGACGCATAACCACACATTACGCGGCCGCTTCGCTCGACGACTCGAATTGCGGATGTGCGAAATTTATTTATTTATCTTTCATTATTCTATTCCTTTCCACTTTGTTACTTCTTCTTTCTAATTTTGTAGTTGGTAGTTTATGTATGTATATATATAATTAGATATATTAAGTAGTGTATATTAGATTGTAAGTATTATAGGTATATTATAAGTAATATTCACTTCTTTATATACTCAGTTACTGTATTGCACCTACCTCACTTATTAACTGCTTTGATTGTCCCGAAAGTTTGACTGGTAGAGAATGCCTAGCGGCATTAAGTCTGCCTTTGTATTTTGTATGCATAAAGATTTAAATAAATAAATAAATATTTTATTATTGTCAAACAAGGACACGAGTTGCTGTTTCTCTGCACGTTAAAATATATCAGATATCGCGCAAATGAAAAATAAGATCGCAACGAGCTAGCCACTTGTTCGGTGTAGACTCATACCATCGGCTACGACGAGGTGGAATTAAAACCCCTCCGCTGGGTACCCTGGGGCCGTCTAGGCGGTCTCGGGCGCCATAAGGCACCCGTGATGATATATACATATAATGAAAAATAATATTTCATACATGTTATCCTGGTTACAAATTATGCTTTAGGCTTGTACTATGTGTAACAGAAACAACCTTACATACATATCATCACGGGTGCCTTACGGCGCCCGAGACCGCCTAGACGGCTCTAGGGAAACAACCTTATTAATACATATTACGAATGTCTGTATCTATTTTGTAAGTATATATTTATTTTTGAATTTGCACTCTGTCTGTCGATCTCCAAAAGGTTCGCTGGTGCCTAACGCGTAAAGCTCGCCTATGTACAATAGTTTTAAGCTTTTGTGCAATAAAACATTTTCATTCATTTTTTAATTCATATTATCTTATAAACAGACAGACAAAAGCAATCGTAAGAGTTAATATTGTATTACATGAGTGGGGTTCGAACCCCAAACCTCTAGATACAACATCAACGGTGTAATCACTACCAAGACTATGGAAGCGGTTTATAGTATAAGGAAAAAGTAAAAATCATAAAAAAAAAGCAAAAAGGTTATACCGTACGATAAATATTAAGCTTAAAATCCGATTATTTTACAGGATAAGAGATTAATAATATTAATAGAAAAGTTTTTGGAATTAAAACTCAACCTTAATTATGCTACCGTAACCTTAATTTGGATTAGGTAAATTTGGTAAGTTTTCAGTAAAATTTCCAAGCTTATAAAGTACTGTACAGTAATATAAATGTAAAAGTGAGACTTTTAGTGGTATGATATTGATATAGAAAATTGGAGAAACAAATAATTAAAACAGTCTATATTTAAAACAATTATAATATCTATAAAACAATGTAATAAATATGTGGGGCATGGGCGTAGGCATTACAGGGTTTAAACCCCCCTCGGGTTTAAACCCTATAATGTAGCAAAGGAAAAGTTATGCCGAGATAGATATAATAAACTTAAATGTTTTAGGAAACATAACCTCATTATTTTGACATTCATTTTGGGGGCGTCGGAAATAACGTACGCTGCACGATTTTTGGAGGATTTTTTTTTTGTGAAATTTATAAAAAAAAAATCTTTGCATTTCAATGAACCAATGCATGTTGAAATAAGTGGTGTGGTCAAATGGTTTACAGTAAAGGAGGAGTGGTTATATTATTTTTTCACAGTACCTAATGATGCTATTTCATGCTTTGTTTCTTCATTTATTGTTGAAAATAATAAAACCTTACTACGCCCGTTAAGATATAGTAATATTATAAAATAAATCGTAGGTAGAGATTTTTTGTATCTATTATAATTATTTTGCACTACTTTTTTATTAAAAAAGTGCTTTAATATATAATAAACATTATTTACAAACATATGAACGGATATTATTAATAAACTATAAGTATAATATTATATCATTGTTTCAGATACACATAGTACAAGCCTAGAGCATAGTTTGTGACCAGAGCAATATGTGTAAATTGTCCTACATATTATTATTTTATAAACGCCCAGACTATGGAAAACTGTACAGAAAAACGCAATAATATTGCTTTCCATGAGTGGGAATCGAACCAACGTTCTCCGGATACAACGCCAAGAGCACAACCGCCAGACTACAGAGACTGTAAAATCCACGCGCGATGGTTGTAATATATATAAATATATACACATTTACAGTTAAAAAATCTAAACGCGTTGAATAAAGAATCACATCATCTCACCCTGGAGACCTAAAGTTAGTAGTGCTTCCAGAGATGGATGCCAACGTCCGTCCAACTATTTCAATTTGTGAAACTTTTCCATCGGTGGTTCCATTCGCATGCTTTTACGTACAGTGGAAGAGAAGGTGGAATATTCTGACGTTTTTAGCACTAGCTTCCAAACATTTAAAAGTAATGTACTAGGCCAGTTTTAAATGTTTCTCAGTGTGTTTAATTCAATGTTGTTACTTAAGGACGTATATTCATTTTTTTTTTAATGAAATGATTTCTGGTACAATTTAAAAAACTCTAAGCAAAATTTTTTTTAATGATTTTGATACCGATCGATGTTTTAAACCTTAATCTATGATTCTGATATAAAAATAATTAAAAAATATATTTTTTTATAAAGTAAAACCAATGTTAATCGAACTCTTCATGCGAAAACGTTGAAAATGCTTGAGTTTGGGTACAATTTCTACAATGACTTGAGGAGTTATAATTAGTTTAAAAATAGTGCATGATGGCATTTATAGTCAATTTCAAACCCAATAGAAAAAAAAAATGAAATATTATTAACTTATGCAATAAAAAAATATTATTCTTCCTTAAAACCAACCAATGTATATAAAATTTGCCATTTGTTAAATTACCGATGGATGTTTTAAACCTTAATCTATGATTCTGATATAAAAATAATTAAAAAATATATTTTTTTATAAAGTAAAACCAATGTTAATCGAACTCTTCATGCGAAAACGTTGAAAATGTTTGAGTTTGGGTACAATTTCTACAATGACTTGAGGAGTTATAATTAGTTTAAAAATAGTGCATGATGGCATTTATAGTCAATTTCAAACCCAATAGAAAAAAAAAATTAAATATTATTAACTTATGCAATAAAAAATATTATTCTTCCTTAAAACCAGCCAATGTATATAAAATTTGCCATTTGTTAAATTCTTATAACGCTCTATAAATATTCCTTCGTATTTTTATCTTTTTTTATATAGACATTTTTGCAGGATTCTGCCATCTGTTATTTGTAATACCTATCAGTAGGAAAATGTTGGTCTATGCCATATATTGTTCTACCTACTTTAAGTTAAAGTAGGTAGAACATATGTTGTGTATAGTACTGTTTTTCCATGAAAAAATGAAAATAAAAAAAATTGCACCCACAAACAGCACACCGTGTTAAGGTTGAATTTACTATAATATTGGGAAACATTGTTTCTCACCGTACCGTACAATGAGAGAAGCATTTGTGAAAACTGAAATATTTTTTGAGAAATGTTTATTGAATTCGATTGTTATAACTGGTTAAATTTTTGGCGATGTTTCGTTATATTTCGGATACAATATTACCAGTTTCGTCCAACTAATTTGATATATATATATATATATATACAATATTTTGATACGCACATGATTTAATTAGAATCCTGATAACAGAGGTATGTACCTACATCTTATCTTATCTTATCTTATTAGTTTTTGGGGCTGACATCAGTCAGGACACTTCGACCCAGTGGGATCTTTTGTGTATCCCCCATCCTCGAATATGCTGCAGACATATTTGAGGACGTCCTCCAGTTTGAGAAGCCTGTAGCTTTCCGGTTCCGGGTGAGTATGTACATAGTCTGGCATAAATACTGTTACAATAAAAAAAAATACATTTGAATTTGGAATCTGTAGCTCTAGTGTAAGTTTTTTTTAACGTTTACTTTCGCGTTAACTTTTAGTTCTCAAAATTTCCGCTTGGAGCGCTGAACTATTTCCCATACAACTTATTACTTTGTGTTTGAGTTAACTCAAACACAAAGTAATAAGTTGTATGGGAAATAGTTAGAAAAATCACACTAGGGGTACTGTAATTTTTATACGATTGTTCATTGTGTTTTCTCATTTTGGCGCCAATACATTGTACAATATTTTGCGATATTAAAATGGAGTGGGGTGATAAAGAAAACCGGATCGCTGAATTTATGTATTAAACTAACACACTATAATAATATAAGTTATTTGCAATAGAATAAAAAAAAAATCTTCGTTACAATATTTATGGCAAGACTAGGATATATTTATATTTATGGACTACAATTTTTTTTTTAAGTGAATTAAAATTGTTTAAAAACTTTTTGTTTTTTTTTTGTATTGGAGCACGGCATGTGACTTTGTATCTACCTGGGTCTACAAAGTCCATGAATGGGGTCAATCAATAATTATTTTTAAACAACATTGATCGCTCCCACTAGGCTAAATGATGCGATTACGAAATGGGTTTGCATTACCCATTTCGTAATCGCATCATTTAGCCTAGTTTATTTATTCGAAACTCGTAATGCCATTACGAAACTCGTAATGCCAATACGAGTATATTTTAATATGCTCACTGCCTTATCATCAATTTAACCACCCATTTCGTAACCGCACCCGAAAAGGAGACTACCACCCCGACAAGAAATCGATGCAGTAATCTCCTGAAAACCGGTGAACCCACAAACTAAAACCGAAACATGACTAGGCCACTTGACGGTTTTTGCATCTGTATGGGCGGTGGTTCTAGTTTGGCTTTTGTTGTTACCTGGCTACGTCCGTCATATTATATTGTATAATAATAATTCATTCAAAGCTTAATCTAATTACATAGGTAGGTTTTGGTAATGAATTAAGGACTAACTTAAAATAAAACATTATTTTTTTTACAAACTTGTAAATCTATATAAATAGCTAGATGAACACACCTATATTATAGGATTCAGAACCTTTTATAGTAACATCTGACTTCCAAAATGTAAAACACCTGTCTATTAATTTCCTGTAATTATATTATTAAGAACATCCGTGATTAACCTTCCCCCGCCTTACCCTTATTAAATAAATAAAATAAAAAATATAGGGTGACGGTCCTAATTATCGACACTTTAATAGGGCAAGAACTTTTAATTACAAATATTTCATTAAAGTCTACAATTTATGTCATATTTGCAGTGTCAAGGGGATACCATAGACATTAAATATAGTTTTTTTAAATAGTATTATTTAACTAAGCGTATGCTATGATTCATAGAAATCATTTTTTGTAAATATTACCCTGTATCCAAATATTAGCACCGCTATTGCCAATTATTAGCAGTCGTGTAACCAATTATCAGCACAGAGTCAAAATCAAGTATTGTTATAAATAAATAAACTAAATTATAATTTCTGATGTGTTTAATCATAAAACTAACATTTATACTTTTAAATTACCTATATAGAATATAAAATAAAAAACTATTCCTAGTTTATACTAAACAATTTGGATAGATGTTATAAACGATATCAAATCTTAATTAATTTTGTTATATGAATCACTAAATTAAAAGACAACCTTACGGCAAATACTTGATGAAGAGTATTTCAAACGAAAATTTTGTTACTCAAATTTAGACGACGATCAACAAGTGATACTGTTGTATAATGTTGCCAGATTTATAATTAAATCCATTTAAACTTTTTAATAATTTGCCAAATCATAAAAAATACCTTAATATTTTAATTTTTCACAGAAATGCTGATAATTTGGTGCAGTGTCGGCATCTGGATCCGTCACCCTACTTGTTATTAGTTTCAATTTGTAGTAGGTATATGCCCCTTTCAAAGATATAGAATGTTATGGAAAAACGCCTCTTATATGTTGTAACTCGTACTTAACTCTTTTATATATTGATATCAAGTCGTTTTGGCAGCCATCCAGTTATCTATGGTTGGTTATTATATAGATGTAGGTACTCCAATATCAATAAAAAAGGCAACGGTTTCCACTGCCTTTCTGGGTCACTGAGCACGAAATTGATGTATGCAGACTACGTAATGTATGAATGAATATGTATGAATGAGGAAATTTAACAATTTTCGAATTGGTTTTTCAGTATGTACCTACTACTTAATTTTTAAATTTATACCGGTAAATTAATACCTATATTTTGATGTGTTATCTTACTATATGTGGGTTGGAGAAAAGTCTATAACCTAATCAAGTAGTCTAGCCATTTTTTTGGTTTAAGGCCACTGCATTTGCAATCGCGAAGTCTGCGTTCTCCATACAAAATGAGATTTCGCACCTCGAGAATTACTCGACTACTGTTTGTCGCAGCTTCGTGGTTGTTTTTTTTTCTTTTTAATAGACACTATTTTAACATTTGGGAAAGAGAACGCACGAGTTCGGAAAAGCCCACATCCCGAACGCTATACATCCCTGCAATACGCCACTTTTTGAGCAACTGTATTAAAAAAACTTTTAAAATATTAAAATACAAAAATATTTATTACCCACAACAGAAAGAATTTTGCGTACCAACATAAAAATAATAATTGAACTTTGGATGAGCAAAATCGTAAAATTAGAAGTTCGTTTGTATGGACGTCAAGACGAGTGCAGAGCCCTTAAGCCTGTAGGTTCACCGGTTTTTAGGAGACTATTGCATTGATTTATTGTCTAAAAGGAAACACCCTTTCAGAGTGCGGTTACTAAATTATTTTATCCTATAGTTAGTATTACTAAAATATAAATTAATTCATATGAATTACACCACACAAAGTTCTAAATAAAAGTACTAATCGATAAACCCAGGCCAAACTTATACAATGCATTGTCCTAAAACAATACACTAATTTATGGTCTGGTAAACATTTCTAGAATTTAGTGAAAATTTTGCCAATAGGGTTGCAACCCTTTTATTTATTTGCCGAGTTTCCCGGAAAATAGGTTATTAAAAAAAAACTCCCGTCTTTGAGATGCAGCTTAATCCTCTTGTAATCTTCAATTTCCATAATGACTGCCTTTATGACATATATTGCGCCATTTGCGGTGTATCTGGAGGTCGTGGGTTTAATTCCCATAATAGCAAACTATATTTAGTATGTTTTTCTGTAAGGGTTTCCATGGTATGGGTGTTTATAAAATATAATATGTATTAGTATCATTATTCCTGGTACACATAGTAAAAGCCTAGAGCTTAGTTTTTGACCAGGGCAATATATGTAAAAAAAATCCTATATAGGGTATTATTGTTATTTAAGCTACTTAATCATTGGTAGCGGTATTGGATATTTCTTTACAAAGTATTTTTTTATGAATATTGTCGGACTTTACTATTGCCAATTTTGCACCTGACGATTAGGCCGAATATCACGGAAACTTTTACAGATATTTTTTCCCGGATTTTATGCCCAATGAGTTTTGACAACCCTATCGTTTGCCACAGAAGTGGGAATAGATTGGGAATGTTTGCGGAGTCTTCTATTCCCCGCTTCGCACCTGACGCTCAGGCCGTATGTCACTGAAGCTAATTACCTACATAATCAGCAAGTAGATTACTTACATATCATAGTTTTATTTGTTGGAAACCATTGGTTTAGTTATTCCATACGGTTTTTTTTTATATGAAGAATAATCCATATTAATACTTCCATACTAAGATTATAAATGCGAATATAACTCTGTCTGTCACCTTTACAAGCTTAAACCGCTGAACCGATTTAGATAAAACTTAGTATGAAAAAAGTTCGAGAACCTGGGAAGATAATAAGATTATTTTTCCCGGATTTTATGTTCAATGTGTTTTGACAACCCTATCGTTTGCCACACAAGTGGGAATAGATTGGGAATGTTTGCGGAGTCTCCTATTCCCCGCTCCGCACCTGACGCTCGGGCCGTATGTCACTGAAGCTAGGTATTACCTACATAATCAGCAAACGTATCATAGTTTTATTTGTAGGATATCATTGGCTTAGTAATTCCATGCAGTTTTTTAAAATAAATTATTATTATTCATTTAAAATATCTGTGACAATAAAAAAAAATCACCGATTTGGACACCGAATATAACCTAATATTAGTTTGACAATATCTATAAACACGCAATATATTTTTCTAACGGTGTTTTTTTATTTAGATTTTGTATCTACCTGTGACCCGGTAACCACCGACTCCAATACCATGAGATCTCGTTCGTGTTCAGGTGGGCAATTCTCGCGCTTTCGACATTCATCTCGATTCGAGATTTTTAAACGAAAAATGACTAAATATGTCATTTCGTTCAATATTTATTTATTTATTAATTAATATTTATTATTTATTTCGTTTAATGTTCGATATTTTTGAACGAAAAATGGCATATTTAGTCATTTTTCGTTTAAAAATCTCGAATCGAGATGAATGTCGAAAGCGCGAGAATCGCCCACCAGATCGAAAACGATATTTTGGTACTACGAAAAGTAAAACATCATTGTTTGAATTAACCACTGCATAACTAGTTCGAGTACCTAATTAATTACTAAAAAATATATAAATAATATTATGAATTTTAGAAATTTAATTTGCATAAATTAACGTTATTTTTGATCGTAACCATCAACTCTGATACTGTGAGTTCTCGACTCACGGTATCAGAGTCGATGGTTACCCCGTGATCAATCATACAGGATGGTTTTAAAAGTATGTAGGTACTTGGGGCTAATATAAGGTACTGCTGATTAAATCAAACAACTTTTCCCATAGAACCATGTGTCGCAAATGAATAAAGTTTTTGCCTTCCCCATACAAATTTGTCATTTTAACATTACTAATTGGTATAGAGAAGGTATTTTTTATTATTATTTGCGATACAAGGTTCTATGGGTAAAGTGTTTTTATTTGATCAACAGAATCCCATATTAGCCCAGAGTACATCCTTTCAAAGTCACCCTGTATATCACTATCGGCGGCCACGTTACAAGTATAGAGATTTTTTAAAACTTTCAACTGCAATATTTAAATAATAATTTATTATGCAAACACCTAATTAATATTAAATTAATATCCCTTGGCCCACCGAGACTGTCACCTAAAATAGCGTATTCCTAGTCGGCGTAACAATACTCCCCCTAAAATAGCTTACTCGTATGCGGCGTAGCAGAACTCATACCTAAATAAAATATAATGCTCGTAGATGGCGTAGCAAAACTTACTCTATAATAGCGTAGTCGTAGTCAGCGAAGCAAAACTCGTGTAGTATGGTATTTCATAACTCTTAACTCTATAGGTTTTTATTATAATACACAGTAATGAAACAATGAGACGAGAGAGCCACCCAGAGATCTTTCAAAAATAAATATATACCCACGACATTAATACATAGGTACCTAATAAATAATACAATATAAAACATATTATTATACATATTATATTATACTCAATACAGGAGATTTGGATTGGATTAGATTTTAAATAGACAGAAAATAGTAATGAAGAATAGGCTACAGACATTATAGAATGCTGTATTTTTCTATTTGAACTCTAAATATTATAAAGCTGAAAAGTTTGTTTGTTTCTTTGGTTGAACGCGCTAATCTCAGAAACTACTGGTTATAATTGAAAATTCTTTTAGTGTTCTGGATAGCCCATTTATCGAGCAAGGTTTGAGGATATATTACGCTACTACCAATAGGAGTGCAGTGTCAATGAAAAATGTTGCAAAAACGGGGAATATTTATTTCTATTTAGAGCTTTCGTTGCGTGCTAAACGGTTAAAGTTACGCAAACGAAGTTGCGCGAGTCACTAGTAAATAATAAAATAGTAGCCTACCACTCTAGGCCTACCACTAACTCTACAAGAGCTGTACGATTTACAAAACAGTAATTACTTCTATTCAAATTTTGACCAATAGAATGACAGATATTATTTGTCCTTTCTATTGATGAAAATTGATATGTAATATGAAGTATTATTAATTACGACATAATAATATTTCAATTTAAACAATTATATAAACTTTTACGGACAAACATCCAGAATATGTCAAGGAACTTTGTAACTAATTGAGTTTTTTTTTTTTAACTTAACATTAAGTTGCTGGAAAAGTACCCAAAACACTAGCTATGTTGCCACGCTGAATTGCTGATACTTTCTGTTGAATCATTAAATTTAACTTTGGATATCTCGTCACCTCTTTAAGTTTTTTTCCAATAGAAAATATTAATGTTTTGGCGACCTTGGACCATTGGCCCATGGTCTCAACAACAAACACAAACGAAAAATTATTTAAAATTTGGCTATATTTTCGTTTTTTTTTTTTGCATATATCAAGCCACATTACTAGACCAATGCAAATTATGACCAGCACGTCATTGCCAGCACGGATATTATTTGTTCTTTTTTTCTATTGGAAAAAAATGAGTAGGTACCTACTACTGTTTCGTAAACAGTACGGATCTACGAGTTGATAGTACGAGCCCAGATCTTCCAATTAAAAAAGAAAACGTAAGAGTAAATCCATTACGCTTTTACCTCATCTCACACGGAGGTTCTATAATGCGATTTACTCCCACTACCTAGGCGCACTTAATAAAAGCTTCGTCTGGAAAAATACTTAGTCTTCTAATTAGATTTTAACTCCCACACATATACACATAGAGTTTAGAATTGAATCTAAATCATAAAAGTATTGGGTTACATTTTTCTTTCTTTAGGTAGCTTTAATTAAATTCAAATAACAAAAAGTATTTAATCAAAAATTTTACAGCATTTTACAGGTTCTGAGGAGTTCTATTAAGGATGTTATACCCCTTGGTCTGTTTGTCTGTGTGTGACATTGTAGAGCCAAAACCGGTGGACCGCTTTCAATGTGTTTTTTTCAGGTATATGACATTTTATTTTCGGGATGGTAGTCTTCCTTTAGTCTTAGGTTATAAAGCGGGACGGTAAAGCTTTACTCAAAATGCATTTAGCCAAAATAAACCCTTTGTAATTGCGATTAAAGTTAAAAATATAGTACCAGCTGTCAACAGAACTGCAAAATAAAATTGATGCATTCGACGCCATTTTTACTTGTTAAAATTACAGCTTACGAATTCATTTTGGTGTAACTCACCCTTAGATATATAGTGGGAGGGACTAATTCTGCTAATTAAAACTAATGGCTACGCCTACATTAACATTCTGATAATATCAGAAAGATATGTTATCTTAAACTATTATAACACATATTGTACCATATTAGAGCAAATAAAGATTTTATTATTATTTATTTATTTAACACCAATGTATTGAGCGACCCGGATCATTGATTTTAAAGGTCTGTTTATCATGAGGTGGATACAAAGCCACATGCCGTGCTTCAATAAATTATGATGAAATCAAATTTAATAGACATCATAACGGAGGCGGTTAAATATACATTTAAAGTTCTTTATAATAACCTTCAACTATTAGCTGGTAGATATTGTATGTAATGACAATTAATCTATAATAACCTAGGTAGATAAGTACGCCTTTGTACATAACTTTTGTCTACTGGGTTTAAATAAAACTATTTTGAACGCTGGTTCAATGAAATTTCTAGAAAATGCTAAGTTTATGTACAATCCTGTGCAATAAAGAACTTTAAATATATATTTAACCGCCTCCGTTCGCACAAATATGAAATTAACTATTATTTAACTTTCATAAGGCATCTCGGAATAATTTATTAATTACTATCTCCGAACAAGGTGGGCAAAATCTTACTCAATTAATAGAAAACTTTCACCAAGATAAATATTTTCTAGTTCAAAATCTGCAGACTCACAAGAATGACTGGTAATAAACTATTTATTGTATATATGTTTATTTATGTATAGTAATAGACATAAACATACGAAAAGTATTTAAAAAGGATAAGTTTTTTTTTTATTTATTAAGGCATTGGTAGCAAAGACCATCAGCCTAGATAAGATTAAGTATTCCTAATAATATTTTTTTTTAATTTATTTTAACATAGCACTGGATACTCCTAAAAATGTAATACCGTTTTTTTTAATGCAACCGTTTTACTTTTCCTAATCATAAAAGACAAAGTAATCAAAGCCCATACAGCCAAAACCGTAGAATATTTATATCTGCCGAAAGTTATCTAAATTTAAGCCAGTAGATTTAGATGGTATACAAGTAGATATATATTTATACTTTGGACAAAGTGCACTCGCTCTTAATTTACTTAGCGTTACTGTTCGAACATAAACCAATTATTTGGCTACGTCATTAAGTTAGCTAAATATGTTGGCCTAAAATATTTTATGGTAACAGCAGAAATTAACTCTAAAACTGTCTCTGTATAACATCCATTTCGTAACCGCATCATTTAGCCAGTAAAGTCAGAGCGATCAATATTGTTAAACAACAATTTATTGATCAACCCGATTCGTGGATTTTGTAGGTCTGCTTACCATCGAGTAGATACAAAGTCACATGCTGTGCTTCAATAAAAAAAGTACAGCTAGCACATACATACATACATCATCCAGGGTGCCTTACGGCGCCCGAGACCGCCTAGACGGCCCCAGGGTACCCAGCGGAGGGGTTTTAATCCCACCTCGTCGTAGCCGATGGTATAAGTCTAAACCGAACAAGTGGCTAGCTCGTCGCGATATTTTGAATAGACTCAATAACCCATCTATAAACAGTTTCACAAGTTGGTATAGTGAAACCGGGACCGACAGCTTAACGTGCTCTCCGAGGCACTATAATGGTGTTGTCAAACAAATGTACATAATTTTTTATATTAAAAACTCATTGGTACACACCGGGATTCGAACCAGGGACCTAAGTGTTTTTAAGTCCAAGGTCTAACCAACTCGGCCACCACGTATATAACAGCTATATAAGTACAGCTAGTACCTATCTAATACCAATAAACAGTGTTTACTTAAATACACCTGACTCTTTAAACCTTTTCTTTGTGATGACACACTAAGAAGCAGCTTTTCAGCCAATTTTCTTTCAGCTTCGTGAAACCTTATTTTTTCTGGGTGAGTACAAAATTTATGGAGGACCCCAAAGCAATAAAATACCTCGCAGAAAATGAAGGAGCGGAAATCGCAATATATATTTTTATTTCGGACCAAAACGTACGTCGGCAAAAAATATGAATTGTTTTTGAGTATACCTACCTAAGTAAGTATTATATCACATATATGGTGAATTTGAAAGGTTGTACTTTGAGCTAATATAAGGTTCTACTGGTCAAATCGAACAACTTTTCCCATGGAACCATGTGTGCAAATAAAAAAAAATAGTTTATCATATATCACATACATGGTGAATTTGAAAGGTTGTACTTTGGGCTAATATGAGGTTCTACTGATTAAATCGAACAAATTTTGTCATGGAACCATGTGTATAAATAAAAAAAATGGCTCTTCCTACAAACAAGTAATGTTAAAATTACCATTTTTTTCATTAGCGACACATGGTTCCATGGGAAAAGTTGTTGGTTTTGATCGGTAGAGCATCATATTAGTCCAAAGTACGACCTTTAAAATTCACCCTGTATTATATGTTTTTTTATAAATAACTAAACTTAGGGCCTATATTTTAATTGTCAGATAAAGTTATACAATACAATAAATGACAGAACTTCAGACAAGTAAACTGTCGAATAACTTATTCTTACGAATAAAAAATAGATCCTAAGTTTTTTTTTATATTGAAGCACGGCATCACAGTACAACTTTGTATCTATCTGGTGTCAATCATATCTATGAAGTGGATGAATGGGGTCAATACGTGTTTAACAACATTAATAAGATGCGGTTACGAAATAGACTGACAATACATTAACAGTCTATTTTAATATCCACGCTTCTTTATTGTCAAATCAAATCCATTTTGTAAATTAATACAGTAGGCTTCTGAAAACCGGTAACCCCACAGACTAAACCCGAAACATGACTAGGTTACTTCATGATTTTTGTATATGTATGGAGATGGTGGTAACGAGATGCAAGTGCACAACGGGCAGCAAGTGAAGCATGGTAGCCATGTTCAATATGTTCACTTTCCCTTAGTAATAAAAAGTAGATATCTATTAAAAAAGCAATAGCAAATACCTAGTTTTATTTTGGTTTTAATAACATAAAACATTGTGGGCAACACCTAGTATATATAAATAAGGTTCTGAAGGGATGTTTTCTCCCTCTTAATATAAAATCCCTTCAGGTAGGGTGATGGATTATCATTGTACCTTTTTTCATTCCTTACGTTTTTCTTTTGTTATGTAAGTTTTGGTATGTTTAGATGTTATTATACGAAAATCTTTTAGAGAGAAATGTTGAAAATAGAAATGATATACCTTTTTTTAGGTCTACTGCTGGATAGACTTTTTTATTTTAATATAATTATATTTTTAGGTGGTATTTTTAGGCTGACCAAAACTTGTCAATTGTGACCTAGTAATGTTTCGGTTTTAGTTTGAGGGTTCACCCGCTTTCGGGAGATTTCAGGGTGCGGTTACGAAATAGGTGTTTGATTTGAAGCAGCGAGGATATTATTAAAATGGACTCGTAGTGCAAAGCCGTCTCTATCGCCGCCCATTTCTTATGCGCATCATTTAGCCAGCATACTAAGAGCGATCAATATTATTAAACAACAATTTATTGATCTAACCTATTCATGGATTTTGTAGGTATGCTTAACATCAGGTAGATACAAGGTATTATTAAGGCTCTATAATAATAATAATAACTCACCATTAGTTGATAGAATAGGAGATGGATTGTGGATTTGTTGACACTTGTAGTTTTCTTTGATATGATCTTGATCTTGTTCTTCGAAATTCCTGCGAAAAAAAAATATCTTTGAGAATATGAAAGGGTTTAAAAAGAAAACTTAATAACATTTTAAATGTAAACCTGAGTATAATGACTTTTATGTACGTTTAGCTTCGGCCAATAGTAAAAGTTTATTTATCCTTTACTATTATGTTTTCAAAAACAAAGCAAACCTATTAGTGGTTTGTCACGCATTAACGCCACGTTAATACGATAGAAAAAAATATGGTAGAGTATCAGGTAAATATGACGTGAGGGCTTTTATATAAAAAGCTATATTTAAAATTTAAAGTAGGCGGCTTTACTCGTCATTATACTCGTTTTAAGTAACTTTACGTACTAAGTAACTTTTAGTTCCAATTCGATTTTTGTGGTTATTTTAATTTAAAGATCTTGGCTAATTTGGAAAAAAAATATTAATATATAAAAATAAATTAAATTTGATTCGTGATTAAATATTTTAAGATTAACACTGTTAAATATAAATAAATAATCATAAAAAAATATGGAGTAGTTAAAGAACACTTTAGTTATATTTTAGTCGAATTTTTTAGCAACAAAAAATCATATTCGTAAAAGAGATATATTTTTATGATATAAGTATATAAATTCAAAATTTCCATAAAATTAAATTCAGACTACTATTGTTTTACCGAATTCAGACTACTATTGTTTTACCGAATTCAGACTACTATTGTTTTACCGAATTCAGACTACTATTGTTTTACCGAATTCAGACTACTATTGTTTTACCGAATTCAGACTACTATTGTTTTACCGAATTCAGACTACTATTGTTTTACCGAACGAATAAAGGCGATATATTTAAATATTAAAACATCATAAACATTTAATTAAGACTTAGTTGAAAACGAGTATAATGACAATTTAGTACCTAACAACTAACGAGTAAAGTTACTATTTTTAAACTCTAAATCATCATAAAATTGAATTTAGATTACTAAAGAAAGTTAATAATAACAAGAATTTGCCGATTGTTTAGCGAACGAGCTAAGTCGCTTTGAATTCAATGTCTTTATTTCTATAGGTGACTTTGAGGCGCCTTTCAGACGTCCCCACAACTCGAATTCTTTAAAAACTTACTTTACTTGAAATTTTAAATGAAATTATTTGGCTTTTAGTTATAGTCGAAAAATGTGTATTTAATATTAAAAGTTTTCCGATCAATATTTTGAAAAAATAACGAGTTTTCACACTAGTATTTTTTTTTAATATCATTGGCATACATCGAGCTTTGAAGCCATAATTGTTTTAAATAGACAACTCGGCTACCATGATGTATCACACGAAAAAATAACAGAGGCTATAATACCATGGGTTTGCGCATTATAGCAACGTAACGTATACCTGAGTGAACAATTCTGTTACCAAAAATAAAACGGCCCTATTGGTTGTTGCTCACGTATACGTATACGTTGCGTTGCTACAATGCGCAAACCCATGGTAGAACCTCAAAACCTTTCACCTATTAAAAAAATTTAGGTCCCGAATAAACCCCATTTAAAGCATAATAAGCATAATTGAAAGGTAACACGAAATAAATTAAAACGCATTAATTTAGTACGGGGTTGTTAGATGAAACACCCGTGGTAATTGTGGGAGACCGTGGGTCGGGACCTACAACTTGGTAACCTGCCAATTACGAACCTTTGGGGACAGAATAATCAACATTAAATTACTCATTTTCCCGTTACGATCTTTTTCCACGAATTCCTAATTGCCAACGTGCGAGATAAAGAGGAAATTGCTGAAATGGGACTGAAATTAGTCGTTCAATTGTTTTTTTATTATTTCATTAGTAGGTTATACCTACAGCACATTTATATTTTTATATAATAATCACTATTAGGTATAAGGTGGGTATTTAAAAAGACAAAAGAAAATAGTAGATTTTTTAAATCAATATTTAGTTACATAATATAATGAAAAATCAATTGCCGAAAGTAAATTAACGCATCTCGGCTGAACATTTTTGTCTAATTTGCTTAGATTTTGCTTATCGTTCTCACCATGTCACTTTAATAATGCGGTTACGAAATGGGCGGCAACAAATACTTTGTATTAAGTCGACTTTAATATTTACGCTGTTTTATCATGAAATCAATTGCGAGTGACATAACCGCACACCAAAAGGACTTTACAACCTCGACAAGAATTCGATGTAGTGGAAAACCGGTAAACACAGACTAAAACAGAAACATAATTTGGTTAGGCAATTGACTGGTTTTTGGATCTGTATAACAAAACTATAACTTCGCTAGGCCGACTGACTGCGGCCTAGCGAAGTTATAGAGACTTCCACCTAAAACGAATTATCTGAAATTGGTTAGCATATTCAAAAAAGTCATTATTTCATTGACTTAGTAGATCCGCTTACATGACTTAGATACAAAGTCACGTTGCCGTGATTTTTTTTTTATTTATATTAATTAATGCATTGTCTTTTCATATAGTTTTCTTTCCAATGTGGTCATACTGTAAGTACGATTACCACTCATGGCAAAAAAATATTAATACGTTTTTCTGAACAGTTTATCATGTATTTATAAAATATAATATGTATTATGTCGTTGTTTCTGGTACACATAGTACAAGCCTAGAGCTTAGTATGTGACCAGAGCAAATTTGTGTAAATTGTTGTACATAAAAAAAATGCATAGTCTCTTTATATAGTTTTACTTCCAATGCGGTCATATCTACTAATAAAAGAGTCTTCATACTATATCGTCTCACAAAGTACTAGCAAAAGCTAGCATAAAATGCTGTTCTTCTTATAAATTATTTTGCTTTATATTAGCCGCAGCGCTGGATCCAGCAGTCGACCTCTGAATTACAAAGAGACCAAATAGCGGCCGCTATAAATTTCACTGACAGTCACAAAATGACCCAAACAAAAGTACAAATACTTGGGACGTAAAATATGGCACGACTTGGAAAATTATGGTCTTTGAAAGTTAACATCTTTTTTTATATTTTTTTATTGGAGCACGGCATGTGACTTTGTATCTACCTGATAGTAAGCAGAACTACAAAGTCTATGAACGGGGTCGGTCAACACATTGTTATTTAACAATATTGATCGCTCCCACTATGCCGGGTAAATGATGCGATTACGAACTGGACGGCGGCAAAGACGTTTTTCTATTACGCGTCCATTTTATTATCCTCGCTGCTTATCTTAGACAAGAAATCGATGCAGTAGTCTCCGGGAACCCGGTGAACCCACAGACACTACTACTAGGTCACTTGAAGGTTTTTACATCTGTATGGGCGGTGGTAAAGAGTCCGGTCGGTCGGCCTAACGAAGTTATAGAAACCATTCGGGAGGAATACCCACCTAAGAGGAGAGATTTAGTTATACATTTAGATGTTTTTTGTCACGGTGATAAAAAAAATATATTGTGTTCTATGATGTAAATAATGAAACACATATTTTTGCCTTTTAATGTCGCCTATACAAAAACATAAAGATAAATAACTTAAAGTACAAAAATGATTTACAAATCACGTTAACTTTTATACTAAACTCACGAATTAAAGCCTATCACTTGGCTAATTGTGTTTTAGTAGGAATAATTTTAAGTATATAGACGTTTGTTCATATAATAATTAATTTTTCGGGCTTTTTTTTTTAAGAAATAAACACTTACCTACCTTTTTTTATTTTAAAAATGGGTACTAAAAATGATACGGGACACACCAAAAAAATATTATCATAGTTAAAAAAGCACCCAGTATTTATTTAAACACTTTATTGCACAGCAAACAAAAGTTATGTACAAAGGCGAACTTAATGCCTTATGCATTATCTACCAGCTAACCTTTAAGATTGTGTACGAAGATAAGTCTATGAAGAATATGTTTAATATAAACTAGCTTTATAAGTATGCATTAAAATAATTAAATCTCTTTTTATCGTTCAAATTTATAACAAAACATTGTATAACTTATAAACTAATAAGCTTAAGAAATATAATTTAAAAAATCTAATGCAAAGATTTCAAGTTTTTGTCTCAAATGGTAAAAGATATTAAATTCTTTCTGATATGATTCATTTTCTTCTCCTATCCTCTTCTTTTTCCTTTTGTTGTACGGAATCCTAAGTGAAGCTAAGGAAGGAATTTGTTTAATAAAAAATGTAAAAAAAAAACAAACTTATACTAACTATAACCATAATAACTATACAGATGTAAAAACTAGTTTTATATTATTGTTTTTTAATACCCCATTTATGAACTTTATAGGGCTAGGCGCCCTATCAGGTAGATACAAAGTCACATGCCATATTCCAATGAAAAAATATATAATAATAATAGAATAAAATTTATTTTAATGATAATAAAAGGATATTAAAATAGACCCGTAATGCAAGTTAGTCTTTACAGACGCCAATTTCGTAACCGCTTCTATTAGCCGGCATAGTGGGAACGACCAATAATTATTTATTCAAATTTTCAAATATATTTTATTCAAGTAAAAAAATCCCGCGGACTAGTTTTATTTTATTGTTTTTTATATCCCATTTATGGACTTTATAGGGCTAGGCGCCCTATCAGGTAGATACAAAGTCACATGCTGTATTCCAATTAAAAACTATATAATAAGAATAGAATAAAATTTATTTCAATGATAATAAAAACTACATGTATTAAAATGGTTTCAAACTGAGTTTGTGGACAGGGCCAAATAATGCCTGCGGTGATTTTCAGGAACCATGATGTGGTTATCACGAAGATTAAATTAACCGCCCGTGTCGCAACCACACTCTGAAAATTTCACCTTCATAACAGCATCATAGGTAAACTCGTATAGTAATAAACATTAAACTTTTTTTATACATCCAAATACGGAGGAAAAAATCCGGTTCGGGGAGAAAGTGACCGCCTCCATTGTCTAGTAGTTTCATCGTTATCATTATAGCCGGAGGTCGTGTGTTCCATTCCCACCTAAAGTAAATTTTATTAATTCGTTTTTTTGTTCAGCTTGCCAAGATATTTATATAACATAATATGTTTTGTTGTTTCTGGTATACATAGTAAGCCTAGAGAGTAGTTTGTGACCAGGGCAATATGAAAATGTACCTACTAGCATTGTTTGCTCACATACCTTTGTCGAATATTTTTGTCGTTCTGGCATAGCTTTTAAACAACGCGTTTTGGTAAACTTTAACTCAGCAGCGTACTTTTTATTGTCGAAAATTTTATTGTATTTGTATCTAAGTGAACGAATCGTTAAGTTTTATTTTGTTTCATTCACTGCGACATAGGAGGTTTACTATGCGTTAATGCCTAATTACGTATTGAAGCAATAAACCCATACCCGAAAACTGTCAAAAGTAATTTTGTTAAAAGCCTTTAATTGTCTTTAATTTTAGAGGTAATAAATAAAATAAATACCATCACGGGTGCCTATTTGGCTCCCGAGAACCGTTTAAACGGCCTCAGGGTACCCAGCGGAAGGATTAACCCGTCCTCATTTCGCCGATGGTATTCGGAGGCAACACCTAACAAACGGCGAGCTTGTTGCGGTGTTTATGATGAAATAGCCTCGTTGTATAAAGCGGTCACCCATCCCAAGCCGGCCTTGTTGTCATCTGCTTAACATTGTTATCAGTTGCGCAGTGACTTAACCACTAGGCTGGGGCCGCTTTTTAGAGGTACCTACATAGGTTTTATTTAAACGAAGCGTTAATACTTTTCTGACTGGTTAAAGTTTTTTGCCAACATTGTACTGCTGACAACCGCCCTTTGCGTTTTCGTCAAAGTTCATCATTATTTGACAAATTTTGTGAGGGGTGACTTGGACGTTGGCTCAGTGTTTGAGTACCTTGCCGCGAAAGTGTCGTGGGTTCGAGTCCCGCCCACAAGGAAATGTTTCATTGCATTTTTATCTTTAAACATTGTAAATATCAAAATTCAAAGTCAAAAGCGAAACATTGCGACAAGCTAGGAAACTTATAACCCCGGGGGTAAATTAGGGTAAGAAGTGGGTCAAAGTCGACTGAGTTCAACGCCCGGGGAAGCGTCGGCGTCATCTCTAATTACATAACAAGGCGTCTCGACGTCGAGCACTTGGGAATCATTTTGCACCTTAAGCATAGGGGATAGGGACCAAATTGAAGTAGATAAGGATTATAATATTCAAGGTCTGGATTTGGAGACACAATTAATTATTTTAGGCAGTTTGAAAACGGATTTTAAAATCGTTTTAATCTATTTTTAATTATTTGTTCAGAGATTAACCCGATTTAGGATGATACACGGATATTAAGTTATTTTATTAGGATAGCTAGGTAACTTGTTATAAAAAAAATACAAATTACAGATTCTAGAGTTGTTTTCAATATTCATATAAATCTAGCCAATTATTCATCAGCACATAGAATATTTTTCGACTCATTGTAATCTAGTGTTAAGGCCATACCCTGACTGACCACTGGCCAGATTTTGTATTTTATTCAAACAAAATTTAACTTTCAGAGGCTGCCCTAGAGCCGTCTGTCAAAGTGCATAAAAGCAGGCTGATTCCGACCGCCTGGCGAACGAAAAATCATCAAATTTATATGTAACACGATGAAAAGAAAACCCATCAAAAAAAAACAACGAAATGATTAGTTTTTTAATTCTCTTTCTATCGGTGTAAGTTTTGTAATGATGAATAGTTTAGTATAAAAGAAGATGCAGCATCTTAATATTTTTGATATTTTTAAGCATGTTGTTATTTTTTAAACTTTAATAATAATAGGAATATAAAATATTTTTGAACTGAAGGTTCTTCTAACTGAAGGTCCGGTTCATATCACTGTATTTTTCCCCCATGGGTGTAATAGGATTAGATAGAGCTTAAAAAACCCGTAAAACACCCCCAAAGGCGGTAAAATTGGACGGAACGTCCTTAACAACTAGCTGCTTAATATATTTTTTGCACTTATTTATATTACATAAATATATAATACATATTTTCTGTATTATATAAGAAAGGACCTATTAAGCTAAAGAATTTTTATGTTAAGTATTTATTTTATTTTTAAGACACGAGATCGTGGCGCTTTAAATTAAATGATAAAATGCGTGAAATGATGTACTATGTGTACATTATGTGTGTGTATTAACGATACTAGAACATATATAATTTTATAAACACCCAGCCATGGCAAGATGTACAGAAAGCGTACTAATATTATTTGCCTTGAATGGTAATCGAACCCACGACCTCCGAATACAAAGCCAACGGCGTATTCATAGAGGCTATCCACAACTACAGTATCGTAGGTGAGATGAAATATATGGTTAGCTTGAAATAATTTTATGTAGCAGTCAGCAAAAGTTTAAACCATCCATTGCCATTATTTCTCTTTCTCCCGTCAAATGCGAATCCATTGTGTTAGAGTGAGGAAGAACTAAGGAAAATGTATTGCCGACTGTACCTAATGGATTAAATTACTAACAATTTCAATTCATGAATTTCACCAGCATTATTTAGTAATTTTACTATTAATATATCTCGTATTGACATTTAAGCTACAATTTTAGTGCATAATATAATGGACTAAATATATCACTGCAGAATCTCGCAAACAAGCTAAATATCGGGAGTTAATGCAAAATTATATGTTTCGAGTTTTTTTTTCGAGACTTCGGGAGTATTCGGTACCGAAACTCAAGCTTTCCTTTGGGTACTCGGTAAACGAACACTCTCGGAATGCGGAGATCCCAAGTGCCAAAGATCTGCATCAAAAAAAATGTATTGCCATTCAACGTGGCAATGCAGTAAGTGTGTTAAGTGGGTACCTAACACACACACCCAAGTGGCGCTCCTTATAAAGATTTTTTTTAATTTAGTTTAATTTTTATTTTAAGGTATGCATTAGATTATTATATAATTATTATTATTTACATAACATATCATCACGGGTGCTTTACGGCGCCCGAGACCGCCTAGACGGCCCCAGGGTACCCAGCGGAGGGTTTTTTTTTAATCCCACCTCGTCGTAGCCGATGGTATGAGTCTACACCAAACAAGTGGCAAGCTTGCGATGTTTTGAATAGACTCAATAACCCATCTATAAACAGTTTCACAAGTTGGTATAGTGTCTAACCAACTCGGCCACCACGTATATATATTATTATTTAGGTTAATTATATTTTATTATTATTAAATTTAATTTCTTTTTTTTTAATAAATATATATTTTTTAACATAAACAATATAATAATCTGAAATATCTAATATCCTAGATATAAGTAATAAATATCTCGTATTGACATTTAAGCTATAATTTTATAGTGCATAGTATAATGGGCTGAATATATAACATAATATATATATATACTAGCTGTTGCTAAAGAAAATATATTTGCTATTGCACAGGCGCTATTAGGTTACTAACTAAATTTATGGGTAGTAAATTATTAAACTGTTGTCCTTGCGGGAAGAAAAAAAAACAAACCGAACACACGCCACATAATCAATTACGTCTTTGTCGCCGCCCATTTCGTAACCTCATCATTTAGTCGGCATAGTGGGAGCGATCAATATAGTTAAACATCAATGTATTGGTAGACCCCATTCTTGGACTTTGTAGGTGTGCTTACTATCAGGTAAAAACAAAGTCACATGCCGAGCTCCAATAAAAAAAAACATAACCAACTAGTATACTCGTAAGTAGTTAACTGGTTCCATTGAACTGTCAATCGTTAACTGCATTGCAAAAGCGCCGCAAAAGCGCCACAAAGGTAACCCCTAACAGACTGTATCTAAGACCCAATTATTTACTAGCAACTTCGTCTGTGTAACTTTAACGCAGCGCACGCAACGGAAGCTCTCAAAAGGAACAAATTTTCCCCGTTTTTCAATCATTTTTCATTGATGCTCCGCTCCTATTGGTCGTTGCATGACTATAGTCTTCGTCGATAAATGGGCTATCCAACACTAAAAGAATTTTCAAAATCGGTTCAGTAGATCTAGAGATTACCCCTACAACCTTACAAACCTTACCTTTATATAAAATAATACCTACCTTTAAATGTAAGGTAGTAGAAACAATTAATTAATTAAAAAAAAGCTCACCTGTGCTCTGCTTTTTCTGCCTCACAAAGGTGTACTTTTTTCTTTTTTCTTGTCGTTTTCCCTTCTTTGTCCCATTTTCCAAGCGCTCCAGTGCCTAAAAACAATTTAATTTTACACTTTCATATATCACGTACGGGAATTTCATTTTAAAATTGCAATAAATAGAGAAAAACCTGAAAGAGGAGATCGTTTATTTTAGTATAGGGGATGGGCACACAAAAATAAACATATATGGTTGAATTATATGTCATTTTAAAAACTGTGTAGGTAGCAATACTATAAATATATTTGTTTTGTCTAACCGGAATATTAAGAAATATTCTATCAAGCTGAATTATAACGACTGATATAATAGTCTATAAAAAAATTAATGTGTTGTAAAAAATATTTTTTAAATTAGTAGCCTATTTTAATGTTGGTTATATTATTTCACTTAATTTATAATTCCTATTAGTTTACTATGCTTTTTGGTAGTTTCTCATAATAATGGACCATAAACAAAAAATACATAATTCTTTAGTTTATATGACAGAGCCCTTTTACAGCCGCATTAATAAAATTATTTATAATATGACATTTTAATTTTTTTATTTGTATTATTATTTCCAGACATAAAAAAAATATTACCTACTTGTGTAGGTATATATGTGTACATACATTAAAAAAAATATTCAATTGAGACATTTCATATCTTTATATAAATTGTTTATTAATCCTATAATGACAAGGCCCTTTACAGCTGCACTTAAATTATGTATATATTTCTTATTATAATTAACCACTAAAACGTTGTGCATGGTTTTATTGATAAGTAACTTTGGCAGTTCTTTGCTAGCATCGCGATCTAACCAAGAATGTCCAATTCTTGAGTTTGTTGTATGGTAATATTCTTTGATGTGTAAAATGGAGTTCGGACATGATCAAGAGTTTTGTAACAGTTCCAATAGTTAAAAAAAAAAAAAGTTTGTAAAAGTTAAATTAAAAAGTTACAATAGGTAAGTTTTATTTTTAACTTTTACTCGATTTTTGCAAATGTGGGCATAAGAGTTATTAACAAATTATTATTATAAAAAATGTGGCCACTTATATTCTATATCATTATTATATCTATTTCATTTTTATATTGAGAACGGCATGTGACTTTATATTTACCTGACGTTAAGCAGGCCTTCAAGGTCATCAATAAATCAATGGGGTTAATCAGTACATTGTTGTTTAACAATTTGAGATAAATTTCTACGAACTACGACAACAGAATAAATAGTACTACTACGACACTGTGTAAACGTTATGAAAAAAATACCTCGTAAAAACTTTTTTAACTTTTTAAATGCCTCGGAGAGCACGTTAAGCTGTCGGTCCCGGTTTCACTATACCAACTTGTGAAACTGTTTATAGATGGGTTATTGAGTCTATTCAAAACATCGCGACGAGCTAGCCACTTGTTCGGTGTAGACTCATACCATCGGCTACAACGAGGCGGGATTAAAACTCCTCCGCTGGGTACCCTGGGGCTGTCTAGGCGGTCTCGGGCGCCGTAAGGCACCCGTGATGATAATATATGATATGATATAACAATTTAATAAAAATACCTACATAACGATCGTAGTACGACATTTCGTATCAACTCATTAAGAAATTTATATTTTTTTAGTATGTATTTTATTTTCTTTATTGACTTTGGAACTTTGGGTTAATATGAGGCTCTACTATAATAATAAAATCATTTTTTTTTATTTGCGATACAAGGTTCTATGAATGTTGTTAGATTTAGAGCAGATCAGTAGAGCCCCATGTTAGCTCAAAGTACAACCTTTCAAAGTCGCCATGTATATAGAAAATGAATTTCTTTATGAGTAGATACGAAATGTCGTAGCGTACTACGATCGTTATGTAGGTATTTTTAATAGATAGTTTTTTTTTAAGTGTGTGCTGCCCGTAGTGCCCGAGTTGGTTAGACCTTAGACTTAAAAAAAAACACTTAGGTCCTTGGTTCAAACCCCGATGCGTACCATTGAGCTTTTAATCTAAAAAAATATGTACATTTCTTTGACAACACGACTGTAGTGCCTCGGAGAGCACGTTAAGCTGTCAGTCCCAGTTTCACTATACCAACTTGTGAAACTGTATATAGATGGGTCATTGAGTCTATCCAAACATCGCGACGAGCTAGCCACTTGTTCGGTGTAGACCCATATCATCGGTATTAAAAACTTGAAGTGGGATTAAAAATCCCTCCGCTGGGTACCCTGACGTCTAGGCGGTCTCGGGCGCCGTAAGGCACCCGTAATGATGAATATATATACAGTAGATATACAAATTGTCGTAGCTTAAATGAAAAATCAATTCGTTTTCTAAGATACCAACTAAAATGAAAACTATGTGATACAAACTTATATATGTAGTTAGGTAATTATAATATGAACCACCATATACAAATATACAAATACGATAGGCTAGTATATTTCCTTATAAAAAACACTTTAAAACTAAAGCAAAACCCTTAAAAAAAATATAATTACGCAACCATTCAAAATACAATATTGAGTGCCTATAAATTACGAGTCTTTGTGAACGCCTTATAAATGCTTCGGAGAGCACGTTAAGGTGTCGGTCCCGGTTTCACTATACCAACTTGTGAAACTGTTTATAGATGGGTTATTGAGTCTATTCAAAACATCGCGACGAGCTAGCCACTTGTTCGGTGTAGACTCATACCATCGGCTACAACGAGGCGGGATTAAAACTCCTCCGCTGGGTACCCTGGGGCTGTCTAGGCGGTCTCGGGCGCCGTAAGGCACCCGTGATGATAATATATGATATGATATAACAATTTAATAAAAATACCTACATAACGATCGTAGTACGACATTTCGTATCAACTCATTAAGAAATTTATATTTTTTTAGTATGTATTTTATTTTCTTTATTGACTTTGGAACTTTGGGTTAATATGAGGCTCTACTATAATAATAAAATCATTTTTTTTTTATTTGCGATACAAGGTTCTATGAATGTTGTTAGATTTGATCAGTAGAGCCCCATGTTAGCTCAAAGTACAACCTTCCAAAGTCGCCATGTATATAGAAAATGAATTTCTTTATGAGTAGATACGAAATGTCGTAGCGTACTACGATCGTTATGTAGGTATTTTTAATAGATAGTTTTTTTTTAAGTGTGTGCTGCCCGTAGTGCCCGAGTTGGTTAGACCTTAGACTTAAAAAAAAACACTTAGGTCCTTGGTTCAAACCCCGATGCGTACCATTGAGCTTTTAATCTAAAAAAATATGTACATTTCTTTGACAACACGACTGTAGTGCCTCGGAGAGCACGTTAAGCTGTCAGTCCCAGTTTCACTATACCAACTTGTGAAACTGTATATAGATGGGTCATTGAGTCTATCCAAACATCGCGACGAGCTAGCCACTTGTTCGGTGTAGACCCATATCATCGGTATTAAAAACTTGAAGTGGGATTAAAAATCCCTCCGCTGGGTACCCTGACGTCTAGGCGGTCTCGGGCGCCGTAAGGCACCCGTAATGATGAATATATATACAGTAGATATACAAATTGTCGTAGCTTAAATGAAAAATCAATTCGTTTTCTAAGATACCAACTAAAATGAAAACTATGTGATACAAACTTATATATGTAGTTAGGTAATTATAATATGAACCACCATATACAAATATACAAATACGATAGGCTAGTATATTTCCTTATAAAAAACACTTTAAAACTAAAGCAAAACCCTTAAAAAAAATATAATTACGCAACCATTCAAAATACAATATTGAGTGCCTATAAATTACGAGTCTTTGTGAACGCCTTATAAATGCTTCGGAGAGCACGTTAAGGTGTCGGTCCCGGTTTCACTGTACCAACTTGTGAAACTGTTTATAGATGGGTTATTGAGTCTATTCAAAACATCGCGACGAGCTAGCCACTTGTTCGGTGTAGACTCATACCATCGGCTACAACGAGGCGGGATTAAAACTCCTCCGCTGGGTACCCTGGGGCTGTCTAGGCGGTCTCGGGCGCCGTAAGGCACCCGTGATGATAATATATGATATGATATAACAATTTAATAAAAATACCTACATAACGATCGTAGTACGACATTTCGTATCAACTCATTAAGAAATTTATATTTTTTTAGTATGTATTTTATTTTCTTTATTGACTTTGGAACTTTGGGTTAATATGAGGCTCTACTATAATAATAAAATCATTTTTTTTTTATTTGCGATACAAGGTTCTATGAATGTTGTTAGATTTGATCAGTAGAGCCCCATGTTAGCTCAAAGTACAACCTTCCAAAGTCGCCATGTATATAGAAAATGAATTTCTTTATGAGTAGATACGAAATGTCGTAGCGTACTACGATCGTTATGTAGGTATTTTTAATAGATAGTTTTTTTTTAAGTGTGTGCTGCCCGTAGTGCCCGAGTTGGTTAGACCTTAGACTTAAAAAAAAACACTTAGGTCCTTGGTTCAAACCCCGATGCGTACCATTGAGCTTTTAATCTAAAAAAATATGTACATTTCTTTGACAACACGACTGTAGTGCCTCGGAGAGCACGTTAAGCTGTCAGTCCCAGTTTCACTATACCAACTTGTGAAACTGTATATAGATGGGTCATTGAGTCTATCCAAACATCGCGACGAGCTAGCCACTTCTTCGGTGTAGACCCATATCATCGGTATTAAAAACTTGAAGTGGGATTAAAAATCCCTCCGCTGGGTACCCTGACGTCTAGGCGGTCTCGGGCGCCGTAAGGCACCCGTAATGATGAATATATATACAGTAGATATACAAATTGTCGTAGCTTAAATGAAAAATCAATTCGTTTTCTAAGATACCAACTAAAATGAAAACTATGTGATACAAACTTATATATGTAGTTAGGTAATTATAATATGAACCACCATATACAAATATACAAATACGATAGGCTAGTATATTTCCTTATAAAAAACACTTTAAAACTAAAGCAAAACCCTTAAAAAAAATATAATTACGCAACCATTCAAAATACAATATTGAGTGCCTATAAATTACGAGTCTTTGTGAACGCCTTATAAATGCTTCGGAGAGCACGTTAAGGTGTCGGTCCCGGTTTCACTATACCAACTTGTGAAACTGTTTATAGATGGGTTATTGAGTCTATTCAAAACATCGCGACGAGCTAGCCACTTGTTCGGTGTAGACTCATACCATCGGCTACAACGAGGCGGGATTAAAACTCCTCCGCTGGGTACCCTGGGGCTGTCTAGGCGGTCTCGGGCGCCGTAAGGCACCCGTGATGATAATATATGATATGATATAACAATTTAATAAAAATACCTACATAACGATCGTAGTACGACATTTCGTATCAACTCATTAAGAAATTTATATTTTTTTAGTATGTATTTTATTTTCTTTATTGACTTTGGAACTTTGGGTTAATATGAGGCTCTACTATAATAATAAAATCATTTTTTTTTTATTTGCGATACAAGGTTCTATGAATGTTGTTAGATTTGATCAGTAGAGCCCCATGTTAGCTCAAAGTACAACCTTCCAAAGTCGCCATGTATATAGAAAATGAATTTCTTTATGAGTAGATACGAAATGTCGTAGCGTACTACGATCGTTATGTAGGTATTTTTAATAGATAGTTTTTTTTTAAGTGTGTGCTGCCCGTAGTGCCCGAGTTGGTTAGACCTTAGACTTAAAAAAAAACACTTAGGTCCTTGGTTCAAACCCCGATGCGTACCATTGAGCTTTTAATCTAAAAAAATATGTACATTTCTTTGACAACACGACTGTAGTGCCTCGGAGAGCACGTTAAGCTGTCAGTCCCAGTTTCACTATACCAACTTGTGAAACTGTATATAGATGGGTCATTGAGTCTATCCAAACATCGCGACGAGCTAGCCACTTGTTCGGTGTAGACCCATATCATCGGTATTAAAAACTTGAAGTGGGATTAAAAATCCCTCCGCTGGGTACCCTGACGTCTAGGCGGTCTCGGGCGCCGTAAGGCACCCGTAATGATGAATATATATATAGTAGATATACAAATTGTCGTAGCTTAAATGAAAAATCAATTCGTTTTCTAAGATACCAACTAAAATGAAAACTATGTGATACAAACTTATATATGTAGTTAGGTAATTATAATATGAACCACCATATACAAATATACAATTACGATAGGCTAGTATATTTTCCTTATAAAAAACACTTTAAAACTAAAGCAAAACCCTTAAAAAAAAAAATTACGAAACCATTCAAAATACAATATTGAGTGCCTATAAATTACGAGTCTTTGTGAACGCCTCCCTCCCTTCGTCGGTGACGCCAATTGCCATTTTATATTTTCAGGCGCGTTCTATAAAATCAATACGTACAACGTACAGTGACCTACTGCACTCTGTTTTATGAATAAAATTTGGTACTCGCTCTAGCATGTAGCCAATTGTGCTCCGAATTTATGTTCGTTGTTTTATTGGATTCTCTATCGAGTTTAGTGCTTTGTTGTATGTGTGTTTAGAGCTCTATATAAATCTTGTCTATGATAAAACTGTTGTTAAAACTTATTTTGCTTTATTATTTAGTTAGTTATCATTAAGACAGATCTCTTACGTGGACAGGAAATGGATTTGCGAAGTCGAACGTAAACAAAAAAATAATCAAAAACGATTTCACACGTGGTGGTCCTGCTGGTGTCACGCATACTTTATGATTCTTTTACAGTAACCGCAGCATTACTCTGGAATAATCTTCCCCTGTCAATACGAGCAAAAGTTACTACAGCTTCTTTTAAATCCCATCTTCACTTTTTTCTCCTTAGTAATCAAAACTGTTAACATTTCTTTTTTTTTTTTTACTGTAAGTATGCGAAATTATTTATTGATTTATGTATATATATCTACTTATTTATGTATGTCTATATATTATTATTTATGTAAGTTTATGTATACATGTTATATGTTATAATACCAGTATGTATTGTTATATTACCTCATAATTTATCTATATACCTTGTATTTTATATTATATATTGCTTTAAATAGCACTCTGCCTGTTTTTGGTCAATCTCCCAAAGGTTAGCTGGTAGATAATGCCTAAGGCATTAAGCTCGCCTATCTACAATAGTGTTAAGCTTTTGTGCAATAAAGAATTTTTCATTCATTCATTTATTCTAAAAATATGACTTAGTCGTTATTTCAAAACTTAATAGAGTTGTGGCGGATGGTTCCGCAGGGTTATTGCTTAGGTTTTATGAAGAGCGAAACGGTAATAATTATTCACAAAGACTAATAAATTTATTTGTATTTTACAATAAGAAGTATGCAAACATATCTTTACAGAATTTTGATAGGTATTTGACAGCGACAACTTCCGTAAAAGATTCGAACAATACTACATTAAAAATATACTATAAATTGTGGTCATCCTATCAGACAATAGCGTAAAAAAACATATTTCACTTTATGTTAAACTAAATTATGTAAATCTTTTGTAGAATACACGAAATAAAATTTAATATTTTTTACATTTTTATTTATAACAAAAACATCTTTGATTGGTTGATGACTGGTGACGTCACACGCAAGTAAACAAAACAATACACAGATTGTAAATAATGTGGATGAAATAGTATATAAGAGATTATTTAATCTGTGCTTGTTTGTTTACTTGCGTGTGGCGTCACACTTGACATAGACTGCGAAACAGCGTTTTTAGCGCCATTGTGGAAATTCAAACTTTAACATTGATTTTTATTAATAATAGCGTAGACATCCCGGAAATATCAATGTAGTGTGCTTATATGTAATGAAGAATCATATAAAACGAGTTTCAAAAAGGAGTCAAATACCCTATTATTCAAATATTTAAATAAACTGTGGCCAAGGCGTAGTATTTCCTACAAGAGTATTTAGAAATAAATGATGTAAATAGGAACGAGTAAGTAAAATGTATACCTCCATGATCTTTTTTTTTTTTTAAAAAAAACTTTATTATCACTGAAAACAACATTTACACGTTCGAGTTCGCGATTCCATTTCCTTTCTTCTTATGAGCACTGGCTTTTTAAACTAAATAAATACAAATTTTGAACCAAATGTAGTTCGAATGCCAGCGTCATACTCGTAATTGTAAACTTTAAATAATTAAAACCCCGGTGTGTATCAACGAGTTATTAATAATAAAAAAACATGTATATATTTGTTTAACTACTCACTATAGTACAAATACCTACGGTAACCCCAATTTCGCTATACCACTTGTGAAACTTGGACTTACTTGAAAATAAATGCTTAACGGTATTTCTGGATATTAAAAAAGCCTTTGGCCTCGTCTCCATTCCTATCCTAACGCAAAAACTGGGAAGCGTACTATATACTGTTTATCCAGCACTTATTTAAATATATATATATATATCTTCACGGGTGCCTTACGGCGCCCGAGACCGCCTAGACGGCCCCAGGGTACCCAGCGGAGGGGTTTTAATCCCACCTCGTCGTAGCCGATGGTATGAGTATACACCGAACAAGTGGCTAGCTCGTCGCGATGTTTTGAATAGACCCAGTAACCCATCTATAAATAGTTTCACAAGTTGGTATAGTGAAACCGGACCGACAGCTTAACGTGCTCTCCGAGGCACTATAGTGGTGTTGTCAAACAAATGTACATAAATTTTTTAATTAAAAATTCATTGGTACACACCGGGATTCGAACCAGGGACCTAAGTGTTTTTAAGTCCAAGGTCTAACCAACTCGGCCACCACGTATATCCTTTATATTTCTATTAATTTTGTATTTGTTTTGTGTAAGACGTTTTTGTGTCATAATTTGTGGATGCTAATTTGGTTTTTGTTATTCTAAGATGATTGTTAATTTGATTTTATTCTGAATGTATCCCTAATAACAATTAAATAAATAAAAATAAATACTTGGGTATCTTGGCTCTTATGGTTTCTGCATACATAGCATAATCAATAAAGTTAGAAAAACTTATTTGGCTATTTAAGATACGTCATATGAGCTTTTGCAAAACCAAATTTATACATCCTTAACGCAATCAGTTATTACTTATTGTATTCCTGTATGGAAGCGGCTGCAAAAACTATTTTTTTAGAAGTGGAGAGACGCAGGGTCTATTACTGAAAGTAATGCACTACCGACCATAAGGTCGGTACTACCGACCTTATAGGTACTACCGATCTTATAGGTACTACCGACCTTATAGGTACTACCGACCTTATAGGTACTACCGACCTTATAGGTACTACCGACCTTATAGGTACTACTTACCTTATAGGTACTACCGACCTTATAGGTACTACCGCCTTACGAGTATATTCTCGTAGTAGGATCCTGAGTGTGAGAAAACTTTACGTTCTACATACTATACTACGTAAGCATAAATCTATTACGATCCAGACAAACTACAAAGAAGAAGGCATGATCTTGCTGTACCGCAACACATTACTAGAACCTCCTTTGTATAAAGAATTCTTAAACCTAGGTATAGACAAATACATTGTAAATGAATCTATCCTCATTTACCTCACGAGGTACAATAATAGAGTCGAGTATTTTCTATTTTAGTTTCGAGTCGCAACGTAATAATACCTGAAGTAGAGTATTATTTACCTTATAAGCCTTCATATATGATTCTATTTTAAGTACTCTCTCGTATCCAATTAGGGTTTCGATTTATATAAAATTAATTAATGTTTTGTAACAAGTAGCAAGGTTAATCTATATACTAAAATAATAAAGCTGAAGAGTTTGTTTGTTTGTTTCGTTGAATGCGCTAATCTCAGTTCTTAAACAATATTAATCGCTCCCACTATGCCGGCTAAATGATGCGATTACGAAATGCACTGCCGTTCCATTCCGTTCCGTGCGCTGCGCTGCGTTCTAATTGAAAAAAATATTTGAGTGTTAGATAGCCCATTTATCGACGAAGGCTATATATATAATATCACGCTACGACCAATAGGAGCGGAGTATCAGTGATGCAAAATCGGTGAAAATCTCTCCGTTTTGAGAGCTTTTTTTATTAGACATGTGACTTTGTATCTGCCTGGTGGTGAGCAGAACTACAAAGTTCAATCAATAATTGTTCTTAAACAATATTAATCGCTCCCACTATGCCGGTTAAATGATGCGATTACGAAATGCACTACCGTTCCTTTCCGTTGCGTGCGCTGCGCTGCGTAAACAGTTAAAGTTACGAGTACGTGGGTCAGTTAGTGTATTTAAAATTTGCTGAAATAGTAGGTATATGAAACTATATCGTTATAAATTATAATTTCAGTTACCTACTTAAATATATAGATTTTAATCGATGTATTAATATAAATAAAATTACATATAATATTATAATTGTTAGATGTAAGGAAGTCCTTAGGCCGACCGACCGGTTGCGTTACCACCGCGCGTCAGGATGCGGTTACGAAACAGGCAAACGATAAAGCAGCGAAGATTTTAAAGTAGAGCTGTAATGCTGCATTGCTGTCACCATTTTAAAACTGTATCATTTATTTAGCCGCCAGTAAAAGCAACTACTGCTAGATTCATGGATTTTGTAGGCCTACATAATATCAGATAAATACCAAGTCACAAATAAAAAAAAAAACTGTATATAAATATATAAATCATTAATAAGCTACTAACATTAAGAACCTATTCTCTCATTTATTCGGTCGAATAAGCTTTCCTCCCATCTCCTATTAAAGTCCCTCTCTACAGACCACTTGAAAAACGATAAAAGTCCCTTCTGAATGCGTATTTCCCTACAAACGGGACTTCCCCGGGCCTACAGACAAAGGCTTAAATTGCGAACTTCCTTTTAAATGGTAGAATCGCAAAGTTTCATCTACTTCAAAGCTTAGCGAACGGGTTTGCTGTGCTCCTAACTCTACAGATTGTAATATAAGTTAGAAAGTTACAATGAACGTGAATTAACTATGATAAACATATTAGGTCGGGATAAAATAAAATTCTTACCAAAAATAATAGTATCCAATTGAATGAAAGTATCCAATTGGTAGAATAAGACCAAACAACCTAAGGCATATAGTGAAAAATAATATATTTGTGTTGCCCAAAGCAAACAATTTATATGGAACAAGATTATTAAATTATTAATAAAGCATAAATCAAATAAGAAATCTAGATCTCCGATTATAAGAATAATTTAAACTCAACAAATATATTTAAAAAAAAACATAGTAATAATACAAGATATTTAGAAGTAACTGGCTTTATGAAAAACGTATTAGAATAAAGTTGCCTCAATAGAATAATATCGCAAAGTTACCTCCATTTATTGATATTTCCCATTACTTTAATATACAGTAGTTTATAAAGCCATGTTTTTTATAAGTTATGTATATGTATAAGATCTAGTGCATGGCCTGGCGTTTTTTGTAAAAACCAAAATATTTTGAAAATTATAGCAAAAAAACTGTATTTTTTTTCTAGAATTCCGCGCGAGTTTTTTTTGTTTCTTACTGGCACGCATTTGCCTTTATACGCCCACTTAAAACCAAAGTTTCTGAATTGCCTAATGCGAAAATATAAAAAAGGTAAATATAAATAAGTGATGCAAACTAATAAGGACAGTTATATAAAAAAAGTTAATTATAAATATAAATAAAATAGAACGGAGTAATGTTAAGTTTAAGTAGACACCAGTAATCAATATTCAATATATTATATACTAGCGGCCCGTCCCGGCTTCGCACAGGTTTGTATAACTTTAACTATATGCTCAGCGCACGCCACGGAAGGCCTCAGAAACGATACTTTTCCTCCGTTTTTAAAACATTTTTGGTTACTGCTCCACACCTATAGGACCTAGCGTGATATTATATAGCCTATGTTACTTCTGAATAACGCAGCTTTCTAATGGTGAAAAAATTATTGCAATCGGTCCAGTAGTTTTTGAGTTTATTCATTACAAACATACAAAAACACAAAAACACAAAAATACAAATCTTTCCTCTTTATTATATTAGTATAGAAGTATAGATTAGTATAGATAGAGAAAAAAGATGTTAAAATTATTTTTGTACTACGACAGTTGTACATAAGACTGTACATAAGATACTATAATTTTGACCACTGAAAGGGCACTGTTATATAAATGGAGTAATACAGTCCGCTATCTATCTAAACATTATATCTATGGGTATATATCTCGGTAAACTGGTCGTTGCATAAAATTCTTTTCTTAAATAGATTATGACTTTTTTCGATTTATCTCTGCTTTGGAACGTAGCTACAGTAGAGAATCTCTACATTGAATATTAAATGGCTTAACTCCGGCTGTTTGAATGTTTCTTACTTTTTTTTACTATTAGACCCGCTTTTATGAATATACAGGGTGAATTTTTCAAATGTGCCTTTAAGGCTAAAACCTAAACTACAAGGAATGGCGAAAAATGGACGAAGGGGTATCGGGGCCGAATTTGATATAAACTAAAACTGCATCATTAGATTTGTGAAAAATTTATTCTTCTGGTCGGGAATCGTACCGGTTGTTTTTGAAAAAAAAATACCTTAGACCATCACACAAGAAAGACCATCTCGACAAGAAATCGATGCAACAGTCTTCTGAAAACCGGTAAACCCATAGACTAAAACCGATACATGACTATGTCACTTAAATCTATGTTTTAAATATGGATGGATTTTAATGGTCATTATTTCAAATTTGATTAGTTAGTAGGTATTTACTAACTAATCGGTATGTTTTTTTTCAGTATCATAATTTTTTATCATAAGCGCATGAGTAAGTGTACTCATGCGAGATATATATAAGCGCATGAGTAAGTGTACTCATGCGCTTTTGTTTGCCGCTAGATATTACTTACCAGAATTTGATTTTTATAAGCGATACTATCAGCTGGTGCAATATTACAGGTTGAGTTTTTTTTTTCAAAATCAACGGTTCGATTCCCGGCTAGAAGAATATTTTTTTCAAAAATCTTTTTAGTTTTTATCAAAATCGGCCGAGACTTCTTTGAGCATTTTTTGCTAGTCCTTATACTTTAGGATTTGGTCTTGAAGGCACACTTGAAAAATGTACCCTGTATAATAATATATGTAAGATATTTTTTACATATATTGCGCTGGTCACAAACTAAGCTGTAGGCTTCTACGAGTACTATGAATATATAAATAATGTTACTACTACTGATATATTATATTTTATAACCACTCGGACAATGGCAACTGTACAGAAATATGTACTAATATTGTTTTGTCATTAGTGGGAACCGATTCGAACCCACGACCTTCTGATACAATGCCAAAGGCGCAACCACGATTGTAGATACCTTACTAAAGTTTTTCTTGTGTATCATCACGGGTGCCTTAGCGCCCGAAACCGCCTAGACGGCCCCAGGGTACCCAGCGGAGGGGTTTTAATCCCACCACGTCGTAGCCGATGGTATGAGTCTACACCGAACAAGTGGCTAGCTCGTCGCGATGTTTCGAAGACTCAATAACCCATCTATAAACAGTTTCAGAAGTTGGTATAGTGAAACCGGGACCGACACCTTAACGTGCTCTCCGAGGCACTATGGTGGTGTTGTCAAACAAATGTACATAATTTTTTAAATTAAAAACTCATTGGTACACACCGGGATTCGAACCAGGGACCTAAGTGTTTTTAAGTCCAAGGTCTAACCAACTATATTATTTTCTTCTTCATATTAAAACTCGAAATTCAATTTTTTAAATGTAAATCTTTGCAGTTATTTATAAAGATTCAAAATAATAAAAAAAATGCAGAAAGCACAATAGGTATATATAATGTGTTCTGTTTAAAAAAATAAAATAATTTACTAATTATTTATTTATTGTAATATACAAAATACAAAAACGGACTTAATGCCGCTAGGCATTCTCTATCAGTCCAACCTTCGGGACAATCAAAGCAGTTAATAAGTGAGGTAAATAATATACAATTACAAGCAATGACAAAATTCGTGAGGGCTGGCTGGAACCTGGTTGGCTCAGCGGTTGAGCGCCTTGCCGCGATAGCGAGGTCCGTGGGTTCGAGTCCCGCCACCAGGATTTTTTTCATTGCATTTTTATCTTTAAAAATCTAATATAAGATTATCCTATAAGAGAATTTATAAAAATGCATAAATATAATATATATATACATACATAAACTACATACATGTATACACAATACTACCTACTACAAAATGAGAAAGAAGAAGTAACAAAGGGAAGAAGTAATAATATTATTGGTAGATCTCTAACTATAGTCGCTAGCGACTATAATTAACTACACCTAGTAAAAACTAATGAGAAACGTTAATCGTATATAAGGTACTCTAATACCATGCCACTAAAAAAGATTATAAATTATTTACTTGTTTCAAATACACGAAAACCCTAAAACAATTCCCATGCATGACATAACGCAATTTTATTCTCTTTTACTCACACATACAATACTAGTAACAGCTCTATACGGACAGTCCGACAGCAAAACGCTTTAAAAATGCAAAAGTTCCTTTGAAAAACCGCTACGTTCCATTTACAACTATTCCGCAGCAGATGAGCAGAGGCCGCAAGACAAAAGACTACGGAATTACACTCTTGTTCTACAAATACTAGAATGGAACGTAATATCTTCTTTCCTTTTTGAAATAGGAAACTCACGAGGCGGGAAAAGTTGTACTGACTAAGGCAAGTTTAGATAGGTAAATATTACTCTTTACTGACTTATATTATACGAGTAGCATGATATATTAAATTTAATAACTTAAGCTCATTGTCGTAGATGTTTATTAATTATAATTTTTATCGCTTTTTAAAATAGGAAACTCAAAAGGCGGGAAAACTTGTACTGACTAAGGCAAGTTTAGATAGATTAGTAAATATTAGTTTTATCTGACTTATATTTAATGTTTAATTTGGTATTTTATTCCTCCAAATAATCGTATTAATTATACTTTTATTATATTACATTTCTTGTTAAATAATAAAATAAATAACAATAAAAATTAAATACCTAATATATAATAATCTAATATCTGTATATGATATAAACTAAAAATTGCACAAATAGCTCATTGTAGTGTTTGAATATACCCAATAACCCATCATAAATAGTTTCACAAGTTGGTATAGTAAAACTGGGAGCTACGATGATTTAACGTGCTTTCCGCACTTTAGTGGTGTTATCAAATAAATGTATATAAAAAACATTGGTACATTGAACCAGGGACCTAAAAATTGTAGTACTTTATGCGGGTAAGTATTGCGAAGTCAATTTTATCGCCTCGGGTTTAAGTTTATGAAAACTAGCGTATAGTAATATTTGCCATTATTAGTAGATCGTTTTTAATAATTAAAAAAAATGCTAATATTAATTCAGGTTTTAATGAAACGAATGGCTTTTATATGATGCGCATTCGTAAACATACAAACACAAGTACAAACAAGGAACCCTTTTTTTTTCAAAAATCTTTAATATTGAGATACGAAAAGTGTACGATATTAGTGTATATAAAAAAATGTTTAAGGTAACAAACTAACAAACTCGAAGATATAAATGTTATTGAGTTTTAAATTGTATAAAACCAAGGCATTGCTACAAAAGTAAAGTCCTACATTTTTCATTCTACGCACGAAAAATTTAATGTGTCTTCGTCAGTAAACTCCCATATTTATATGAGAACGACAACGCCAAGCTTCAGAGACTCAGAGACAAAGAACGCAAAAATTGCACCGCGCTCTTTCAACTGCCACGACAAATTGGACGGCGCCCGGCACCCATTGTGAGACTACACAAACAACAATTTTATGGACGAATATTAAATAAACAAATGTACGAATTGTGAGCGTTTTAGCTTTTAGATTTATCTATACGAAAGTCTACGATTCATTTTATTTATTTACATTTTTGCATAACGTGCTCTCTAGTGGTATTAAGTACTAGGCACTATAGTGGTGTTGTCAAACAAATGTAATATAAATTTACAGTTTTAAGGCTTCAAGAACTGTGAAGCCTAACTAACTCAGCCACTAATAATATAAAAACACTATAAAAATCGATACCCATGTCAAATTATTTTCTTATATATTTTTTAGACCCTTTTTCAACTCATAAATCATTTATTTGCCATAAAAACACGGTACATATAATTAGGTGGTCTTAAAAAATAAGTTCTCGTGTTTAACTGTAGTCCAGCATGCAAATAAACAGGTTTTTAAATTTCACATCATAAACAATCAAAATATTTTTTAAGTTAAACCAATAGCTAGGTATTATTATAAATTTCTAGATTTAATCCTAACAACGAACAATTGACAAATTACAAACAATAACAATGAAATCATAAGTCACAACATGAGTAGGTTAACAACAAAATTATCAATAATAATTATCATATCCAAATATATTTTATACCACATGTCTTTACCATATTATGTCATCAGTAATACACACATATAGTTAACAATACGTAATAACAACAAAATTTGTCAGGAATTTATTCATCAATCATATTCATTATTATTTATTAAAATTAAGTAAGTCAACATTAAAATTGTAAATAAGAATCATTATGTCTTTTAGTTTGTACCACATACATGTCATCAACAATACAATCAATCTTTCAGCTAAAGCAATCTTTGACAATTATTGTTTTTTTCACAAAAAAGTGTCCCCCAAAAATTCGTCTAAATTATAGTACCCTTTCATTGCTAGCAAGTTAAACAACTTTGTTTTAAACAATGGTGTTTTATTATCTTTAAGACTATCTGGCAATTTGTTAAACAATGTTGTAGCCATATTATATGTAGTATTAGTAAAAAAAGTAGTATTAGATTGCTGATGTGGATAGACTTCGAATTTATTTTTATTTTTACGAGGATACTTACTTTCTGAAATTCTAAAGTGGTGTGGATTTTGTTTAACAAAACTGCATGCCTCAAATATATACAAGGCGGGCAGCGTTAGGAGTTTTAATTGAATAAATATTGGCCTGAAGCTATCCATTTGGCTTATTCCTGTCATAGCTCTAATACATTTTTTTTTGTGTTCTAAACAACGGTTATGTGTTACATTTCGCAGCATTTTCCCAGTTTAATATACCGTATCGTAAATTAGATTCTATAAAGCCATAATATGCACTAAGTGAGGCTTCTCGTGACACATTATACTTAATATTTTTAAGTGCGTATACAAATCTATTTTATTTATGGCACATGCTGTCAATATGAGGTTTCCAGTTCATGTGACAATCAAGCAATCCACCTAAAAAATTTATTTCTTTAACCTCTTCAATTACTTGGTTATTATATGTTATTTTAATATCTCTTTTTCTTGATTGTTGGAGATTAATGAGTAAATTATTGCAATTCAGCCAGTTTATAATTTTATTGAGCGCATTATTTACTATGTTTTCATAATGATTAATGTATATTCCCCTAACTATCAAAGTAGAATCATCGGCAAATAGAACCATATCATGTTTAATATTAAAGGGCAAATCATTAATATAAAGGAATAATAGTGGTCCCAAAATACTGCCCTGTGGAATACCATATTCTATTGTCCTAGCTTTAGACTTGATCTTTTCCTCATTCTTGCCACTATTTAAATATGCAACCTATGTATATTGTTGTCTCATTTTCAGATACGATTTAACCAATTTGTGAGCTGAACCTCTAATAACTAAACCTACTAAGAAATTATACATAGAGTGAACAGATAGCCAAAGGGCTATCTGTTTTTTAAATTTAATTATAGATTAAAACAAAAAATAATACATACAAATTTAGAACAAAAAACGTTATAGGATATAACGTTTTTTTTTTGTTCAAAGGAAATGGAATCGTATAAGTGCAAAGGAAATGGATTCACGAACTCGAGCGTCAAAAAACATCTATATCTTGTTTTAAATGTTAATAAAGTTATTTTTTGGAAAATAAGAACATGGAGGTGTAGATTTTATTCACTCGATCCTAATTATATAATTTATTAATAAAAAATCTGTTAAGTTTTAAAATGACAATTAAAGTAATATTTTTAGATTCATAAATCAATCTTAGGTGTCTTTTTAAAAATTAATAGAATTAGGATCAAGTAAATAATATTTACACCTCCACTCCACGTTACTTTTTTCATTTAAAAATAACTTACAAATAACGATATCACTGAATCATTTGCACGTTTTTAGACGTTCGAGAAAGCGAATCCGTTTCCTGGCTTCTTAAATTGCGTCACAAGTATACTGAGACAGATCATCAACGTCCAAATATGGTCCAAAACATCTTGGTAAACTTTTGCATTGGTGTTGACATCTTTTCCCTAAAAATACACTTCGGTCGGAATTCCCAACGAAATCATCACTGATGAAGAATGAGGATTATGACCATGTAGCATTCGGGGGATGCATTTCCAGCTTCTACAGAAGTTTTAGCGTATACCTTATAATTTTGTTTGTTGTACTTCTCTTCGATATCGAAACTATTCTCTTGGGTGTGGTATGGTAAGGATGTCACGATATCTATTTTTTGTCTATAGTTTCAACAAAACTCTGGATCATTTCTTCTCACTTGCCTTTAAGCGCGCGTAGAGAAAATGTCCGCATTTGTGTCTGTAAGCTTGTAGTGACAACAGGTCTTCATTAACAGTTTAACTGTTAGTATATAGTTCATTTGCAAAACCCTTAAATTTTTGTTTACAGACAGAAATCCTTAGAACTAGCGCTTTGATTGCTGGGATAACTACTGGAGTCCTTACAGAACGTGACCAGCTGGTTTTCTTCTTGTCATCTACACTATAATGTTTATCGTAGATTTTGATAGTACGATAAACAAACCTCTGAATGATATTCAAGTTTTAAAGCAACTTGAATATTGTTGTTTAACGTCCTCTCCATCGAAATTGAATATCTAGATATGTTTTAACCCGGCACCACGCAGTGGCCCCAACACCAACACCAATGTTGACTGTCGGCCGCCTAGTCCGTGCCCCGGAAACAGTCAACCCTATCCGGTTCTTAGCCCCATTGAAATCATCGAATCAGGCCGAAAGACAAGCGACGTTGGCTTGTTAATTTGCTAGGCATCCACACGTTGGCAATTACACTAGTTTAGTGCGCAGGCCAAATGCAAACGATCTCGCTAACTTCGGAACCAATCCTATTTTCCCAATCCACACGTTGGGGGCTAACGTGTGGAGCCAGCCTTAGCAGTTTATGGATAAGACAACAATTTAAATTCGAGCGCATTTAAAAAAAACGCCTAGTATTCTAATTTTAAAATTATATGCCAAAGAAAAAAAATTAGGACCGACTGCGTACCTATAAAGAGAATTTCAAAGAGAAATACTGGCCCAAGTTTGTAGCCTGGAGGCGTTACAATGTATATATATTTAAGCAAAGTTTGTTTGAGAATGAAACTTACCCATATATGAAGCCTCGTGTTTCACTGATATGTCTTGTGTGACATTAACAGCATAACTTTTCCTGAAAATAATGAACAAGTTTAAGAGAAATATTTCTAAGAATAGAGAGGTTTTGGAGTGTTTAATTTTTGTAAGTATAGGTACGTGTTTCTATAAAGTTAAATATCAACTGTATTATAATTTTTTTCGAAACAATTTTGCACACTTTTTTTATTGCAGCACGGCGTGTGACTTTGTATCTACCTAGTGGCAAGCAGACCTACAAATTCCATGAAGGTCGATCAATACATTGTTATTTAACAAGATTGATCTCTACTACTATGCCGGTTAAGTGATGCGGTTAGGAAAAGGGCGACGACATGGACGTATTTGTTATGAGTCTATTTTAACATCTTCGCTGCTTTATCGTCAAATCGATTGCCGATTTCATCCCCACCATGAAAGGAGACTATCACCTCGACAATAGATCGATGCAGTAGTATCCGGAAATCCGGTGAACCCACAGGCTCCATATCCATAATTCACTAGGCCGACCGACCGGTTTCATTACCACCCCCCACAAAATTGCAAAAACTGTCAAGTGATCTAGTCATGATTCGGTATTAGTCTGTGGGTTTACCGCTTTTCAGAATACATTTGTATTGATTTCTGGTCGAGGTCGAGTAGAGTTGCCAAACGAACAATTTATTATAGAGCAGTGAGGATTTTAAAGTAATGCAAATTCGTCTGTGCCTATATTATTTGTTACCACATCATTTTGGCTGCATAGTGCGAGTGATCAATGATATTAAACAGAAATATATTAATCGACCCCATTTATAGACTTTGTAGGTCCGCTTAATAATTACCATCAGGTAGATACAAGCCACATACCGTGCTCATATTTAAACAAAATACTACAAAAGAAAATACTTACTGTTTGATAGAAATAATATTTGCTCCATCTTCAAATATATAATGATCTTTACGTCGTTTCTTTGTATATGTTACTTCTATGTGCATAGCTTTACTAACTTCAAAATTATACTTCAGTTGAACTGTACCTGAAACAAATCACCAATATTAAAATAATAGAATTGAATATAATAATAGATTCGAATCCCGGTGTGTACCAATGAGTTTTTAATTAAAAAATGTATGTACATTTGTTTGACAACACCACTATAGTGCCTCGAAGAGCACGTTGAGCTGTCGGTCCCGGTTTCACTATACCAACTTGTGAAACTGTTTATAGATGGGTTATTGAATCTATTCGAAACATCGCGACAAGCTAGCCAATTGTTCGGTGTAGACTCGTACCATCGGCTACGACGAGGTGTGTATAATATTTTAGAAAGTTTTAAGAAAACGAAAATATAAGTATAGCTTATACTATGCTTTGATTTGGACGTCACAAAGCCAATGGCATATTATTATTGTTGGAGAATGTAACCAGACCCTCGTCATTCGGGACAGCCTGTCAATGTCCAATGCTTTTATATTACATAGTTGGGACACATATTACAAGATATAGGTCTGGTTAGATATGTGTCTGGATAAAATATGTGAAAAACCTTTAAAAGGTTTATTTTTGGGTAATATATATACAGGGTGAAAGTGTGCATTAAAGGCCAAATCCTAAACTACAAGGAATAGGGAAAAATTCTCAAAGGAAGACTCCTTTAGCCGATTTTGATAAACACTAAAACTACACCATGAGATTTTTGAAAAACACTAGTACTGGATTATTGCACCAGCTGATAGTGTCGCTTATAAGAATCAAATTCAGGTTAGTAATATCAAACCAGAAAATTAAAGTGCTCATTTTTTATTTAAACAGAAAATCATTTTAAAAATTGTATACTTTACCAACTATTCAATTTGTTTAAATACTCTTCAAAACCCAATCTCATTGAAAACAACATTATCATATTTTTTTAACATAAAGCGAATTCAGCTATGTGTTGAAAATAATGGCCATCATTTCGAATAATTTCGAGTTAGGGCTTAAAAACCTTAAATATATTTTCTTAAAAGAGCCCTTTTCAAGTTTGCCGCTTGATATTATTTACCAGAATTTGATTCTTATAAATGACATGCGAAAAGTTGATCGATTTGATCAGTGGTCTTATAATATAATCCCAAATCCCAAAGTATAACTTTTCAAATTCACCAATTATATGGTGGTGTAGTGTATTTTTTTAAATAAAAACTTTATTCCACAAAATATTTTTGGGTGACAAAACGAAAATTCCAATTATCATTTTTATACAAAAAGAAAACACACGTGTATTATTAAAAACAAACAAAATTGAATTCGGAGAGTGGCTACCAAAATAATTTATGTATTTTTCAACGAATAAATAAAGGATAATCTATCAGTCGGCTTTTGTTTTATACAATTCGATCGCGATTTAATTTCGTTCAAATTGAATCTGCGAATGGGAGGGCTTCGAGTGTTCGACAAACAGTCGGTTCCAATTTATACTCATCTCATATAATGAGATACGAATTTGTACAGATCCGATGCGAATAAAATTCTCGTTAGTGCTCCTGTCGCGCGACAGCGTAATTCTGTTTACGTACGAGATCCAACGCGACAAAATATTGTCAATGACACTTTCTATTGCTTAGCCAAATTAAGATTCAGAAGCATCATTGAGCACAACATGTGACTTTTGATCTACCAGGGGCCTATTTCATAAACATGACAATTGTATTTTACCATGACAATTTATAATACATTGCTTAGTTTACTTGATTTATTTATTTAGAACAAACTAAACCAAGCAATGTATTATAAATTGTCATGGTAAATTACAATTGTCACGTTTATGAAATAGGCCCCTGATGTTGAGCAGACTTATAAGTCTATAAATGTGGTCAAATAATACATTGTTGTTTAACAATATTGATTGCTTCCAATATGCCGCTTAAATTAAGCGGCTACGAAATAGGCATGGACGTATTTGCGTTACGAGTTTATTTTAATATCCTCGCTGCTTTATCATCAAATCAATCGCACGTTTTGTAACCGTATCATGAAAGGAGACTACCCCCTAGACCATCCATTCCTGACTTCTATCCATTCCTACCATTCCTGGCTTCTAGTTTTGATGTCAAACATGTCATTATTTAAATCCTGTGTTCTTTTATTTCATCTTCGATGATTCTTTTTGGCGTAACTAAAACTTCTCTATACATGAATTCCACAAATCTCAATGAATACGGTACTTATTAAGGTATTATAATTGCCTTTTAATTTCTTTCTTTTACTTTTTCTTATTATATTTACTTATGCTTGTATGCATATTTATTCGTATAATATGATGTATTGGTACTGCATGTATAACTTGATCGTCAAATGGCTATCACTGACCTCTGTTATACGGTTTTGCGATCCTAAGTGGCATGTTAAATGACATGCACAATGCTTGTAGTCTGTGGAGATGCCCTGCTGTAATGGCGTCTAGCTTATAGTTCTCTTTTCTTCAATAAATAAAAGTTTCATTAATAATAAATAGTTTTATTAAAACATGGCGCAGTCGTTTATGAAGAAAGTAATGAACTTATAAAAAGTTTAAAATATTTGAGTGTAAAATATATTAAAATAAAATGAAGTTTTGTCATAAAATATGCGCAATAAGTGTTAAGTAATTAAATTTAAGGACAAAGGGTAGTCATAAAACAAAGTTTGTTTGTGAAATAAGTAAATTTTGGTTAAAAAAGTATAACAAATGGATACCCAAGCTATACAGAATATTCAACAAAACACAATGGTAAAGTTATTACCAAATTTCGATTTATCTAGTGCAAATTCTGGCACAGAATTTAATTATTGGTTATTAAATTTTGAAGACTACCTAATCACTACTAATCAAGAAAATGCCCCAGATAGAAAAAAATTAGCCATACTAAGAAACATGCTGGGACCGGAGTCTACAAAAATATTAATGACATTACCAATGTCAAAAAAGGAATCTGAAGAATATATTTCAGTAATAGAAGCAATTAAAAAGTATGTCAATCCTAGGGTCAATGATGTGTTTGAACGTTTTATATTTAACAAAAGAATTCAAGAAGAAGGTGAAAACTTTAATCACTTTCTGACAGACTGTAGGAGATTAATAAGTTCCTGCAATTATGAAAATGTGACCAAGGAAACTCTTCACAATCAGTTACTTCGTGATAAAATTGTGCATGGTATTCGAGAAAAAAGCCTACAAGAAGCCTTGTTAAGTGGAAGATTTAACGCTAGAAAAAGCTGAAAGTTTTTGTAGAACTAGCGAACAGAGCAAATTACAGGCAGCTGTGATTAATAGTAAAGACGAAACTATAGAAATAGAAGCACTTGGATTTAAAAAACCAACTAAAAATAACCAACGGAATAAGTTTCAACCAAAATTGTTTTTCTGCAGGAGATGTCAAACTAGGCATGGCCCACGAGAGTGCCCTGCTTTTGGACAAAAATGTAACAAGTGTGGATTATTAAATCATTTTGAGAAAAGCTGTGTTAGAAAAATTCATGAAATAAACTTAAATGACAGTAGCAGTGAATCATTGTTTTGCAACATGGTACAGGTAAAAAAAAAATCGGATTGGAAGGAATTAATTAACATAGAAGGTAAAAATATAATTTGCAAATTGGACACTGGAGCAGACATTAGCATTATGCCAGAAAATATATTTAATGATCTTAATTCTGCTTTAAAAATTAGGCCTATTAAAACTAAATTAAAATTAGAAGCCTTTGAAGGCTCAATAGCTAAACCGGTTGGGCTTGTTAATCTGTGTTGTAAATATAAAGATAAGTTAGAGTATATAGATTTTATGATAGTTAATTGTAAGCAAATGCTACTAGGTGCAGAAGGCTGCACAAAGCTTAATTTAATAAAAAGAGTTTATGATGTCAAAATAAATAATGTAGATATAAAGAAAGAAGAATTTATTAAGAAAAATATAGGTGTTTTTTCAGGCTCAGGACAATTTAAAAACAAAATAAATATTCCAACTATTGGAAGCGAAGACATAATTTGCTGGCCTTCAGCCAAAATACCCCACTTATTAAATAATCCCTTAAAATTAGAACTAGATAGACTAGTGGATAGGAAAGCTATTACAATAGTTCATGAAATTAATCCCAAGGCTTATGTGAATAAAATTGTCATAATTGAAAAACCAAATAAACAGATTAGATTGTGTCTAGATCCCCGAAATCTAAATAAATTGATAATAAGAAAACCTAAATTAATGCCTACTATAGATGAAATTGCAACAAAACTGAAATTAAAAACAGTATTTTCAGTACTTGACTTAAAAGAAGGGTTTCATCATTTACGGTTGTCAGAAGAAGCTTCATGGAAATGTTGCTTTTCTACACCCTTTGGTGTCTTTAGGTATTTAGTTTTACCTTATGGTTTAAGTAATGCTCCTGAACTATTTCAGGATATGGTAGAAAATTTGTTTGGAAATATAAAAAATATAGTGATTTTTTTTGATGATATTTTAGTTATGGGTATTGATGAGCATGAACATGATATAGCAATGAAAAATTTAATTAACAGAGCACAACAAGTTAATGCTGTTTTTAATAAAGATAAACTACAATATAAGCAACACTCAGTCAAATATGTTGGTCAAATATTTTGTGCTGAGGGTATGAAAATGGACCCTGATAGAATTGAATCCTTATTAAAGTTAAAGAGTCCCAAAAATATTTCTGAATTGCAAAGTATTTTGGGTGCTTTTAATTATGTTAGAAGATATGTTAAAAATATGGCAGATATAATGATACCATTATACAATTTATTAAAAAAGAATGTTGAATGGCAATGGTTGCCAATGCATGAGGCAGCTTTTATAGAATTAAAAAAATGTATAACAAAAGCTCCAGCACTGGTACCATTTGATCCTAATAAAACTATAACACTGCAATGTGATGCATCTAAGCTGGGTTTAGGTACATGCTTGTTTCAGGATATGAAATTAGTTGCATGTTCATCCCGTTCACTAAATGATACTGAAATTAATTATAGCCAGTCAGAAAAGGAATTATTATCAATTTATTTTGGCACACAAAAGTTTCATAAATATATATATGGCAATAAAATTAATATTCACACAGACCACAAACCACTAATTTCAATAATGAATAAACACATAAATAAAATTGGTTCTGTTCGTCTACAAAGACTAAGACTTAAACTGTTAAAATATCAATTTTCCATCAAGTTTATACCTGGAAAAAAATTAAATTTTGCAGACATGTTGTCTAGGAATTATTTGGATGTAACATTTAGAGACCCAGAAATGTATGAAATGGTTCACTTGGTAACTAAGTATTTGCCGATGAGTGATGAAAGAATAAAAATATTTAGGAATGAAACTGCTAGTGATTTGGTTTTAAAAAACCTTATTAAATATAACTTCGAGGGTTGGCCAAAAGAACATTTAATTCCAAAAGAATGTAAAAAATTTTTGCCTATGTCTAATGATATTTATGTTGAAGCTGGTTTGGTTTACCTAAATGATAGGATTGTAGTCCCAAACAATTTAAAAAAATATATACTAAATTTGTTACACGAGGGTCATCCCAGTGCATCTAAGTCAATAGTTAAAGCAAAACAGTATTTTTACTGGTTGAATATGTACAGTGATATTCAAAATTTTATAAAAAAATTTTATACATGTGAAAAGTTCAGTCGACACAATTTTAAAGAACCGCTGCTTCCACACGAAATTCCTAAGCTTAGATTTGATAAAATAGGTACAGATATTTTAAGTTTTACAGGTAAATGTTTTCTTATCATTATTGATTATTTTTCCCATTGGTTAGAAATATTGCCTCTTAAAAATAAAACTTCAGAGGCAGTTATAGCAAGTATGCAAGAGACATTTACTAGATTTGGATATCCATCTGTGATTATATCAGACAATAATCCATTTAATTCAAATGAATGTCTTAAATATTTTAAATCTAAAGATATTAAACTAATTACAAGTACACCTCATTATCATAAAAGTAATGGCATGGCTGAAAAGGCAGTAGGAATAGCCAGAAAGATATTAGAAAAAAGTGTTGAAGATAATACTGATTATAAAGATAGTTTATTTGTATATAATAATAGCCCAGTTGCAGGTTTAAATCTGTCTCCGGCACAAATTTTACAAAGTAGAAATCTGAGATCAAAACTACCTGTAAAAAGTAAACTATTACAACCTAAAGTTTATAATGATGTTTATAGCCAATTGTGCAATAGACAATTAATCACTAAAAGTAATTATGACAAAAATGTTAGAAAGAAAATTGTAAATTTTAAGGAAGGAGAAAATATTGTAATGAGAACCGAAAATGATTCTGTATGGCGAAAAGGTAAAATAGTTAAAAGATCATCTATGCCTAGGTCTTATTGGGTAAAAAGGGAAGGCTATAATAATTTGTTACGTAGAACAACAGCTCAACTTAAAAAGTCTTATTCTGAGTCTAATTCTAAAGATTTTGAAACTCCTTGTGACTTTATTGTGATGAGTGACTATCTTTTAAACAATGAAAATGTTAAAAAGGACAATGTGATGGATAGGGTTAACTTAAATAAAGATGAAAGTGGATTGTGTAATTCTTCTGAGAAATCTCCACAAAAAACTAGGAGTGGTAGAATTGTTAAAACCCCTAGAAGACTTAATCTTTAAGGGGGAGGTGTTTTAATGTATTTATACTCTGTGGCATGTTAAATGACATGCACAATGCTTGTAGTCTGTGGAGATGCCCTGCTGTAATGGCGTCTAGCTTATAGTTCTCTTTTCTTCAATAAATAAAAGTTTCATTAATAATAAATAGTTTTATTAAAACAGTCAGACTTATGGAAATGTGTGAAAGTGAGAAAGAAACCATATATAAAGTTTCGGTTTCGTATATTCGCCGCCTTTCTCTATTTTTTAGTTGAGAGGAAGGTCTCTATAACTTCGTTAGGCCGGCAGACCGGTCTCGTTACCACCGCCCCTACAGATGCAAAAGCCGTCAAGTGACCTAGTCATGTTTCGGTTTTAGTCTGTGGGTTCACCGGTTTTCCTCGTATTTCAGTAGTCTCCTCTGCATCAATTTCTTGTCGAAGTGGTAGTCTAGTCTCCCTTCAGGGTGCGGTTACAAAATGGGTAGTTGAATTGACGATAAGGCAGCGAGTATATTAAAATATACTTGTAATGCAATTCGTCATTGTCGCCCCCCATTTAGTAATCGCATCATTTAGCCAACATAGTGGGAACGATCAATAATAATAATATGTACAACAATATACACATATTGCTCTGGTCACAAACTAGGCTTGTACTATGTGTACCATAAGCAACGATATAATACATATTATATTTTATATACACCCAGACCATGACAAACTCTACAGAAAAAAACGTACTAATATTTTTTTGCCATGTAATATTTTTGTAATATTGTTTAAGAACAAATATTGATTGACTTCATTCATGGATTTTTTTTGGACTGCTCACCACCAGGTAAGTCAATACAAAAAAAACTATGTCTTACAAAACACAATTAAGGAAACCACTGTACCTAACTCTTATAAACACACTTTTCACCACTTTGTCAACTGATTTATTATAGAGACTTGGAGTTAGAAGTAAATACCCCACTGCTACCAACGGATGAGGACTAGAGAATCGCGAAATCAGTCATCACAAAAACAAAGGTTGAATAGGGTATAGAAAGTTTGCCGACTACCAACATTAGAACTTTCAGAACTGATATTTCCATTATATATAATGTCCATATATTTTTAATAATGTCTTATAATATGTCCAAAAACGATCACAGCGCGTAATGTATGCCCACAGTTCAGTTAATCGCCGGAAGATCCGTGCTCGTAACCTGCTTCCTATGTGAATATGCATTATTACATTCGTCGAACTGTTGGATGCAATGTTTTTACATGGCATCTGCAGCCACAGGTTTAACTAACTCCTTATTAAGTCTTCAGAATAGGCGTGAACTGTTGGATGCAATGTTCTTACATGGCATCTGCAACCACAGGTTTAATTAACTCCTTATTAAGTCTTCAGAATAGGCGTGAACTGTTGGATGCAATGTTCTTACATGGCATCTGCAACCACAGGTTTAACTAACTCCTTATTAAGTCTTCAGAATAGGCGTGAACTGTTGGATCCAATGTTCTTACATGGCATCTGCAACCACAGGTTTGACTGCATGTACCTAACCCATAAACTTTCTTATAAAATCCCTAACATATTACCACGTGAGGCCCGCCCCCACAGGCTTTTCGTAACCGGAGCGATCCGCACAAACACCGGTGAGCGAGCTTCCCTCAGACGTGTGGTGCGCTCCTATAATGATAAACTAGCGGATATAGACATTTTCTCGTGCCCCAGACACAGATATAAGAGTCAAGTTATAGGTAAACTAAGTGATTATTGATTACTGTTGTATATAACTGTCCTTATTAGTTTATATTTACCTATTTGTTTTTTTTTATTCATTATTACGTGCTTTTAAATTATATAATTGATCGACTTACTTATTTTGCTATATATACCTCATCTGTGGATTACGAAACGGGTTGCACACATATCTACATAATGTTATTGTAATACGTTTTATATTTAAGTTCCTATGTGCAATTGTTTGTTTTCCTAAATAAAATAAAATAAAATTATTAAGTATTCGTACTATTCGACTATTAATCATTACATTAGTGTTTCAGCCAACACTTTAAGGAATTCAAGTATTTGTCGTATTCTTACAAAATTAAGATTTAAATCTGTAAAGAGCTATAAATGTTCTCAATTTTGAATGTTATCGGAATTTCCCGGACACTCAGGTAGGTATCTAATATTTACAAATTGTTAAGTAAGTAAATTGGAATTTATCGGGCTATACAATAACGCTTCGCTTGTTATAAAATGTAATTTAGATTAATTGCTCTGTATTTTAATGAGCGTTCATAGCTGTTTGTTGAGTTTCCTAAATATACTTACTGTTTAAATTGAAATTGTATTATTTGACATAATTAACTTTACACATAGATAAATTAAGAAAAAATACTCAAAAGTTGAAGTAGGTATATTTTTCCTTTCATGTGATTTTGTATTATATATCATAGTGCCAATTAAATCACTTATTAATTGTCCCGAAGGTTTGACAGGGTAGAGAATGTCTAGCGGCATTTACTCCCGTATTCTAAGTCGTGCTTTTCACTGCACTTTTACTCAAGGACCGACTGTCTCTTTCCATCATATATCAAATCAAAAAAAAGACAGAATACCCTTGAGGGAAAGTGGAGTGGAAAACACGACTTAGAATACGGAGGTAAGTCCACCTTTGTATTTTGTATGCAATAAAGATTTAAATAAATAGATATATTCTATGCTAGCTAAATAATGCGTTACGAAATAGGAGATAATTTTATAAGTTACCTATGTATTTGTATTAGATTTAGTAGCATTATTCTATAATTTATTACATATTTAAGACACCCGAGCGACTATTGATTCTTATTAGCACCCGTTACCGTAGGCATCTTTCATCTGAACACATTAAAAAAAAATCTTTATATCCATCTTAAAGTTGGCATTATCTAATGAATTATATGATATGTTAAGAAAAACAAACATTATGTACTTACTGATGAATCCATCATCCCAACAGTAGAAATTTCTGACGCTGCCCGCCGTACTCTTAATCTGAGGCAACCTGCAAAGAAAACATTGCCAATAAACTTCTGAAACTTCACATGTTTACGGCGAATAACTTTACGTAGAATAAATTAATTAAATTCCAAACAATCGGCAAAACGTATCCTTTCCTTTGTAAAAAACATTCGGCTGGAAGGTTACATGTAAAACACCTTTTGAATTAATTACAAAATTTTAGAGCGCTGTTCTATGTATTGTATGAATTTGTATGTAAAGGATTTAGTTAAGTTACTCGGCTGGATGCACAAATTTGATTAAAGTGCTCGTAAAAGATGGTCCTTTGTGTGTTTTTTTAATAAAAAAAACAACTCTGAATTAAATGGTTCAATTATATCTTCACAGCGGCAGATCAGCACTAAGATAGTTGTGATAAAGTAGTTTTTCTGACATATCTGAACTGCATTCAACACAACATTTATTGGTTATTGGTTCTTAATAACGCCATGCCAAAGATAAAAAATATTGCCTACATGATAAGTTTTACAAATTAAATATAATCCTATTTTTTATATATTATGTTGACATTATGATTATTATATGCATATATGTGGTGGTCGATTTGGTTAGACCTTAGTCTTAAAAATACTTAGGTCCCCGGTTCAAACCACGGTGTGTACCAATGAGTTTTTATTCTAAAATTGTATGTACATTTGTTTAACAACACCACTACAGTGCCTCGGAGAGCACTTTAAGCTGTCGGTCCCAGTTTCACTATACCAACTTGTCAAATTGTTTATAGAAGGGTTACTGAGTCTATCCAAAAATCGCAACGAGCTAGCCGCTTGTTTGGTATAGACTCATACCATCGGTTACGTACGACGAGGTGGGTTTAGAAACTCCTCCGCTCGGTACCCTGGGGTCGTATAGGCGGTCTCGGGCGCCGTAGGCACCCGTGATGATATTTATTTTAATTTCAATATGTTAACATAATCTAATTAATGAATCCCTGTAAATATTTTACTAATTAATAAAAATATCTTGACAATAACAATTTTCAGAGTAAAGAAAAGAAAAACATTATTTAACAAAGGAACAACCAGAAAATTCCATTACAGGAAAGTTATTTCAATCACCAACAGAATTAACAAGGAATTTCCTGAATGTGATAGCAAGGGTACGGGAACAAAGACCGCTGTACTACGTCTATATCGAATGTCCTTCAAACAATGAACCACTCGGGGCTCGCAGACACCTTCAATGTCCACATAAGAGTCCTTTAGTCGAGGACTCTAGAAAAATTACTAAGTGCTTGTATTGTGTAAAAGCTAAGAGTATATTGTTAGTGGCTGTCTTCTGTTGTGTGTGGTGAGTGAGGTTGATGGGTATATAATGGCTTGGGCGGAGTAAAAACTATTATTTATTTTTGTTCAAAGCTTAACTATTTTATAATGTCATTATTATTAATATGAGTGGTGGCCCAGTTGGTTAGACCTTGGACTTAAAAAACACTTAGATCGCTGGTTCGAATCCTGGTTCCAATGAGTTTTTAATTTAAACAAATATGTACATTTATTTGACAACACCATTATAGTGCCTCGGAGAGCACGTTAAGCTGTCAGTCCCGATTTCACTAATCCAACTTATGAAACTGTTTATAGATGGGTTATTGAATCTATTCAAAACATCGCGACGAGCTAGCCACTTGTTTAGTGTAGACTCATAAAATCGTCTACGACGTGGTGGATTAAAGACCCCTCCGCTGGGTACCCTGGGGCCGTCTAGGCGGTCTCGGGCGCCGTAAGGCACCCGTGATGATATATATAATAGATAATAAATAAGTTGGTGTTCTGTATTGAATAAAACTATCATGTGCCCAATTCAACTTTATTAGACATTAAATTATAATTTTTATACTAATTATTTTAAAGAATTAGAATATATTATCATAATTAATTTGCAGGTTTATAAAAAAATATATAAATGATTTAAACAGCATAAAAAATCAATTCGCATTGAGCACTTGAGCATATTCGACATCGCTGCTGTCTATTGGCAGATATGATTGATAGCGCAGATGGGGCTCAACCGTGGGAGACACTGTGATATATCACTTATATTGAATTCCGTTAAGCCAAATGTGAAATACTGCCTCTGAGGACATAAATTTCGCTGAAAACTCTAAGTGAAAATGGAAAAATCGCAGGAATATTTTATTTTATTTACGTGGATGAATAATAATAATAATAAATTCTTTATTTGCCAGAATATGGTTTACAAAAGTTGTTACATTTGAATAATTAGTTCTACATATTCTACCAACATGTGGTGTGCAAAATATAATTTCAATCCTTAACATTATAACTGCATATCATCTATTATACATTCAAATCATAAAAATGACATGATGACATTCTTATTGATGGTTTATATTCCGGGTTATATAACTTTTAAATTTTAAAGATACGAGTATATATTAAAGGCGATAAATAATAATAATATGTAGGACAATTTACACAAATTGCTATGGTCACAAACTAAACTCTAGGCTTGTACTATGTGTACCAGAAACAATGATATAGTACATATATATTTTATAAACACCCAGACCGTGACAAACTGTACAGAAAAACGTACTAATATTTATTTGTCATGGGTGGAGTATGTAGCTATAAAAAACGGGCTACACAAACGGGCGGTGTAAAAAACGGATTTGTACTTCGTATTGTATTTATATTATGAGTAGTTAATCGGGTGTCTAAATTTAATTCGGTCGAAGCATATTCGGGACTTTGCGAAACTAACGCACGACAATTGATGTTCATTATCTAGATGTTATATACAGTCTCAGTGATTCAATAATCAATCTACTATTAGCATTTAGCAGTCTTTTTTAAAACTCACTTATACTCCCATTTTTTTTTTACTCAAAATAGTTTATCCTAATATCCTATTTATGGTGTTTTAAGTATATGTTTTGTATACATGTATTGTATATTCAATTCAAATTAAATTATTTTATGTCTTCTCACATATGAATTTGGTTATAAATATGTTTATTTATATGTACAAATATGTATCTATGTCGTAAGTATTTTTTTTATTGGCACTTTGATATGAGACAATGTTCTTAGCAAATCATGGATTCACCGTGCGGGTGCCGGGTCCATCGCGTGGTTGAAAGGCAGGGGAATGAACTGCAGCGTTCCCGGACTTGAGACCGCGAAGTAGGTTTAAAGGCCTTTTGAACTCTCACCTGCACTGTGTTCACTACCCTCTCTACTCAACCAAATATTATATGATCCTGTTAGCGCCATCCTGGAAACACGCTCCATAAAAGTTCCGACGGCTGTTCTCGGAAGGCCAAGATCCTTCAATAGACGGTGCAAAGACTTTGCTGGAATTCCTCTTGCACCAACTTCCACTGCATAAAGTTGAGTTTTAAATCCGTAAAAAACTCAACTTTATGTATGTGTATGTGTCTTTATATGTACGTATGTATTTTTCTCGTAAGTATTTTTGTTTAATTGGCACTCGCCTGCCATTTGTGGATATCCTAAAGGTTAGCTGCTAGATAACGCCTAAGTAAGGCATTAAGCTCGCTAAGCGCGCCATAATCAAGCTTTTATACAATAAATAATTTTCATTCATTCAATCAATAATAAATTCACGGCTTTGTAATCTTAATAGAATATTTATTACCTGGATAAAATATTTATTTATACATCAGTCTCCTATAAATTAATAAACGTTATTAATAAAGCTCAGACAAATTTCTAGCTTTTAACTCTTTAAATAAAATATATTATAAAAAGTTTAAATCATCGTAATAAGTGAAAAACACAACCAAATTATAGTTTTATTAAACTACATAATAAAGTAAAATACTCGACCACCAAAATTAAAGTAGGCGACACAAAAATGAATATAAATAAGTAATACAAATTCTGATATTCGCACATTCATTTAACGGTCAGTAATTTATTCGAAAAGCGGAACACGTCATGGGCACGGCCGTACACAGTCTATCGGCAGTTTGATTGATGATACAGACGGGAGCTGTTATTATAATAGGATTATAGATATATGACATAAAATTCGATACACATAATATTTATGTAGGTACATTCATATCTATAAATGGTATAAAACAAAATGGCTTCCCTCGTCTATCTGTCTGTGTGTGTATGACGCGTTTGTAAGATTCTAAGCTACGCAAAAGATTTTGATGAGGTCAGTATTACCATTATATAGGTAATATATATAGTATGCATACATATCATCACGGATGCCTTTCGGCGCCCGAGACCGCCTAAACGGCCTTAGGGTAGCCAGCGGAGGTGTTTTTAATCCCACATTATCGTAGCCGATTGTATGACTCTACACGAAACAAGTTGTTAGCTCGTCGTCGTGATGTTTGGATAGAATCAATATCTTATCTATTTACAGTTTCACAAGTTGATATAGTGAATCTGGTACCGACAGCTTTACGTGCTTTCCGATGCACTATAGTGGTGTTGTTAAACAAGTGTACATATTTTTTTAGATTAAAACTCATTGGTACACATCGGGGTTTAAACCAGTGATCTAAGTGTTTTTAAGTCTAACGTCTAACCAATTCGGCCACCACGTATATATAGGTAATTTCTTGGAAGCTTTAAAGTAATAATCCATGGTAGCTAGTATTACATAAAATAAAATGGTGGGTTTATTTTATTACATATAGCGATCCCTTTATACTAACAAATTGTTTAACAATAAACCTTTTTTTTTAATGGTAAATTCACTTCGCTAGGCCAACCGACTGGTTTAGTTCCCATACATATGACAAAACCGTCAAGTAAAACTAGTCATGTTTCTTTTTTAGTCTGTGGTTTCAGCGGTTTTCAGGAGACAAGATCATCGATTTCTTTAGTTGATTTGACGGTAAACCAGCGAAGATATTAAAGTAGGTACTCGTAATGCAAATTCGTCTTTGTCGCCGCTCATATCATAACCGCTTAATATAGGTAATTTCACACATATTACCCTGGTCATAAAATAAGCTCTAAGCTTGTATTATGTGTACCAGAATCAACGATACTAATACATTATATATTTTATAAAGTCCCAGACTATGGCAAGCTGTACAAAATAAATGTACTAATAATGTCGCCATAAGTGGGAATTGAACTCACGACCGCCGTAACATTATTAACGACATAAATCAATAGTCAACGGCAGCGGACATCAGTACCCCTAGTGTGAGTTTTCTAACTATTACTACTATACCCCGCGTTTGAGTTAACTAAAATTTGTATGGGGAATAGTTCAGCGCTCCAAGCGGAAAGTTTGAGAACTAAAAATGAGAGCGTGTGATTGGTTAAAATGTTAACGCTGTAGTAAAGTTAACGCGAAAGTAAATGTTAAAAAAAACTCACACTAGGGTATTTATTTTATAATATAATTGACCGCCTCCGCAGACTATGGTTGGCGCCTTTAGCGTTGTATCCGGATGTCGTGGGTTCGATTCCCATCCATGACAAAAAAAAATAGTACGTTTTCTGTACAGTTTGTCTTGGTCTGGGTGTCTATAAAATATAATATGTAATATATCGTTGCTTCTGGTACACATAGTACAAGCCTAGAGCTTAGTCTGTGACCATAGAAACATGTGTAAATTGTCCTACATATAAAAAAACAATAACAAAATAAACAGAAACGATAATTCTTTTCTATTTAAAAACCCTCTAGATTTGGATAATCCATAAGAGATGATAACAAATGGTCTTCACCTGGTGCTGCTACAATATGTATGTTCCAGGGTGAGCCGTGGAATGATAAATGATAATAAGTCCTACATTATTCAAGTCTCGATAATCAATCATTATAAGGTCGATATAGTCCATAATAACGCTATCAATGCTACTTACGCCATTTTTAGTGTTCTAAAAATGGCGTAATTACAATATATAAATAATGGCACAATTTACCTACTAGTTAGGACCCAAAAACATTAAACTTATTTTCTTTAAATTGAGCACGTTCCTTATGTTTGCCGTTTAAAGTTACTTTGCACCATTTTATCCTTATAAGCAACATTATCAGCTGGTGCCAGGATGAGTTTACACCATTTTTAGAGCTCCGTTAATATTAAATATATATTTACGGAACTCTAAAAATGGCGTAAGTACAATATATAAATAATGTCTATCATTTTGCACAATTTACTAGTTAGGGCCCAAAAACATTAAACTTATTTTCTTCAAATTGAGCACGTTCCTTATGTTTGCCGTTTAAAGTTACTTTGCACCATTTTATTCTTATAAGCGACATTATCAGCTGGTGATGATGAGTTTACGCCATTTTTAGAGTTCCGTAAATTTTTAATATATGTTTACGGAACCCTAACAATGGAAATATATGAATAGTAATATGAATAGAGTTCCGTAAATATTAAATATATATTTAAGGAACTCTAAAAATGGCGTAAGTACAATATATAAATAATGGCTATCATTTTGCACAATTTACTAGTTAGGGCTTAAAAACATTCAACTTATTTTCTTTAAATTGAGCACGTTCCTTTAGTTTACCGTTTAAAGTTACTTTCAACCATGTGATTCTTATAAGCGACATTATCAGATGATAATGTCGCAAATACAGGATGAGTTTTTTTGGTATGTACCTTATGGTAAGCAGAGCTACAAAATCCATGTATGGCAACGATCAATATATTGTTGTATAATAACATAGATCGCTCCCACTATGCCGGCTAAACTTTGTGGTTACTTATAGGGTTATTTTAATAGCCTCGCTGTTTTATTGTCATATCAGCTGCCTATTTTGTAACAGCAGCCTGAGACTACCACCTCAACAAGGAATCGATGCAGTAGTCTCTTAAAAACCGGTGAAAAAACTGACATTAGTATAAAAAGACCAATCTGTCGTCTAAGCGAATTTGGTATCTTTTTAAGACTAAGTACATACTACTTAGGTCCCTGGTTCAAACTCTTGTATACACCAATGAGTTTTAATCTAAAAATGTATATAGAATTGTTCAATAACACCACTATAGTGCCTCGTAGAGCACGTTAAGCTGTCGGTGCCAATTTCACTATACCAACTTGTGAAACTTTATAGATGGGTTATGGTCTATATACATCGGGACGAGATAGCCACTTGTTCGGTGTAGAGTCATACCATCGGCTACGACGAGGTGGGATTAAAAATCCCTTCACTGGTTACCCTGAAGCCGTCTATAGGCGGTCTCGGGCGACGTAATACACCCGTCATGATATGTATGTATGTATGTAGATAACCGAGTTATGAAACAAGAATTGTTTCCTGATTGAACACTGTATCAAACTCTAGTTATCTACGCGGCTGAAGCGTTAAATTCGCCTTTGATATCAGCCATAAAAGCAGCGATATTAAATAAAGTTTAATTATATTTTTACAGAATTAAATGTTCAGTAAGGTCTTTAAACACGGACGAGACTACTAAACACTGCGCCACTAAACACTGTTATAAAAGCAACCATAAAATGTTAACAACAAAGTTTACTTTACTTAATATGTGTGTGTTCTTATCTTACCATACCAAACTATAATTTACTGTGTGGTAATAAAGATAAATATCCTATGATAAGGTTAACATCAATACTACTTTGGTAAATAAAAAATTAAGGTTTTGTCTAGAAGGAAAACTTTTTACGTAATGGATATTGACACTTCTTGCGCCTTTTAATAGTTTTTCTTCTTGATAGAAACAGTGAAAAATTACAACTTTTAGTTATTCTTATTATTAGTAAACGTATTTCACGGGACGTCCTATATTCCAAACGTAATTTTTAATGTCCCGCCGGGTTATTTAAAATGATTTTAATTATTATATTTATTTGTCCCGTATTTCAACCGTGCTCTATTTGTTATTACCGAGTGCTACTTACGAAATTATTTTAAAATCTTCAATTTATTAATATACAGGGTAAATTTGAATGGATGTACTTTGGGCTGATATGATGTTAAAGACTACTAAACACTGCGCCACTAAACACTGTTATAAAAACAACCATAAAATGTTAACAACTAAGTTTGCTTTACTTAATATGTATGTGTTCTAATCTTACCATACCAAACTATAATTTACTGTGTGGTAATAAAGATAAATATCCTATGATAAGGTTAACATCAATACTACTTTAGTAAATAAAGAATTAAGGTTTTGTCTAAAAGTAAAACTTTTTATGTAATGGATATTGACACTTCTTGCGTCTGAAAGTTTTTCTTCTTGATAGAAATAGTAAAAAATTACAAGTTTTAGTTATTCTTATTATTAGTATACGTATTTCACGGGACGTCCTAAATGGATATTTACACTTCTTGCGTCTGAAAGTTTTTCTTCTTTATAGAAACAGTGAAAAATAACAACTTTTAGTTATTCTTATTATTAGTATACGTATTTCACGGGACGTCCTAAATGGATATTGACACTTCTTGCGTCTGAAAGATTTTCTTCTTGATAGAAACAGTGAAAAATTACAACTTTTAGTTATTCTTATTATTAGTATACGTATTTCACGGGACGTCCTAAATGGATATTGACACTTCTTGCGTCTGAAAGTTTTTCTTCTTGATAGAAACAGTGAAAAATTACAACTTTTAGTTATTCTTATTATTAGTATACGTATTTCACGGTACGTCCTATATTCCAAGCGTAATTATTATTGTCCCGCCGGGTCATTTAAAATTATTTTCATTATTATATTTATTTGTCACGTATTTAAACCGTGCTCTATTTGTTATTGAGAAATCATATCGATCGTTTTCGTATCGATTTCTCATTGAAAATCCATACGTAACAGGTATATATTTATTAGCTATGTTATCCACGGCCATTTTCATTCATCATGCTAGCCTTTCTTTGCGCGTCCACTGCTGGACATAGGCCTCCCCCAAGGATCGCCACAATGACCGGTTCTGCGCTGCCTGTACCCATCGGCTTCCCGCGACCTTTTTCAGGGCCTGCCTCTGCTGCGTCCTTCAGCACGCGGTCATTTTTTTTTGCCATTTTCATTAATGAGCAAAAAAATAATGTTATTGACGATGGCGTTTATTATTTTTATTTTATTGCTCATCAATATTAAACAAAAATATATTCTTAAATGTTAAATAGCGTATTTTTTGGCCCATTTAAGCTTTTGTCCCTTATAGTCTGAAAAAATCTAGCAAAACACTAGTGTACACCCGGGCCTACTCTCTGGCAATCTCCGCCCAATATTTGCCCCATTAGGTGCTTTAATGATTTTTTTTCGTGTGCAACAAATGCACTATAAAAGATGTTTTACGGTGCACCCTGAGACATAAATGATCTCAAGGTGCCCAGCGGTGAGGTTATATTCCCATATCGCCAATAAAGCTCTGCATTGATTCTTGAAACAGTAGCCTAGCACGTCGGTAATATAGTTGGCTTACTACCTAATGAATCTGATTTTAATTGGGATGATTAGGAAATACCAAGGAATAAATTTAGGTTCTGAATGAAAATATTTTAAGTGGGATAACTTCTTAACTTAGGCTGACAAAATGGTTTTGTAACTAAAATACACGCATCTGATCAAACGATGGATAAAAACTAAAGTAATATCCTGTATCAATCACTGTAGAAGAAAAGAACGCTAAACGCGAACTCTATCCAAAACAGAGAAAATCGTTAGCATTGTGTTGTGTTGCTCGATTACAATGTGAGTTGGCGTTAGTTTAATAAAATAAAAAAATCAATTTAATTTTTATGAAACGCAATTTCTTTAGGTATAACTTTAATAAGGAACAGAGAGGAAATGCTGCCAACGTATTGGGTACCATGCCATCAATGGACAGTGATTTGGACGATTTTCTAAATTTGTAGTTCTTATTTAAGTAGGTAATTATTTTAAGTAAATATTATCTCAATAAATTATTGTGCACTAATAGTATGTTGTAAATTCAATACTTTTTGAGAAAATCGGATTAGAGTTCCAATGTTTGCTACAGTGGTAGAGCGTTTTTTTTTGTCCCGTATAGCTCTAGTAGATCCTAATATTTTTTTATATTTTTTACTCTAAGAACCCCTAGGGATCACATAATGATAGGCTTAAAATAACAAAAAGTGTCACATTGCCAAATCCTTGTGCAATAATGCACATACATATTTTTTTAGACGGTTTTAAATCAGTTATGTGCAGTTTTTAAATTACAAATTAATATATATATATATATATATATACCCACCTCATCGTAGCCGATGGTATGAGTCGAATAAGTGGCTAGCTCGTCGCGATGTTTGGATAGACTCAATAATTTTGTAACTACTGCATATTAAACAAAAGCTGACACGCAACCTAGTCATATTTCTGTTTTAGACTGTGGGTTTTCATGAATCTACTGAATTATTTTTTTGTGTTGACATTTTATGTCGACATATTGATTACTTTACTATATATTATTAGGTAGATAAGACAGTTACTAAACCGAAAATACTTACGTATTTAGGTAGGTAATAAACATTTTTTTTTTGGTTTTTATAAAAATTATAGTTACATAACATACACGAGTGCTTTACGGCGCCCGAAACCGCCTAGACGGCCCCAGGGCACCCAGCGGAGGGGTTTTAATCCCACCTCGTCGTAGCCGATGGTATGAGTCTACACCGAACAAGTGGCTAGCTCGTCGCAATGTTTTGAATAGACTCAATAACCCATCTATAAACAGTTTCACAAGTTGGTATAGTGAAACCGGGACCGACAGCTTAACGTGCTCTCCGAGGCACTATAGTGGTGTTGTCAAACAAATGTACATATTTTTTTTAATTAAAAACTCATTGTTACACACCGGGATTTAAACCAGGGACCTAAGTATTTTTAAGTCCAAGGTCTAAACTAGAAAGGGAGATATAGAGGAAAGTACTATAACAGAATATATATAATATATATTTATATATATCTCCGTAAACAATTTAGGTAGAAACTATTGCTATATACAAAAAAATATATTTATTCATATAGAAATAGCCCACATGTATTATTCATGCATTAATAATAATATATACGAAATCTGGAGGCGGTTTGGACACACTGATTCGCAAATGTCCAGTTATAAAATACCTATTTTGGAATACCTATTTACGCAGTGGAGGAACCAGCAGGGTTAAGAACGCGTATTAACTTCGCTCGCACGCCAATCGTTATGACGTCATTCTGACGTAGATCAAGCTTGGCTTCATAACAATGGCTCCAAAAAATCTTGTAAAATTACGTCATAACGATTGGCGTGTGAGCGAACTTAAGTGGGCAGGAAAAGGATTCGCGAACTCGAGCGTCAAAAAACATCTAAATGTTGTTTTCAGTTATAATAAAGTTTTTTTTTGGAAAAAAAGAATATGGAGGTGTAGATTTTATTTACTCGATCCTTACATAATTTCTTTATAAAAAATCTGTTTAGTTTTAAAATGAGAACTAAAGTAATATTTTTAGAATCATAAATCAAACTTTGGGTGTCTTTTCAAAAGTTAATATATTTTTTATAAAAATATTATCTAATTAGGATCGAGTAAGTAATATTTACACCTCTACGTTCTTTTTCATTAAAAATAAACTTTGATATCACTGAAAGCAACATTTAGACGTTATTGAAAGTTCGAGATCGCGATACCTTTTACTGGCTTCTTAAGACGCGTAATCACCCTGCAGGAGGGCGGGGGGATGAATTCAAAATTTAGGGTATTTTTTGTAAACCCCCTAAATTATTAATAAATAAAAGAAAAAGACATTCGGCTTTTCCGCCTTTTTTTTATATTTGATACTAAGAACCGCAGCTTCCTTTCCATACCCTACCTTTTTTGTTTTATTTTTAACTATTTTATCTGCAATTTCATTTACACCCATTTGCTACCCGATCGCTTAACAACATCCATTATTACTACAATAATATATGCTGAAATTTTTTGAGATAAAATGCAATAAAAAAATCCTGGTGAGTGGGACTTGAACCCACGAACCTCGCTTTCGGGCAAGGTACTCAACCGCTGAGCCAACAGGTTCAGCCACCCTCACAAAATTTGTAATTGCTTTTCATCTACACAGACGCCCTCGCTGTCTACGGACGTGAACATATAAATATTTTAATATGATTTGATTATAATATTACTATTAATGATAGTCGGATTCCTCGCTTTCGGGCAAGGTACTCAACCACTTCAGCCAACCAGGTTCAGTCACCTCCCACGAAATTTGTCATTGCTCGTTTTCTACACAGACGCCCTCTATGTGCTTTGGCAAAGGCGCCTAGACTACGGAGGTGATCATATAAATGTAGTAATATGATTTAATAGTATCCTAAATTTTCTCTCGAGATATTTAAGCAGTCAGACAGACAGACACCCGATTCCATTTTTAAAAACCTTATGATACCCTAACCCTAAATATAAATATTTAATAAAGCCCCCAAGTTTTATAAGCATAATAATGTAGAGGTACAGCATACGTTTGTAAATTCCATTAACATGAATAAGCGGCGGTAAGCTCTCCCGGCGAAGATAAGCCGCATTCCGGATATGTCGGGTGCCAACACTGTGTTACATGCAAACTGCATCCTATGACATTTATGCCACATGTTGGCTTCTAATGTGATACTTGATAAGCTTCTAGCTTTGAAAATGTATTTTTGTAAAACCTAGCTACTTTATGGATGTTAGCATTTTCAATCTAGGTTCTTTTTACACGTTTGTATACGAGTATTAGTTATGGGGGGATATGTCGGGTGCCAACACTGTTTTACATGCAAACTGCATCCTATGACATTTATGCCACATGTAGGCTTCTAATGTGATACTTGATAAGCTTCTAGCTTTGAAAATGTATTTTTGTAAAACCTAGCTACTTTATAGATGTTAGTAGTTTTAATCTAGGTTCTTTTAACACGTTTGTATACGAGTATTAGTTATGATGGGATATGTCGGGTGCCATCACTGTGTTACATGCAAACTGTATCCTATGACATTTATGCCATATGTTGGCTTCTAGTGTGATACTTAATAATCTACTAACTTTGAAAATGTATTTTTTTGTTAAATCTAGCCACTTTATATATATTATCAATTTTAATATTTTTTTATCTCTCTATATTAATTACCTATTCCGGGTAATATGCTAGAACTGTGTGACTTACAGACTGGACGCTTATGTTACAGGCTTTTAATGTAATCTATGATAAGATTCTAGCTTTTAAAAAAATATTTATTGGCAAGCAATTTTATGCATTTTAACAAATTTAATCTTGTTTTTTTTTATTCATTTGTATTAGTTAACACTTTTAAGGACCTAGTTTAATATTTTTTTCACGTTTATTTTCCAGTTAACTTTATAATACCAATCAGATAAGCTTATTTTGACAGTCTGGGAAAATAAAGCGATACTATTGGTTGGTGAGTAACGATTGTCGAAGTAGTAACATTAAATAAAAACTCACTTTACGCTACAAATATGATAACCCATACGTATTCTATGACATAATACCACAGGCTTTTTATATTTGTATATTAGTTAATAACTATGTTTGATATGTCAGCACAGTTTTATGTACATACTACTACCTAATCCTACGTTGACCTATCCCATTTTATTATAATAAGCCAATTGTTATACATGGTGGCTTTGAAAGGATGTACTTTGGGCTAATAACATTTCCCATGAAACCATGTGTCGTAAATGAAAAAAAAAATGCCTTCTCCATTAATCTCCATATAAACTAGTAATGTTAAAATAATCAATTTGTATTGACGCCAATGTTTTTTTTTCATTTGCGGCATATGGAAAAAGTTATTCCATTTGATCAACAGAACCTCTAATTAGCCCAAGGGTAAATTTGTAAAGATGAACTTTCAAAATCACCCTGTATAATATTTTATCAATTAAAGCCAAACAAAATAAATTTTCCATCCCAAAACAATAATCATTCTATTTTCAAACAGAGCGAGAACAGAATCGCGGCTTCCGGGCATTTATCTTTCGCGGAGAGTTATAAAGGGCATAAATAAAGCAAAACCTATAAGGCTTTAAACCCAACAATGAAAAATACGTACCGTTTTGGGTGAGGCGGCGTGCCAGCGGGATGGTCGGGGGTGGCAGCGGCCAGGGAGTATGAACAAAGCGGGACCGAAGCTGAGTACACCCCTGGAAAGAAAAAAAAACATCAACAACCCGACCCAATTATTGACGTGGGCATGAGATGAAAATGTGTAGTGTTTTCAGGGATAACAGGTCATGTCGTGTTTCATATTTCGACATCGTTATTCGAATGGAAATGATGAGTAGGTTGGTATATTTATATCTCTATTTTGTAAACCTATTGGATTAATAACACATTATTTGTCTTTTATAAATACATACATATATACAATCACGCCTGTATCCCAGTTATTTGGTAGGCAGAGAGCAAAGTACACCACTTCGTATGATCCCTACATACTTCACTAGCTTCCTCAACATTCATACATCTTCTCATACAGGCGCGTCTATTTCGGAGACTGCGAATTTGTCCCTTCCTGGGAAGATCACCTATTTGATCGATAAACGTGCCTTGGTCGACCACGTAATCCAATAACATTTAAAAATAATTGTAATTTAAGTACTTAGTGCTAAAAAATGTGGTTACGAAACAACCGAAAACTAAGACAATTCAAAGTCAAAATCATTTATTTCATGTAAATCTTTATCGATAGTTAGGAACAAAGTTTAACAATGAGGTCATAGAGTGCGTTTGGTTAGGCAGTTATTCATTAACATAAGAATGACAAATATTTATTATACCTCGATATCAGATTTAGAACTTAAACGTGATGGAATGGAAATCTTAATATGAAAAATACTACCGAACCGAACACACACTACATAACCAACTAGTGTAAGACTAGGTGGTTAGCTGTAATTTGCATTACGAGTCCTCACTGCTTTATTGTCAAATCACCTTTCGTAATCATGACTTGAAAGCATGATGGGGCCTTAGCACAAAAATATTAAGTATTCCCTGATAAAGGGTGAACCCACAGACTATCACCAAAATTTTAGTAGTTTGTCAGTTTCTTTTTTATCTATATGGGTGGTTGGCCTATTGCACAAGAACTGATAGTGACGTCATCGCGTCTAAACGTACGCCGCGCCGTTATACACAAGAATAAAAATATCTTTTTTATGTCGCTAATTGTCTTTAGAAAAAATAGTATGAACAAAGCTATCGTTTTGTGGTACCACCGGTCGGCGTTTAGTTATGCGTACAACTGCATTATCTGAGGCTCTACCATGGGTTTGCGCATTGTAGAAACGTAACGTATTCATTTACGTATACGTGAGCAACAACCAATAGGATCACTTTATTTTTGGTAACAGGATTAAATAAAGCGATCTTATTGGTTGTTGCTCGCGTATACGAAAATGAATACGTTACGTTTCTACAATGCAAAAACCCATGGTAGAGCCTCTGTAGCCGTTACTATCAGTTCTCGTGAAGTAAGTTGGACCACATTGTACCTAGAGTTGTGTTATAGATTTTATAGGTACTGGTTATAATGGAAAGTTAAAACCAGACCACACTCTAACTGCTTCAGGGTGGCAGTCTAGATGGTCTCAGGCGCCGGAAGGCACCGTATAGGTTTTATTTTTACCTTATGTTAAGCAAACCTAAAAAGTCCATGAATGGGATCGATCAAAACATTGTTGTTCAATAATATTAATCGCTCCCACTATAAATGCGAAAGAATTTATAGATGGGGCCTTACACAGCATCGATAGGCTCGATAAATCGACAAAATCGATACATATCGATTTGATTAATTTTATCGACTGTCAAACTATATCAATGTGGTTATGCTAAGCCCCATGATAAGAATTTAAAACATTAATAAAATAAATGGAGCTACTTTTATTTTTATTTCATTTTTTATTGTACTTTTTTATATACTTATATTATACTCTCTGGGGCTTAGCATAACCACATTGATATAGTTTGACAGTCGATAAAATGAACTTTATGAAAAAATCTATATGTATGTATGTATGTATCATCACGGGTCCCGAGACCGCCTAGACGGCCCCAGGGTACCCAGCGGAGGGGTTTTAATCCCACCTCGTCGTGGCCGATGGTATGAGTCTACACCGAACAAGTGGCTAGCTCGTCGCGATGTTTTTGAATAGACTCAATAACCCATCTATAAACAGTTTTACAAGTTGGTATAGTGAAACCGGGACTGACAGCTTAACGTGCTCTCCGAGGCACTATAGTGGTGTTGTCAAACAAATGTAAATTTTTATTAAATTAAAAACTCATTGGTACACACCGGGATTCGAACCAGGGACTTAAGTGTTTTTAAGTCCAAGGTCTAACCAACTTTTGTCGATTTTCTCGCGATGCTGTTGTGCTAAGACCCTCTGTTAGGTACTATTATAAACTTTTCCTGTATTAGGGTCATTAATGTATCCTGTAAAGATATATAAATAATAAATACAAAAGATAGTAGAAATATTTCATTCAAAGCACGTCGTATTATCACTTATCCTCGAACATAAAAACAAAGCAATATCAATAAAGCCCTCATCTGAAAGTTTTTCAGGGTGTTAACGCGTGAAAACATGTAAATCCAAATTGACATGTAAAGAAATAACCAAATCCAGACGGAAATCGATAAATACGAAAACGAAAAGGAATGAGTTTCTCTTCGAAAACGTATGTCAAAGTATTTTCATAAGAATGAGCGCTGTCTAAAATTTTGGAATAAATGCATGATAATAAATGTCATAATTTTTATTTACTATATTTTTACACTTGTAGGTTCATAAAAACTTATTGAGTCCCTTTTTAGCAAAAAAATAAATATGTGTAAAAGAGATAAAACCTTATAAGGCTTCCATAACAATCGATATTATCGCTTATATAGTTGAAGGATTCAATTTTTTTTTTAAATAAAGCTTTAGAGTATAAAAATAAAATAAATAGACCATATCACACTTTATACGTCTATTCATAATAATATCTTAGAAACTGTTTCACTAAACGTTATTTATGTGACATCTGACAATATTTAATAGCTATTTCGGAGCTTAGTATCTTTGTGGATAAAACTACTACATACTAGTCATGACATTTACACTTATTGTGCTGTCGATTAGGTAGCATTTATTAATTTAAAAAATGACTACGCGTATAATAAAAATATTAAAAAATGTAAGCAGGCCAATAAAGTAATCAGCAACAAAGACGAAATTCGCGAAATCCCGGTGTGCTAGCTGCACGTTTCGTAGCTGCACACACTTAGAGAGACTACCAATGGAATGTAGTAGAAATCGATGTAGTAGTCTCCTAAAAACAATTAGCCAGTACCAGGCGCATAGAAGAGTGTAGGTGCTATTCAATTTTGATTACTGTATGCGGCAAGTACCTTGATTGATATACACCTATCTACTGATCCAGGCAGGTCTGTGGTCATTGGAGTGCTTCCGATGTGAAACCAGGCTGATGCAGGAATGCCGTACACATTCGTATTCATAGTGCGCGGGTCGTTGCACATCATCATCCAATATTTACAATTTGACCCAAATCCAAATAATCTGCCATGTATCGGGAGATCGAAGTCAATCTACTGGTTTATACTCTAGATAGAATACAATTCTAGCCAGTACTAGGCGCACAGAAGAATATAAGTGGTGTTTGATTTTGAATACTGCATGCGGCAAGTACCATGATGTTATATCATGGTATTTGCCGCATGCAGTTTACTTATAATACATATTTGGGGCATAGCTATGGTCTGTTGGGTTGGTCGCCTTGGTGGCACTTTCGCAGGGCAGTCATTGATTGACAGGACAATGGAACCAGCTAACCATCTAGTCTTAAACTGGTTGGTTAGGTAGCGTATGTTCGATTTGGTTGTTTTTTATTTCTCCCGCAAGGGCAATAGTTTAATAGTTCGCGATCTGTTTATTTTTTATTATATTTTCAAAATTCGTCTGTGGAAGGAATGGCGACCTGGCCAAGTTCATGGACCTTAATATACTTTTTTTTTTGACTATTCATAAATGCCTGTAAAGGTTTACATGAAATAAATATTTTTGACTTTTGACATTGATTTATTATTTTATTTGACACGCCTATCTACTGATCCAGGCAGGTCTGTGGTCATTGGAGTGCTTCCGATGTGAAACCAGGCTGATGTAGGAATGCCGTACATGTTCGTATTCATAGTGCGCGGGTCGTTGCACCTCATCATCCAATATTTACAATCTGACCCAAATCCAAAGCGGCTATCTGCCAAATGAATCTGTCACGTATCGAGAGATCAATGTTACACTGGTACGTTAATCTATCACTAGTCTCTGCTCGGAGAATTCAATTCAATCGTAGGTACCTAAGTTGTTAAGGCGATATTTTTGTTATTAATAATGAATAATTGAAGAAAACGCTACCCAATAACAAAAATAAGAATAAATACTATATTAAGAACCTCCTTCGTATACTAGTGATTGCGACTTTGACGTTATATCCGGAGGTCGTGGGTTCGATTCACATCCATGGCAAAAAATATTAATACGTTTTTATGTACAGAACATGATGGTCTGGTTGTTTATAAAATATGAAATCGTTGTTTCTGGTACACATAGCACAAGCCTAGAGCTTAGTTTCCTACCTCTACCCTGTCTTCCGTGATAGCCGACGCTGTATTACAGGAACCAGTATCTTCCCAGGTGTGGATACAAAGATTTTGCTTTATGTAAATCTATTTGATAAACATAAATGTTGTAATCTAAAAAAAAAAAAAAAATTTGGAATAAACTAATTAGTAGAAAACAAACAAAATTTATAAGGTATAAACTTATGTCAATTTATTTGTGTGGTTATGTGGTTATGCACCTGAATCAAAATTTAAGTAAAAAAAAAATGTTATAATATCATTATTAATAAAATTTGCTTAAATTTTTTCGCTACAATCTCTAAAATTGTCACGATTTATATTATTATTTACCAATTTTTATACATAAACAATATAAAAAAACTAAAATGAATCCTTTTTTTTTATTAATGCTCTTTTTAATTCTTCTTTTAACTGTAGTACATAAAAAACAAACAATTCTCATAAAATTATTGACAAACAAAAAGAACATTCGCCTGCACCGCCCACTGAATTTAATATTGCCTACCCACGCAATAAATAAACCATATATAACAAAAATCAACAAAGAAACAAAACATAAATTACCAGTTTGTATTAAAAAAATAACAAACTCAACTCGCATTCTTACGTAAATTGCATTCCAGCTTTTTCACGGCAAACGTTAGACAATGATGTTTTTTTTTCTCTCCGTCAGGACGGGAACAATGCCTTTAGCTGGTTACTAGACCGTAGGGGGAGGGGATGAAAGGAAGGGGGTAGAACATTTCAGAACTTGGCATATGAGGCACAACCACTTTTGTTTTGCCGCGGAAACCGTTTCAGTAGTGAACTTTTTAGCATTCACTGTTGTTTCAGTTTTTTTATTTTATTATTCTCTGGCGCACTTTGGCTCACTAAGTAGCTGTTTGAAATGCGTGGTTTTTCTAGTAATAGCTTTAATAATTACAACAATGTATACCAATGAGTTTTTAATTTAAAAACTTATGTACATTTGTTTGACAACACCACTATAGTGCCTCGGAGAGCACGTTAAGCTGTCGGTCCCGGTTTCACTATACCAACTTGCGAAACTGTTATAGATGGGTTATTGAGTCTATTCAAAACATAGCGACGAGCTAGCCACTTGTTCGGTGTTGACTCATACCATCGGCTACGACGAGGTGGGATTAAAACCCCTCCGCTGGGTACTCTAGGGCCGTCTAGGCAGTCTCGGGCGCCGTAAGGCACCCGTGATGATATGTATATTCAAAACATCGCGACGAGCTAGCCACTTGTTCTGTGTAGACTCATACCATCGGCTACGACGAGGTGGGATTAAAACCCCTCCGCTGGGTACCCTGGGGCCGTCTAGGCGGTCTCGGGCGCCGTAAGGCACCCGTGATGATATGTATATTCAAAACATCGCGACGAGCTAGCCACTTGTTCGGTGTAGACTCATACCATCGGCTACGACGAGGTGGGAATAAAACCCCTCCGCTGGGTACCCTGGGGCCGTCTAGGCGGTCTCGGGCGCCGTAAGGCACCCGTGATGATATGTATGGATGTGTAATTACAACAAGTAACAAAGCAAACTCAGAATAGGAGTGCCATATTCTCTAGATGTAAATTCTCTTAAGGACGATACATTCGTAATCGCGAAGTCTGCGTTCTTCATACAAAATGAGCTTTCGCACTATTAATATTCCAGTATTACTGTTTGTCGCAATATTAAAATAATATTTTTGTCGGTCATTATATTAATTAATGTTTTTATGTTTGGTATTTTTTTATTAGAAAAATACTCTACTGACAACTACTGTTTGTCACAATATTAAAATAATATTTTTGTCGATCATTATATTAATTAATCTTTGAAAAATACTCTTTTAATATAATTTATGCGTACAATTACCCAATTAAAAATAATGATTGAACTTTGACTAACTGCCTAGATGTAATATTGGAAGTACGTTTATACGTATGGGCGTCAAGGGGACTGAAGAGCCCTTAAAAAAAAAACTTTAAACTTTAACTTATTTAATATAATTTTACTCACTTCGTAATATAATCATGCTCGCTTTATGAAAATTAAACTATTATGATTCTATTATAATGCGATTGTGATATGATTAATCTAAAGGGGCTTATGACCTCAAAATCCTCCAAATTGACCCAAAATGTACAAAATATATGACAAATATTTGCAAAAGCCCCGAGGGGCAATTTATCTAGGCGGTCTCCGACGGACGTCCATAAGGCACCCTTGATATTTTTTGCACATTGTTTTCTGCTAACCATCAGGTAAAATAGAGATTTTATAGACACAACGTCTAAAAAGAAAATCTTATAAATAGGTATCTAATATTTACCTAATATACCAACTTAAGTTCCTATGGAAATCATATTTATTAAACGTAAGAATTATTCAGAGCGACAAAAAATAAAATTCTTATAACTTAAAATCTCGAAAATCGCGTGTTGTTGACGTTTGACATCGTCATTAATAAACCAATCACATTTCCTAACAGCCAATTTCCTATGTCGGTACAAAAAATATTTTACAGGGTGGAAACGTTCAGTCGCTAGCGAATACTAGCGCTTATTAATTTCAAAAGTAAAGTCGGAACCACAAGTCCATTAGCGATGCGTTTCTGTAGCACACTTCTGACAAACTACTAATATGTCTTCATTTTTATTTTCAGTTTTAGTCGCAGCACTTGATGGTCCTGACTCTAAATACATACATATCATCACGGGTGCCTTACGGCGCGGAGGGATTTTAATTCCACCTAGTCGTAGCCGATGGTATGAGTCTACACCGATCAAGTGGCTAGCTCGTCGCGATGTTTTGAATAGACTCAATAACCCATCTATAAACAGTTCCACAAGTTGGTATAGTGAAACCGGGACCGACAGCTTAACGTGCTCTCCGAGGCACTATAGTGGTGTTGTCAAACAAATGTACATATTTTTTTTATTTAAAAACTCATTGGTACACACCGGGATTCGAATGAATGAATAAAAAGTTATTTATGACACCAAAGCTTAATACTATTGTACATAGGCGAGCTTAATGCCTTAGGCATTATCTACCAGCAATCAAAAACAGGCAGAGTGCTAATTAATGCAATATATAATAACCAAGAACCTCAAGTGTTTTTAAGTCCAACCTAACCTAACCAACTCGGCCACCTGACTCTACATTGCATAATAAAACGATACTTATGAAGTACTTTAAAAAAAAACGAAGAATACCTCCATAAAAGTTAGTGATCACTGCACAACTGATAACAAGGTTAAGCAGAAGACAACAAGGATGGACCTGGGATGGACCCTTCATAGAACGAGGCTCTACCATTACAATTACATATAAGTAGTAATAATATAAGCGGGGGTTGTGCACTTATCAGGTACCTACAGGATTTACGTTTTAAACAAAATATATTATACCTACAGCAGTTTTATAATAGATGTTAAAAATACTTAAATCTAAATATAATATTTAATAACAAAAGAATTGAAGAGTGCAGCAATACCACCTTTCTTGGAATAGTAATAGATAATTAATGCTCATGGAAACCACATATCCAAAAAAAAATGTACAAAAATAAACAGGGGGGTAACCACCGATACCGTGAGTTCTCGTTCGATTTGAGATCAAAAATGACGTCATTTCATACAAATCATATTTACAACTTCATAATATTATAAATATTTTTTTGTAATTAATTAGGTACTCAAACTAGTTACGCAGTGGTTAATTCAAATAACGATGTTTCACTTTTCGTAGTACTAAAAACATCGTTCTCGATCTCTACTCGAACGAGATCTCATGGTATCGGAGTCGGTGCTGATTTGTCTATCCATTATGGAGACTAATTAAAATAGCAAGTCAAAAAACTGCTCTACAAGCATACGATGGATACGTTGTGTCCAATATAAGATATCTACGCAATAATTATATGGGGAAACTCAGTAATGGTTAATAGAGTTTTCATAGCACAGAAGCAGTGTATACGGGCGATATGTGATGTTTCCCATACAACTTCTTGTAAACCTCTATTCATTCAACTAAAATTGTTAACGGTTCCTAGTATTTACATATACGAATGCTGTGTTTTTGTAAAGCTACACCCAGAACTATAATATGATGCATATATGATGGCAATAAAGGTAAAACCACATTCCGGATAATCTAAAGGATCTTCCGTTGAAAAGGTTTAAAATAAATATAATAAATTTACTCCTAAATAAGCTCTACTATGCGGTCAATAACTTTATGAATGATAAAATATAAATCTTCCCTATTATTATTTTGAATGACATGTTATTGTTTGTAATATATTTTTATGATTATATTGTAATACCTAACCTAATTTAATCATGTTTTGACATAATCTCTAATTACATTTCTACTTACTATCAATTTAATAATAAATTGACATTATTTTAGTAGGCTTATTATAATAGAGGACATTACTATGTAATCTAATATTTTTTTATTTGAAATTGTATTTTAAAATGATTAATTTAGCAAATATAACTTGACATTTTATTTAACATTTTATTGTAATTTTAATCAATTGTTATTAATTTTTAATGTTTTATATTTTTTGTTTCATTTAACGTAGTATTGATTAATTCATTTGAAATTATATTTTAAAATGATTAATTTAGCAAACATAACTTGACATTTTATTTAACATTTTATTATAATTTTATGGTCACATAATTTTAATCAATTGTTATTGATTTTTAATGTTTTATATTTTTTGTTTTATTTAAAGTAATAATGATTTGGTAATATCAATGTTGCCTGTTTGTGATGATAAAGCAACAATAGATTTTATTTCATCTTCTGCGCTTTAGATTAGTCCTATTAGATTTTCTTGTTCTAATGTGGTTATTTATTTGTTGTGTTGAAATGTTACGGGTTTTTATGATTTGAATGTATAATAGATGATATGCAGTTATAATGTTAAGGATTGAAATTATATTTTGCACACCACATGTTGGTAGAATATGTAGAACTAATTATTCCAATGTAACAACTTTTGTAAACCATATTCTGGCAAATAAAGAATTTATTATTATTATTATTATACAAAACTTAAAGTAGCGTGTCCCAACTGGGCACAAGATACTTGGACTCATTGCTGCTCCCCACAATGAAAACAGAACTCTTTAACAGGAACAGTTATCCTATGTCAGTTAGATTATATAATAAATTACCAAAAATAATTGACAGCCTCCATAGACTAGTGGTTGCGCCTTTGGCGTTGTATCCGGAGGTCGTGGGTTCGATTATCCCATGGTAAAAAATATTAGTACGTTTTTTCTGTACAGATTGTCATGGTCTGGGTGTTTATAAATTATATCGTTGCTTCTGGTACACATAGTACAAGCCTAGAGCTTAGTTTGTGACTAGAGCAATATGTGTAATTTGTCCTACATATAAAAATAAAACTAAAATATCTACCACTAAAAATATTTAAAAGGAAACTGTATAGTTGGTTAACATCAAGTTGCTTTTACTCAGTAAAAAAATACTTATTTTACTAAAAACTATTAAGTAATGGACTTATTCTATAAATATAATAATATGAGTTTGATTGGAAATGACATTGTAACATGTATTAATCTATGAAATTGTCAATCAGTTCAAATTATAAATTAAATTGTAAACCACATTATTTTGCATGGCTAGTAGGCTAATTCTGTAGACACAACTTATATTCTACCATCTTGTAAACTCGAAATTACTGCAAATAAATAATTTCATTTCATTACACTATTACAAGTAAAAACTCGGAAGTAGCAACCCTGAGTTACCGCGAAACAAAAATAATTCTATCAATTTACAAAAAATATTGCAGAGCGCTATTTGACACAGGTCCGTCTAGCACAGTGGTTCCCAAACTTTTTTGGATCATAGACCACTTTCAAAATTTTGCTGGATCCGATGGACCCCAAGCTACCTTACCACCGATTTCCAAATCTCGAAAAAAAAAAAAGAAGATGTCTATCTTGGAAACTTGCGTTGTATCTGAGTTTCAACGTCGAATTAACAGTTTTCGTATACTTCCTATAACTCTGTGGTTGTGTACCTATATTTGCGAGCCTATAACGGACAAATTCTGTACTAAATAATGACATTCAACACCTTGTTATCAGAATTGCAAATAAATGAATTTTCTTTCTTTCTTTCTTTCTTTCTTTCGAAAAAAAAGGATTGATTGCTTGATAGGGTTAATTATTTGATAATAAAATCGTTTAAACAAAGGTCATTGGGAAAATCTGACCCGGTCAGTGAAACACTCCATACAATAACCAAACTAGATGCTAATCGTCAAGTTGTAGCCCACTTTTAATTTTCTGTAATTTTCTTTTTTTAAACCGTGGGTGTAAAATGCAACCGATTAATGAAAAATCTATATTTTTGTTCAAGATATGCTTACACAATACCCATTATATGTTAAGTAATTATTATTATTACGGTATTCTGCTAGTAACTACTACAGGGTTTGCAGTAAGTATATGATGTTATCTCTCTCGCATATTAGCCAGGTAAAAACAGGTTCTTTGAACGTTGTTGCGCCCGTGCAACAATTTTCACATGAATTTTCTTTGCAAAATTTTCTTTCTTTGAGAAAATTCAGGCAACATCATAGACTTTACTGCAAACCCAGTCCTTCCCTTGTTACTTATCGTTGCGATCTGTGCGTTCTTTGAGTTTATTGTTCTTATCGATTACTTTAGGAGTGTCTACTGGTTTTATTGTTTGCTTTTGGATTGGATTTCGTTAAAATGGCGCTTCAGTATGTTGTAAAATGAATAAAAACAATAATTAATAGATATGATTATGAACGAAACTAAAAAATATATAAATAAAAAATAAAATAAGATTTTTATTTTTTCGCCTAGACAGACAGTACCCACAATAATGCAACCCTTACTACCGTAAACTAGATACATTTATCTATCTTTCTCACCTAATTTTATTTCTGTACATCGTGAGTGTGGATTTCATACTATGGCGCCCAATGACCTTTTCAATTAAATTTTAATTGATTGTGCGAGTGGATGTCGAAAAAGTTGGACATTCATGGTCTTAGTTACACACGGTTCTCATAATTACTATGCCGTGCTCCAAATATATTTAAAAAAAAGAGATAGTAAAGAAGAAACTCCTTTATTTTTTTAATCTATAACGTGTCCCTAATTGGTTTATTACCAGTTACAACGTTATTTACGTAAACAATACGGGTTGTACGTGCTGGGTGTCCAGGGGTCTTCAATTTAGTTCGCAAGAGATTTGTGGACGTGTTGCGAATGGCGTTACTAGATAAGGAAAAACGAGTAAATAACTTTTGCTACATTAAAAAAACTATATAGAAACCGCAAGAGACTAAATTTGTTGGCAATGTTATGGGACTTAAATAATTGTTATTTTCACATAAAGTCCATTACAGTCATCTTAGCGTTTTTCGGAAAATGGTAACTTTGTATCTACCTGATATTAAGCAGACCTACAAAGTCAATGAATGAAAGTCTTACAATAAAGTCAAAATAATGGATATTAAGGGCTGATTTTTCAAGCGCCCGCCGTATGAAGTTGTTACGGGTAATTTTTTTTTTTTTTTTGACTGACTAATGCAGATAGCATTGAGGGGCATTATCTGTTTCCAACGGTGGCGTAGCTGCTTGAGTCGCTGGCTTTATCTGGAGATTGAAAATACACCCCCTAAATAATTCATTTTTTTTTTTTTATAATTATAGGATCTCGGCATGTGACCCTACATATACCTGATCAAAAGCAGTATGCAGGTCCAAGAATGAATAGAACCAGCACTTAGAACTGTGTTGTAAGAGCTGGTTTCATCCATTATGCCGGCTTAAGATGCCTATTCACGCTTCGTTTAAAAGACTCAAGATTATAGGATGGAGGAAACACGCAAGCAGGTAGAGCATGTGCAAATGTGAAATTTTAATACTGCGACAGATGTACTAATTACGAAATCTTTTAGTGCGGGTTGGTACATCGGCCACAGAATGCACATGCATTCTTGTACCTGCTCGTGAGGTTGTGTAACGAAAAGGGAAAAGGGATTTAATAGTTCTTCAGAGCACTGTTCATGGTAAAAGTGGGAAAATACGCTCAACACGACACTACATTTCTGCGAAGCTGCAGTGGTTCTAAGGTGTTAGTGAGCTCTTTGTCACCAATAATACGAGATGCACGCTTCTGCAGACCATCGAGGGCATGCAGCAAATATTTGGCCAATCCACCCCAAAGGTCCAAACAATATTCCACACACGGATCTGGGCTTTATAGGTTAGATACCTGAGCCCTGGGGCCTTATTCCGAGTTTGCAACCGCTAATCACGACAAGACGTTGCGCAAACTATAAATATGGAAATATAAGCTCTATTTCAATGGTTATATAGTATGTATTAGGTTGGCTATTATAATGCCGTCATCTTGAAATACACGAATTCTTCGCAAGTTTGATCATGTATGGAGCATTGGAATTTCAACTTTATAATTAACAGGATAGAACTTACATTTTAATACCCGTACTTTACGCAAAATGCGCGACGGTGAACGTGTCAAAACTCGGAATAAAGGCCCGAAATACCGTCGCACCTTGTTAAGAACACCGAGCTTTTTACTTGCGGTCTTGGCAATGTTCTCGATGTAATTGCAGTGATTTAAGTCAATTATAGGAGAATATTCAGAATTCGTGGTAATGGTAATTGAGTGCTCTAAAGAGAGGGAAAATGGGAAAACGGTGTCTTTTTTGTTGTCAGGCCTGGGTTTTTTGTGCATTGAATTGGACCAAATTATAACAACCACAATTTAAAACTTTGTTTAGGGTTAGGACCAGTTCATTCACCAAAGAACTCCTATACTCCTCTGTTTCGACGCGGCTAGTGGGATGATAAGCTAAGTATCGCCCGTGAATGGTTCTGTCGTCTGCATAGCAATAAGTATTGCCCAATGACAACATTATTTCTTATCTTTGATATGCAAGAATAGCGTCGGCGACAGCACTGATCCCTGGGGTACTCCCGCGTTCATGGGTTCTCGGCCATACCATCAACAATGACTCTTATAGCCCGATCTAAAAGGGAAGAAGAGATCCAGACGCAAAGTCGCTTCGAAAATCCGTAAGCTGGCAACTTAGAGAGTAAAGCTTTATACCACACCCGGTCTTTGAGATATCCAGACCGACTACCAAGGCTTCCCCATTCTGGTCCATTCAGATATGGACCAGCATGCTGGTTCTCATCCTCGATATGTGTAATATATGCTAGAAGATTGTGTAATAGAACCCGTTGACCTCTTCCTACGAAACCCGTTCTGGTGATCGTTTATAATAGAGTGAACTTAAAATGTTACTTAAAATTTTAGTTATTAAATTTATATATTCTATATATGGGGAAGCCAAACATTATTTTCATTTGCGATACATGATTTCATGAAGAAAGTTGTTCGATTTGATCTGTAGAAAATCATATAAGCCCAAAGTACAACCTTTTAAAGTCACAATGTATAAACCTACCAGAAACAATAATACCTACTACATAATATATTTTATAACACCAAATAATAATAAATAAACCATTACTATTTTTATGTACATTCGAGAAAACTATTATAGTATTTTAAATACTATTTGTAGGAAAATACGAAGTAAATTTGTTACTCACTAAAATAAATTTTAAATCGTCAAAACAAATTGCGCATGTAAGTAATGATAGGGTTTATATATATCACATTAAATAAAATATGCCAGAATTTGTCGATTATGTACAAATTTATTATAATCGATCGCAACACAATGTATAAAATCTTAGTTTCGTTCAGCTTGTTTTGTTTACATAGAAGACAATTAACGAAGAGGAATTTTGAAATATATTGCTCTCTTTCGCACGGTTTTAATCGATATTTGTTCTAATTAACTTATACATCGATACCTTTCTATATTTTTTTATACTCATCGGTAAATAAGGAATTGAGTAGAAATCATGTGTAAGACCGGAAGGGACTGTAGGGAGGAAAAAGAGGGAGATATTCCGGAACTTCGGCCAGAGGCTTAGGGGGTATATCTCTAGCTACCAGGGGGGTGACCGCCGACTCCGATACCGTGAGTTCTTGTTCGAGTTGAGATCAAAAATGACCTCATTATATATAAATGATATTTACAAAATTCATAATATTATATATAATATGTAAGTATATATAATTAAAGTATATATTATATGTAGGTCTCAGTATTGCTAGAGCCAGAAAAGGATTATCAACAAATGAAAGACTAACTACTATTGTAAAGAAGAGACAACTCAATAAAACTCAAATTAAACCTTTCTCAATCCTAGACAAAGCACAAGACTAGAAAATATTTATGGATACATTCAAAACACCTTACAAAATTCCAGACGAACTAGCAGTTTCAGCCTATAGACCAGACATACTGTTGTACTCTCACTTTTACAAACGCGCATACACCCGCAATCACACACACCACACAAAATTACACACACCACATACACCACACACACCACATACATCAAATACACCACATTCACCACACACACCACATACACCACACACAATCACATAGGCATATTTTATACACTTTAATGTAATTAAAAATAAACTCTGTTAACAATAATTCTATTGGTTAAGTAATTTTAATGTTTATATTTTTGTACTTGATAAGAAAATCAGCTATGGAAGAGTGAGGTCATTTGACACAAGTGTTAATTTACTTAAAAAATGACCTCAATCACAGTAAAGAAATGTATAATTTGGAAAGAAATAAACATTTTATTTATTTATTATTATTATTACTCTCGGTACTTGAAGAAAGTAATACTTATAAAACTCACTGTTCTGTGGGAATCAAACATTCCTAAGGGCCACAACATCAAGGCGAACAAATATTTTGATCTCACAAACGAAATTACTAGAAACGGATTAAAACTTTATGCAGTGGAAGTTGGTGCAAGAGGAATTCCAGCAAGGTCTTTGCATCGTCTATTGAAGGATCTTGGCCTTCCAAGATCAGCCGTCGGAACTTTTATGAAGCGTGTTTCCAAGGTGGGGTTAACAGGATCATATAGTATTTGGTTGAGTAGAGAGGGTGGTGAACATAGTGCAGGTGAGAGTTCAAAAGGCCTTTAAACCTACTTCGCGGTCTCAAGTCCGGGAACGCTGCAGTTCATTCCTCTGCCTTCCAGCCACGCGATGGACGCGGCACCCGCACAGTGAAGCCATGGATAGCTAAGAACATTGTATCTCGCTTTTGTAATTAATTAGGTACTCAAACAGGTATGCATGGCCAATTAAAATAATGATGTTTCACTTTTCGTAGTACCAAAAACATAGTTCTCGATCTAAACTCGAACGAGATCTCACAGTATCGGAGTCGGTAGTTACCCTACATGTCATTGCTAGAGCTGGCCATTGAACGTGTAAACTTTGTTATAAAAATTAGAACCCTTACCTAATACTTTATAGGATTTAACGAGCTTCATGTGATTAATGGCAAACTTTTAGATATTATTAGTCAAGTGACCTAATCGTGTTTCGGGTTTAGTTTTTATTTATTTATTGGAGCTTGTATTTACCTCATGGTAAGCAGACCTACAAAGTCTATGAATGGGGTCGATCAATCTATCAAGTTTGACAAAACTTCCCGTGTCATCAAAATCACTAAGGTTGAGTGAAGTGTAAATGTCACTCACTACAAAAGGGAAAATTAATATTATTTTAAATAAAATATAATATATTAAAATTATTAGTTTTAGTTTGTGGGTTCATCGGTTTTTAGGAGATTACTGCATTGATTTCTTGTCTAGGTTTTAGTCTCATTTCAGGGTGCGGTTACGAAATGGGATGAATTGACGATAAGGTAGCGAGTACCTATATTAAAATATACTCGTAATGCAATTTGTCGCCACCCATTTTGTAATCGCATAATTTAGCCGTCATAGTGGGAGCGATCAATTTTGTTTAAGAACCATTATTGATCCCCATTCATGGACTTTGTAGGTCTGCTCACCACCAGGTAGCTACAAAGTTAGATGCCGTGCGCTAATAAAAAATAAAAAAAACTTATTGTTTTTAACGTGCAAATAATTTTTAACCATAGGGTGGTAGACGGCATTTATGGCCGACTGTACATCAATCCCTTACAAATTTGTTCTTTACACTATTTTCCAATCCAATAACCACAGAACAGTAAACAAAATTAGTCAGTAAGTTGGAAGATTCGGCAAATAACTCCTAGTCCATCCGTCAATGAGGTTCTATAAAATTCAGAGGCACAATCGTATATTTAGGCGACTGGTCTCGTTACCAAGAGGTAAAGTTTGTAAGTTTGTGGAGTGGTAAGGGGGGCCTTACAATCTCACAAACTTTACCTCTTTATTGTATTAGATATATAAGTATAAGTAAGCATATAAAAATTGTAGTGTAAGTTAGTCACCAAGATTATACTTAGTATACATAGTATTTTTTATACATTAGGTAAGAGGAAGGCGTCTTTTACTTCGCTAGGCCAACCGACCGGTCGTTACCACAGTCCATACAGACCCAAAAACCGTCAAGTGACCTAGTTATATTTTGGATTTAGCCTGTGGGTTCGCGGGTTTTTAGGAGACTACAGCATCAGTTTTGTTTTCAAGGACTCGTTTCCATGTGTGGCAGTTGATTTGACAAGAATAGGGAATATTAAAATAAATTCGTAATGCAAATTTTGTCGCTGCCCATTTTTAAATCGCATTATTTACCCGATATAGTGGGATTAGTGGGAGCGATCATGGAGACCGGGTCGGGAGATATTATTACTATTTTTGCCGCTTTATGAACAATATAAAATTATTTTGCGGTTAAAAGTTTAACTGGTATAAATACTTGTTGATTTGGAAATGGGTGTGTGTTTTTAACACAAATAATATAACAAAGTCGAGCCATGAAAAGTTTTTAATAAACTAGCTTACTCGGTAAAGTTCGTATCTTCGTCTAAAATAATGGCTTCATAGTTGTATGGACGAGAGGTCCTTGCCTTATTTACCACACTGGTGGAAGAATAGAAAAGAAGTCACACATAACAGATCAAATAAACAATCACAAAGTGTACCGTCATTTTACATACACGATTTTAAGTAATTTTAAGCGTTTAAATTTTTTGGACTTTCCCTATTATTTTTCCTTTCCAACCACCATTAAAGCAAACAATATTTATATTTATAATATTTTTTTACATATATACATATATATCATCACGGGTGCCTTACGGCGCCCGAGACCGCCTAGACGGCCCCAGGGTACCCAGCGGAGGGGTTTTAATCCCACCTCGTCGTAGCCGATGGTATGAGTCTACACCGAACAAGTGGCTAGCTGGTCGCGATGTTTTGAATAGACTCAATAACCCATCTATAAACAGTTTCACAAGTTGGTATAGTGAAACCGGGACCGACAGCTTAACGTGCTTTACGAGGCACTATAGTGGTGTTGTCAAACAAATGTACATATTTTTTTTAAATTAAAAACTCATTGGTATACACCGGGATTCGAACCAGGGACCTAAGCGTTTTTAAGTCCAAGGTCTAACCAACTCGGCCACCACGTATATTAATATTTTTTTTATATATATCTTCACGGGTGCCTTACGGCGCCCGAGACCGCCTAAACGGCCCCAGGGTACCCAGCGGAGGGGTTTTAATCCCACCTCGTCGTAGTCGATGGTATGAGTCTACACCGAACAAGTGGCTAGCTCGTCGCGATGTTTTGAATAGACTCAATAACCCATCTATAAACAGTTTCACAAGTTGGTATAGTGAAACCGGGACCGACAGCTTAACGTGCTTTACGAGGCACTATAGTGGTGTTGTCAAACAAATGTACATATTTTTTTTTAATTAAAAACTCATTGGTATACACCGGGATTCGAACCAGGGACCTAAGCGTTTTTAAGTCCAAGGTCTAACCAACTCGGCCACCACGTATATTAATATTTTTTTTATTTTAATAAAAAAATATTCAAATCAGCTTATTAGACTAACGAACTGCGTTTCATTTATATATATAATGTCAAAGTATGCATACTTTAAAGTCAAACATTTTAATTCCTTCACTTATTGCTCTAAATTTTCAATCTCATTGATCCATCCAATAAAATACATACATATTTGAACAGCATATTTACTCTAGACTACTGCCTCGGTCTATATTTAATAGAAACGAGGTCCGCAGTCAGAACATCTAAAGGTGACCTATTTACCTTCGATCACAATGATCTATCTAAAAATGAAAATCTTTTCTCAATTATTATCGATCCCAGACTATTAAGAGGGATGCTGTAGGTAAATTTTATTAATGTTTAATACTAAATTATCAAATTATATTGTTGTTAAGGGGTAAGCAGGAAGTGATAATAACGCACTATTAAGAGGACTATTAATCTAGGCATACTTGTTTAATCAACTTCCAAACTAAAACATACTATATTTCTCCTATTTAAGGTTATTATGTAAGGTATTTCCATGATGGCACGTTGTTAATAAAATTATTTTGTAATAAAAGATATAATTATTTTAAAAGAAGATACGAATTTACTATTTACTTAATTAACTTTCTGCAAGTTCTATAATAACTTAAAACAATCTTTCAGTACCCGCGCGATGTAGTTTTAGTAACTATATCGCACAAGGGTAGCGAAATAGTTAATAGTTATAAAAATATATAAATTATGTCTGCAAAATATATATATATATATATATATATATAACTTATGTCTGCAGTTGAATCCACTGCAGCGCTACGGTAATCTCAACTTTTCACGTTTAACGATTTAACGTTAGGTGAAAAGAGATCGATCGATGAAAAGAGAAAGAGAGCCGATCTTTGAGTGGAAAGTAGAGTGGGGTTATCCGTTTTTATATTATTACGAACTTTTGTGTAACCCAGCTTCTTGTCGTACTAATTTAAAACCTTAAAATTAGAACTTTATTGTTTTCATCGAATATCCTCTAAAAATCTTGGCTAAAGGTTACACACTTTCTCCCTTTAATTATTTTAAAAAAAAAACACAAATTTGTACAAAGGCGAGCTTAATTCCTTGGCATTTTCTAACCCTAAGCATATTTCATTCTCTCAATGGTTAGCTTTGAGAGAATAAAATATTCTTAGGGTGCAGAACATTTTCGAAAAAAAAATTGTAAATAATGATATCAATGATGCATCTTATCTTATCTTATTGGTTTTGGGGTTGACATCAGTCAAAAACACTTCGACCCTTTGGGATCTTTTGTGTGTTCCCCATTCCTATTATCCACACACCTCAGTATCGTCCCCAAATATGTTGTTGACATATTTAAGGACATCACCAAGGTCGATTAGCCTGTAGCTTTCTGGATCCGGATAAGCCTGTCCTAGGTATTTTATTCTTTGGATGGCCCTAGCGTCACAGTCGCACAGTAGGTGCCGCATGGATTCGGGCTCCTTACCACAGAATCTGCATGTGGGATCATCTCTTACTCCTATAGTATAGAGGTGTTTGTTGGTTGTATAGTGTCCTGAGAACACTCCCACCAGTAGCCTTATTTGACTTCTATTGAATTTCCATATCTTATCCAGGCCTATTGCCCTCATACCAATGAATTTCTTGGAATGTATAAGGCCTTGCTGCGTTAACCACCATCTTGTGTGTTTGTCCTCAGCAAACTTTTTTAAAGCATTAATGATTGTTATGTTGGGTATGCCTATAAATGGTTCAGGTCCAATTAAGGGAGTTTCCGAACCCATTTTAGCAAGTTGGTCTGCCTTTTCATTGCCTTCGATACCCATATGTCCCGGCACCCAGGCCAGTCTTACCCTGTTGTTCCTGCCGATTTTGTTCAACAGTTTAACACATTCCAAAACCAGCCCAGATCTGGTCTCATACGAGCTCAGAGCTTTAAGTGCTGCTTGGCTGTCGCTGAGAATATTTATGTTTTCTCCATGTGATCTCATGTCTAGGATCTTCTTTGCAGATACTATTATCGCATACAGTTCTGCTTGGAAAACTGTAGGGTAATGTCCCATGCTTACATGAATATCATGACCATTAGTATGTATTCCTGCACCCGTTCCTGACTGCATCTTTGATCCATCAGTATACCAGTTTTGACATTTACTGTCGGGTTTAGAACCATTTTCCCATTCGTCCCGTGACGGGAAATATGTTTTGTAGTTCCTTTTAAAGATTCGAATAGTCGAAATGTTGTCAGCGCACATTTCAAGAATCCTATCGAGATTGTTGTCAGTTTCCATCCTAGTGTGAATAGTTTGGGGCATATTTGGATACCACTCTTTATTATTCCGTAGTCGGTAAAGTGATTTCCTTGCCTCCATTTCTATTATCACGTGTAAAGGTTTAAGATTTAATAGTACCTCCATAGCTGCCGTCGGTGTTGTTTTAAAGGCACCTGAAATAGACATACATGCCAATCGTTGTAACTTAGCTAGGTCTTTTTTACAGATATCAAGCTTAGTCCGTGGCCACCACACAATACTTCCATATGTTAGTATCGGCGTTACCATGGTATTGTATATCCACTTCATTACTGTTGGTTTTAGTCCCCATGTTTTGCCATATGCCGATCGACACATAGCAAATACCCTTATTGCCCTTTTTATTAACATGTCAACATGTAGTTTCCATGTAAGGCTTTTATCTAGAGTAAGACCGAGATATTTTACGTCAGTGGACCATTGTAGTTCAGACCCGTATAACTTTAAAGAGATCAGTCCCGTTAGGTCTCTTTTCCTTGTGAACAGCAATGCTGAAGTTTTACTCGGGTTTATTGACAGATGTTGAGAGTTACACCATTCTTCAACAGTTCCCAGAGCCTTTTGTGCTACACTTATTGTTGTGCCTACAAATTTACCGTTTACCATTATAACTAGGTCATCAGCATATCCTACTGTATAATATGGGCCAACGTTTAGTTTTGTTAGAATTGAGTCTACAACAAGGCTCCACAGCAAAGGAGAAAGTACTCCACCCTGTGGACATCCTTTGGTTGTAGTTATCATCATTTCATCTCCGAGTAGTTGTGATATAACCATTCTACTCCTAAGCATATTTTGTATCCATCTACAAATGGTTGATTCTATGCCATGGTGTTTTAAGGCATTGTCAATGCCTTCAAAAGTTGTGCGATCAAATGCTCCTTCTATGTCTAAGAATATGCCTACGCATACCTCCTTGTTCTCTAAAGCCATCTCGGCTTTATGAACGACATGATGAAGCGCGGTTTCAGTTGACTTTCCTTGTTGATAGGCACATTGAAGTCTGTGAAGAGGTGTCCTTGTTAGTGGGCCCTCCCTAATGTGTCTATCCAGTATTTTTTCTAATATCTTTAATAAGAAAGATGATAGACTAATAGGTCTAAACGACTTGGGTTCTTCGTAGGTTACTTTACCTGGCTTCGGTATGAATACTACCTTAACCATCCTCCACTGCTTTGGTGTGTAACCAAATGCAATGGATGCTTTGAAGAGTCTGCTAATGTGGGAGTTTAGTATTGGCAGCCCCCTTTGTAGTAGAATGGGATATATTTCATCTGGACCCGGAGATTTATAAGGTTGGAAATTGCTCAGGGCCCATTTGATTTTATGTTCGTCTACTATTTTTTTCGCAGTTTCCCAGTCTCGTTTGGTGGTATGTACTGCCTGGTCGTTGACAGTGTTTAGGTTGTCTACCTTGTTGTTTGTGATAATCGATCCTGGAAAGTGTGTTTTAAACATAATTTCCAACGTACCCTTCCCAGTCTCCATTAGCTTACCGTTTTCGTCCTTTACCATCATAAGTGGGTTGGCTTTCGTAGTAGCCATTGCCTTTGTCAGTCTCATGATGCCGGGTATTGATTCTATCGATTCGCAATGGTTTTTCCATGCCTGTCTCTTAGCTTTCCGTACTGCTTTATTATACTCTGTTAATAAACGTGCATACTCACTAAAATCTTTTTTTGCTTTCGCGACATTGAATCAATGATGCATACTTAAAGTACTTAAATACTGAATGTAATATTTTATTATATTACATTATATTACGTAATTCATAAACATACATACCATACCAAACAAAATTGGCACGAGGATCACGCTTAAGCATTCAGATAATGAGATGTGAGCAAGCGTTTAAACACTCAAATCAAACTCTTGCTAATTTTATTGTAAATATATTAAAATCTAATTTGATTCACAACAGGACCCGCCTTAAAAAGACTTCCAGCACTCTATAAAATTAACTGATTTTGCTGAAACATTCATGAATCCATTAAAAGCTTAACGTTATTCCAAAAGCTAATTTAACATGTTGAATAGATAACTAGTTGTTTTTTTTTAGTTTTGTGCCTTAAAAATACCGATTATACCCTCAGCTTCAGGGTGCCCAGCGGAGGGATTAACCTGTCCTCATTTCGCCGGTAGTATTTGGAGGCAACACCTAACAAGTGGCGAGCTTGTTGTGGTGTTTATGATGGTATAGCCTCGATGTATAAAGCGGTCATCTCAAGTCCTGCCTTGTACCTTAAATATGAAAAAATGCTGTTCACTGAGAAGGGTACAAACCAAGAAAAAAATGGCAATATGGGTTATTACTTTAGATTTCATAAAAAAAATACTAAAATCTCTAAAAAAAATATGTGTACTTCCATAATAAAATGTAGAATAACTTAAAACAACTTAATATAAGTGGTAGCCGAGTTGGATAGACATTGGACTTAAAAACACTAAGGTCCCTGGTTCAAATCCCGGTGTGAACCAATTACTTTTTAATTAAAAACAATATTACATTTGTTTGACAACCCCACTATAGTGCCTCGGAGAGCACGTTAAGCAGTCGGTCCCGGTTTCACTATGCCAACTTGTGAAATATATGGGTTATTGAGTCTATTTAAAACATCGCGACGAACTAGCCACTTGATCGGTAGACTCATACCATCGGCTACGACGAGGTGGGATTAAAACCCCTCCGCAGGGTACCCTGGGGCCGTCTAAGCGGTCTTGGGCGCCGTAAGGCACCCGTGATGATATGTATGTATTTATTTATTTATTTTAAATTCTTTATTGCACAAAATTGTACATAGGCGAGCTTAATGCCTTAGGCATTTTCTACCAGCTAACCTTTGAGAGAGTGAAATATGCTTAGGGTGCGGAACTTTCGATAGAAGGATATACATATAATTTTAACAATGATGGATAACAATACTTAAACTACTTAAATAAATGAATCACTATTACTACATTTATTATATATTAATTTTTTTAAGATAAAAATGCAATGAAAAAAATCCTGGTGGCGGGACTCGAACCCACGAACCTCGCTATCGCGGCAAGGCGCTCAACCGCTGAGCCAACCAGGTTCCAGTCAGCCCTCACGAATTTTGTCATTGCTTGTTATCTACTTATACACAGACGCCCTCTATTAGCTTTCTTCTAATAACTCTTATACGAGTGAAGTCAGAAGTCCTAGTTTCTAATACTAGATGGCAGAGGAGTCTGTTTTTTGTTTTTACTTTTTTCAGTATTTTATATTTATGCATTTTTTATAAATTCCTTTATAGGATAATCTTATATTATTTTTTTAAAGATAAAAATGCAATGAAAAAAATCCTGGTGGCGGGACTCGAACCCACGAACCTCGCTATCGCGGCAAGGCGCTCAACCGCTGAGCCAACCAGGTTCCAGTCAGCCCTCACGAATTTTGTCATTGCTTGTTATCTACTTATACACAGACGCCCTCTATTAGCTTTCTTCTAATAACTCTTATACGAGTGAAGTCAGAAGTCCTAGTTTCTAATACTAGATGGCAGAGGAGTCTGTTTTTTGTTTTTACTTTTTTCAGTATTTTATATTTATGCATTTTTTATAAATTCCTTTATAGGATAGGGTTATATTAATTTTTTAAAGATAAAAATGCAATGAAAAAAATCCTGGTGGCGGGACTCGAACGATGAATTTATGTATTAACATACATACCATACCAAATAAAAATTGTCACGAGGATCTGGTTTAAGCGTTTAGATAATGAGCAGTGAGCAGCGTTTAAACACCCCGATGGAAGGGGCTGATCTTGTAGTCAGAGGAAGCAAATTCCACTGGCGAGCAGCTGACACCGTAAACGAATCTGAATATTTGGAAGAAACGTGTGACGGGATTTTTTGTAGAAGGTTATTGACAGATGAACGGAGGGGACGATCATGCGAATCACCAAGGAAAAGAAAACGAGTCTTAAGTTAAGAGGGAGTTTTAGGGTTTTATATAAAAAGGATAGCAGATCTACGAGACCGGATATTAAGCCACTGCGGCGGATCCACCTCCCCGATAGCTCGGCTGCGGAGGGAACACACCACAGAGCAAAGGCACGCGGAAACAACGCATGCCCTCGGATCGGGCGAGCGTGGCTGGTTCACAACCGCACGGGAAGCCTTGAAAAAGGCCGTTTGGGGCCTTCACAAAGGCCGTTCAGTCAGCAGCTGCAGGATGTTGATGGTGGTTGCAGGTGGGGGCCAGAAAGGAAACCAACGAGTGCACGAAACAAAATGCTACTCGGGTCCGGCTGCCGTATAGCGATGCGTCGCTTCTGCTGACTCGGTCCTCTTCCAATGCGGGTCCCGTGGATCTGGAGTGCGTCAAGTCCTCGGCTTCGGCGAACGACAACCTTGTCGTGTACTAGTAGCTCCTAGTAGCTTCTCTTGTGGTAGTGGATGTAAGAATGAATCCAAAGCCGAGAAAATGAAGACCCTTGTGGGCAAAGAATTACCCAAATGGGACCCCCGACCGGTGTGCGATTTTCGCCGCCGAATCCGCGACAATTCGGCGGCCCTATGCACCCTACATGTACCTGACAGCCAGTCTGTTGAATCCCTTTTGCTAAAATATTTATTTACAAAGATAGCCTATTGCCATACCTACATATTGGTATATAATACGTACATATTTACATAATACTCTGGCCGCTAGCGCAGTATAGCGGCCACAAACCTACCTAAGTTACCCGAATAGGTTAGGTCTCGGAGCCCTCCAGACGCATCGGGTCGTCGGGGGGACTCCGGGTGTATACCTCCCTAGAGGCCCTTAGGTCTAGACCCAGCTCACGTAGGTCTAGACAGCCTAAGTGTTTGGGCATTGATGCTACATGCATCCAATGCTTGGACCTAGAGAGTTGCCGACCAATCTAACGACGATTGGTATGGCGCCGGCCAACAATATTATTGTCGACAACTCCCTAGAGCCCTTAAATCACCCGAGGTACTGTTATACCACAATAACAGGACCTCGAGGGATTGCCCTTGTATGTGTTAGGATTTACTTGGGGAAAATTATGACACCAAGACATAATATTATTTATTATTCTTGCTGGGCTCAGAATCCAATTCGATTCTGCCCAGACCACTACCTTTTACATAGTAGGTCGTGGTGATACACATTACTTATAAGAATCATACCAGATTCATACAAAAAACACAATATTCATATAAGAAATTACACATTTTATAAAATTCTTATTATATACATAGTGGGGATACCAGTAGGGCTCATATGTATTTTAGGGGTGGGTAGCAACATCTGCCTACCCCTAAATACTATTTTATATACATTTAAACATAAATATTTGCAATATTTTGATAATAGATTTAGTTATTATAGTGCCACGCCCACTTATGCGATGAGCGTAGCGATTTACGTTGTAATGGGCTCTCAGATACCCACGCATTTTATTATTATTTTATGACTTTATTTCGACCTATTTTCATGTTTTTCAGCCGAAACTGAGTTTCCGCAACAGCCACCTTAACTGTTTGCGGTATTTGGTAACATGATAAAATTTACGCAGGCCGAAGACAAAACGTATGCACATATTAAGAAGGCGGTCAAGTTTATTAAGTAGATCTTCAGTGACATCCGGGTAGGAGACATCAGCGTAATCAATGATAGGGAGAAGCAGTGAATTGACCAACATGCGCTTTGACTTCAAAGGGATAAGACACTGAGACCGCTTTAGCGAATGCGTACTGGAGAAAATACGTTTACTGACATCAGCGACGTGATAATTCCAGGAAAGATCGATGTATGTATGTAATAACTTTAAAAAAAATACGTATTATTTGTTTAATTTTTATTATTCATTATTCTTTACTATACACTCATTAATTCTGTGAAAAGTTGTGTTAAATCCAACGTTCTGTTCGAATAGGATAAATTGGGCGAGGCTTATTGATTTGTCTATTTTTAACATATTATTGTAGGGCGTGGTGGCCGAGTTGGTTAGACCTCAGACTTTAAAAACATAATAGTAGGTCGCCGGTTCAAACCCCGGTGTGTACCAATATTTTTTTAATTATAAAAAGTACATTTGTATAATCACTTAATACTGAAAGAGCAGTGCCTCGGAGAGCACGTAAGATATCGGCCCCAGTTTCTCTATTCCAACTTGTGAAACTATTTATACATGGGTTACTGAAGGCTTCTACCATAGTGCCATACACCCAGAAGCAATAGTCACTAATATCCGTGCCTGATAATATATATTCGGTGGCAGAGTCCATTACTTAAAAAAAGCAGTAGTAAATACTGCTTTTTTAAAGTAATGGACCCACGAGTATAAAGCTCGGTGCGTGTATACCAATTATTTGACAATACCAAAATAGCGTCTTAAAGAGCACGTTAAGCTATCGGACCCAATTTCACTATACTGTAACCCCTACTATTTTGAACGCAGCTATGATGCTGGCCGGAGAAGCTGACCAGTAAATTGCTTACTGTGAAGTATAAAGAAATGTCACTAGAGGGAGCAGGTGTTATTATTCAAGTACCTACTAGGTTGGATAGGTTGGAATAGCAGCAAGTTGGCTGATTATTGTTTTGTATTAAATCAATATACCATGGGTTTGAAAATGGGACCTAAAAACTGTAGTGGTTTTAAACCAATATATATATCTATATACTCGAATATAAAAATGAATCCCTATTTCCCTTGGTCACGGCCTCACGCAGGAACGGCTGGACCGATTTCGCTAATTCTTTTTTTGTTATTATCTATTGTTATTGTCTAGAGAAGGTTCTTATGAAAGAAAAAAAGATAAATAAAAATGCGAGAAAGATTGGAAAATTTAAGAATACTTAACCACCATATTAAATGATTCATCATCATCTTCATGCCAGCCTTTCGCGCGTCCACTGCTGGACATAGGCCTCCCCCAAGGATCGCCACAACGACCGGTTCTGCGCTGCCTGTATCCATCGGCTTCCCGCGACCTTTTTCAGGTCGTCGGTCCATCTTGTGGGGGGCCTGCCTCTGCTGCGTCCTCCAGCACGCGGTCGCCACTCGATAACCTTAATGCCCCAACGGCCGTCCGTTCTGCGAGCTATGTGTCCTGCCCACTGCCACTTAAGTTTGGCGATTCTGGAGGCTATGTCGGTTACTTTGGTCCTATTGCGGATCTCATCGTTTCGGATACGATCCCGCAAGGAAACGCCGAGCATAGAGCGCTCCATCGCCCTTTGTGTGACTGTGAGCTTTTTCATAAGGCCCATAGTAAGCGACCACGTCTCTGATCCGTAAGTCATCACTGGCAACACACACTGCTCGAACACCTTGGTTTTTAAACACTGCGATCAACACTGAATGATTAACCTTATCGCTTTTGACAATTTAAACTTTTTTAATGTAACCTTATGGGCGTTTAACATAACATTGACATAATGCTTCAAAGAGGATGTAAAAAATAATAATTTCTTAGAGCAAAACACGATTAGTTCAGAGCTATCACGCCTAATATTATAAGTTCAACTTAATATGGAGTTTTGGTAAGTTTGGATAGACTAACATACACGTTACCAACATAACACGTAGTATTGAGAGCTTCCGTCGCGTGCGCTTCGTAAATAGTTTCGCAGACGAAGTTGCGCAGGTATAATGATAAAACTATAGTGTTATTATTTTTTCGGCTAGCGAATCACGCAGCCACGCAACCGTTGAAAACAGATAATGCCCCTCAGGCTCCCTGTATCAGTCGGTCAAAAAAAAGAAAAAATAGTGTTATTAAAAAAATATAGAGGTATATAAATGATATACTATATTTTCTTTTGGATGATTAATATAAAAAAATATACCAAAATTAATGGCTTTTTACTAAAAACAAGTTTAAGTCTAATTTTAAATAGGTAATGTAATGGCTTAATAAGAGTCGTTATAGTACACAATAAAGAAACGACCTTACATTATAGAAATTGTGCATCGTAATATAAAAATAAACCTTTGTAAGAATTAAACGGTTTTATCATTGCTAAAGGGCCACATGGCAAACGTTTTGAAAAACACAATCAACCTTTTAAAAAAGAAAAACAAAGGGCTACAAAAATGTCATCTAAAACTTAGGAAATAAAAAACATCAAAGTAAAATAAAAACGTATTGTTCACAGACTAATTATCTCTTACTAAAGATGAGAATAAAGCTCAAATAGGCAAGTGCGAGTAACAGTACGCTAACGAATCTAAATTAAAAAAGAAGGAAGCGTTTTTTTTTTTAAAGCGTCCTCTTCGCTAAGTAACCTATTCCTTCACTCTTAAAAGTCTTTTATTTATATTTACTCACTTCATGATTTTTTTAAATAAAGTAAATACTAAGTAGATAATTAATATTTTGTTGAGTTACATAATATATTTTTATTAAAGCAGGGAATGTAACTTTATGTCTATTATATGCTTACTTAATGGTAAGACCTATAAAGCCCGTAAATAATTTATATTATAACCTTATAACAGCGTGGTTTAGCAGGACTGATTACTGCGGATGCGATTACGAATTGGGCGGTTTTAATATACTCGCAGTTTTATAGTCAAATCAACTGCCCGTTTCATAACTGCACTCTAAAAGGAAGCTACCAAAAAATCTATGCAAAAGAGTCCTGAAAACCAATGAATGATAAAAACTAAAAATTACTACGTCAATTGACGGTTTTGGCATTTGTATGGGTGGTGGTAACAAAACCGGTCATCAGCATGCAGCGAAGTTATAAAGACCTTCATAACCCAAATAATCAAAAACGGTAATTTTGAAAAATTCCCATACAGAATTCGTGAGGATATATTTTGTAAAATTGGCTACAACAGTTACCAAGTCCGTTTAACGAAAGAATTCCCGCGGTAAAAAGTGGAACTAATAAAATGAGAAGAAACGAAATGTGTTAAATATTAGTACCTGCGATGTCAACATAATTTTCTTATTTATATAAATTTTATTTACGAAAATAAATCGAATTCACCCGAAAATTACTGGAGTTGTGGTGGTTTTTGAAAGACGATATCGTTTGTTATTGTAGTATATGTTTAGGCAATCAAGCTAATATTTTTTCTTACTATAGCTACACCGCTTCCTTAATATTTTTATTAATATTTTCCAGTATTAAGCAAACTGGTAGCAAGCAAAGATCGCTATAGAAAGAAAGCAAGAAAAAGAGAAATAAAAACGGACATTAACACAGGGGTCGTAGTTTTCCCGGCAGCGGGCACAAACAATGGCCCCATTGTGTGGCCCCAGTCCGGGAGTACCGGGGCCTTGGGGCCTTGGGGCCTCAGGAAACGACCAGCTTTTGTAACTTCCACCCTCTACCACCGTCTTCTTTATTTCCTATGTAAATATAACACTGGTATTGTGATTTGTTTGTTTTTTTATTCGATTTTCTTCAGTCACATTGAGCAGAGGTCATTTTCAAGTTCTTAGGGCATCTTATATATATATAAGGTTCCAGAAGGAATTTAAACATTTTATTTCACAAATAGATTATGTCCGCATTTGAACCAACTCTCAGATCTAAATAATCTCAGAAACTACTAGTTCGAATTGAAAATACATTTTACTGTATCCATCGGCTTCCCGCGACCTTTTTCAGGTCGTCGGTCCATCTTGTGGGGGGCCTGCCTCTGCTGCGTCCTCCAGCACGCGGTCGCCACTCGATAACCTTAATGCCCCAACGGCCGTCCGTTCTGCGAGCTATGTGTCCTGCCCACTGCCACTTAAGTTTGGCGATTCTGGAGGCTATGTCGGTTACTTTGGTCCTATTGCGGATCTCATCGTTTCGGATACGATCCCGCAAGGAAACGCCGAGCATAGAGCGCTCCATCGCCCTTTGTGTGACTGTGAGCTTTTTCATAAGGCCCATAGTAAGCGACCACGTCTCTGATCCGTAAGTCATCACTGGCAACACACACTGCTCGAACACCTTGGTTTTTAAACACTGCGATCAACACTGAATGATTAACCTTATCGCTTTTGACAATTTAAACTTTTTTAATGTAACCTTATGGGCGTTTAACATAACATTGACATAATGCTTCAAAGAGGATGTAAAAAATAATAATTTCTTAGAGCAAAACACGATTAGTTCAGAGCTATCACGCCTAATATTATAAGTTCAACTTAATATGGAGTTTTGGTAAGTTTGGATAGACTAACATACACGTTACCAACATAACACGTAGTATTGAGAGCTTCCGTCGCGTGCGCTTCGTAAATAGTTTCGCAGACGAAGTTGCGCAGGTATAATGATAAAACTATAGTGTTATTATTTTTTCGGCTAGCGAATCACGCAGCCACGCAACCGTTGAAAACAGATAATGCCCCTCAGGCTCCCTGTATCAGTCGGTCAAAAAAAAGAAAAAATAGTGTTATTAAAAAAATATAGAGGTATATAAATGATATACTATATTTTCTTTTGGATGATTAATATAAAAAAATATACCAAAATTAATGGCTTTTTACTAAAAACAAGTTTAAGTCTAATTTTAAATAGGTAATGTAATGGCTTAATAAGAGTCGTTATAGTACACAATAAAGAAACGACCTTACATTATAGAAATTGTGCATCGTAATATAAAAATAAACCTTTGTAAGAATTAAACGGTTTTATCATTGCTAAAGGGCCACATGGCAAACGTTTTGAAAAACACAATCAACCTTTTAAAAAAGAAAAACAAAGGGCTACAAAAATGTCATCTAAAACTTAGGAAATAAAAAACATCAAAGTAAAATAAAAACGTATTGTTCACAGACTAATTATCTCTTACTAAAGATGAGAATAAAGCTCAAATAGGCAAGTGCGAGTAACAGTACGCTAACGAATCTAAATTAAAAAAGAAGGAAGCGTTTTTTTTTTTAAAGCGTCCTCTTCGCTAAGTAACCTATTCCTTCACTCTTAAAAGTCTTTTATTTATATTTACTCACTTCATGATTTTTTTAAATAAAGTAAATACTAAGTAGATAATTAATATTTTGTTGAGTTACATAATATATTTTTATTAAAGCAGGGAATGTAACTTTATGTCTATTATATGCTTACTTAATGGTAAGACCTATAAAGCCCGTAAATAATTTATATTATAACCTTATAACAGCGTGGTTTAGCAGGACTGATTACTGCGGATGCGATTACGAATTGGGCGGTTTTAATATACTCGCAGTTTTATAGTCAAATCAACTGCCCGTTTCATAACTGCACTCTAAAAGGAAGCTACCAAAAAATCTATGCAAAAGAGTCCTGAAAACCAATGAATGATAAAAACTAAAAATTACTACGTCAATTGACGGTTTTGGCATTTGTATGGGTGGTGGTAACAAAACCGGTCATCAGCATGCAGCGAAGTTATAAAGACCTTCATAACCCAAATAATCAAAAACGGTAATTTTGAAAAATTCCCATACAGAATTCGTGAGGATATATTTTGTAAAATTGGCTACAACAGTTACCAAGTCCGTTTAACGAAAGAATTCCCGCGGTAAAAAGTGGAACTAATAAAATGAGAAGAAACGAAATGTGTTAAATATTAGTACCTGCGATGTCAACATAATTTTCTTATTTATATAAATTTTATTTACGAAAATAAATCGAATTCACCCGAAAATTACTGGAGTTGTGGTGGTTTTTGAAAGACGATATCGTTTGTTATTGTAGTATATGTTTAGGCAATCAAGCTAATATTTTTTCTTACTATAGCTACACCGCTTCCTTAATATTTTTATTAATATTTTCCAGTATTAAGCAAACTGGTAGCAAGCAAAGATCGCTATAGAAAGAAAGCAAGAAAAAGAGAAATAAAAACGGACATTAACACAGGGGTCGTAGTTTTCCCGGCAGCGGGCACAAACAATGGCCCCATTGTGTGGCCCCAGTCCGGGAGTACCGGGGCCTTGGGGCCTTGGGGCCTCAGGAAACGACCAGCTTTTGTAACTTCCACCCTCTACCACCGTCTTCTTTATTTCCTATGTAAATATAACACTGGTATTGTGATTTGTTTGTTTTTTTATTCGATTTTCTTCAGTCACATTGAGCAGAGGTCATTTTCAAGTTCTTAGGGCATCTTATATATATATAAGGTTCCAGAAGGAATTTAAACATTTTATTTCACAAATAGATTATGTCCGCATTTGAACCAACTCTCAGATCTAAATAATCTCAGAAACTACTAGTTCGAATTGAAAATACATTTTAGTGTTAGAGAGCCAATTTATTAGGAAGGCTACAGGTTACATAACACCAGTTAGACCAGTAGGAGCGGAGTAACAATGAAAAGTGTTGCAAAAACGGGAAAAAAATATTCCTTTTGAAATTCTCCAAACTAACCGTTTACGCAGCGTAAACGGTTAAAGTTACGCAAACGAAGTTGCGCGGATCAGCTAGTTATCTAAATGAAAATAAAATAATGAAAAATGATTTATTAAATATTTTACAGGTTATCTTTATGGGTTGGGACCCTCTTGTTAAGTGTAAAACACTTGTATTAAGAGAGCTCTTCCTACTAATTATTACATTGTAATATTTAATCACCTATTACTCAAAGATATATAAATATAGTAATAAATACATACATACATATCATCACGGGTGCCTTACGGCGCCCGAGACGGCCTAGACGGTCCCAGGATACCCAGCGGAAGGGTTTTAATCCCACCTCGTCGTAGCCGATGGTATGAGTCTACACCGAACAAGTGGCTAGCTCGTCGCGATGTTTTGAATAGACTCAATAACCCATCTATAAACAGTTTCACAAGTTGGTATAGTGAAACAGGGACCGGCAGCTTAACGTAAATAAATACTCGCTATAATATATACTATATAATATATATACATATACATACATACACACATACAGACATATATACATTCAAAAATACATTAATTTAGATACATACACATAAACATACATACACGTATTATATTAAATTATACATAATAAATACTTAAATAAAACAGTAATAAAATTATAAACATGTGTTATAAGCAGATCAGATCCAATAAGCATTTATACGATCAATAAAGTTTACATGAATAGGGTCTATGAAAATATTTTTTCAGTTTGATGATTATCTATTATCTTTAGTCAATTAGGTATTTTCTTTTTAAATTCATGTAGAGTCATTGTGTAAATGTTTAAAATTTCATTCACTGTATTACATAGATTAGCTGATAGAGATCTTAATTTATAGGATATAAATTAAGAGCGCTATAGTGTTATAGAACTCTATAGGAGTTTTCAATCTAAAATGTTGGATAGCAATACATACACACACATACCTACATCTAATCAAATACAAAGACGTTATTTAATTTATTATACAATGTATTAACGTAACGTACTTTCGTTATTAGTATAATATAAAATTAATTTATAGTTTTATTATATCTCTACTTATTTTGTTATTATTATTATTATTTATTATTTATTTAAATCTTTATTGCATATATAATACAAAGGCGGAGTTAATGCCGCTAGGCATTCTCTACCAGTCAAACCTTCGGGACAATAAAAGCAGTTAATAAGTGAGGTAGGTGCAATATAGTATCTGAGTATATAAACCAGTGAATATTATATAAAATACTTACAATCTATTATACACTACTTAAATATATCTTATATATATATATATACATAAACTACATATACACAATACTACCAACTACTAAATGAGAAAGGAGAAGTAACAAAGTGGAATAGAATAATGAATGATAAATAAAAACTTCCTATGAATTTAAATAGTAATCATATAATCTTTTTTTAAATATGACTCTATTTGGTGATATATCTTATTTTGACTGGTAAATTATTCCAAAGTCTTGCAGCGACAACTGCAAACGATTTAGAAACAAAGGAGGTATGATGAAAGGGGAAGGCAAGTTATTATTCCTACGTTTTATTTTAAAGTTAACTAAATGTCAACTTAAAATAAATTAATGATGGTGAACAATAGTGAAAATCCTTTTTCAATAGTTTTCAATAGGTAAGTAATTAAAATTGGATGACTATACCATTGGTACGTTCATTACAATAAATCCAATTTCGATGCAATTTATTTGCAATAGGTACAGTATTTAATTCTTTAGTGAATAGTGCTCGAAATGCCCTGGTTGGAATTTCAGCAATACTGCACAACACTTCTTTTATTGCGGACTGAAATTGGATTTTGAGCGCTTCACGAATACATGTTCTACTCGTAGGTAAATTTTATTTGCGTATACAAAAAGCTACAATGTTCGTATCTGATAAATAATACGCGCTCTATTGGGCCGTGCAAACGAAGGTTTGGATTCGATTCCTAATAATAATAAAAATATGTAGGACAATTTACACATATTGCTTTGGTCACAAACTAAGCTCTAGGCTTGTACTAAGTGTACCAGAAGCAACGATATAATACATATTATATTTCATAAACACCCAGACCATGACAAACTGTACAGAAAACGTACTAATATTTATTTGCCATGGATGGGAATCAAACCCACGACCTCCGTAAACAACGTTAAAGGCTAAGACTAATCCACGGAGGCTGTCAAATACTAATACTAATATAATAAAACCACTCTTTAGGAATAATTAATTTAATTTCGGTAAGAGACAATAAACAAAAAATAATTATTGATATAGTTTATTCAGTAAAAAGCTGATAAGAAAATTCTGAATGGAACGACTCCATTAGAATATTGTGCTTACTTCGTTCCAACAAAAAATGCCAAAGTTTATCAGAAAACAAAATGTTTCGAGCTTTTGGTTCCTAAATAAATACCATATTTCAGAATCATACATTATTCAAGATTCTTTCTCTGTCGAGTCGGCATTTCGTCTTCTTCGTATAATAGGGTGGCCTAAATTTAGAACTGATTTTTTTACCTTTTTTTATGTTGGCATCATATACAGTTCACGTTTAAACTGAAAAAAAAAATGCAGAATCCAGATAAGATAATATAAACTAAATAAAGTTTACGAATAAATCGTTGAAATGAAATAGAAAAAAGGAAGATGTCAAAAAAGTCGTTTAGAAACCGCTAAAGTTCATGTTTTTGAATCTCATCAGGTGACTAAGATATCATTCCTATGATATTAATACGAGTACCTCCTACCACTCGTAAATAAAGTCACCGATGACCAATAATGTATATTGAATTCCGTTCCACTATTGAGTTTTTATGTTTTAGCATAGACATGTCAATTATTATGTGAAACAAGAATGACATATTGAAAGACAAATAATATTTTCTTTGCGTAACGAATTTCTCAATCACAAGAGCTATCTTGTGATTGAGAATTTATTTGTGAGTTAGTACCGCACATATGACTTTTAAAAATAGGACTTTTGATAAATGATGATTTCCTAGTCATCGGTGATATTTTTCTCACTGGTGATATCAAACTGTAGGGACTGCCAGACATATACTTGCTGGGTGCAAGACTCTACTTTAAAAAGGCCATTATTCGCACCGATATGATAAAGTTCTAGAAATTATTCGTGAAGCTGTAGGTCTTAGTATTGCTAGAGCCAGAGCAAGAGCTAAAGGAATATCAACAAATGAAAGACTAACTAATTTTGTAAAGGAGGGACAACTCAAGAAAACTCAAAGTTAACCTTTCTCAATCCTGGACAAAGCACATGACTGGAAAATATTCATGGATACATTCAAAATACATTACAAGATTCCAGACGAACTAGTAGTTTCAGCCTATAGACCAGACACACTGGTGTAGTCTCGGTACTTGAAGAAAGTAATACTTATAGAACTCACTGTTCTGTGGGAAACAAAAATTCCTAAGGACCACAACATCAAGTCGAACAAATATTTTGATCTCACAAACAAAATTACTAGAAACGGATTTAAAACTCAACTTTATGCAGTGGAAGTTGATGCAAGATGAATTCCAGCAAAGTCTTTGCATCATCTATTGAAGGATCTTCGCCTTCCAAGATCAGCCGTCGGGACTTTTATGGATCGTGTTTTCAAGGTGGCGCTAACAATATCAAATAGTATTTGGTTGAGTAGAGAGGGTAGTGAAGACAGTGCAGGTGAGAGTTCAAAAGGCCTTTAAACCTACTTCGCGGTCTCAGGCCCGGGAATGCTGCAGTTCATTCCCTGCCTTCCAACTACGCGTTGGACCCGGCACCCGCACGATGAAGAGCTAAGAACATTGTCTCATTTTATAGTAGCAATATTTTCTTAAAAACTTTAGGCCACCCTACACATTTTGTCGCATTAAAGGTATTGGATATTCTAACAACATTATATCCTAATATATATATTATACTATATACATAGTAAAAATAAAACAAAATCGTTGCGCCTATCTATCTAGCCTTGTCTGTATTGTATTGCTACGCAAATCTTCGCGACTAAAGTTATATTTTTGTCGTTCCTAGTTTTACTATACCATCTTGTGAAAATGTATATAGATGGGTTATTGAGTCTATCCAAACATCGTGACGAGCTAGCAACTCGGCCACCACATATAGAAATTCTTCAAAATGGTTTATATTATATTTATAGAAAAATATACCAAAGTAAATTTTTCGTAAAAACTTATTATTTTGGGTGATTTTTATTGCTAACTAACGTCGACTACTTAAACACCCCTCCGCATACCCTGGGGCTATCTAGGTGGTCTCGGGAGCCATAAGGTACCCGTGATGATATATATATCTTACAAAATAATTACATAATATTAATTGAATTATACTACATATTTGGTTACCTTATATAGATCCCCAAGAAAGTCCGCGGTATCAGTACCCACAATATACCCGTACGAAGCCGGGGCGGGTCGATAGTAAAATACAAAATACTGAGTACCTTATAGATTATAGGTAGGTAAAGTAAATAACAGCTAAATAATCTACGTGGTTTTCATTTGAAATATAATAAGTATATTTCTTTTAATATTGTTTTCTTTTATTCTACCATTTCTACCTCTTGGCCTTGTTTTTCTCGGAATCGTTTACGTTCCCCTTTTTAACATAGTTTCTTTGAGGGTTGCGAATTTCAATATAAAAATTGCGACAGAGTGTATACCTACGTACATAATATAAATACATGAGTGGTACAACCATACAAACTGTAGTTCTTATACCTATATTTATTATTAATCCATTATTGAAGGATGAACATAATTATTAAAGCACGGCACGTGACTAAGTGCATGAATGGGGCCGATCAATACTTTGTTGTTTAACAACATTGATAGCTCCCACTATACCGGCTAAATGATGCTCTTACGAAATGGGCAGCGGCAAATACGAATTTGCAGTAAGAGTAGGTTCTGTAATTCTAATATTCTTGCAGCTTTATGGCCAAATGAACTGGCTGTTTCATAAATAGATACATCCTGAAAGGAGAAAAGAAATCACGATGCAGTAGTCTCCCGAAAACCGGTGGACCCAAAGACTAAAACCGAATAATGACTAGGTCACTTGACGGTATTTGTGGTAGGTACCTATTATACCGTATGGGTCCGTAAACCGGTCGGTTGGCTTACCGAAAATATAGTAATCTAATTATATTTCAGCAGTGTTCTTAACATTGGTGGCCGAATCGATTAGACGTAAACCCTTTAGATTACGGGTTTAACTCCTGGTGCGTACCAAATATTTTTTAATTGGAAAAAATATGTACATTTTTTGACAACGTGACTATAGTGCCTCGGAGAGAACGTTAAGCTGTCGGACCCAGCTTCATTAAACCAAATGTTTATAGGAGTCTATCCGAATTACGACAAAGTGGGAATTAAACCCCGCCGACCGGGTAACCTGAAGCCGTCTAGGCGGTCTCAGGCGCCATAAAGCAACCGTGATGGTAAATTTTCCAGATTGTCAACAAAATATTAAATTTTCATGTAAACGTTTGGGAAATAAAGATTCATTTGGTAGCATAGAATAAGTAATAATAATAAAAAATACAATATCTTTACATTTTCCAGCTGAATGATTACAGCGTAATAATTTAGCTCAAATTCTGAGCGAAACGACTCGACGTCGATAAATACTCAGTTGGGGGACGTTTAATAAAAACAAATGTCAAACGCCGAGGCAATTAGTCTGTCAAGGAACAGACATGGCGCTAAGGAAAAATGAGACGGAAAAAGAAAGACTTTATCAGTTTGGGGGAAAATAATGTTAAAACATTTATATTATTCTTTAGACCAAGACTAATCTAAGGAATATGTTGTATAATAATAATAATAATATGTAGGACAAATTACAGATATTGCTCTGGTAACAAACTAAGCTCCAGGCTTGAACTATGTGTACCAGAAGCAACGATATAATATTTATTATATTTTTATAAACACCCAGACCATCACTAACTGTACAGAAAAAAGGTACTTATTTTTTTGCCATGGGTCGGAATCTTACCCACGACCTCCAGATACAATATCAAAGGCGCAACCACTAGTCTACGGTGCCAGGTTCACTTAGTTAGGCCGACCGTTCGGTCTCTTTACCATACACATGAAAAACCGTTAAGTGGCATAGTCATATTTATTTATTTATTTTAAATTCTTTATTGCACAAAATTGTACATAGGCGAGCTTAATGCCTTAGGCATTTTCTACCAGCTAACCTTTGAGAGAGTGAAGTGATTGGAATAATTTACTTAGAACCAACTAAAGCAAGCAATGTATTATAAATTGTCATGGTAAATTATAATTGTCACGTTTATGAAATAGGCCCCTGGTTTAAGTTTCAGATGATAAGCAGTGAGCAAGCGTTTAAATATTTCGGTTTTAGTCTGAGGGTTTGCCGTTTTCAGGACTACTACTGCATCGATTTATTGTCTAGGCTCGGTTACGAAACGGGCGGTTTATTTGACTATAAGGCAACGATGATATTAAAATATTCTCGTAATGCAAATTCGTTTTCGACACATGGTTCCATGGGAAAAGTTGTTCGATTTGATCAGCAGAACCTCATACATATTAGCCCAAAGTACATCCTTTCATATTCACCCTGGATTTTGGCTTTGTTTGTAAAAGTTCTTAGTTTTTCTTAGGTACTATTTAATTTTCTGTTTCGCGTCTGCACTTTAGTCGTACCCATTCGTTATGATACCAGCAGAAAATAAAGAGTCACATGTAACCTATTAAAATATACTTAATTTAAAAGCAAAGGAAACATAACCACATATTTGGACACATCGTTTTATATTTTGATTTTGCGGTTAATTAAATAGAAATTCGTAATGAAGGCAGTCGAATTGCGGAGAAAATCGTTGTTGGTACAACGTAACGTTTTGCTTACAAAATACAATTTGTTACAATTGTTTGTTTACTTAATTAAATTAAGAATTCACTTTAGTTTGTTTGAATCGGTAGCAGTAGAGTCATTGTTAGAAGCATGGAAATAAATAATACCTACGGAAGTTCCTTAAAGCCTAAATCGCCTTTCCAGACATACAAACACAAGATGGCCGCCCCCCATACAAAACCAAACCAAAAAATATTATAACCAATCATTGATTATTGCTCAAGAAGAAAGGACTGAATATGTCAGACACTGACATGTTTGACATTTCGTTTGAAATTTAAAAGTATATATACTTTCAATTTTATCGCGTATAATGTATATGATTTTATAGTATATATACATTTAATTATCTCTTTTTCATTACTAAAATAGTTTCATAAGACTAATAATTTTAGCCTACATATATCTACCTACAATATGATATATTTTGAATTTCCTATATCCTACAACTATATTAGATGAGAAACTTCTATAATTTAAAGATTTTTAAAATATAAAGACTTTTTTTCTTTTACTCAAACAGAACTTAAAATAGAAATGTTGGACCATGAAGATAATTTCAAGATGGAAACCCATTGAACTTTTATTTTACTGAAGAAATTTTTTAACTTAATTTTACTAAACATTTTTATAAGTGCACATGACATTGGCTAAATACTCACTGTAGTAAATGCTAAAGCCACAACCAAAAAAAAACTGTATTGCATATTATTATGTAGATTTAAATGAGTTAGAGCGAGACAATTAGATATCTGTGATGTCTAATTTACAAGGTAATAATATACCTTGTAAAGTAGTCAATCAAATGTACCAATTCTATATTTTGCAATTCGAATGACAGCTGATACTATTGAAGACATTTTTAACTTAAATTTTTACAATTATATACAGAGAGTTCGTTTTGGTGCAACTAAGCCGTAAGGTCACATTAATAGTCGTTGCTTAGCCAAAGTCATTGCTTGGAACTGTCAAAATTGACTACTACTATTAATCCGGCCCTATGTAAAATTAAAATAAATATTTAACAAAATTGATCGATAATTGATGTAAGTATACGTGGTGGCTGAGTTGGTTAGACCTTAGACTTAAAAACACTTAGGTCCCTGGTTCAAACCCCGGTGTGTACCAATGAGTTTTTAATCTAAAAAATATGTACCTACATTTGTTTAACAACACCACTATAGTGCCTCGAAGAGCACGTTAAGCTGTCGGTCCCAGTTTCACTATACTACATTGAGAAACTGTTTAAGATGGGTTATTGAGTAAATCCAAACATCGCGACGAGCTAGCCTATATTGATAGATTAGAATTTGCATAAGTATACTATTTTAATAACCACGCCGTTTTATCATTAATGAACTGCCCGTTCCGTAACGCACCCTGAAAGGAGACTACCACCTTGACAAAAAATCGATGCAGTAGTCACCAAAATACTTATGGAAAATAGACTAATAACATCACTAGGTCACTTGACGGTTTTTGTATTTATCTGTAAGGGCGGTGGTAACGAGACCGATCATTTGGCCTAACGTACATACAGAGACCTTCCTCATACCTAAATAAATATATACGGACACTTTCTTTTAAAAGTTGACATTTCTTTCTATTAAGGTAGCAAGATCCCATAAGCCGAGGCCGGGATGCCCCATTAACTTTAATAGAATGAGTTACAGCCCTCAGGCTTCTAAATTTTATTTACTCTATTCCCAATTGACGTGCCAGGATAGTAAGTAGAAAAGCAAATGGAATTTTCCTATACAGTTTTGTTCAGAAGTAGGTATATACATGGTAACTTTGAAAGGTTGTACTTTGGGCTAATATAAGTCTTTACTGATCAAATCAATCAACTTTTCCCATGGAACCATTTTATTTTTATTTAAAATACTTTATTACACAAAATTAGTAAATACAATTATACATAGGCGAACTTAATGCCTTAGGCATTTTGTAATGAAAAATGAATTGGCTTCTCACTGCAAATTGGTTATTTTAACATTACTAGTTTGTATGTAGAAGCCTTTTTTCGCGACACATGGCTCCATGAGAAAAGTTGTTCAATTTGATCAGAAGAGCCTCATGTTAGCCCAAAGTACAACTTTCCAAAGTCATCCTGTATACGAGTAATACTTTATCCTCTTTACCATCTCGGCTTAGGTATTTCTTTAGAATACGACTCCGAAAACAAATTAATTACAACCTTATGATTATGATACTTAGGTACCTATAATTAAGGTGAGATGAGTTCAGAGATAGCTTCGGTAGTACTCATTTTTTTTAAGAAAGTGACTTTTTTTAGACAGACAGAAAAAATATTTTCTTAATCTGGAAGATATTAGTGAGATAACTGTTAAGTCAGAAAAGTAAAATAAAATAGTTTGTTCAATAGAAATAAATCGTGAAAATAGCTCTGAAATTTTGTTTTTTTGGATTTTATGACATTACTTACGTATATGATAAATAAAAAAAAGATTGTCATTAATTCATATTTTACATTTTTTATGTAGTTTTTTCTTAAATTAATATTTCAATGCATTGTGACTTACAATGTTTTGTTTCCGTGCTACTTTTTATAGTCCACGCTGCTTACTCTCATCAGAAACCGTACTTATAACGCTGAGATAAAAGATAGGGAAGTAGATACAAATACATAATTTCACTGACGAGCATACCTTATACCACTGTTATGTTCTATTGTTGTATTAGCAATTAAACATTAGATTATACACAGAATAAGTTTTATTTACTTCCAAGCAATAATGATACTGAGTGGGTAGTTACATATTATTAACAATTTTATTATAACGCTACACCTTTCCCCTATCCTAATACATTGTTATATAATCAAATTATACTCCTATGATGTCATCCCATTCATCTGGAGGTGGAATAACAACTCGAGCATCAGAGTCATTATCATCTGGGCTTTCCTGATAAAGAATGTCATTTAATAGTCCAGTCTCATTCTCTTGGCTAGATTGAGAAAGATCTTTATAACCACTTGATTATTTGGTCCACATGTCGTCTATATGTGGTGTTAAATATACGTGGTGGCCGAGTTGGTTAGACCTTAGACTTAGAAACACTTAGGTCCCTGGTTAAAATTCCGGTGTGTACCTATGAGTTTTTAATTTTAAAAAAATATGTACATTTGTTTGACAACACCACTGTAGTGCCTCGGAGAGCACGTTGAGCAATCGGTCCCGGTTTCACTATACCAACTTGTGAAACTGTTTATAGATGGATTATTGAGTCTATTCAAAACATCGACGAGCTAGCCACTTGTTCGGTGTAGACTCATACTATCGGCTACGACGAAGTGGGATTAAAACCACTTCGTCGTAGCCGATATCATCTTACCTTAACCCATCTATAAACAGTTTTACAAGTTGGTATAGTGAACTTGGACCGACTGCTCAACGTGCTCTCCGAGGCACTATAGTGATGTTGTCAAACAAAGGTACATTTTTTTTTTTAATTAAAAACTCATAGGTACACACCGGAATTTTAACCACTATAAATAGTGGTATTGTGAAATAAATGTCCTACATTTTTTTTTATCTTATATAACTCATTGGTACCCAACGGGGTTTGAACTGTTGACCTAAAGATTGTAGTATTTTTAAGTCTATGGTCTAACCAACCCGGCCACCGCGCATAAAAGGTATTATTCTATTTCCAATTTTTTATTTTACTTTTTACAGTTGGAGTACTAATAGTAGGCTATTTGACCACATTAAAAATATACTATAATTGTGGTCATCCTATCAGATAATGGCGTAAAAAAACATATTTCACTTTATTTTAAACTAAATTAAACAAAAACATCTTTGATTAGTTGATGACTGGTGACGTCACACGCAGGTAAACAAAACAATACATAGATTATAAATCATGTGCAGGAAATAGAATAGAGTAAGTATAATATATACCAGTATAATTTACCAGTCAAAATAAGACAATCACCAAAGAGAGTCATATTTCAAAAAGGAGTATATGATTACTATTTAAATTCATAAGTAGTTTTTATTTATCTTTCATTATTCTATTCCTTTCCACTTTGTTACTTCTCCTTTCTCATTTTGGTTGGTAGTATTGTGTATATGTAGTTTATGTATGTATATATATAAGATATATTTAAGTAGTGTATAATAGATTGTAAGTATTTTATATAATATTCACTGGTTTATATACTCAGTTACTGTATTGCACCTACCTCACGTATTAACTGCTTTTATTGTCCCGAAGGTTTGACTGGTAGAGAATGCCTAGCGGCATTAAGTCCGCCTTTGTATTTTGTATGCAATAAAGATTCAAATAAATAAATAGGAGATTATTTCATCTGTACTTGTTTGTTTACTTGCGTGTGACGTCACACTTGATATAGACTGCGAAACAGCGTTTTTAGCGCGATTGTGGAAATTCAAACTTTAACATTGATTTTCATTAATAATAGAGTAGACATCCCATAAATATCAATGTAGTGTGCTTATTATGTAGTGAAGAATCATATAAAACGGGTTTTAAAAAGGAGTCAAATACCCTATTTATTGATGACCTTAATGCGTTACCCATTTGATTACATAATCAAATATAGTAACGTGTGTTGCTTAAAAAAAAAACTGACGCCAAGGTACTAAAGAATTATAAACAAAATGTTCAATAGAATTTATTATATTAGACATGTTTATTGCCAAATATGTAGATACTTAGTTTCATTTATAAGATAAACAAAAATAATAATATTGACAATTTGTGAAAATTTATAAAAAAAAAGAAGAAGTATGGGCATTAATAAAATTATAAACTGTACATAGAATATGTAGATTATATAGTAAACAATATAATAAACTCTATATGTATTTTAGCTTGAGGTGAATAATGACAAAATAATGTATAAAAAATATTTGTACATTAAAGTTTCAGATTATAAAGGACAATCGATTATGTGAACAAATTTCTTATGACAATCGCCTTCATTTTACATATGGCATGGATTTACATTTGTTTTGTGTAATTTAATTTATTTTATAACAGTATTTTTTTAGGTGGAAGGAAGGTCTCTATAACTTCGTTAGGCTGACCGACCGGTCTCGTTACCACCGCCCATACAGACGCAAAAATCGTCAAGTGTCATAATCATGTTTCGGTGTTAGTCTGTGGGTTCACCGCTTTTCAGAAGACTACTGCATCGTATTCTTGTCGAGGTGGTAGTCTCCCTTGAAGGTGCGGTTACGAAATGGGTTGAATTGACGATAAGTCAGCGAGTATATTAAAATGTACTCATAATGCAATTTGTCGCCTCCCATTTCGTATCATTTAGCCGGCATAGTGGGAGCGATAAATTTTGTTTAAGAACAATTAGTGATCTACCCCATTCATGGACTTTGTAGGTCTACTCATCACCAGGTAGATACAAAGGCACATTCTGTTCTCCAATAAAAAAATATCTTTAAAACGTAATGTATTATATAAGTCAAAATAAAAGGAATTGTAAGTGAGTAGGTAAGTACTTTAGTTAGGCATTACACAGATACCTAATACCCTAACAGTATAGACAACTAAATACAGAAGCGTAAGATTAATCCCCTCTCTGGGATTCATTAAGAATCTACTTCCCCGGAAGTTGAACCCAGGAAAAAGCAAATAAAGTCAGCCAATTTCCTTAGCTGACCAACGTTCATTGCCCATTCCATTCGCTACAAAGGAGTTGTTTATATATAGATAGAATATAGCATATATGGCATTTAAGATTTAGTACTGAGAATTAATTACTTGTGCTTGAAAATTGTCCTACATATTATTACACAGCCTCCGTAGACTAGTAGTTGCGCCTTTGGCGTTGTATCCGGAGGTCTTGGGTTCGATTTCCACTCATGGCAAAAAATATTAATTATTACGTTTTTTTCTGTACAGTTTGTTATAATCTGGGTGTTTATAAAATATATTTATTTATTTTATTTATTTATCTTCACACCAGGTCCCTTACGGGGTAGGCAGAGACAACCGAGCGCCACTTGTCCCTATCCCTACATACTCCATTCGCCTCTTCCACAGTCATAACTCTTCTCATACAGGCACGCCGATTTCGGAGACTCTTAATAGCACCGTCTTTTCAAAACCTTTTCAATTTGTTCATGGTATGTATGTCTTGGTCTCCCTCGGCCACGTTTACCCTTCACCTCGCTTTTATATATCTGGTTCATCAGTCTTTCATCACTCATTCTTTCTATATGCCCAAACCAGCGGAGCATACCTTTAAATATAATATGTATTATATCGTTGTTTCTAGTAGACATAGACCGAGATTAGTTTATGACCAGAGCAATATGTGTAAATGGTCCTACATATTATTATTTATTCTTATTATATATAAGGGCAAATGAGAAGACCTAGACTTATTTTACAATTTTATTACATTACGAATATATATTAAAGTGGAAATTAATATCATCCTTTTTATAGAATTTGCCTATCGGAACTTGTTTTTTATTATACAAAATAAAATTTATTTGAGACACACAAATTAGGATATATTTAGACAACGCTTTTTTTTTTTTTATTCTTAGGACAAATCACACATATTGCTCTGGTCACAAGCTTAGCTCCTAAGCTTGTACTATGTGTACCAGAAACAACGATATAATACATATTTATTTTATAAACACCCAGACCATGACAAACTGTACAGAAAAAAACTTACTTATTATTTTTTGCCATGGTTGGGAATCGAACCCACGACCTCCGGATACAACGCCAAAGGCGCAACCACAATAAACACAATGTGTGTCTCTAATAACTTTTATAACAATAAAACTTATTAGAGACACACAAATTAATTTAAAAATAATAATAATAGATAAATAATAAAATAAAATTCTAACTGAATATTTCCCACATAAAAAAACCAACCTGTATATTTCAAAGACAAATATACAAGTTTGCCACCATAAAAACTAATTACATAAAATAATCCTATTTTCCAGATCGCTAAGCAAAAGAGAACAGATTAAGTTAACGTTGTTTTGTTTATTTAAGATATTTTTTATATAATTTCCATTTTAACATAAATTTATATAAACTGGTTATTATACTAACAATTATTACCAATGATGTTTTATATAATCTGGAGGCGCAGTCACATAGATACAAAAACCGTCAAGTGACCTAGTAACTTTTTCGGTTTTAGTCTGTTGGCTCACCGGATTTTAAGAGATTATTTATTGTCGTGATCTTGTTCTTTCAGGGTGCGGTTACATAACGGGCAGTTAATTTGACTATAAAGCAGCGCGAGACTTAATGCAAATTCGTTTGTGTCGCCGCTCATTTCGCAACCGCATCATACAGTGATCGATTAATGCTGTTAAACAACGTAAGTAATTATCGACCCTATTCATGGATTTTGTAGGTCTGCTTAACATTAGGTACCTATAAAGATACAAAGTCACATATCGTGCTCCAATAAAAATAGAATAATAATATTTAAGGCATGGATATGATCGGTGAAGTTGGTCGCCTTGGTGGCTCTCCTTGTATGGCAGATAATGATTGACAGGTCAATGGAATCAGCTAACCACCTAGTCTTACACTAGTTGGTTATGTAGTGTGTGTTCGGTAGTAATTTTCATATTAAGATTTCCATTCCACCGTGTTTAAGTTCAATTAATATTTGTCGTTCTTTTGTTAATGAATAGCTGCCTAACCAAACGCACTCTAAGACCTCATTGTTAAACTCTTTTTTTTTTTGACTATTCATAAATATCTGTAAAGATTTACATAAAATAAATGATTTTGACTTTGACTTTGAATAGAATATTTATTAACATATTTTTTCTTCCACACACGAGCATTATCATTGATCCCCACACTACGCTAGGCCTGTCCCGTGGGGTCATAACAAAGATTTATATAGTACCGTTTTATAACAGCATATTCAATTAAAAAAAAAACAATAATTTTAATTCTAAACTAAAACCAATACTTATCTAAATTAATTTTCAAATTATTAAATAAAAAGAAACCTGCATCTCTTGCATTTAATAAAATATTCCTTTGGTATATCTAATTTAAGTAGGTAGGAAAGTTTTTCACTCTCTAAAGAATAAAATCTCAATATTATTATGGTAGTAAATAAAAGATTCTCTCAAAGAGCTATAAAGTCAAAGGATTACTGTAATTGGATACAAAGTCAACATTTATTTGAGAGCGACTCAAACCTCCGCCATCGTTATCGGAGAAAATCCCGATAAAATGTTTACGGTATTTTTTTTATCAAACAGCCTTCAGTAATTACTATGTATTGGTTTTATTTCAATACTCGTCCTTTGGTTTGGTTTGTAAAAAAATATTTCTATATAAACTCGTCTTATTCAAAGCTTAAAGTCATTTCTTTTAGTATTAAGTCATTTTCTGTTAGTATTAAATACGAAAATTTTTGAAGCCATTTTCAAGAAATTTCTCATTATCATAATTTAGGTTAGGTTTAAACATATATTTATGTATTTATTTTTGCTATATTATTTATATATTTTATGTAAGTGTATCTATACAGTTTATGTATTTTGATTTCGCTTTACACTAATCTGTGCACTCTATATTACAATTTTCACTCTCCCAAAGGTTAGCTGGTAGATAATGCCTAAGGCATTAAGCTCGCCTTTGTACAAATCTTTTAGTGCAATAAATAATTTTAAATAAAATAAATGCCGTAATGCCGTATGACTTTGTTTCCACCTCAAGGTAAGCAGAGCTATAAAATCCATGAATATAGCCAGTTATTTGTTGTTTAACAGCATTGATCGCTCCCACGATGCCGGAAAATAAGATTACAATTACGATTCGGTTTTAATAAATTAGACGCCCATTAATTTATGAAAACTCAAACATGACTAGGTCACTTGATAGATATTTTTTCCATTTAGTATGGGTGCGATTTTTGAATGTCAGTGATGAATTTCATATCAGTGAGTAAAATATCACGGATGACTGACTTCTAAAATACGACTTTTAATCACGGTTTAATAAAAGTTGTATTTTTGAAAGTCATATTTGCGATACCAACTTGTAAATAATTTCTCATAGAATAGAACTAAGTATTTGCATTTCGTTACAAGAAGAAAATATTGTATGTCGTTCTTGTTTCTCATAATAAATTCATTTCTATGCTAAAACATAAAAACTTAATGGTGGAACGAAACTAAACTATCATTATCTCTGATCGTCGTAGAGATCGTGGGTTCGATTCCCACCCATGGTAAAAAATATTAGTACGTTTTTTCTGTACAGTTTGCCATGATCTTTATAAAAATATAATATGTATTATATCGTTGCTTCTGGTGCACATAGTATAAGCCTAGATCTTATTTTGTGATTAGAGCAATATGTGTAATTGGTATTGGATATTATTATTATTATAATCTGTCGTCAGTGACTTTATTTACAAGTGGTATATAGGGGGCACTTAAATACAATGAATCTCATCGAGTGACTAAAACATCACTCATATTGATATCATACGGTATGATATCAATATTAGTGATATTTTAGTCACTCGATGATATTCATTAATACGAAATTTTGAAATCAATGACTGATTTGTCATTTCAGTGATATTTAATCATCCGCTGACATTCAAAAATCGCACCATACCCTGCGTTCCGAGAGCTAGCGCGGGCAGTTTTTCGTGGTGACATCAAAAACCAGCATGACCGCCCGTTTCAACAAGCCATGTCATTTTTTTTAGCGATGCTAAAATGCAGCTCGGAAACGATCGGTGTGGATTTTTGATGCCACTTTTTGACAAGAAGCACTATTTTGAATTAAATAATTGAAATTAAAAATATTACTACCTTATCATTATATAATAAATCAATATTTTTTAATTAACTATTATTTAAATACAATTGGCAGCGATGTTGAGGTCGGAACGCGATGCTAGTTCATTCGGTCACAATAGATTTCAATCTTATCTATACTAATATTATAAAGAGAAAACATTTGATTGTTTGTTGGTTTTGGGTAAATTCAAAACTACTGAACTGATTTTTTAAATTCTTTCAACAATAGCTCTATTATCAGCAAGTAATATGGGCTGTATTTTATTTTCAATCCTATTTTTTCTAAATTAGAGGGCGACTGAAACCGCGAAGCTTAGCTAGTATATTATAATAAAGATTTTATTGTTTGTTTGTTCTGGTTAAACTCAAAAACTACTGAACTGATTAAAAAAAAAATCTACATCAATAGAAAGCTCTAATCCGATTCCTTTAATTTAAGATCACTGCATTCATAATCGCGAAGTCTGCGAAGTTCTCCATACAAAATGACCTTTCGCACTTCCAGTAATACTCGATTACTGTTTTTCGCAGAATTAAAATAATATTTTTGTCTGTCATTGTATTTATTAAACTTTATTTTTTTATTATTATTATACTAAAAGTTTTATTACCCACAAAAGAAAGATTTTTCCGTACAACCAACATGAAAATAATAATTTAACTTTGACTAACAGATATACGTGGTAGCCGAGTTGGTTAGACTTTGGACTTAAAATCATTTAGATCCCTGGTTCGAATCCCGATGTGTACAAATGAGTTTTTAATTTAAAAAAAAAATGGATTTTATTAACATCGCGACGAGCTAGCCACTTGTTCGATGTAGACTCATACCATCGGCTACGACGAGGTGGGATTAAAACTCCTCCGCTGGGGCCGTCTAGGAGTTCATAACAGACAAGTTTTAATATTGGCAGTACGTTTTTATAGACGTCAAGTCAACTACAAGAAACCACGGACACACTAATTCGTGTACCGTTAGTTTCCTTCACCCAGTATTACGCATGTTAAAAATACCCTTGCCCTTAAAGTTACACAAAGGAAACTCAGAAAATTGAATCCTGAAAGGAAAAGAGATCTTAATATGTCGTGCGGAGCTATTGAGTCACATCTCAAGAGCTCTTCACTGACGTAGTTGGAAGTTGACTCCACTTTGATAAGGGTCAAAGCTCGCTCTTGCCTGACTAACTAGGCTCATCTGATTCTTTTCTTTATGCCTTTTATTAGCATAACCATTAGTTAGGTTCGACAAAAGTTCTTTACAAAAAAATATAACTGTGCCCACGGTTTCATCGTTTAATTTAGGTAGGAGGAAGGCTCTATAACTTCGCTAGGTCGACCGACAGGATTCGTTACAACCACCCATACAGATGCAAAAACCGTCAAATGACCTAGTCATGTTTCGTATTTAGTCTGTAGGTTCACCAGTTTTAAGGAGACTATTGCATCGATTTTTTGTGGTAGTGATGTCTCGTAGGGTACGGTTACGAAATATGACGATAAAGTATCGAAACTTACTAAAGTAGACTCGTAATGCAAATTCGTTTTTGACGCAGCCCATTTCGTAATGGAATAATTTGCCCGGCATAGTGGGAGCAATCAATGCTGTTAAACAACAATGTATTGATGGACCCTATTCATTGATTTTGTAGGTCTGCTTATCACCAGATAGATACAAAGTCATATGCCGTGCCAGTCTCTCAGTAAAAAAATGCCTTTAGATAAGTTCGTCAGAATTCTTCACAAAAAAACTAGCTCTGTACCTGCGGTTAATATGTTAAAATGACCAATTTGCCCGGCATAGTGGGAGCAATCAATGCTGTTAAGCAACAATGTATTGATGGACCCTATTCATTGATTTTGTAGGTCTGCTTATCACCAGATAGATACAAAGTCATATGCCGTGCCAGTAACTCAGTAAAAAAATGCCTTTAGATAAGTTCGTCAGAATTCTTCACAAAAAAACTAGCTCTGTACCTGCGGTTAATATGTTAAAATGACCAATTTGTATGGGGAAGCCAAAATTAATTTTCATTTGTGATATATTCTATGGGAAAAAGTTGTTCGATTTTATTAGTAAAACCTCGTATTAGCCCAAAGCACAACCTTTCAAATTCACCATGTTTACACCACCATGTGTCTTTTCAAAAATCTTTATAGGTGTTTAGATATAACATAAAATATATTAAAATTAAAAATAAAATATTAAAATCTAAATACCTACCTAAAAAAAATGCCAAAAATATATATACCTACACAATTATAATACCTAAATAAAATAATTGTTTCTTAATTATCTGAAAAAAACATTTAAAAGTTTTTTGACGTTTGAGTTCGTGAATTAAATTTTTTGGTCACTTAAATTACAACTTGTCAGAGTTAGAAAAAGGAAATTTTCTTCATAGGAAGTTACAAAATTAATTAAGTCCCAAAATGATGTCCTCATAAAAGAAATAGGAGAAACAAGTGCCCACTTTATCGAGTCGATGACCGGCATAATGGGTGTCACGGCGTAACTAACGGCTCTTAGTAAGTGGCCGAAAATAATTTCGGGCCGTACAAAAAGAGTTCCTGTGTGTGACAGGCATACGGTTCGTTAGTCACATAGTAAGAAGGAAAGCTAAATTACTGGAAAATACTGCCTTTGTTTTTTTTTTCTAGCGTCCTTGTGTAAAGGAAAGGTAGTTTATGTTCTATGAAAAAAAGGCTTGGTATATATTGTCTGTATTGTATATATAAATAATGGTTAATTTCCATATAAACATTATATTCCCTATACAACTTTATATATTATTTTAAATTAGCTGCGGCCGAATTCAGAGGCTCTACCATGGGTTTGCGCATTGTAGCAACGTAACGTATTTGTATACGTATACGTAAGCAACAACCAATAGGATCGCTTTATTCAATCCTGTTACCAAAAATAATAAATTGTTGCTCACACATTACAATGGGCAAACCCATAGTTAGAGCCTCTGCGTCTTATAACGTAAACGTTAGCTTGTCAAAATAACAAATTCGTTTATAAATGACATTGAACAATCAGCAACAAAAAATGTATGTATTTTATTGCCTTATGTTACAGGTGCTTTTGGCTTGTCAGTATTTAGCATTCCGTGTGGTGACAATTTTACCTAAAGGATTTCGTTGATTTTGACAATTTAACCTTACTTTAAAAGAAACAGAATGTGGCCGCTGGTGCCCGTAGCTTTGTATGCGTGTTTATTTTAAAACAAAAACAACTATTTGCTGTTTTCATAGATTAATAGTCGTTGCTAAGCAATCGCTAATGCTTACCCGATGCTTTGGACTGTCAAACTGCATAAGAAAAAACTAAATTTTGACAGCTCCAAGCAATGGCTCGGTTATTTGTTGTTTAACAGCATTGATCGCTCCCACGATGCCGGAAAATGAGATTACGATTACGATTCGGTTTTAATAAATTAGACGCCCATTAATTTATTAAAACTGAAACATGACTAGGTCACTTGATAGATATTTTTTCCATTTAGTATGGGTGCGATTTTTGAATGTCTGTGATGAATTTCATATCAGTGAGTAAAATATAACGGATGACTGACTTCAAAAATACGACTTTTAATCACGGTTTATTAAAAGTCGTATTTTTGATTTGCGATACCAACTTGTAAATAATTTCTCATAGAATAGAACTAAGTATTTGCATTTCGTTACAAGAAGAAAATATTGTATGTCGTTCTTGTTTCTCATAATAAATTCATTTTTATGCTAAAACATAAAAACTTAATGGTGGAACGAAACTAAACTGTCATTATCTCTGATCGTCGTGGAGGTCGTGGGTTCGATTCCCACCCATGGCAAAAAATATTAGTACGTTTTTTCTGTACAGTTTGTCATGGTCTTTATAAAAATATAATATGTATTATATCGTTGCTTCTGGTACACATAGTATAAGCCTAGATCTTATTTTGTGATCAGAGCAATATGTGTAATTTGTCGTAGATATTATTATTATTATTTATTATTATTTATTTTTTTATTATTATTATCTGTCATCAGTGACTTTATTTACAAGTGGTATATAGGGGGCACTTAAATACGATGAATCTCATCAAGTGACTAAAATATCAAACATATTGATATCATACGGCATGATATCAATATTAGTGATATTGTAGTCACTCGATGAGATTCAAAAATACGAAATTTAGAAATCAATGACTGATTTGTCATTTCAGTGATATTTAGTCATCCGCTGACATTCAAAAATCGCACCATACCCTGCGTTCCGAGAGCTAACGCGGGCAGTTTTTCGTGGTGACATCAAAAACCAGGTGGGCGATTCTCGCGCTTTCGAGATTCATCTCGATTCGAGATTTTTAAACGAAAAATGACTAAATATGCCATTTTTCGTTTAAAAATATCGAACATTAAACGAAATAAATAATAAATATTAATTAATTAACAATAAATATATAAATATTGAACGAAAAATTACATATTTAGTCATTTTTCGTTTAAAAATCTCGAATCCAGATGAATCTCGAAAGCGCGAGAATCGCCCACCAGCGTGACCGCCCGTTTCAACACAGCCATGTAATTTTTTTTAGCGATGCTAAAATGCAGCTCGGAAACGATCGGTGTGGATTTTTGATACCACTTTTTGACAAGAAGCACTATTTTGAATTAAATAATTGAAATTAAAAATATTACTACCTTATCATTATATAATAAATCAATATTTTTTAATTAACTATTATTTAAATACAATTGGCAGCGATGTTGAGGTCGGAACGCGATGCTAGTTCATTCGGTCACAATAGATTTCAATCTTATCTATACTAATATTATAAAGAGAAAACATTTGATTGTTTGTTGGTTTTGGGTAAATTCAAAACTACTGAACTGATTTTTTAAATTCTTTCAACAATAGCTCTATTATCAGCAAGTAATATGGGCTGTATTTTATTTTCAATCCTAATTTTTCTAAATTAGAGGGCGACTGAAACCGCGAAGCTTAGCTAGTATATTATAATAAAGATTTTATTGTTTGTTTGTTCTGGATAAACTCAAAAACTACTGAACTGATTAAAAAAAAATCTACATCAATAGAAAGCTCTAATCCGATTCCTTTAATTTAAGATCACTGCATTCATAATCGCGAAGTCTGCGAAGTTCTCCATACAAAATGACCTTTCGCACTTCCAGTAATACTCGATTACTGTTTTTCGCAGAATTAAAATAATATTTTTGTCTGTCATTGTATTTATTAAACTTTATTTTTTTATTATTATTATACTAAAAGTTTTATTACCCACAAAAGAAAGATTTTTCCGTACAACCAACATGAAAATAATAATTTAACTTTGACTAACAGATATACGTGGTAGCCGAGTTGGTTAGACTTTGGACTTAAAATCATTTAGATCCCTGGTTCGAATCCCGATGTGTACAAATGAGTTTTTTTAATTTAAAAAAAAAATGAATTTTATTAACATTGCGACGAGCTAGCCACTTGTTCGATGTAGACTCATACCATCGGCTACGACGAGGTGGGATTAAAACTCCTCCGCTGGCGCCGTCTAGGAGTTCATAACAGACAAGTTTTAATATTGGCAGTACGTTTTTATAGACGTCAAGTCAACTACAAGAAACCACGGACACACTAATTCGTGTACCGTTAGTTTCCTTTACCCAGTATTACGCATGTTAAAAATACCCTTGCCCTTAAAGTTACACAAAGGAAACTCAGAAAATTGAATCCTGAAAGGAAAAGAGATCTTAATATGTCGTGCGGAGCTATTGAGTCACATCTCAAGAGCTCTTCACTGACGTAGTTGGAAGTTGACTCCACTTTGATAAGGGTCAAAGCTCGCTCTTGCCTGACTAACTAGGCTCATCTGATTCTTTTCTTTATGCCTTTTATTAGCATAACCATTAGTTAGGTTCGACAAAAGTTCTTTACAAAAAAATATAACTGTGCCCACGGTTCCATCGTTTAGTTTAGGTAGGAGGAAGGCTCTATAACTTCGCTAGGTCGACCGACCGGACTTGTTATAACCGCCCATACAGATGCAAAAACCGTCAAATGACCTAGTCATGTTTCGTATTTAGTCTGTAGGTTCACCAGTTTTAAGGAGACTATTGCATCGATTTCTTGTCGTAGTGGTGTCTCGTAGGGTACGGTTACGAAATGGGCAGTTAATTTGACGATAAAGTAGATACTCACTGTCAGGCAACTTTTCATACTGCACTGTATATCTTACACACATAAGAAAACTGAGTTCAATATTGATCTCTTTTCTAGGAGAAGAAATGACCTAGTATGTAAAAGCACACCTCATACATCCGCAATAGGCAGATGACATTATTTTTTTCTAGGACCATACTTATATAATAAACTAAATAAGGATATAAATATATTTTCATTAAGTGGCTATTTATGCAAGGTTAAAACTAAATGCTGGTTACAAAAACTTACATACACGGAAACAGAAGAACAACTAAACGTTATTAGCTAATTGGTAATATCTTTGGTAAAGAGGTACTTCTGGATTTATTTTTATAATATTTAAAACATCATTAAATTTTAAGGTAGATTATTAAATTAAACATATTGTGCCATGTTAATTTTGAGTGAACAGCTGGATGTATACATTAACCCCATACTCATGTAGGTATTGTTGGGGTGTTTTTGGGTATATTTGTACGCATGTCTGTATGTATATGTATATATATATATGTATATATGTATATATATATATATATATATATATATATATATATGTATGTATATATATATATGTGTGTATTAGTTATATATACAAGTTGTGAAGATACTATGGAAGGTTCTATATCCTATAACACAGGTGTTTCACCTAGCATAGGATTTAGAGTTATATACCTATATCTGTTTTTGTATAGCCTTACAAGTTTGTGAAAAATTAATATGTATTTTTTAAGGTTAATTGAAACCATTTATGTAATTAGACTAAGTTTCTTTTAATAAATTTTATTATTATTATTAAAAAAAAAAAAAAAAAAGCATCGAAGCTACTAAAGTAGACACGTAATGCAAATTCGTTTTTAACGCCGCCCATTTCGTAATGGCATTATTTAGCCGGCATAGTGGGACCGATCAATGCTGTTAAACAACAATGTATTGATCAATCCCATTCATAGATTTTATATGTCTTTGCTTTTTTATTTATTTTTTGCGTTCTTATTTTTGCCATTAGATAAGTTCGTCAGAATTCTTCACAAAAAAACTAGCTCTGTACCTGCGGTTAATATGTTAAAATGACCATTTTTTATAGGGAAACCAAAATTAATTTTCATTTGCGACACATGGTTCTATGGGAAAAAGTTGTTCGATTTTATTAGTAGAACCTCATATTAGCCCAAAGCACAACCTTTCAAAGTCAACATGTATACACCACCATGTTTATTTTCAAAAAAAAACTTTATAGGTGTTTAGATATACCTAACATAAAAAATAAAGTATTAAAATCTAAATTACTACCTAAAAAAATTGAAAAAAATATACCTACACAATTATAATACCTAAATAAAATAATTGTTTCTTGTTTTCAGATAATAAAACTTTATTATCTGAAAACAACATTTAGAAGTTTTTTGACGTTTGAGTTCGTGAATAAAATTGTTTGGTCACATAAATTACAACTTGTCAGAGTTAGAAAAAGGACATTTTCTTCATAGGAAGTTACAAAATTAATTAAGTCCCAAAATGATGTCCTCATAAAAGAAATAGGAGAAACAAATGCCCACTTTATCGAGTCGATGACCGGCATAATGGGTGTCACGGCGTAACTAACGGCTCTTAGTAAGTGGCCGAAAATAATTTCGGGCGGTACAAAAAGAGTTCCTGTGTGTGACAGGCATACGGTTCGTTAGTCACATAGTAAGAAGGAAAGCTAAATTACTGGAAAATACTGCCTTTGGCTTCTTTTTCTAGCGTTCTTGTGTGAAGGAAAGGTAGTTTATGTTCTATGAAAAAAAGGCTTAGTATAAATTGTCTGTATTGTATATACAAATAATGGTTAATTTCTATATAAACATTATATTCCCTGTACAACTTTATATATTTATTTTAAATTAGCTGCGGCCGAATTCAGAGGCTCTACCATGGGTTTGAGCATTGTAGCAACGTAACGTATTTGTATACGTATACGTAAGCAACAACCAATAGGATCACTTTATTTTTGGTAACAGGATTGAATAAAGCGATCCTATTGGTTGTTGCTTACGTATACGTATACAAATACGTTACGTTGCTACAATGGGCAAACCCTCTGTTAGAGCCTCTGCGTCTTATAACGTAAACGTTAGCTTGTCAAAAGTAACAAAATCGTTTATAAATGACATTGAATAATCAGCAACAAAAAATGTATGTACTTTATTGCCTTATGTTCCAGGTGCTTTTGGCTTGTCAGTATTTAGCATTCCGTGTGGTGACAATTTTACCTAAAGGATTTCGTTGATTTTGACAATTTAACCTTACTTTAAAAGAAACAGAATGTGGCCGCTGGTGCCCGTAGCTTTGTATGTGTGTTTATTTTAAAACAAAAACAACTATTTGCTGTTTTCATAGATTAATAGTCGTTGCTAAGCAATCGCTAATGCTTAGCCGATGCTTTGGACTGTCAAACTGCATAAGAAAAAACTAAATTTTGACAGCTCCAAGCAATGGCTCAGGCTAAGCAACGACTATTAATCCGACCACTAGTCATTCTTACTAAGCCCATTAACGAAATCATTTTTACCCTTAGAGCTTTTATCTATTTATTTACTCACACACACTCTATATGAAAATCATTAATTTCAAGAAATTCAGTTATATATAAATTGTATACTGCTTTGATACGGTTCATAATTTCTTATGTCAAAATCATCATATAATAGTAATGTTATTTGAGGTTAGTAAATAGTAAATATTTACAAGTATAAAAAAACATTATTAAACAGCGTGAATTTTTCAAATTGTAACATTTGTGTAGCAATTTGGTAGCATAGGTAAATACAATTTTATTTGAATGTGATAACTTATATTATGGAAAATGTACAAAGTACTTTGCACTGGTTGGTAGAATATGTTGAGCTTAATTATTTTTTTTTGTGTCATCTTATTTATACCATATTCTGGCAAATAAACTTTTTATTATTATTATTATTAAAATAATATATAAATCTCGAGGCCGATTTTAATAAAAACTAAAACTAATAAAAAATCTTTGAAAAGTATTTTTTTATTCACCCTAGGTAATAGGTAAGTAAGCATATAATACTATTAAACAACTTATAATGTATGTATATCAGTCGTCTGAACACCAAGGTTATATACCCATGTCACTAAGGGTCGGAATAATAGTCGTTGCTAAGCAATTGCAAATGCTTAGCTGTTGCTTCGGACTGTCGAACTGTATATAGAAAAAACCAAATTTTGACAGTTGGAAGCAATGACTTGGGCTAGCTTAAGGGTCGTATTAATAGCCGTTGCTTAGCCTGGGCCATTGCTTAGCCTGGGCCATTGCTTGGAACTGTCAAAATTTAAGTTTTTCATAATAATATGCAGTTTGACAGTTCGAAGCATTGGTTAAGCATTAGCAATGGCTTAGCAACAAATCCGACCTTTAGTCCTAGTGTCACGTATAATAAACTAACAAATGTAATAATAAATAAATAAAATACCACCACGGGTTCCTATTTGGCTCCCGAGAACCATTTAAACGGCCTCAGGGTACCCAGCGGAGGGAATAACCCGTCCTCATTTCGCCGATGGTATTCGGAGGCTACTCCTAACAAGTGGCGAGCTTCTTGCGGTGTTTATGATGAAACAGCCTCGTTGTATAAAGCGGTCACCCATTCCAGGTCCGGCCTTATTATCATCTGCTTAACCTTGTTATCAAACCTTGTAAAGAAATGTAATATATACACATAATTACACAGACCTAGTAGAATAAATATTTCTATTTAATTTTATATATTAAAATAAATTGTATGTATAAAGATAATGTAAATATTGGTACAAAATTAGTATATATTTTACTTACCTAGTAACAGCACGAATTTCCAAACTAAAGTCATTTTTCAGACCTGAAACAATAATGAACGTTTAAATTTATTCCAAAAAGAATTTCGTCGAGATTTTAAAATTGAATTTAGGCGGATGAAGTTTCAGGAAAATACTAAATTCTTTGCAGCTGAAACCTATTGAAGAAAGTATAGACATCAATTCCTAAGGATAATATGAAAATTTATTTTAAAGAACTAAGGATATTAAACATAATATATGTGCATAATATATCCCGAAATAAAATTTTCTGTTGAAACTTTGTATTTTTTTATAATAGCATGACATATGACTGATATGCAGTCCATGAATGTCACCTCCAATACTAGAATAGATACATGCGTAGCTGGTGGAGTCAATGTCAGCTTTTTTTATTAGCAAATTCACGCTTTGCTTTGGAGAACCCGAGAATATAGGTTTGAGCATGATTATGAGATATGTCTCAAAATCATGCTCAAACCATGCTCAGCCGCAAACTTTTCTTAAGGCCGATTAGACCCGGGCCTAGGGCGGCCAAATATCAGGGGCGGAAAATCTCCTCCCAAACCTAAATTATATCCTGGTAAGAATATAACAGGTGAAAAAATTAAACAAAAGAACCGAACTCAATGTTGTTTTTCGCACAGAACTATTTTACATTTCTACGCTGCAAAGATATTAGAATGGGGCGGCCGCTTAAACGGCCTAGGGCGGCTGAAACTACTAGTCCGCCTCTGTACATGCCAGCAATGCCACTTTTTATTATAGCACGGCATACTCTGGGATGGTAAGAAATTTATGCAGTCCATGAATGTCACCACCAATGCTAGAATAGATACATGCGACGCTGGTGGAATATTTGTCAGGTTTTTTATTAGCAAATTCACACTTCGCTTACAGAACCCGAGATTTAAGAATGATTATGAGATATGTGGCAGAGTTTTCTTACAAAATTATATCCTGGTAAGAATATAACAGGTGAAAAAATTAAACAAAAGAACCGAACTCAATGTAGTTTTTCGCACAGAACTATTTCACATTACTACGCTGCAAAGATATTAGAATGGACGGCCGCTTAAACGGCCTAGGGCGGCCGAAACTACTAGTCCGCCTCTGTACATGCTAGCAATGCTACTTTCACGCTGGCGTTGAATCGTGGGTTCGATTTCCACTGAAGGTAAAATAATATTAGTACGTTTATCAGTACAGTCTGCTTTGATCTAGGAGTTTATAAACTATAATATTTACCGCCTACGTGGTGGTAGGGGATATGCCATTGCCGTTGCATCCAGGTCGTGGTTTCGATTCCCACACATGGCCCAAACATTATTAGTACTTTTTCTGTAATATAATATAAAATGTATTGAATAAAAAATATTAGCCGTGACCTACGGTTTCGTTTGTGATGAATTTCAACAGACCCGTCTTGTCCGTACCGCATTGCTTTTTTTGCTTTGAGTATAATACCTTATACATACATACATATCATCACGGGTGCCTCACGGCGCCCGAGACCGCCTAGACGGGCCCAGGGTACCCAGCGGAGGGGTTTTAATCCCACCTCGTTATAGCCGATGGTATAAGTCTACACCGAACAAGTGGCTAGCTCGTCGCGATGTTTTGAGTAGACTCAATAACCCATCTATAAACAGTTTCACAAGTTGGTATAGTGAAACCGGGACCGACAGCTTAACGTGCTCTCCGAGGCACTATAGTGGTGTTGTCAAACGAATGTACATATTTTTTTTTAATTAAAAACTCATTGGTACACACCGGGATTCGAACCAGGGACCTAAGTGTTTTTAAGTCCAATGTCTAACCAACTCGGCCACCACGTATATTAATTACCTTATAAGTTTACTAAAATGTAACTTTGGTATCTGTACCTGTGAAAGGCACCCTTAAAGTGAGACTCTGGTGTCTGTCTACATCATATATTTTGTATAATTTTTAAAATAACGCTAGTTTCGCCCTGTATTTTTTTAAAAGAAAAAGCTAAACGATTGTCGCATGTGATCGTTTCATTAATATGGGCCATAGAAATTCAGTTTCTTATGTTGCATGTACTGCAATGGGATTCTACGAAGGTAGTGTAATATGCGAGTATTTGTTTAAGCGACTAAACACTGCATTTCCGATCACGAAGTCTGCGTTCTCCATAGAAACTGAGCTTTTGCACTTTCACCGTTTGCGCAGATTTTTCTCGGATTTTTTGTTTGGATTTCTTATTTGAAATCAGAATCACAAAATTGTTTATTAAAACTGACATATGTTTACGTACAATTACTAACATAAAAATAATAATTGAATTATGACTAACTGCAAAGTTGTAATATTGAATGTTTGAATGAACTTCATCATTACTGTAGAACCCTTAAATTGCCTAAAACTAAACTACCTACCTACTCAATAAATAAACATAATTAAAGCGGTAATTAAGTTAATTTATTTACCACTGTAATTAAATTTAATGTTTTGTAGGTACCGAATATTTATCCATTATATGTATAGGAAAAGAGCACGTTTATATTACGAGATCTTAATTCACGGTTTAGTCAAACGTTCAGTTTCCCTAATTATTTATTTCTTACATCGAAACAGCTGTTATTAATTAATTCCATGAAAATCTAAATTAGTTGCTTGAGAAATGTTTAATTAAGAAATTAATGTTACGTGCGTAGGGTGGCTTAATAATTATGAAGAAATTTAATAGAATCATTATTTCAGTTACTATTTAGTTTAACGTTTAGGTGAAGGAGGTAGGCTCTATAACTTTCCTGAAAACAGCTTTTTTCGATTACTTAGGTAGTTTAAAAAAAAAAACAGACGTTTGTAGATAATGCATAAGGTATTAAGCTTGCCTTTGTACAAATCTTTTAATGCAATAAAGAATTTACACATATTGCTCTAGTCATAAACTAAGCTCTAGGCTTGTACTATGTGTACCAGTAACAATGGTATAACACATATTATATTTTATAAACACCCAGACCATGGCAAACTGTACAGAAAAACATGCTAATATAGTTTTGGCTATGGAATGGTATCGAACCCACGACCTCCAACGCTAAATATGCAACTACTAGTCTACGAAGGCGGAGTAAATACGTTGTCTAAATGTAAGTACAACATTTACTGATGTTTGAATCACAAATAACAACATAATCAAATTCAGACTAGCTTCAAAAAAGTTTGATCGAAATTCTAATTATTCTTAGTCAGTGGCAAACTGAAATCGCACAATTTGATCGACATTTCAGGGATTTTTTTTTTTACAGAAGCACGGCATGAACTACAACTAACAGCCAAGTTGTAATATTAGAAGTATGTTTGTATGGGCGTCAATGTGACTAGATAAACCTTAATATCATAGCTGCTTTATCATTAAATTAACTGCCCGCTTCGTAACCGCGCCCTGAAAGGAGACACCTCGGCTGGAAATCGATGGAATAGCCTTTGTTTTTATTATAGCACGGCATATGACTTTGTATATACCTAAAGGTAAGCAGAACTACAAAGACCATCAAAAAAAATTTGTTTAACAATATTGATCGCTCCCAGTAGGTATGCCGATGAAATAGTGCAGCTACGAAATTAACGCGACAAAGATGAATTTGCATTACGAGTACTGTTTTATCGTTAAATCCCGTTTCGCAACCGCGCCCTAAAAGACGATACCTTGATAAAAACAATGCAATAGTCTCCTAGAAACCGGTAAACCCTAGCCTAAAACCTAAACTTTAACCGGGCCTAATTATAAAACAGCGAACGCGATATAGATCTGTCAATGCGTTGATAATTTGAGTTGTCATCGCTCTTATTTCCAATGCACTAAAGGCTTCATCTTCATGGCGGGTCCACTTTTCCGCAATTGGCCAAGAAGTTAGGCCTTTTTGCGTGATGTAAACGGCCGGCTACTCTATCCAGCCCAGCTCCTTCCAGAAGGCAGCAAGGAGTCCTGGACTCCTACAGGCCTCGAGAAGCGACCTCGGTGTTCCGAGGATTTACGCCCGTTGTGAAGCCACCCCGGTGCAATGAAGCAGCACGTGGATAGGTGTTTTGCAATAAAGGCTACGACAATTCTAGTTACAATCGGTCGCAAGCAATCTGTCAAAATTTCGTTTCATAAGACCTACTAGACAGTTTTTGCATCTGTATTTATTTGCGATGTTAATGAAACCGGTCGGTCAGTCTAGCGTTGTTATAGACAGAATCAGATACGAATTCGAAAAATTATAGTTTATTGATTTAATTATCATCAACCATTTTTTTTATCAGATTTATGTACATATTTTTTTCATTTTCAATTTTATTATATGCATAGTAGATATAGATTGGAAATAGGTAATATGCATGTTTTTTATTTTATTTTATTACTTGATGGAGTAACTACATTAGACCCTTAAAACAAATATTAAAAAAAATGTAAAGAGTAATAACACAAAAATAAAAGGGTTTAAACTTTATCTGCCACTACCGCAGTAAAAAACGGTACATCACTAGCCGCCATTCTGTGACGCCATTCGTACTCAATAATCATATTAGTTTAATGTTATTGCACCTCAAAAGTTTGTCAAAAGGTTTGTTTATCACAAATTATCGTAATAAACGACAATAAATACCCGAGAAAATAAGAAACTGTAGACTACAGAATACACGTTGACATTTGTTTGTGCACGAATGACGTCACATGTAGTGTTTGCTAATGTCGGAGCGTTTTAAAATCCGTTCCGTTACTACAAAAAAATGGATTTTTAAAATCGTATTTATAAAAAAATTTGCTATTCAAAATAAAATATTTTACTGCAAATATGTTCAAAGACATAAAAGGAACAACATATTTTTTTTTTTTTAATTTGCGTTACATGCATATTCCCTATTCTACAAATTATTATTTATTATTCTATAACCTATTTAGAGTCCATCCTCATACCTTTTTTTATCAGATTTATGTACAGAGGTTTTTATTTACAATTCCGAGAAAATAGTGTCCTATACAACAAGGTGTACTACCTGTACTATAACTTATAACAAAATCTAACAAAGGTGCCATAAACAACACTTTAAGGCAGGCGCCATATTTTATTTTTCTCGTCCCCTTTCAGTTTAAAATGGACGACATTGTATGAACAAGGAAAGAGCTGCACCAATATTTTCATTGAAAGTGTACGCCGACGTTCCACATAATAATTTTCAGCAAAATCTTTATTGCCAATGACATAAAATATAGCCTTCTAACAGTCTGGAATCTAACGCTGGAAAATGGAGGCACGGTATTCGTGCTTACAAAGTTTGAAATACGAGTCATAATTTCTTTTCTAAAGAAATACCTATAGTTAGGTAGGTACCTATGCATATAACTTTTCGTTTGAGACCAATTAACTTTTTTAGATTTTAGTAAAGTTTAGTTTTAGTTTGGCTAACAAAATAGCGCTAATACATCTTATTAGTAAAGATACAACGCCTAATCTTTTAAATATATAAATGCCTGACCTGAACTTTAAAATATTCCCCGTTTTCGGAGTTATGGTAACATTTTTCATTGACTCTCCACTTCAATAGATCGTAGCGTGATGTTATAGCCACAACGCCTTATCTTTTAAATTTATAAATGCCTGACCTGAACTTTAAAATCCCCGTTTTTGAAGTTTTTGCAATATTTTTCATTGACTCCCCGCTTCAATGGATCATAGCGTCATGTTCTAGCCTCTAGCCTTCCTCGATAATGGGCTATCCAACACTAAAACATTTTTTCAAATCGAACCAGTAGTTCCTAAGATTAGGGCGTTCAACCAAACTAACAAAATCTTCAGCTTATATTAGTATAGATTATCTAATTTTAATCCAGTCTATTTTTTGGGGATAAATATCTGAAATGGATTTTTTCCCTAATTGTCTATTCTTTTTTTTACGTTTTATATTGATTATTTATTAGTTTTCAGGAGAATGGTGCAGGTGTTCAGTCTCATTACAGAATGCGGTTATGAAACGGTCAGTTTATTTAATATAACGCAGTGACGATAAGAAGTCTATAGTGACTCGTAATGCAAATTCGCCTTTATCGTCGCACATTTCTTAACCGCATCATTTAGCCAGCATGGTAGGAGCGAACAATATTGTTAAATAACAATGTATTGAATGACCCCATTCATATCACTTGCAGATAAAAAACTCACATACCGTGCTCCAATAAAAAAAGGTTAAATTATAAATAAAGCTGCTTAGCACATCCGTAATGCTACAACAGATGGTATAGGTAAGCCTATTATAGCACCAGTATTTCCGTACTCCCGTCCACCTAAACCGTTTCATTTATTTGCAGACGAGCCTCGGCCTAATTTAACTGTCAGGCGAAATTTGTACCAACGAACGAGGTTACAAATCGTTTTTAGCAAAGCCTGATACAGTACGGTAGATAGGTAAAATACCAAATCATGAATAGATCGGCCGTGCCTCCTTATGCTAGAACTGCTTCAGAAATTCTCACTAGATATTCTGTAACTCGGTTAAATTATCTTAGCTATCCATAGATAGATTCACCATGAAGACCCAGTGTCTTTTCTTTTTAACAGCTTCGACTATAATGTTACGTTCTTAAATCATATGTAAATAGTATACATATACCTAATTATATGTAGCCATTCAAATACCATCCGTGACTGAACCTTGTGGTTTTCCACGCAAGAAGCCTGACGGTTTGAGTTTGATTCCTTGGAAATTAGGTCGCAACCGGCGTCGAAACTTTGGCAGCTTTACTCAAACGGCAAAAATACTCGCAAATAATTATATATTTGTGCCGTTTGGGGTGGAGACAATGGGACCATGGGGCCCAGAAGCAAATAAGCTTTTAAAACAGCTTTCATCAAAATTGATCGACGTCACAGGTGAACAGAGGGCTGGCGCTTTCCTTTTTCAAAGATTAAATTTAATAATCCAAAGAGGAAATGTCACCATCGTTCTGAGCACTGTGCCGCGCGTACATTATAAGGATTTTTTTGAGTAGGTAGGGTTTTTATATTATTTATTATTTTTAATATTGTACATTTAATTTTGTTGTGATTATATGTAAGTGGAAGGTACACCTCAAGGTCTGCCGACCAGTTTCGTGTTTAGAAGCCTACTGAATTAATTTTTATTGTTAAACTGTAGAGAGAGAAGGTTTGGAACAAAGGCATGGAGTGAACGCACTGATTCAGGAAGTAAGATTTCTTATGAATTCAAAAATGACCTCAACCAGTGCATAGTATACATAGTATCCTCTTAGTTGTATTGTTGATCAAAGCTCTTAATCCAGCCAAATGGTATAAGAGTCAGTTCCAACTTGGAAATACGTTATATAAAAGTTAGCCTAATCTGAAAGAAACCTATCCCGGTTTGTATGTATTAATAAATACTTCTTACTAATATTTACTCAAGTATAGTTCATATCAAACATCGCGACGAGCTAGCCACTTGTTCGGCGTAGACTCATACTATCGGTTTAAAACCCCCTCCGCTGGGTACCATGACGCCGTCTAGGCGATCTCGGGCGCCGTAAGGCACCTGTGATGATAAAATATGTGTATAGTTTACATATTTCGAACAACAACCTACCAAAAATAAAATATATAACAAAGACGCAACCACCTGAATCGGTCTCTCGCAAAAAAAACATATTAATCAATAAAATCTCTAGTTTAAATATCGTAGTACGACCACGATTATAGATCCACTCCACGCTTCTACCTGATTAAGTTTCTATGGTTTTAGGAATATAAGGTCATTCTACACGAAGGAAATAATAATAGCTTCTGACTGATTAATTGAACACAGCTTATAAATTAATAGGGTTGAATTTTATGTTGTTCGAACAATGTACAACTGGGTTTAGCACAATTTGTCATCGTAAATTAAACCTTAATACAAAGGCATATGGTGGGTGTAGAATTATTTTCTGTTCACTGTACTCTTAGCAATTGAATTGATGGCGGGATATCGTAATTCGTTTCCGGGGTGATCATATTTCTATGGAATGGAATTCGGGTGTAATATTATTTTTTGTGTAAGGTAAAATGTTGGAGAAAATATTTCGTTTTCGATTTAATATTTGTGTAGGGGCATATTTATTTATAATAATAACATAATATGTGGGGCATTTTAAGAATATTGCCTTGTTCACAAAATAAATTCTAGGCTTGCATTATACCATCACGGGTGCCTTTTTGGCTCCCGAGAACCGTTTAAACGGCCTCAGCGGAGAGATTAACAAGTGGCAAGCTTGTTTGGTGTTTATGATGGTATAGCCTCTTTGTATAAAGCGGTCACCCATCTCAGGTCTGGCCTTGTTGTCAGCTTAACTTTGTTATCAGTTGCGCATTGACTTATTATATGTTCCAAAAACAACGATAATAATGCATATAGTATAAGCACCCAGACTATGGCAAACTGTATATAAAACGTACGGATATTCTCTTCCCTTGAGTAGGAATCGAACCCACGACCTCCACATATAACTTCAACGGGGGCGGTTAATAATATATACCCTATCGGTCTTTTATGCTTATCCCGAATATATAAGTTTGAATAATACTGTACGTACACACTGTTTTTTTTACTGGAGCACGGTATGTGTCTTTCTATCTACCTGGTGGTAATCAGATCTACAAAATCCATTAATAGAGTCAATCAATGCATTATTGTTTAATAGGATTGATCGCTCCCACTATTCCGGCTAAATGATGCGGTTACGAAATGGGCGGCGATAAAGATGAATTTGCATTACGAATCTACTTTAGTAGCCTCGCTGCTTTATTGTCAAATTAAGTGCCCGTTTCGTAACTACACCTTAAAAGGAAACTACAATATCATTAATACAGATGTAAAAAACATCAAGTGACCTAGTCATGTTTCGGTTGTAGTCTGTGGGTTCAACGGTTTTTAAGTGTCTACTGAATGGATTTCATGTCTAGTTGGTAGTATACTTTCAGGGTGCTGATACGAAACGGGCAGTTTAATTGACAACAAAACAGCAAAGATATTAAAATTGACTCACAGTGAAAATTATTTGTCGCGCCCATTTCGTAACCGCATCATTAAGCCGGTATAATGGGAGCGACCAATGCTGTCGAACAATAATGTATTTATCGGCCTTATTTGTGGACTTTGTAGGTTTGCTTAACATCGGGTAGATACAAAATAACATACCGTGCTTCAATAAATAAATAAAACAACCGTAATTTTCAGTTATTTCCACTGTACCGTCACGCAAATAGTATAGTTTTATACATTATATAGTTATACATGGTAACTTTGAATGAATATAAAAAGATGTACCTACTTTGGGCTAATATTAGGTTCTACTGATCAAATCGAAGAGCTTTTTCCATGGTCCCATGTGTCAAAGATGAAAAAAATGCCTTCTCTGAACTCACTAGTAGGTAATGTTAAATTAATAATTTGTATGGGGCAGCCAAAATTTTTTTTCATTTGCGACACATGGTTCCATGGGAAAAGTTGTTCGATTTGATCAGCAGAACCTCATATTAGCCCAAAGTAGGTACATCCTTTTATATTCAACCTGTATACATATACCTAGAGTTTATATTTAATGACTAGTGACTTAAATTATAAGAAATTAAATTTTGTTTAAATTTATTTGAATTAAAAATCTTATTTTTTATTGTCATTCCTAATATGCCGATTCTATATAATTTATAAAACTTTTGTTAATTCTAACTATTTAAAAATATCTTTTTTTATTATACATAAGTACATAATTACTTACATATAATATACACAAATAAATAAGGTTATACATTTAAACTACTCACCAATATTATTATATTTAATAAAAATACAACACAACACAAAAAAATCCTGCAACCAGTGTCTTAAACATACACTACATTGTCATATAATACCAAAAAAATCACAAACAAAGTTTTTTTTTAATTGTTCATTCGTCGAAAATTTTCTCGATAAGTCTCTCTAAAAGCTACACGCTTTGGATCCGTCCGAACTTGGCGAGCTTCCGATACCGACTGACGACCAGCGCAGCATCCGTTCAACCTTTTATATATATGTATAGGTAGTTACATATACCGATTTATATATTTACCCACACTCATACATATTTAATTTTTTTCCCATTTCAGAACGTTATTCGTACAAGCGGAGCGCGGGCAGCGTATTCGAATGTGTGCGCCATTCGAACGGTACACTCTCCACTCCCTATTTACGGGTTTTTCAGAAAGGGTGAAGCTTTTTTTTTACCTTCCTTTCTGCTTTTCGGTCTGTAGTTGCGAGCAATTCTCTGAATGCCGCCCCGTGAAATATTTCGCATCCGATTTATAAATTTCTGTTTTGCCAGTCATGTTGGGATAAAATGTAACTGAGTATAATATTGGTATTGATAATACGCATTCAGAATGAGATTTATACAAATGGTCTGATTTTTCTGCTGAGTTACGATAGCTTTTCAATTTATTTACTTTATGGTAGAAACAGGAGAAGACCAAAATAAAAACCATTTAAATGATGATGGGAATTTGGAGGTGCTTTATGGACAAAAGAGGTATGGAGTTTTGTCTCTTTTTTAGCAACAAAAATTTTTTTTTTTTTTTTATGAGAGCTCGGCATGTGACCTCACATCTACCTGATGGAAAGCAGTATGAAGGTCCAAGAACAAATGCAACCAACAATTACGATCTACGTAACCGTTGATTGCACCTATTATGCCGGCTTAAGATGCCTATTCACGCTTCGTTTAAAGGACTCGAGATTATAGGAAGAAGGAAACACGCGAGCAGGTAGTGCATTCCACATTTTAATAGTGCGACAGATATACGAATCACCAAATTTTTTAATGCGGGTTGGTATATCTGCCACAGTATATGCATGCATTTTGTTACCCGATCGTGAAGTCCTATACCGGAAAGGAGAAGGAGGAATGAGATGAAAAAGTTCTTCAGAGCACTCTCCATGATAAAGGCGATAAAACACGCTCAACGACGCTACATCCCTGCGAAGCTGCAATGGCTCTAGAGTGTCCGTGAGCTCTTTGTTTTCGATAATTCTCGATGCACGCTTCTGCAGACTATCGAGAGCATGCAGCAAGTATTTGGCAGATCCACCCCAAAGATGCGAACAGTATTCTACACAAGGCCGTATCTGAGCTTTATAAATCAGATGCCTGAGTTGAGGAGTAAAATACCGTCGCACCTTATTAAGGACGCCGAGCTTCCTACTTGCTGTCTTCGCAATGCTCTCAATATAGTTGCGGTGATTTAGGTCGGAGCGTATTTCTAATCCCAGGATATCGAGAACTGGAGACAATGGTAAACGTGTGCTCTGAAGGGAGGGAAAGTGAGAAAAGGGGGTCTTTTTTGCTGTCAATGCACAAGCCTGGATTTTTTGGGCATTAAACTGGACCAGATTAAGAGAACCCCAGTTTGAGATTTTTTCCAGGGTTTGGTCCAATTCATTTACCAAAGAACTCCTATAATCCTCTGTTTCGACGCGACTGGGGGGCTGACGCATCAAATATTGACCGTGGACAGTGCTATCGTCTGCATAGCAATGTATGTTACCGAGTGATAACAAATCATTGATATGCAGCAAGAACAGAGTAGGGGATAGCACAGATCCTTGGGGTACGCCTGCGTTAATGGTTTCGCGACCCGAGGTCGTACCATCAACGAGGACTCGTATAGCCCGGTCTGATAAAAAACTTGAGATCCAGCCACAAAGTCGCGCCGAAAATCCATATGCTGGCAGCTTAGAGAGTAAAGCTTTGTGCCATACCCGGTCAAAGGCCTTAGAGATATCGAGGCCGACTGCCAAGGCCTCTCCATGCCTATCCATTGCCTCACCCCAGATATGCGTAATATATGCTAGAAGATCACCCGTAGACCTTTTTCTACGAAATCCGTATTGACGGTCATTGATAATGGAGTGACCTTCTAGGTATCGCATAATCTGTGCATTAATAACTGTTTCCAGAACTTTGCACAGCACTGAGGTGATAGCAATGGGCCGGTAATTATTGGGGTCTGACCGGTCACCCTTTTTGGGGATAGGTTGCACATTCGCTTCCCTCCAAGCTGCGGGGACCATACCAGAGGAGTATGATAGGCGGTAAAGTCGCGTGAGAGCAGGAGACAACTCAAGAGCGCAGTTTTTTATAACAATCGCTGGAACACCATCCGGCCCACTGGCCTTCCGAACATCGAGAGAATGGAGTGCCGCGCGCACGTCACGCTGCCGGATATGAATATCTGGCATTGTGAATCCGCAATTGGGTATAGTAGGCGGTTGCGCGCCTCCATCGTCGAGTCTGGAGTTAGAGGCGAAAATATGAGCCAGAAGATCGGCTTTTTTAGTCGCCAAATGAGCCAGCGAACCATCGGGATATCGCAGCGGCGGCAATGATGAGCGACAGAAGTTTACTTCGACCGATTTTGCAAGCTGCCAAAACTTTCGGCTACCTGCCGGTTGTTCAAGCAGCTCATTCCCGATCCGAGATATATGATTAAACTTTGCTCTTTTCAATACTTTCTTGCACATCTTGGAGGCGACGTTATATGCTATCTTCAGGGTGGCTGAGTCAGCCGTCGAGCGACCCCTTACCCATTCCCGGTACGCAGTATTTTTGACTGCGACGGCCTTCGTACAGTTGCTGTCGTACCAGGGTCTGCTGTTGCCCTTGCTGGTGACAAACGAGAACGGAATGTAATATTCCATTCCAAGAAGAATTTCATCAGCAAGAGCAAAAGCACAAGCATTAGGCTCATCAACCTGAAAGCAGCGTTGCCCCCAAGGTAATGCAAGAAAGTACTCCCTCAGTCCATCCCAATCTGCTGACGAGTAATGCCAGACTTTCCGTGCAGTCGCCTTCCTAGGAGGAATAGGAACACGCGGAACTGATGTAACCACCATGCAGTGATCCGAACCCCCCAGGGGGGCCATGACTGACACTTTATATCCGGCGGGATGACTCGTCAACAGAAGGTCTAGTTTGGAGGGCGCATGGCTGATTATGTCTGGGATCCTGGTGGTCTGATCAACCAGCTGAGTCAAGCCATGGGTAAGTGCAAAGTGGTAGGCGGATTTCCCGGCATGATCGGTCTTTAGAGAACCCAACCATTGTACATGGTGTCCGTTGAAATCTCCTAAAAACACGATCTCAGCACAGGGAAATAGTTCATGTGCTTTATCTGTCGCTCTGCTCAAATAATTATAAAATTGAGTTGTCTCCAGGTCGCCCCTATGGGATCTATATAGACACACGTAGATTTGAGATTGAGTTCCCAGATCTACGTGTACCCACAAGGTAGAAAGGTTGGAGTCCTCTAAACAGCGTAGACGTCGACAACAAATATCCGACCGAACATATAGGCCGACCCCGGCTTTGGGAAGGAACTTCTCCTCAAGAGTAAATCCAGGGTATTGCAAGAAGTGTCGGCCGGGCAGCGGATTTGTGTCTCCGTCAGAAACAATAATGCGGGTTTAGCCATCTCGAGGTGGTGATGGACGGCAACTCGATTGGCGTGGATCCCGCGGATATTTGTAAAATTCACGCCAAATTTGGTGTCGCGGATGTGCACCGCTTTCCGAATGTCTCTTTTTGTTTGCGCTGTCATCGGTTTTTATTTTTATAGGGGTAAGGAAATGGGAAGCGTGATATAAAGTGTTGTTGTCACCATAAATGCGTGGAAAGGCTTAGGTGAAATAGGTGTCCAAAGAAGAAGTAGCACTGACACGTCGGACGGAAGGGCCCCTGTACCCCCCCCGAAAGTGGTTGCCTGGATCCCCTCCGGTCACCAACCGGCACGACAAGCCACATCGGGATTATGCGCCACTTGATGGGGCAGCCTCCTTTGGTGGTTAGACAAAGGTGGGCCCCTGTACTAAGTAGCGGGCGGCCAGCGGAGTAACCGTTTCTACAGGTCTCCCTGGCCGACGTGTCAATGCAGTTCATTCTAAAATTAAATCACCCAAGAGGCCCCATAAGCAAGTTATTGCGACAACAACACTTCAAGGATTGGTACTTCACTGACTGATTCCGAAACACGGTTTTAACCGCTTCACGGGCTTTTCGTCCTGTGAATGGTGGTAGCGACCAGGCGAGCATAAAGCTCTTCCACCGCGAGATTTGGTCGTCGTTTGGCCTACTAGGTCCGAAAGGTGGACCTAGCGTTTCCCGGGGACACCGCTAGGAGGTACGACGCTCAGCCCCCAAAATATGCGCAAATATGCGCAAAAGAAACCACAGCCTATTTAAACTAAAGTGTTCTGCAAAGTTTTTTTTATAATAATTCTTAATCAAGCCATAATAAGCAAAGCTAGTCATTCTAATGAGATATTCCAGAATAGTTAAAAAAGACTGCCTGATGAAGACTGCTAAATATTTTTTTAATAAAAAAAAATACATTTGTGTATCAATACTCGTGTAGTGCAGAAAGCACGATAAGCTGTCAGCCAGTGTATATAAACTGTGAAACTGTTTATAGGTGTTATAGTCTATCGAATATCTCGACGAGCTAGCCACTTGTTCGATGTAGCCTTATACTATCGGCTACAACGAGGTGGGATTAAAGCCCTTCTTTATATTCGCTGGACCTACCCCTAAGGCCGTCCAGCCGGCTCGGGTCCGTAAAGCAACCGTGATTATATTTATTTATTTTATCTTATATACTTCGTTGGGCTGACCGACCGGTCTCGTTACCACCGCCCATACAGATGCAAAAACTGTCAAGTGACCCAGTCATGTTTCGGTTTTAGTCTGTGGGTTCACCGGTTTTCAGGAGACTACTGCATCGATTTTTTGTCGAGGTTGTAGTCCCCTTTTCAGGGTGCGATTACGAAATGGATGGTTAAAATGACGATAAGTCAGCGAGTATAATATTAAAATATACTCGTAATGCAATTCATCTTTGTCGCCGCCCATTTTGTAATCGCATCATTTAGCCGCATTGTGGAAGCGATCATTATTGTTTAGGAACAATTATTAATTGACCCCATTCATGGACTTTGTAGGTCTGCTCACCACCAGATACAAAGTCACATGCCGTGCTCCAATAAATAAATAAAAACGGCGGCCAACGTACCTAATTTAACTATAATAAATTTAAATATTATAATTTTATACAAAAAATAAAACATAACGACCGAATATTCTCATCCCTTAATTCTAGGTCGCCATATTTTTACAATAGATAAAGTTTTTTGGTCCCAAAACCATATCAACCTAAAAGGATATGGGTACCTATAGAACGCCTATAACAGCCAGACCCGGATTTGCTTCGACCGAAATATGTCGTGAAAATAAAGCTTAGTAAGCCTTGTTAGTGAGATAAGGTATTATCTATGGGTCCAAATAGGTCTGGTTACATTTGTTGCTAAACATTGGGTCTAATGATAACTTAACACCTACAACTTTGTTTATTTATGTATACGTGGTGGCCGAGTTGGTTAGACCTTGGAGTTAAAAACACTTGGTCCCTGGTTCGAATCCCGGTGTATACCAATGAGTTTTTAATTTAAAAAAATATAACAACACCACTATAGTGCCTCGGAGAGCACGTTAATCTGTCGGTCCCTGTTTCACTATACCAACTTGTGTTTATAGATGGGTTATTGAGCCTGTTTAAAACATCGCGACGAGCTAGCCCCTTGTTCGGTGTAGACTCATACCATCGGCTACGACGAAGTCGGATTAAAAGCCCTCCGTGGGTACCCAGGGGCCGACTGGGTGGTCTCGGGCGCCGTAAGGCACCCATGATGATATATATATATATATATGTGTGTGTGTATGTACTAGCTGGTGCCCGCAACTTCGTTTTTTGTTTATTTAAAATTAAAAAAATACTATGTGATTTTTTTATTTATAAATTCCTATTATTACTAAGTTAAAGTAAAGATGTTGGCCATGGCTACCATACTATTACATGTATAATTTTGGGGTTTATAAACCCCAAACAGTAAATTAGGCTTGTTTAAGGTATATACTAAAATTCTGAATACTATGGATTCAAGGAATGCTTAGAAGACATTCCAAACTGTATTGGGAAAGACACAGTCTATCAGATGAATTTTGCCCATTTTCGGTAAAAATGGTTAAGCCTTACCGTCTATTGATTTCCGGCGTAATATTTTGATAAAATATGTCTTAGTTTTAATATCCATTTTATATTGGTTTTGGTATTAAGAATGCGATCTGAAATGACATATTGCGAATATTGATATTGACGACAAAAAAAACATTTTTTTCGGTGTACCTAGTAAGTATTAAAATAAGTAAATATATGAATGTGTGTGCCAATAAGATTATAGTGTATATCTTTTTTTACCATTTACACAGATTTATTTGGAAACACCACTATGTATAGTACATCGAAGAGCATGTTAAAACCCTCTCTCCAAGTTTCTATATACCCATGTGTGTAACTATTTCTAGATGGGGTATTAAGTTTATCTAAACACCGCGACGACCTGCAGTCCGATTATTAGTACCACCTTGTTATTAGTTCTAATTAGGTTCATATTTAGTCAAGCTTTAAACTAGTTCTAAATTAGAACTTCTTAGTGTAGATATTATGCCACATCTACATAATCAACATACACTTTATCGAAAATGCCAATTGAAAAAAATATAATGATTGAACGAAATAAATACTGAAAAAAGCGTCTAATTAAATCTTATTCAAGTATGTTACTGATGACAAAATAATAATAAACCATAAATATATATGATTTTCGTTTCATTTTATATCCTTATAACGTAAAAAAATATAAAAAAATTAAATTCATTTAGTTTTTTTTATAGCAACACTAAACTCATAATATTTTGAAATAATAAATATAATTTTATATATGCGGCGAAATAAATGCACCTAGGTATTATTAGTTTCAATTAATACTTATTGTAATTATATATAAATATATTTACTTGTAAAAGTTAGTACAAGAGTAACTTGAATTCGTCTGTAATTTTGGCAATTGTATAGTTTTGTTTGACAGAACAACATCCTTACTAAAAACGGTCGTAATATATGTTTTCATATAAAAAACAAAGCTGAACTTTGACTTGTATTTGGTCGTCAAACAGGCGAAACCGGGTAAACAAAAGCTAGTAATTAAACTTTTATTCTACATAGGTCCGTATTACATTATCCTACCTATAAAGGGAAGATAAATTTAGCAATCAGACCACTATAAGAGAGAACATTCAGTGTCGTATTCACTGAGTGAAGCTCTAAGCACGCCATTTTGTAGTCTGACATCGAGACATATTGGGGGTACAAAGACAGAATTATCCACCTGCTTACCCATTGTTTATGCAATGATTTTGTGCTCTATTTTTGTAAATTAGTAGTTAGGTAGTTAGTCTATATTTGTAAACATACACATACCACTGAGTATATGGTGATATGTGTATGTTTACAGATATAGACTAACTCACACACTACTCACTCTCACACAACATTCTCGTAGACTCACTTACGACGCGTTATTGAACCCTTACTTACATGGTATCATATTATTATTACATCGAGGTGGTAGTCTCCTTTCAGCAAAATGGGTAGTTGAATTGACGATAAGGCAACGACTATATTAAAATATACTCGTAATGCAATTCGTAATCGCATCATTTAGCGGCATAGTGGGAGCGATCAATATTCTTTAAAACAATTATTGATTGACCCCATTCAAGGAGGTATAGTAGGTCTGCTCACCACCAGGTAGACACAAAGTTATAATCATATGTCGTACTCCAATAAAAAAAATAGATAAGAAAGAGTATCTACTAACACAAGTATCTATATAAAAAAAAACATCTCTACTTTCGCTCATTAAATTAATAATGCTAATCTGTAGATGTCAAATTAATGATACGACCCTATACACAGTGCTAGGTAAATGTGATATAGCCACGTGAGCTACCATACCCATAGCTGGCTCATGCTACGAGTTGCGTAGCACAACTTAAACTATTGCCCTAGCATAAGCTTCGTAGTTCTTTTTGGTAAACCCATGCTACGACTTGCGTAGCTTGGGTTAACTACTGCGCAAGCATAAATGCCGCAGATTTGTAGTTCTCAATGGCAAGCACATGCTACGACTTTCGTACCATACTCTAACTACTAAGCTAACAATAAATGCCAAAACTTCGTAGTTCTTGATGGCAAGCACGTACTACGACTTTCGTAGCATTCTCTAATTACTGAACTAGCCTAAATGATCCAGCTTCGTAGTTTTTGATGGCAAGCATATGCTACGACTTTCGTAGTATGCTGTAATTACTGAACTAGCATAAATGCCCCAAATTCGTAGTTCTTTATGGCCAGCCTATGCTACGGCTTTCGTAGCATACACTATCTACTGAGCTAGTATAAATGGTATATCTTTGTAGTTCTTGATGGAAAACTCATGCTCCAACTTTCGTAGCACTTATTAACTACTACGCTAGCATAAATACGATTGAGTTATACATCCCCATGGGCGAAATCAAATCGGGCGCCTTTAAACTAAAAAAATCTGCTGTTTCGATTTTCTTGTTTGTTATAAAGGGTGTCCAGCGGGAATTTTTCAACTTTAAAATTTCATATAAAATAAACTAAATAAATTTTATTTATTTTTATTAAAACAAAATGTACAACATTAATGCGGATTTCATTTCTTTAACACTATATAATTTAAATGATGACCGTTTTTTTGTACGCACTCCTGTAGTCGGGCCCTTACATTTGCAATTACGCGATAGCAAACCTTTGGGTAATGCTTTGAACTTCACGGCGAATATTGGCCTGCAGGGCTTGAATTGTCCGGGGATTGTTCTCATAAACCTTCGATTTAAGGTAACCCCATAAAAAAATCGCAGGGCGTGAGGTCGGGTGACCTGAGTGGCCATGAGATGTCTACGTACTTGCTGATTAGTTTATTTGGAAAAATTGTTCTTAACTTTTCTATCACCGGAGTGCGTATGCGGAGTGGTACCGTCTAACTGAAATTGTGTCCTATTGTTGTAACCCGAATACAGCTGCAATTGCGGTAGCAGAAATTCGTCTATCATACGGCAATACACCGGAGAAGTGACTGTTTCTCCTTGGTTAAAAATGTAGGCCCCAATTATACTGCTAACCGAAATGGCACACCAAACTGTGGTTTTCAAGCAATGTAAACGTTTCTGGTAGCGTTCTATTGGGTTATTTGGGCACCAGTATCTCATATTCTGTTTATTTACATATCCATCAATGTAGAATTGTGCTTCGTCACTAAACAAAATGTTTCCCTACGTGGTAGGTGTTCGAAAACGTTCCAGCATTGTTTTTGCGAAGGTTTCTCGCAAAGGATAGTCACTTTCGTTGAGACCCTGAACAATTAGCATTTTGTATGGATGGAGTCTTAATTTCTTCTTCAAAATAACATGCACTGTTTGTTGACTTTTAGATTCCTGTGGAGGCTACAATTTTTCTAATCGACTTGCGTGGATTTCTAATGATTTCATGTCGAACTTCAGACACACGTTCGGGCGTTGCTGCTGATGTTGATGGTCCTGAAGGAGTTCTGTTGAGCATTGTCCCTTCTTGCCTAAACCTTTGTACCCACGACCAGATAAGTTGCGTGCTCGGCCCATCACTTAAACGCCGAATATTAAAATGAGTACAAAACGTTCGACGCGCGCGAACCATCGATTCACCATTCTTTAGATATTGCTCAACCGCGAACGAGCGGTGCGTCCAGTGACTCATGACTACTAACAAATCCGCAAGTACCGCACTTTCAATGGTACAAACCCCGCTATTACTTCGATAATTGCCGTTTAAAGTTGAAAAATTCCCGCTGGACACCCTTTACATGTGGTAGGTAGGTAGGTATATAATAAAACAACAGATATTAACATTGCCTATTTTATAATTTGAAACAAAAAAATTAAGTTACGAATTTTCGGACACTATAAAGTGCTGCCAAAATTGTCCTTAACCAACTCTGGGCGTCTGCTGGAGATATTAACGCTTTCCGGATCAATCTCTCCTCATTCATATGACATAACTCTGGATCTTGGCCTAATTCGCGGGTATAACTTGGCAGAAGGTATGTCCAGAATCATATCTACCGAAATACCAGCAGACGATTTCAGTCACAAACTGCCTGGAATTTAGACGACCTTGATGTGATATAATTCGAAAACTATATCCAAACTACTTGGGGTAACACTATGAATGATATTTCATGCGCAGCAGACGCTTTCTTTACCAGTCAGTAAATCATATAAGCAGCTCTTTAACTATTATGACGTATAATCAATTTTTATTTTAAAAATATATATTTGTAGGACAATACTGCTTAAATATCTGGGAGAGCACATTTAAATCAAATCAAATATTATTTATTTCATGTAAATCTTTACAGATATTTATGAATAGTCAAAAAAAAAAAAGTGAAAAAAGTTTTAACAATAAGGTCTAGAGTGCGTTTGGTTAGGCTGCTATATATATATATATATATATAACCATTATAGATTAATTAATAAAAGATGTCATTAAATAAAAGTATTAAAAAAACCAACCAACCGAACGCACGCTACATAACCAACTAGTGTAAGACTAGGTGGTTAGCTGATTCCATTGACCTTCCGATTATCATCTACCACCGAGGCGACCGACCTCACCAACCGTATCCACGCCTTAAATATTAGTTCTTATATTATCATTATATTGGCTGTATTTAAATGACCATCAATCGCATTAACATAGTTATATGGATCGGTATCTTCAAGGGCGTAAACACTAGTTGTAAAGTCGATCCCTCCGGAGACACCCTGGAGAAAAAGGTACCAGCAAGTAAAAAACTCTGGTGCTTCACACAAACTAACAGAGGAACATAGCCATTGAGTTACCGATATGCATATCGCAGCATACATAGAATGCTCTAACCCTACTAAAAGCATGCGCAAAACACCCTATGGCAGATTATTTAACAGTTTAGCAATTGGTTGCTGTACCAATGTACAGAACTGCAAATACTAAAGAGTACAGGCACTTTTCTAAATAATAATATATAATAACAGAGTACCTGCATAATGTAAATATAAATAAGTAATCATAAGATATACCTTATCCAAAGATAAAATTTAAATAAAAAAAAAAAAAATTAAGTAATAATAAGTTATTACAATATCAGATTTAACATACCTACTAGGGTACTCATTTGAAAAGGCAATACTAGTTGTGAGACCTCAATTACAGATCAGAACGGGTCCAGACATCTTTATCATTAATATAGTCATTAACTCTATAATATGCCCTTTGGGCATTAAGCTGTCGGTCCCAGTTTTCACTATACCAACTTGTAATACTGTTTATAGCATAGAAGGGTTATTTAGTATATCCAAACACCGCGACGACCTGACCAATTGTTCTATTTAGACTCGGAATACCACTGGCTAAGGTGAGTTGGAACTAAGACCCCACCGCTGGGTCAGTCGCTGCAAGAAGACTACCAAATCGACAAGAAATCTATGCAGTAAGCTCCTGCAACCCGTGAACGGCTCTTTTTTGACCGCCTCCGTAGACTAGTGGATGCGCCTTAATGGTTGTATCCGGAGGTCGTGGGTTCGATTCCATGGCAAAAAAATATATGTACGTTTTTTACTGTACAGTTAGTCATGGTCTGTGTGTTTATAAAATATATTATGTATTATATCATTGTTTCTGGTACACATAGTATAAGCCTAGAGCAATATGTGTAAATTTTCTTATTTATTGTTATTATCTGCATGAGAAGAGAGAGAAGAGCGATACTTGAGAAAATTATTTAAAAAATCGATTTTAATTAACTTCAGAGACATTCAAATCGTAGACTAAAAATGTACAAATACTCTTTCAATGCAAATAAGCTTATGTACCTTACCTCCATTCATTAGAGAATGTTTTGCCGTGAACACAAACAGACTGTCTCTTCACTGAGGCAATATTTCGTTATCCTTTTTCTGAGAACACGTTCATACCTAATGGCTTCATTTTCTTACAATTTTCCCTGGAGGATGATTGAGTGATGATAAGCTTGTTTATACCGCAAAAAGTATTATTAAAACATCGTTTACCTTTTTGTTGTCAATGTTAGGAGCGTAAAAATGTGTTTTTTTTATCAGTTTATTCATTCGTTTTCACTATAGGTTCGCTTCAAATACTTGGTTACAATATATAATAAGTTAGTACCTACATAGAAATAATTTAAATAAATACTACTGGTAATCTAATAGCAATAATAAAGCTGCAGAACTAATTAGTAAATTTTGGTAAAAAAATCCAATTCTAGCACAGTATGTTACTTTGTATCCGCCTGATTGTAATCAGACCTACAATATCAATTATTAAAATCTTTTAATACAAAAAAAAAAGTCAAAATAATTTATTTCTTGTAAATCTTTACAGATATTTATGAACATACATTTTCTTGTTTAACCGCACTGATTGTTTGCACTATGTCAGCTATTCGTTTACTTTAAGTGGCGACAAAGATGAATTTACGAGTCTACTTCAATGTCTTTAAATCCACTGCTTGTATCGCAATCGCACCTGAAAATCAACCAACTACCTCGACAATAAATCGATGCAGTATATTTCTGAAAACTGGTAAACCCACAGACTAAAACTGAAATATGACCAAATAAATAAATATTATCACGGGTGCTTTACGGCGCCCGAGACCGCCTAGACGGCCTCAGGGTACCCAGAAGTGGGGTTTTAATACCACCTCGTCACTAGCCAATGGGATGAGTCTACCTACACCAACCAAGTGGCTGCTCGTCGATATACTCTCGATAGACTATTATCCTATAAACAGTTTCACAAATTGGTATAGTGAAGCTGGGACCGACTACTTAAGACATGCTCTCTGAGGCACTATAGTAGTGTTCTCAAAGAACTGTAATTTTTTATTTTATTTTAAAAATTCATTACCTATATAATAGTTTTTGAGTTATTTACAAAAAAATCTTTGTACGGTTACATACAACTTTGTTTTTCTTGGTTTTTTGTAAGAAAATCCAAAACACAAAAACTTTTGTTCACAAAAGCTACGATAAATCGTGATAAGCCCAGAATAATAATCTTCATCAAAAATCCAATGAATAGTTAAGGACCTGAGGAGACCCCTACAAAAAAAGGGCACAACTCTTCCAATTTGCGAACTCGAGAACCACTGCCTCTAAACTTGTTGTTTGTGAACGAACACTGAGAAGTTTTTCTCGACAAAACATTGAGACAGATTTAATATAGAGAAGGAAGGGCAAAAAAAACTTTAAGTATGTTAAAAGACACAATTTGACATTTAAAAATGGGATTATCAATGATTTGTTTTCTAACAATGCCCCTCTACAGCTGCTGTTTATTTTATTTGAATGCCATTAATATTTCTTATTTCTAATTATATATAGAATACGTACAATGCCTCTACAGCAGCTAATAATTTTAGATGTGTTTTTATGTAATATAATTTTATTTACTTTTTATAAAAATGTTTTATTATATATATTTTTATTGTGTTTTTCTGACGTGTAAAATAGCTTGATGTCAAAGTCTAATTACTGAATAAAGAATTGAATTGAACATCTTTAAAAAAGAAGGTATTTATTAGACCGTATTTATTTCTGTCTTTGTACTTTATTTTTTCGTCAGATCTTAACATTTTTTAAATAAGGTAAGCTCTATTCAAACACATTTTGATGGTATGAATCTACACCAAAAAAGCGGCTAGCTCGTCGCGATGTTTTGAATAAACTCAATAACCCATCTATAATCAGTTTCGCAAGTTGGTATAGTGAAACCGGGACCGACAGCTTAGCGTGCTCTCCGAGGCACTATAGTGATGTTGTCAAACAAATGTACATTTTTTTTTTAATTAAAAACTCATTGGTACACACCGGGATTCGAACCAGGGACCTAAGTTTTATTACCAGAGTCTTTATTAAATAATATGTTAACTTTTTGGTGAACAAGTCGGTTTTGATAATTTATTTATTTATTTAAAAACTTTATTGCAATTTAGTACAAAAGCGGCCTTAATGCCGCTAGGCATTCTCTACCAGTCAAACCTTTGGGACAAATTAAACAGTAAGTAGGTTAAGTATAATTATTATAAAGAGAAAATGTTTGATTGTTTCTTCTCTCCGAAAAAACTCAAAAACTACTTAACCGATATTTAAAATTCCTTCGCCTATAGAAAGCTACATTATCAACAAAATACAGTCTATCTATCAATATAGAAACGTAACTTATTTATTTACTTACACGTGCGCAAACCCATGGTAGAGCCTCTGATTACTTTTAAATTAAACGGCGAGTGAAACCACGGGACACACATAGTATATTTGGAGACACCGTAAAGTGACCAATATAAAATATAATTATAGGACATACACTGCCCCTCTTAGCCAAGAACACACGGACAACGCTATAAGTCAAATATCTTGAAACGCAATGTATGAAGATGACACTTTGATTCCATGGTGACGTCATTCCGAAACGTCAAATATATTTTGTTAGCAACATTTTGAAATGGCAGGTATCTAATATATTCTTGGATACAAACTAAGCTCTAGGCTTGTACTATTGTACCATAAACAACGATACTAATACCATTATATTTTATAAACACCCAGACCATAGACATATATTTAATCTTATTCCTTTTTTCCCATTCCGTTATAGGACTTCACAAGCATGTAACAAAATGTTCTGTGGCCGATGTACCAACCCGCACTAAACGATTTGGTCATTCGTACATCTGTCGCACTATTAAAATGTGGAATGCTTTACCTGCTTGCGTGTTTCCTCCATCCTATAACCTTGAGTCCTTTAAGCGAAGCGTGAATATGTATCTTAAGCCGACATAATGCATGAAACCAGCTCTTACAACACAGTTCTAAGTGCTGGTTCTATTCATTTATGGACCTGCATACTGCTTTCTATCAAGTAGATGTAGGGTCACATGCCGAGCATTTTTTTTTCCATGTGTGGCTAATTAATTCCATCAGGTAGATGTAGGATCACATGCCGAGCTCCTATAAAAAAAAAATCATGTGTGGCTAAGAAAGTATCCTTCAGTTACAGGTGCAACTATTTGGAAGCTTCTAGTTATTGTTTAACAACATTGTATGACCGTCCCCATTCATGCACTTTGAAGGGCTGCTTATTACCAGGTAGATAGATAGTCACATGCTGTATTCCAATGAAGTTAAATATAAAATAATAGAAGAGATATACATAAAATCAATGGTACCTGGTTCGAACCCCGGTGTGTACCAATGAGTTTTTAATGTAAAAAATTATGTACATTTGTTTAACAATACCTCTATAGTGCCTCGGAGAGCACGTTAAGCTGTCGGTCCCAGTTTCACTATACCAAGTTGTAAAACTGTTTATGGATGCGTTATTAAGTCTAAGCAAACATCGCGACGAGCTAGCCACGAGGTGGGATTAAAAATACCTCCGCTGGGTACCCTGAGGCCGTCTAAGAGGTCTCGGGCGCCGTAAGGCTCGGATATATGTATATACATATAACAGATTTATTTTCATTACAATAGGTAATCTATGTCATTGCCTCTTCAGAATTACAACCTCATTGATGAAGACTTATAACTTTTTCTCGACAAAGTAACAAACTTTTTAACCTTATTGCTAGTAGTTTGCTTTAACTTAACTGCTAGTATATTTTGAAAAGTTAAAAAAAAGTTGTAAATAAACTATGGTTTGGCCGGAATCGAATATTTTCTTTTCGATTGTCGGTAGGTCGGATTCGTAAAACAGTTTTCATCGTTAGTCCAAAGCAAGACTAGTCATAAATTTACTAAGTTAATTTCGTGCTCTACGGGGTAGTTAATAAAGCGAATTTTGCTTTTAAATTAGTATATAATTTTAAACTCTCTTCAAGATATATTATTTATATATATATATTATCACGGGTGCCTTACGGTGCCCGAGACCGCCTAGACGGCCTCAGGGTACCCAGCGGAGGGGTTTCTAATCCCACCTCGTCGTAGTCTATGGTATGGGTCTACACCGAACAAGTGACTAGCTCGTCGCGATGTTTGTATAGACCCAAATATAACTATACGGTTTCACAAGTTTGTATAGTGAAACTGGGACCGACAGCATAACGTGCTCTCCGAGGCACTATAGTGGTGTTGTTAAACAAATGTACATAATTTTTTACATTAAAAACTCATTGGTACACACCGGGGTTTGAACCAGGGACCTAAGTGTTTTTAAAGCTAAGGTCTAACCAACTCGGCCACCACGTATATATATTATTTAGGTTCCGAAAATAAAGATGTTTTCTATGTGACTTTGCATCTACGTCATGGTAAGCAGACCTAACAGAGTCCATGAATGGAATCGATTAATGCATTGTTGTTAAATAGCATTGATCGCTCTTGGCTAATTAATGCGATTATGAGAAACAGGGTACGCCAAAAAAAAAATGCATTACTAGTCTACTTTAATATCCTCGCTGTCAAATCAACTGCTCATTTCGTAACTGCACCCTGTAAGAAGACTACCACCTCGACAATAAATCGATCTCCTGAAAGCCGATGAACTCACAGACTACAACCGAAACATGACCAGGTCACTTGATGGTTTTTGGTATTGATAACGAAACTAGTAGGTCGGCCTAGCAAAGTTATAGAGACCTTCCTTTCTTATGAATAAAAATGAAATGATGACCATAAAAAAATCGACGAGATCCACCATTGCTCCCAGAGTGATTTTAAAAAAGATCTAATGAATTTCTAAAATCTTAACATACCTGCAAACACAATGGTATTTATATATACAGGCAGACAAGATTACAAAATAAAAATGACCACAAAAATGCTTTTATTCTATAAGTATGTTCAGATATTGAGTTCCTGGGCATTGAACTAGGAAAAGCTTCTGATACACAGTTCTAAACTATTAAATAGACAGGTCGACTGTACCGTCGCATTTTCTAATCCTACGTGCCTTGTTTTCGTTCGTGCAACCCCTTGGATAAACTTTAACTGTCGGTTCCAGTTTTACTATACCAACTTGTGAAAATATTTGGGTGTAGACTCAGATTACTTAATCTTAGGTTAGGTTAGGGAGGAAGGTCTATATATTTTGTTAGGCCGTCTGACCGGTTTCGTTACTATTAGTCCTGTAAACGAGGAGCAAAATATGGTGCAACCTCCGAATTCTTTCACTGTGGACCGACTTTTCTGAAAATTTGGAATTAAGCTCATCTTACCCTGCAAAAATCGATCGAAAAAAGTTTACAGAGAACAATTTACTTAAAATGTGATTATGATTGATATGATCCCGCAGTTATCAAATTTCCACCTCCTAGATGGGAGCAATATATAACTTTAGCTTTTAGAGCTATTTTCTAGATACTGTCCAAGTTACATGAAATTCGGTTCACAGTGTAAGATATCGTTTCACAGTGAAAGAATTCGGACCCTGAAACCCTTCATTTACCGGACTTTTTACACATGCAAAACTGTCAAGTCATCTGGTCATGTTTCGGTTTACTTCAATGGGTTCACCGGTTTTCAGCATGCTATCGCATCGATTTCTTGTCGAGGTGGTAGTGGTTTTTTATGGTGTATATAAACCTTTCCCCCGACAATAAGAGAAAGAGCATGTATGAGATCATACCTACAATTTAGCCAGCAAAACGACTTTCGGGTCACAACTGTTTTCTACTTGATTTAAAAAAAAACGTCTCATTTTATTAAAGACAAAATAAAAGATGACTCGTATCCCTTTTTAAGTTTTTTATTTTATAATAATTATTTTAATATCAGTTTTTTTTTTGGATTTCAGGGTTGATAATTTATTTTCTATACCAAACCACAGAAAAAATAATAGTACACCACACTTAAGATAAAGTGAAATGTACAAGCCTAGATATCGGTCATATTTATGACCCCCTCCAAAAATAAATGAATGTGTAGGGGGAGGAGGGGTAACAGTCATGACCTTTTGTATAGGATATCGGTCTTCAAACGCTTCTCTTAACTGCAGTTCTTTCTTTCGTATTTAAATAATGATACTATAGTAGATAAAATTACTATTACATTATCTATATTTTATTTCTTTAATGTATTCATTATCAGCCTATCGCAGTCCACTGCTGGACATAGGCCTCTCCCAAGACACGCCACTGATCCCTATCCTCAGCTCTTCGCATCTAGTCTCTTCCAGCCACCCCCCGCAGGTCATCAGTCCATCTAGCTGCGGGGCGTCGCGGCAAATGTGACCGGCGCACTGCCACTTCAGCTTGCTAACTTCTCATTCCTGATTTTATCCATCAGAGAAACTCCTAGCATATCTCTTTCTATAGCTCGCTGAGCGACCTTGAGTTTGTGGACCAGCCTTACTGTAAGTGTCCATGTTTCGGCGACGTATGTCATCACTGGTAGGACGCACTGATTAAAGACTTTTGTTTTCAAACACTGCGGTATGGCTGACGTAAGGACATTAATGTATATGTCAGGGTAAAATCACGCTCGTCCTACTATTGAAGTCCTTCTAGTAGATTCAATTTCTGTCTTCGAAACATTTTTCGCAATTTCCGTTCCTCGCCGAGTCTCCTGGGACATTTTACGTGAGTCTCCGTATAATTTTTTCACGGTACCACCGCTGTAATCTCATATTGTATTGTTTGCTCTGCCGCGACAGTAGACTTTTCTCAGCTATGTTATTATTGAATTTGTTGCTGAATTAAGTGGGTAGGTATGTAGGGTTTTTATAAAAAATAAAAGTAAATCACTAATTTTCTCTCCATTGATTGTGTGCTTGGTTCTTTCAAACTTCATACCTATATATTTAAAAAAAGAGTTTATGATTACTATCTAAATTCATAGGTAGTTTTTATTTATCTTTCATTATTCTTTCCACGTTAATTCTAAAATATTTTTTTTATTTAATTTCGACTTTTATTCAACACTAGTATAACATAAACATATATATATATATATATATATAACGGGTACAGGATATATAAATATAAAGTTAAGTACCTAGCACTCGCGTTATAGAAGTTATAAATAGACTATTCCCATTTATCCACATTACAAAAGGTTCAGATTTATAAATTTCAGAAAAAAAAAACTCTTGCTATTTAGAAAAGCAGTAACGCGCACGTGTGTCGCATATTACGCGAGTTAGGTAACAAATAAGTGCGGAAAACTTTTCTTTTATTTATTTTTTTAATGTAGGACAAATAACACATATTGCTCTGGTCACAAACTAAGCCCTCGGCTTGTACTATGTGTACCAGATATAATACATATTATATTTTATAAACACCCAGACAATGACAAGCTGTACAGAAGAAAGTACTACTTAATTATTATTTTTTCCATGGGTAGAAATCGAACCCACGACCTCCGGATACAACGCCAAAGGCGCAACCACTAGTCTACGGAGGCTCTCAAACTTACATCTAACGTATTAACAACTTCACTTACGGGTATTATTTTTATGAGAGCACGGCATGTGACTCTTTATCTACCTATTGCTGAGCATAATTACAAAACAGATAGAAACTTAAATGAGGACGACTAATACAATGTTGCTTTGTATGATACTTTGTTATTTAGGCCTTAAGAAGCCGGGTAATGGATTCACGAACTCAAACGTCTAAATGTTTTTTTATTTTATTTAATTCTTCCACCATTGTAGAAAGGCAAAGATCTTTCAACCATACAGCCATTATAAATGTTGTTTTTAGAGGCAATAAAGTTTTTTTTTTAAAGAACGTCTAGGTTAAAAATATTACTTACTCGATCCTAATTAGATAGTCTCATTATGAAATACCTACGAGTATAAACTTTGGTTGTCTATTAAAAAGTTATTTTTAATAGACAACCAAAGTTTGATTTATGATTCTAAAAATATTACTTTAGTTGTCATTTCCAAACTTAACATATTTTTTTTATAAATAACTCATTTAATTAGGATCGAGTAAGTAAAATCTACACCTTTATTATTATTTTTTAAACTTTGAAATGGTTTTTGATGCTCGATTTGGCGAATACATTTCATGTGCACTTAAGTCACTTCTGTACCTATATTATCATACATTATACTATTAAAATACGTACTTTTTTTTATGAGAGCTCGGCATGTGACCTCACATCTACGGAAAGCAGTATGAAGGTCCAAGAACAAATGCAATAATTACGATCTACGTAACCGTTGATTGCACCTATTATACCGGCTTAAGATGCCTATACACGCTTCGTTTAAAGGACTCGAGATTATAGGAAGAAGGAAACACTCGAGCAGGTAGAGCATTCTACATTTTAATAGTGCGACAGATATACGAATCACCAAATTTTTTAGTGCGGGTTGGTATATCTGCCACAGTATATGCATGCATTTTGTTACCCGCTTGTGAAGTCCTATATCGGAAAGGAGAAGGAGGAATGAGATGAAAAAGTTCTTCAGAGCACTCTCCATGATAAAGGCGATAAAACACGCTCAACGACGCTACATCTCTGCGAAGCTGCAATGGCTCAGAGTGCTCCGTGCTCAGTCCGTGAGCTCTTTGCTCTCGATAATTCTCGATGCACGCTTCTGCAGACTATCCAGAGCATGCAGCAAGTATTTGGCAGATCCACCCCAAAGATGCGAACAGTATTCCACACAAGGCCGTATCTGAGCTTTATAAATCAGATGCCTGAGTTAAGGAGTAAAATAGCGTCGCACCTTATTAAGGACGCCGAGCTTCCTACTTGCTGTCTTCGCTATGCTCTCAAAATAGTTGCGGTGGTTTATGTCGGAGCGTATTTTTAATCCCAGGATATCGAGAACTGCAGACAATGGAAAATGTGTGCTCTGAAGGGAGGGAAAGTGAGAAAAGGGGGTCTTTTTTGCTGTCAATGCGCAAGCCTGAGTTTTTTGGGCATTAAACTGGACCAGATTAAGAGAACCCCAGTTTGAGAATTTTTCCAGGGTTTGGTCCAATTCATTTACCAAAGAACTCCTATACTCCTCTGTTTCGATGCGACTGGGGAGCTGACGCATCAAGTATTGACCGTGGACAGTGCTATCGTCTGCATAGCAATGTATGTTACCGAGTGATAACAAATCATTGATATGCAGCAAGAACAGAGTAGGGGATAGCACAGATCCTTGGGGTACGCCTGCGTTAATGGTTTCGAAACCCGAGGTCATACCATCAACGAGGACTCGTATAGCCCGGTCTGATAAAAAACTTGAGATCCAGCCACAAAGTCGCGCCGAAAATCCATATGCTGGCAGCTTAGAAAGTAAAGCTTTGTGCCATACCCGGTCAAAGCCCCGTCAGCCTTAGAGATATCATGCCCGACTGCCAAGGCCTCTCCATGCCTATCCATTGCCTCACCCCAGATATGCGTAATATATGCTAGAAGATCACCCGTAGACCTTTATATTATTGTTCGATATTATCATTGTTTTTTAAATACAGGGCTTTTCAACAAGAACTTTGTTTTCTAAAACAAAATAAAACAAAAAAAATAGATGAAGATGATTAAAATTTTTATTGAATTACAAAGAGAAAAGTTTGGCAATTATAAATGAAAAATGATATCTGGCAAATAAAGTTCTTGTTGAAAAAACCCTTTACCTTATGAAAACCTGGATTTTTTTCAGTACATTCAAAGGTTACTGCCCTCAAAATAAATAACGTGGATTGCTTGGTGGACTGTATACAAAAGCTACATTTTATAAAACAAAACCTAGCTTCATATTTCATCATCATAATCCTCTCTACCTAGACGATATTTTATTTACAAAAAAAATACTCCTTCATTTTCTTGTTTTTCTTTGCTCTAAACAAAGAAAATAAAAATAAAACTCTTTAACCGCACGTAGTATTAAACTTAGTTATTTTCTTGCTGGGAGGGTTAAGTTTTTTTTTTAATGAACCCTTATTGTGAGTCTCGAATCCACCTGTCTGTCTTATATATGTCCGCTTAATTATCTCGAGACCTACTTGAAATTTATAGATATTATGCTTATTTAATTATTTTAGAACAACTAGTGACCTTATTCTACTAAATCAATTGTGTATCAACGTCGTATGAAAGTTAAAACACATTTTGTATGGAAAATATGTAATTTTTTTTACTTTGACGTGCGTTTGATATCCAATTCATTGAATAGAATAATGCCCGATTTTACCAACTCTAAGGAGGCCCCTAACTAAGTTAAGGGGCAGTTACTGACAGTTGTTTCATAGCAAATATGTCAAAATACTTATTTAGGGGCTCCTTTAGAGGTATTGTTTGTGAAATCGGGCATAAAGCCCGCAGTGGTCGGATATATTAATACTCTCATAAAAGATAAATACAAATCTGTTCCACCTTTAGAAGCTACAACATGCACAATTGATTCACCTTGCAAAGCAAATGTTCCACCTTTAGAAGCTACAACATGCACAATTAGTGTGGATAACAAAATATACTCGTAACTTTATTAATTAATCTGAGGAGGCTCTTTGATGCCCACGCGCGCTTATTCAAGTGCTACATCTTCCCGCGCATGACGGTGAGTCGGTAACGCTGCCATACATTTATATAAACCTTCCATCCGACCCTCAATAATAGAAAGAGCCTGTATAAGATTATACTTACAATTTAGGAAGCAAAACAACTTCCGGCCAATCCCCTTTAATGGATTTTCAAAAAAAATGTGTCATTTTATTAAAAATAAATTAAACGATTACTGTACGTTTTCCTTTTTTTTTTATTTGTTAATATTTTATAGGAATTACTTTAATATGAGGGATTATTTTGCGATTTTTTCAGATTTCAGGAGTTGATTTTTTTTTAAATAAAATCTGACTAAGATTTTCTTAACCAAAACCTGTTTTTTATGTAGTTTGGTTTATTATAATCAATTAAAAATTACTAAAAAAACCCCTTTACTTCAAAGTTCGAGGATCGATTATTTTGTATATTTTCCCATATGTGGTAAAAAAAATACAAATACGAATACGGTTTTTGAGCAAAAAAAAAAACAAAATCGCAACCCAACGAATCTCGGGGGAGTTTTCACCCTTGTCGGTTTAAAACATTGTTTTACAAACCATTTCTAGACTTAGACAAATTAACAAAGAAAGACTGCAATAGTTAGGTATCTTTAAGCTACACAGGGCAATAAGGAACGCCGGTAAAGTCTACCGTTAACGTTCTATAATAAAAAACCAAAGTGTCTACGCTCTGGTGCTTTCCACCGGTATTTCCTAGTCTGCTCGTGACCATTACAGCTATAAATTTGAACAGGGAACTTCAGCGCTCCCACTTGAAACCTGGCTTCAGTTCGCGTATAGTTTTAAATTTGCGCTTTATTGTGTCCGGAAACAATATACAGCCGGCTGGAATATTGCTGTTTAAAAATAGAACGGGTTCTTTCTAATTTTAAAATTTCAAAAAAGGAACACTTAAATAGTTAAAGTATCGTAGCTTGTGCTCACAAAGTTGAGACTCAGTCCGCGTGAATATTTCGAGAACTACTGGTCAGATTTATTTGAAATTCAGATTTGTGAGAAATGGACGGTGAGAAAACCGAATTACTGCTTTATGATTATTATATCCACGCTGCTATATCATTAAATTATACACTTATTTCGTAACCGCTTCTTGAAAAAAGGCTACCTCGACAGGAAATCGATAAAATACTCTTCTGTAAACCGGTGAACCAACAGACCAAAACCGAAACCTGACTAGGTCACTTGACGGGTATTGCATTGCATCTGTAGTGGTAATGAAAAAGGTAGACCGCCGTTTGTTTATCGAAGTTATTCAGTCAATAACTCCCTTCACCTAAAAAATATTTGTAAATCTGCTTACTAATAGGTAAATACAAATAAAGATATCGATGGAGCACTGAACCAAGGTAACCTTATGACTACTATTGGTGCCTTAATTTGTGTCCTAAGTTATTGTATTAAAAGTTTGGTTACCGTGCTATAATGGGTCTGAACTGGTCTGAACCTCGTTGTAATTAAACTTTGACTGCAACTTCATACCCCGCTTCTCATTACAGTTTTTTTTACATTTAACGAGACTGTTTTTTTAAAAGTTTTCCGCAGAATCTGTTATAATTTTCATGGAAAAAAGAAAATATTTATTTTCTGCGCTGGTTCTTGTGATTGTATTTCCATTTATTTAACGATGTCTCTTTGTACTTTTTCGAATAAAATCCTTTTTTAGATAACTTGAAAATATTCACTTTCCTACCTAAATATGTAAGGTTTGTATGTAATAATTAATAAAATAAAATAATATGTAGGATAATTTACACACATTGCTCTGGTCACAAACTAAGCTCTAGGCTTGTACTATGTGTACCAGAAGCAACGATATAATACATATTATATTTTATAAACACCCAGACCATGACAAATTGTACAGAAAAAACGTACTAAATTTTTTTTGCCATGGTAGTCTACGAAGCTGTCAAAATAAATATTTCGGTACATACTATGTTTTTAATGTTACAAAAAAACTTACAGATAGGAACCGTTTTATATACAAGTAGCAGTGACCCGCGGTTTCACTCTCATATAATTAAGAAATGATCGGATCGAATATATAATACACTCTATATAATTATATTAGGGAAAAAAAAACCTTCTCCATACAAACTAGTAATATTAAAATTACCAATTTGTATGGGGAAACAAAAAATTTTCAAGTAATTTTTAAGCAGGTAACGAGGGATTAGACTAAATGCGTTTACGCGTTGTATGGCCATCGATATTCTTTGGCCTAAAAGATTCCCTTTAGGCCAAAGAATATGAATATCGATGGCCATAAGGTTTTTTTTTCATTTGCGACACATGTTACCATGGGAAAAATTGTTCGTGGGAAACAAACATTCCTAAGGACCACAACATCAAGTCGAACAAATATTTTGATCTCACAAACAAAATTACTAGAAACGGATTTAAAATTCAACTTTATACAATGGAAGTTGGTGCAAGAGGATATATTGAAGGATCTTGGCCTTTCGAGATCAGCCGTCGGAACTTTGAACTATGGAGCGTGTTTCCAAGATGGCGCTAACCGGATCATATCGTATTTAGTTAAGTAAAGAGGGTAGTGAACACAGTGCAGATGAGAGAGAGTTTAAAAGGCCTTTACACCTACTTCGCGGTCTTAAGTCCGGGAATGCTGCAGTTCATTCCCCTGCCTTCCAACCACGCGATGGCACCCGCACGGTGAAGCCATGGATAGCTAAGAACATTGTCTCATAAAAGAAGACGAAGTATCAAAACACGACAATTTCAAATACATCTACTTAAGATGTAATTAATTTCAATGTCGAGCATCCTAAAGTTAATATAGATCTTTCCTATTCGTGTTATCTAAAACAACCATGTGTAAAGACATAATGCACGTATGTTTGACGAAACAATAGATATACCTGAGCTTGACAATTCTCTGAATAGATGAATGCAGGGGCACAGAGTATAAAGAAATTACAGAAGGCAACATTTCAAAAGCAGATTTTGTACAAGGGGTGCAAATCTCTGAGACTAATTAGTGGAAATTTTGTTGGCCATTCAATTGAACTAGCTATGCAGTGAAGTATAGCTATCTGTTTTCTAGGTGGGAGGATGGTCTCTATTACTTCGTTAGGCCGACCGACCGGTCTCGTTCCGCCCATACAGATGCAAAAACCGTCAAGTGACCTAGTCATGTTTCGGTTTTAGTCTGTGGGTTCACCGGTTTTTAGGAGACTACTGCATCGATTTTTTGTCGAGGTGGTAGTCTCCTTTACAGGGTGCGATTACGAAATGGGTGGTTAAACTAACGATAAGTCAGCGAGTATAATATTAAAATATACTCGTTATAATATAAAAAAGACACGACATGTGACCGCCTGGTGGTAAGCGTTATGTAGATTCCATATTATTGTGTAAGAGACGTTTTTTTTATTATTATGTATAAGCAAAGCTTTGTTTTTTGTTGCATGCATACAAAGTTTTGTTTTTTGTTAACTGAATATGTCTAATTAATTCGAATGTTGTTATTGTGAGCTAACTGTAAAATTTGATTGTAGAAGGGACTCAATTTGAAAACCAGTTCTATTAGGCGAATTATTATCTCGCTTAAAGGTATAACTGACAATTGATCCCATTGCCATAATGAAACAAGGATCTATATTATGTTCTTTGTGCTTTTTGGTGATTATTATGGCAATAAAGGTTCTTTCTTTCTTTCTAGTCAAAATGAAATCATGCTAGTTTTAGTTGCATCCACATTTCAACTATTTTTGGTGCCGTGCTGCCGAAGTTCTATCTGTACGTACATATAATCTGTGTCGGAGGCGCGTTCGGTGCATCTCTTTGCGTAACGAGTGCGGGTTTATTTTCTGATAGCTGATGTGGGTCCACAATGCACCATTGTTCGCACTATCGGATATGTTCGGCTCCGAACGGTTTGTTAGCAGCGTGCTTGATTAAGCGGACATCCGCTTTTGTTGAGATTATTTGGTACATCGTATTATTCTCGTAGTAGGGATATAAATTTTGACTAAGCAACCAAAGTATGGTGCAGGAATTTCTATTTATTTTATCGTTAAATTTGAACGTTTTTTTGTAGACGTCACAATTGTGTGTCAAACAGTAAAAAACTTTCTGCCCGCGTGTGTTGCCGTGGGAAGTTCAAAACATGATATAGCCTTTATACCTATACATATATATATGTTATTATAATGTAAGTATTTAATAAGCTATATTACTGTAAAATTTCGTCTAGGTGGGAGGAATTGTCTATACAGTTTGCCTTAGTTGTTTATAAAATATATATTATAAACGTTTTAATATCATTGCTTCTACATAGTGTTGCCAGACAGTTTGCTAGAACCTTAAAGTGAAACCAAAATTATCGTACTATTACCATACAAATATGAGCAAAAAAAACCTCACTGGTTTCCGTACCAGGTTTAAAATTTATGAGCAAAAAAAAACGCTATCTACCCTAAATCAATAAAACGCGTACTAATTAATTGTACATTTTGTCCAATTTCGGTTGTATATTACGGTCAATTACAGTACGATCCGTGAAATTACCGTACATTTTGACAACTTTATATTAATTCTTTAACATTACCGTACTTGTGGCGTACGGTAATAGGTTGCGATAGATTACCGGGAAACCGACTACGAAATTACCGTACAAATACGGTAATTATCATAATTACAGTACGATCCATGAAATTACCGTACATTTTGGCAACTTTATATTAATTCCTTAAAATTACCGTACTTTTGGCGTACGGTAATAGGTGGCGATAGATTACCGTGAAACCGACTATGAAATTACCGTACAAATACGGTAATTTCATGGTTATCGTACGTCTGGCAATGCTACTTCTACAAGCCTAGCGCTTAGCGCTAGTTGCGACCAGGCCAATACGTGAAATGTCCTATTATTATTATAAAATATATTAATACGAAATATAAATCAAAACTACCTATAAAATACATTAAGTTAAAGTGACTTTGAGAAATGAGTTTTCGAATGAATTCATTTCACGTACGAAAATAGGTACCAAATGGATTTTCAGTCGGTTCGTCGACAGCTGTGCGCCGCGATGGCTTCCGGCGGATATACTACGTAGTTTGCAGTTTCCGGTACAGAATCTACGGATATAAGAATTCTGAATTTAAATCAATGTGGATGGATATATCAATTCAGTACAATGTAGAAAATAAGTACCTATGTCATTATTTCACATACAAGTACTTAAAAAGTCTTAACGTTACGTGATAATAGCGTCATAGGTCAACAAATTGTTTCTACAACAAATTATTATTATTTCTAGTGAAAATACTCTTAAAATTAATAATAATAATATGTCAATTTACGTTCTGGTCACAAACTAAGCTCTAGACTTGTATTATGTGAACCAGAAACAATCATATAATACATATTATATTTTATAAACATCCAGACCATTACAAATATATATATATTGTATAGTATAGGCGTACTAATATTTTTTTGCCATGAGTGGGAATCGAACCACGACCGGATATAACGACAAAGGCGCAACCACTAGTCTACGGAGGCGGTCATTACAGGTTTTATGTACTTATTCATAGAATACAGCACTTCAAAGTTCGTTTTACTAATGAATATAAACATCTTTTACTATAGCACCAATTTTATACTATAATACTAATCCTAATATTCGTATAATAGTTATATTTCACAGCCTATGTTAGTTGTCAGCCTCCATAGACTAGTGGTTGCGCCTTTGGCGTTGTATCCGGAGGTCGTGGGTTCGATTCCCACCCATGGCTAAAAAATATTAATTAGTACGCTTTTTTCTGTTTGTCATGGTCTGTTTGTTTATAAAATGTTATATGTATTATATCGTTGTTTCTGGTACACATAGTACAAGCCTAGAGCTTAGTTAAGACCAAAGCAATATGTGTATTTTTTAATATTTTATTTATTTAATAAATCTATTGTATTTTTAATTCACTATATTTGTAAACGTAATCAAACGAAATTATAATTAATTAATTTAATTTACATTGTTTATATACCTACACATAATACAGGATATACGTTATACATATTTATATGAATAAATAAATAAACTATGTCAAAGCGATACACAATTAGCGTTTTAGTCGAGTAGGTACAGAAGGGATGTATGAAACCACTTTTATTTTTCGCCTGTATAGTATATTTATTTTTATATACGAGCACGGTATGTGGTTTTGTAAGTAAACCTGGAGGTAAGCAGACCTACAAAGTCTATAAATGGGGCGATTGTTTTTTATCAGCATTGATCACTTATACTGAGCTAAATGATGCGGTTACAAAATAGGCGGCGACAAAGATGAATTCGAATTGTTATAAATCGCATTTAATCACTGTGGTATTGAAGTATCCGACATCGCGTCTTTACAGATGAAAATCATCCTTATAAAAGGACCAAAATTAATTACAAATTCCAAATAAAAACAGGCATACCGGTATTAATTGATATATATAAGTGGCGTACATTTCTCTCTGCCTACCCCTTTCCAGGGATACAGGCGTGATATAATAATGTAGGATAATATACACATGTTACCATGGTCACATATTAATCTCTAGACTTGTAATATGTGTACCAGAAACATCGATATTAATATATATGTTTTTATAAGAGCTCGGCATGTGACCCTATCTACCTGATGGAAAGCAGTATGCAGGTCCATAAATTAATAGAACCAGTACTTAAACCTGCGGCTTAAGATGCCTATTAACGCTTCGTTTAAAGGTCTATATAAGGTTATATACATTTTAATAGTGCGACAGATGTACGAATGACCAAATCGTTTAGTGCGGGTTGGTACATCGGCCACAGAATGTGCATGCATTTTGTTACCTGCCCGTGAAGTCCTGTAACGGAAAGTACCTACATATTATATTTTTATAAACACCAATAACATATACGTGGTGGCCGAGTTGGTTAGACCTTGGACTTAAAAACGTTTAGGTCCCTGGTTCGAATCCCGGTGTGTAGCAATGAGTTTTTAATTAAAAAATGTATGTACATTTGTTTGACAACACCACTATAGTGCCTCGGAGAGCACGTTAAGCTGTCGGTCCCGGTTTCACTATACCAACTTGTGAAACTGTTTATAGATGGGTTATTGAGACTATTCAAAACATCGCGACGAGCTAGCCACTTTTTCGATGTAGACTCATACCATCGGCTACGACGAGGTGGGATTAAAACCTCTCCGCTGGGTACCCTGGGGCCGCCTAGGCGGTCTCGGGCGACGTAAGGCACCCGTGATGATATATATATATATATATATATATATACCCATAACATGACACAGAAAAACGTACTAATATATTTTTTTTTAAATCTTAGCTAGCTTCAACACAAAATAAACAAAATATTTTTGCTTCAGCCCCTCCCACGAAATCCGTCACAATATTCTAAAATCGCAAAGAATTTCAGGGAAAATTTACATAAAGTTCAGTCCATTTAAACAACATTGGAGGTCACTCCGTGGCGAAGGTTTTATGCCGGCACATTAGGGACATTATACGAGAAAGAGGCTGGCACTGAAATAATATTTTTCAAGCTGTTGGCATAGATGTATAAAATACCTATAGACGCCTACGATGAGTGTTTTTTTTTACTGACTGATACAGATTGCCTTGGGCGAGCTTTCTCTGTTTCTAACGGTGGCGTGGCTGCGTGAGTTGCTAGCCGAAAAAGTTTTAAATACTCAGTTTATCGATGCTTCCCTGAGGGGGTGCACTCTTATCGGGTCACCGAGGACCTCCTCGGTGATCATGGGGTCAGCTCTGGCCTTCCACCATTAGGGAGAAAAAATCTCCTCGAAGACTTACTAGAGTCGTTGAGGCCGACTCCGACCAAAGGACTCTACAGGTACTTGACAAAAGAGATGAGTGAATGCCACATTTGCAAACTTTATAGCGTTATGGTGCGGCAAGTGTCGGGCGCCTGCGTCTATGTTACGATATCCGCACAGTACGATTTGCTTTACCGACAATTTTTTTAACACGTAAATATATTATGCACAGAGTTTATTTTTCATTAAAAAATCGGATCATTAAAATTTATTTTGAAGGTTTGACTGGTAATATACGTGGTGGCCGAGTTGGTTAGACCTTGGACTTAAAGACACTTAGGTCCCTGGTTCGAATCCCGATGTGTACCAATGAATTTTTAATTAAAAAAAACATGTACATTTGCTTGACAACACCACTATAGTGCCTCGGTCAGCTTAACGGTCATGGTGTCACGATACCAATTTGTGAAACTGTTTGTAGATGGTTTATTGAATCTATTCAAAGCATCGCGAGCTAGGTGTAGACTCATACCATTGGCTACGACGGGGTGGGATTAAAACCCCTCCACTGGGTACCCTGAGGCCGTCTAGGTGGTCTCGGGCTCCATAAGGCACCCGTGATGATAAGTATGTATGTATGTTTGACTGGTAGAGAAGTAACAAAACCATGCTCCAATATATATTTTTTTAAACTAGTTTTCTTTTTCATTCACTCCCCAGGAAGCTTCGGGATACATTTCTACTAAATCAATTCTACTAAATCGACACGACAATAAAATTTGACACGTTTAGTACCAAATTGTAACTTTGACGTGCAGTTGATATCCAATTCATTTTGTAGAATAGGGCCCCAGATGTTTGTGAGTCTAGTTATTCAACATCAATATCTGTTGGGCTGTTTTTTGATTATTTTGTGGGTAGAGTCTGCCAGCAAATGAGTTTCTAAGCACAAATAAATCTTTCATTCTCATTGTGGGTGAGTGGAAAGTTGTTATTATCGTTTGGAAAAAGGTTTTTCTCAGATTGCCTCAAGTGAAATTCTCATAATAATATATGATTTTCCTGTATTTGAGTTCACACGCATTTGTAATAAACATTACAAATAAAATATTTTATATATTAGGTATCATATTATTTATTTATTTATTTAAAATACTTTATTGCACAAAATTACAATTAAAAATTGTATATAGGCGAACTTAATGCCTTGGACTTTAATTATTAAGAAAAATAAAATAAGTATTTTTTTATGAAATATGAAAATAAATTCCTTAACATGTATCCTATAAATTTGTAAAATAAGGGTCGTGGAATGGTTAAAAACATTGGATTATATACAGACCCGAGTGTTTAATGGATTTCATTACATAAAATGTAACTTCCCACATAGTAGGTAACCTACCTACACTCACATACACACTAATACGAACACTCACAAACACATTTTTAGCTAAATTCAACTCTAAAATATATTGTGCCTTTGGCGTTGTCTCCAGAAGTCGTGGGTTCGATTCCTACCCATGACAAAAAAAATAGTACGTTTTTCTGTACAGTTTGTCATGGTCTGGGTGTTTATAAAAATATAACATGTATTAGTATCCATTGCATGCTTCTAGTACACATAGTACAAGCTTAGCTTAGTTTGTGACCAGGACAATATGTGTGCAAGGTCTAGTGTTTCCAGACATCCCGTATTTCGGGCGTAATTTTAAAGGTCCCACCGGAACTGACTTTGTCCCATATTTCAATAAAATTATGCTCGATTTGTTATTGCCAAATCAATTGTGCTACGGATGACAAGCACTCATACGCAACGTTTGTACGCAAATAAATGTACCCCTTGCTTAATATTTATAATATTTAAGAAAAAAAAATACATTGATAATCATAATTTCAAACGATCAGTAACTTTTTGTTGCATTTAATATACCTATTTAAGAAAAAAAAAATACAATTATTATCATAATTTAAAACGATTCTTAACAACGATTAAAAATATGTTTTTACTGTTCGATCATCAGAAAACTCATTGAAATGATCAAAGAAATGATTTTTAAAATCTGAAATCCCATATATATATTTTTTTATTGGAGCACGACATGTGACTTTGTATTTACCTGGTGACCTACAAAGTCCATGAATGGGGTCAATCAATAATTGTTCTTAAACAATATTGATTGCTCCCACTATGCCGGCTAAATGATGCGATTACGAAATGGGGAAATGGGCGACAATGACGAATTTCATTATTTATTTTAACATACTCTATTATTGTCAATTCAACTACCCATTTCGTAACCGCACCCAGAAAGGAGACTACCACCTCGACAAGAAATCGATGCAGTAGTCTCCTGAAAACCGGTGAGACCACAGACTAAAACCGAAACATGACTAGGTCACTTGACGGTTTTTGCGTATTTAAGTATTTGTCCCCTGTATAGTCAGAAAAAAAATCTGGCAACACTAGTAATGTCCTACATATTATTATTATATATACCTACTCTACGTAGTCATAAATTATAGATTCCTACCTAGTATTAAAGCTCTTATATAGCTACCTACTATATAAGCAGCATGAAATACCGTTATAAGACTTTTATACGGGGTCTGTGGATTCGTTGTGATATTGCGCATGAAATCCAAAGTTATTTCCAATATCCTAACTCTTGCAACCAAAGACCTTCAATATTTCACCACCTGCACCAGTGAGAGCAAATATATACCAAGAGGAGTAACTGTAATATTTAAAATTGCTATGAAAAACTTTAATAATTATTTTTTTTTAAAGATTAAATCATATATTATTATAAATCATCACCGTCCTCCTCCACCTTTAGGCGCCTAGACGGCCTCAGGGTACCAACGGAGGGGTTTTTAATCCCACCTCGTTCTAGCCGATGGTATGAGTCTACACCGAACAAGTGACTAGCTCGTCGTAAATTGTACCTTTTTTAATAAGGTACCTAGATATAAAAATGTTACCTTCAAAAGACAACGCTCTAAGCATTCATGGTCGTTTTCAATAATCAATCCATCTTTATTTTGACTAATAATACCAAAACTACTATAGAGATCAACCAATAGGATCGCATAATTTTTCAAATATTATTGTTGGTTGATTCCTATCTATAGTTACTAGCGACTACAGTAAAACCTCGTGGTAGACACGCGCATGCAGAGAATCCATGGACGGCTAAGAACATTGAGTCGTTATCTTATTTTCTGGGTTTATCACAAAAAAATATTTTAAGTAGAAAAAAAAGAGGTAATACGTTATTAAACAGACAATTATATGATGTTTATAAGTAGGCTGTAAGTGGAGCGGTCTGACGAAGCACATTACAGCAGACTGATTCTAATCGTTGGCGCACGAAATTCAGCAAAAATATAGTAAACACGAATAAAAAAAAATTACAATAAATTAATTCGTATTTTATTTCTGTATCTTTCGGTATAAGTTTTGTAATTTGTAATATGGAGACTATAGAATCAATTGTCATACTTATTTATAAACAAATATTTTAATTTACAAATATTTATTACTTTATTTTGGACTAAGTTTAACGATAAATTAGTTGATTTTTTTTTTTATTATTCTACTTCTTTATTCTAATCATTACATTAATCGTATTAAGTATATTATATTTTGTAAACACCCAGGCCACGGAAAACTGAACAAAAAACGTATGGAATTGAACCTACGACCTCCATATACAACTCCAACGGCGTAACCACTAAACATATTCTATTGTTATACGCAGGACGCTTGCCGTTATATCAATTCCTTCTATTTTAGAGCCTACAGGCTTGAGCCGAGATGACGGCAAACGTCCAGATGGAATGACTCAGGTACCGTGGAGATTGGGACAATCCCTAGTGTGGGACTTTAGTTTTTGGGATACTTTTGCCCCGTCCTATCTTCATGGTACTTCTGTTAGAGCGGGCGCTGCGGCGGAACCAGCACAACTAAACAAGCGCCGAAAGTATGTAACCATTTCTAATGATCACATATTTTCGGTGTTTGCTGTGGAAACGATAGGCCCATGGGGATCAGAAGCAAAGTCATTATACAATGAAATAGCACCAAAGCTCATCGACATCTCTGGGGACAATGGAGCTGGCAGATTTTTCGCGGAGAGGAAATGCTGCCAGTGTATTGGGTACCATGCCATCAATGGACAGTGATTTGGACGATTTTATAAATTTGTAGTTCTTATTTAAGTAATTATTTTATGTAAATATTATCTCAATAAATTTAATATACTTATTATAGTATTTTATATTGTTTATAATAATTCTTCTGAACGACCGTCTTAGGGACGATTCGACCAAAAGTGGGTATAACTTATACCGAGATTAGTAATGTCAAATCACATACAAATATTTTTTCTGAGTATTAATAATTTAATCTACGAATAAATATTTGTATGGAATTTGACATTACTATCCCCAGTATACCCACTTTTGGTCGAATCGGCCCTTAGTAGATTAGTGGTTGGGTTGCGCCTTTGGCGTTGTATACGGAGGTCCTGGGCTCGATTCCCACCCATGACAAAAAAATATTTTCTGTACAGTTTCTCATGGTCTGGTTATTTAAAAAATTTAATAATTTTATTATATCGTTGTTTCTAGCATACATAGTAGAAGCCTAGAGCTCAGTTTGTGACCAGAGCAATATATTATATTGTCCAACCATATCAGTGCGGTGAGCCTGTTGATCAGCTTGGACATCACGGGCTTTGTTGTTGTAGATGTGCCGGCCGTTTTTCCCGACATGCGGCTCTCAATGATATCATTCGGAGGGCTTTTGTCACCACTACGGAGTACCGGCAATACTCAAGCCTATTGGCATTATGCGTAGCGATGACAAGAGACCGGATGGTATGAGTGTTGGTCCATGAAAACTCGGAAGGTAGCTGGTGTGGGATGCAACTTGTGTAGACACACTTGCTCCATCTCGCATCCAGTCGACATCTTCGAGTGCGGGGGGCGGCGGTCTCTGCTGAGAACCTCAAGCGATCAACCTCAGTGAGGGTTATCTATTTACACCGTTTAGGGTCGAGACGATGGGACGGTGGAGGCCTTCAGCTAAAAGTATGGCGAAGGAGTTGTCCAAGCGTTTGATAGATAGGTCAGGTGACAGGAGGGCTGGCAACTATTTCTGCCAACGAATTAGTGTTGCAATTTAGCGGGGAAATGCCAGCCTTCTTGAAACTATTCCGGACGGTTCTTCATTAGAAGATATTTTTTATTTAAAATATTTATTTAGTTTCACAACTCATTTATTAAATAAAAAAAATAACAATTATATTAAAAATTAACATTAAAAACTAAAAATATATATATATATAAAATAATAATAAAGTTATTTGGATGAGCGCAGTGTTCCGAGGACACTCGCTGCATTCCCCCGTTGCACAGCGAGGCTGACCCTTTGAATGAAGTACTCCTTACTCAAAGGGTCACCCGTCACTAAACGGAGCTTATCACTAAGCTCCCGGGAGAATGCCAGAGCGTCTTCGGACCACGGCCCCATCGTTTCTATTGCAAATGGAATGAAATGATGGTTGATTATGATCTCCGCGTACTTATTGCGTTTAGACCGTGCGGCTGATTCTGCAGCAGCTCCTGATTGTTTGTGCGTGGTTGAAATGTGCGATGCACAGAGTGTGTCAACACATGTGGCATCCCAAACCAGTGCACGACCTTGTTTAAATGGAATCAATGACATCCCATCCGGACGTTTACCATCTGATCTAACTATCCCCGAGGGTTCGAGGATGCAGGGGATATTAGCAGATGTGATCGTCCTTGATAGGATATCATTGATCGCATAATGTCTAGGGATCCTGCCAGCACTTTTTTGGCAGCTTAGAGCATGGCGACCTAGTTGGTCTGCAATATCGCCACATATGCATATATGTTGACTGGTGACTTTGCAGCCCAGTCTTAAAGCTACTGCTATGCGGAGTGTGTTGTTTATTTAGTTATACTTTAGTTTAATATTTTACAATATATTATTATATGAATTGTCCTGCATATTATTATTATCTTTTATTTACTAACGTGAGATATAAATACAAATGTTCACAACTATCTATACTATGACAGATATTTTTCTCAAGATAATATGTTTTGTGAGAAAATCCTATTACCTTCCCACATCAAATCAGCAAATGCCTCCGGTCCCGTCTAGATAAGATAGCTGTATATTTGTATTTTATCCTACAGGTAGGTACTTATATACGTGATGGCCGAGTTGGTTAGACCTTGGACTTATAAACACTTAGGTCCCTGGTTCGAATCCCGGTGTGTACCAATGAGTTTTTAATTTTAAAAAAAAATTACATTTGTTTGACAACACCACTATAGTGCCTCGGAGAGCACGTTAAGCTATCGGTCCCGGTTTCACTATACCAACTTGTGAAACTGTTTATAGATGGATGGGTATATTGAGTATATTTAAAAACATCGCGACGAGCTAGCAACTTGCTCATACCCTCGGCTACGACGAGGTGAGATTAAAACCCCACCGCTCTGGGTACCCTGGGGCCCATCTAGGCGGTCTCGGGCGCCTAGGCACCCGTGATGATATGTATATATGTATGGGTACTGGGTACAAATATTACGTTTCTAAAACTTTATCTACTTTACCTTATTTTATCTGACAAACTGCCTCTTGTTATAAGAATTGCTCCAAATATATGTATTTCAAAGAAAATGGTTTATGAGCACTTTGTAAATAAATCCCAACAACTGTCCAATTTGTCATTATACTTTTTATATATTAATATGTATATTGTATGATATGTAGTATATTATATATGTATATGTGTAAAATACATGTATTTGTATAGCATATGGGTATATATGTGTTTATTTATATATATATAAATCAAAACTCATTATATTTTTATTGCACACCTACTTAAACTTAATGTTCTAATGTCCCTAAGGTTTGACTGTCAGATAATGCCCAACGGCATTTAAGTCCGCCTTTGTATTATGCAATAAAGTTTTGATAAATAATAGTACATTACTGCCGCGGTCTATAATGACTACTTTGCTGGTCGCTCTGATGATGGCCGACAACGCAGCGTAGCGCAGCTCCAGGCCGACACAGTGCGGTCCGCGTGCAGCACTTGATGGACGAACTGAGGTAAAGACCGAGACCGTAGGTCGAGGCCATTACAGCGAGGACAGCAAGGGCTGCAATGATGGCCAAGCTGGAAGGCCTAGAGCGTAGCTAGGCTAGCTCGAGGCAATCATAGAGTGACCAGCAAAGCAGTCATAGTGGGCCAAGGCTTGTATAGTGCTTTAATCAAAAATGCAAGTACCTAATCTAAATAAAACCAGCAAGTAATTTAAATAAAATATTTTTTAAACGTTGAAACGTCAAAATAGCGGCCGGTAATGTTTTGCCGGCCTGTTAGAGCGACCAGCATAACTTTGCCGCCGCTTCTTGAAACAGAACGACAAGGTCGACTTTGCTCAAACAAGGTTGTCAAAATAATGACCACATTACATGCATTTTGAGTAAAAATAATAATAATAGAAGGGAAAAGGGGAAGAGTGTCGGTCGCTCCACCGACAAGAGCCTAGCTCTTAAATTTAAGAAGAAGAAGAGGTTCTACTGATTAAATCGAACAAATTTTCCCATAGAACCATGTGCCCAAGTACAACTAAAGTCACTATATTGTATGTATAATAAAATCGTAGACTTTCCGTAATTTTTGCAAAAACTTGACGTAAAAGACGTGAGAAGTTAGTAATAGAACGTAAAAGATTTTATTTTATTTTTGTCTGTTTGTCGATTTTTTTATTCGTTTTTGCATCACGTAAAAGCTTAATTTTATCTAATGCAATGGAAGCATATAAACATATATAATGATTTAATCCGTCGTAGTCTTGCTACCGCCTCTGTCCCGGCAACATTAGAACCACCCGGAATGTTCAAAGACGATGGCAAAAGGCCCGACGGTAAAATACTCATACCATGGTTCATGGGACGTGCCCTGGTGTGGGACGCCACTTGTGTGGATACACTAGCGGCGTGCCACATTCATTGCACCTGCATGCCGTGAGGCTGGAGCTGCGGCCGGCCACGCTCGGACACTCAAACGCCGCAAATACTCACAAATAACTGCAGATTACAAGTTTGCGGCGCTTGCGTTCGAATCCCGGGGTCCGTGGTCGTCCGACACAAAATTATTTATTAAAGACCTCGGAAAAAGACTGGTTCTCGTCTCAGGTGACCCAAGGGCTGGCAGTTACTTTGCCCAAAAACTTAGTATTGCAATACAAAGAGGCAACGGTGCCAGTGTTTTGGGCACCATGGGTGTGACCTAGACGATGTATTCGTTTTGTAAATATAGGTAGGTAAGATTTTTGTTTTATATAACTTTTTTTTTTTTTTTGTTTAGGTAGTTTTTCTTTTTAGCTAAATTTTAGGTACTTCTTAATTTTTAGGTAATATTTGTTTCTATTTAGTATTTTTTTTTGTTATTTTAGGATATAGTTTATTTATTTAATTGTAATAGTTTTTCTTGATAAGTATACACCATTCATTAGTAATTAAGAAAACAATTTAGTAATAAAATATTGTTTGATGTCAACCTACTGAATGAAATTCCAAAAACCACTGGAAGGAGTTGAACTATAAAGACAAAACTGTAATATTTCATTTGCGTTTTAATAGTAAAGTGTCCACAAATATTTCATGCATAACAGTACAAAACAAACGTGTTTGCGTAACCCCATTTCCCTGTCTTTTCAATTCTGACAATGTTATTTCCTAACTTTTCACGGCTTCCAGTTTTTAGAATGTCAAAGTAAAATCATATAGAGTACTAATCTGTACAGAGTAACTAATAACTATAAAATAAACTAATGTTGAAAGGACTAAAGTTAACTTTTTTGTATGTTTGAATGTCTGAGATAATTTCTGAAACAACTAACCTGATTTTGATTAAATTAGGATGTTATTGATTTTCCGGCACTTTATAGAATGGCGATAGTTTTTTGTTCATTATGATGCCGAAACAGATATATTATTACATATTGTGTGTAATATTATATAAAAATAAATTATCCTTATAAATATACTTAAAATACGTATTTACCCATGATAAAATTTCTTCATATGATTTACAATTAATTTATTAATTTGACGCCTCCGTATACCCGTATACTAGTGATTGCACCTTTGGACTGGTATCCGAAGGTCGTGAATTTGATACCCAAGCATGGCAAAAAAATATTAATACACTTTTCTGTACAGTTTATCATGGTCTGGGTGTTTATAAAATATAATATAAATTAGTATAGTTGTTTCTGGTACACATAGTATAAGCCTGAAAGCTTAGTTTGTGACCAAGGCAATAGTGTCTTATGTCCTTCATATTTAAAATAAATCGTATAAAATACCAAACAGTCTTACAACGATTTGCTGTAATAAACTGTAAAATGCCCTCCAAAATACCACCCTTAGTATTTTATTTTAATCTGTACAGATAGTTAATCTGTAGAAAAATAGAGTGAAATAAGTTATCCCGACAAACTGTTTACAGAGCGCTTCAGAGCGGGATGGGAGTGCGCTAACGTTTATTGCATTCGATTTTCTTCCCTACGCTACGTAACGAGTTTTACATTTTTTTTTTGTACATGTATAATTTTGTTTGACAATTTTCTTTAAAGAGAGTCTGTTGTCCAGAACTTTGTGAGCGTGGTATTAGATTTAATTAGAATATAATAAACTAGCTATTATCCACCATTTAATTTATAGAAAATCGAAATAATACTTTTTTTCGCTTGGCGATTTTTCCGACTTTTATTTTCTTTTTGCTCAAGTCAATCAAATCAAATTGTTTATTTCATGTAAATTTTTACAGTAATTTATATAATGTTTTAAGGCGAGATGAGCTCAGAAATTGCTTCGATAATTCCGTATTATTTACGAAAGTAGCGCTTTTTAGACGAACAGAAAAAAAAATCTTAATCTGAAGCATATTAGTTATATAACTGTTGTGTCAGAAACGTAAAATTAATTAATTTGATTGATTAAAATAAATCGAAAAAATAGCTCTGAAATAATATTTTTCCCGGTTTTATACGTTTAACACGATTTCACGTGTTTTTATCTTTTTTAGTTTTTTTTATTATTTATTATGATTTAGGTTATTTTTAGTTATTAGTTTTATTTTTAAATTAAGTACCTTGCCATTTTTTTTTTAAATTTTATATAGTTAATATAATATCAGACTTTAAGGCAACTGAATGTTATTGCCGAGAATATATTTCATTCTTTGAACTCAATAATCTATGAATTTTCCCATAACCACATTTTTTTTTTTATTTAATGCAAACTACGTTGCGGGCAAAAGCCAGCGGCTCTATGGAGACAAACCATTGTTTCTCGCACAAAGTATTTAACAGAGAGTTCGAAGCAGAAAACATCGGGGTGAAGACAATAGAACATCGTACGAGGCCACGGAAGTAAGGGGTTTATATGTGAATCACCCCCGCCGGAAACAGTCGACTTTCAATACAACTTTTTATGGTGGTTAGATTGAAAAAAAGTTGTATTTAAAGCTTTTGCGTCTCAATTATTAGTATCAAATATCAGATGGTTTTTAGCTTAATGAAAATAAGATGTCGTGGGTTCGATTCCAACTTACTGTCACACCTCTTTTCACCAGCTAACCACCTAGTCTTAAACTGGTTGGTTATGTAGTGTATGTTTGGTTGGGTTATTTTTTTCTCCCGCAAGTACAATAGTTTAATAGTTCACGATCTGTTTATTTTTTATTATATGTTTAACATTTGTCTGTGGGAGGAATGGCGACCTGACCAAGTGGACCTTATATATACTTTTTTTTTGACTTTTCATAAATGTTTTTTACATGAAGTAAATATTTTTGACTTTGACTTTTTCTGTAAAATGCAATATTGGCTGAAAAGGACAGCATGTATACAGCATGAGCAATATATTTTTTTTAAACTTTTTTTTCTATAGAACACATCATTGTCGAAGTGTTTATAATATACTTATAATATGTATTAGTATCGTTGTCACTTAGTACAACTCTAGAGAATAGTGCATTTTTTATTCTCGTATGTATACAAAACTCCAGTATTAAATCTTTACTTATATGTGATTGGTTACTTACCTACCTTCTATTTAGAATAAATATTTAAGGCGTAGATATGGTCGGTAAAGTTGGTCGCCTTGGTGGCTCTCTTGTATAGCAGATAATGACTGACAGGTCAATGGAATCAGCTAACCACCTAGTCTTACACTAGTTGGTTATGTAGTGTGTATTCGGTTCGGTAGTACATTTCATATTAAGATTTCCATTCCATCGCGTTTAAGTTCTAAATCTGATATTGAGGTATAATAAATATTTGTCGTTCTTTTGTTAACGAATAGCTTTCTAACCAAACGCACTCTAAGACCTCATTGTTAAACTTTTTTTTTTGCTATTCATTAATATCTGTAAAGATATATTATTTTTAATGATTATATGACATTTATAATAATATGTATAATAACTAATAAAACATGTATTTATAACGTAGTTAGTTGTGAGACAGTTTATAGTACAATACGTCATTATAACCTTTTCATTAGTACAAAATATTGGTGTTTCTTATTGAATAGTAGTAGCTACGCCGTAGTATATCTCAATTTCGTAGTACCAATATGAATTTCGTAACAATAAAAAAGGTTCTATTGCTTTATTTCGAAATGTTATTTCACCGCGTAGCAGATCCACGCACGTACCAAATTTATTGGGGCCCTAATAAAATAGGACACTGTATGTGCATTCAGCTTCAGGGTTGTACAGACCTGAGCCAGTAGATAGGCGGATGGTCTCACCCCGAGTAGAAATCGTGTGTGTTACAAATCGCTAATTTTGACACCAACGGCCAAATTATTTTTTTAACGGAAACGTTAGGGTGTATTTATTTATTAAAGCACGGCTATCAACTTTGTATCTACTCGCACGTGATGGAAAACAAACCTACAAAGACAATGAATAAGGCCTAATAATACATTGTTGTCTAGCTATACTATGCCGGCTAAATTATGCGGTTAAGAAATGGGCGGCGACAAAAAAGGATTAGCATTATATTTTTTTATTCAATTGCCCGTTTGAAATGGAGAATATCATCTCGATTGAAATACGGTAGACACCTAATAGCCAGTTTTCTTCGAGTCTATAGGATTTCGTTACATGATATTTTTTTTACTGAAGCACGTAAGCGGTATGTAAAGTTCAAGAAAGAAAACAACAGTCGAAATGAAATATTAAGTTGTGTCGACTATGCCAGCTTAAGATACCGATTCACACTTATTTTAAAGGATGTAGGAAGAAGGAAAAATGGGCTGGTAGAGTATTCAATTTTTTATTAGTACGATATATATATCAGAGTAAAATCACGTCCACAGTAGCTAGTTTTTCTTTCTGGTTTATTATGGGTTCGTGGTTTAGTATCGGGTCGTAATCACGGATCGGTTTAGGTGTTTGCTCATAAGTACATTTGGACGTATTTTTATGGACTCGGGTAGTGGTTCTGCTGAGACAGACACGAGTAACGACGGTAATTTACGACGGTTGGTGCTGTGGGTTTTTCTTTTCCATTTGAGTTAATTATTTTTCTTAGAGTTTACGGCAGTTAAACTAACAATATTACTTGAATATAATTCTAATAAGAAGTACAATACTAACTATGCCTGCGACGTGTGCGCATTACTTTCACATGGGACTCGACGCGGCACTTGGCGCTAGTATGAGTTATCTAACATAACTTTAAAAATATTAGATATACTGTGTTTTTATTGGTCGATTTTATTCGTCAAAATTTACTCACAATAAAGCGTCTTATCTTTTAGTATTTCTATTACTTATTTCTCGTGTCTTCCAGTAATTTTTTTGCAATCGCAAAAAAAAACTTTAATGTAAATTAAAAACTTAAGATTTTATTTTACGTATACAGATAATTATAGACAGTGGCCGAGTTGGTTAGACCTTGGACTTAAAAACACTTAGGTCCCGTTCGAATCCCGGTGTGTACCAATGAGTTTTTTATTTTAAAATGTATGTACATTTATTTCACAACACCACTATAGTGCCTCTGAGAGCACGTTAAGCTGTAGCCCCGGTTTCACTATACCAACTTGTGAAATTATTTATAGATGGGTTATTGAGTCTATTCAAAACATCGCGACGAGCTAGCCACTTCGGTGTAGACTTATACCATTAAACATCCCTCCGCTGAGTACCCTGAGGCCGTCTAGGCGGTCTCGGCGCCGTAAGGCACCTGTGATGATACATATATAAAACTTAGAGACACAGCACCTGTTTAATAAAAAAAATATTCAACATTATTTAGATTAATTCACCTCTTATTTTCTACAGAACCCGAATATGCGCGAACAGCATTCGTCCTTGACCGCTTTTTATAATATCCATTATCTTAGCCTTAACGTGCACCGGTACAGTAATCTCTTTTAAAGTGTCACCTTTATTTTGTTGTAGTATCAGAACGTTGAAGATTACATCATCGTCTGAGAAATATAAAACCCGGTGGTGTCGAGACGAGGCGGTGTTCCCTACAGAGCTAAGCCAGTAGAGGCGGCATGTTTACGCTTTAGAAGAAATTATTCGTGCTTAGGAATTAATTAATTAATTTAGCTTCTACAACTTCTTTAGGCCAACCGACCGAAGTCGTAACCACCGCCCATACAGATGCAAAAACCGTTAAGTGACGTCATATTTCGGTTTTAGTCTGCGGGTTCACCGGTTTTCCGGCGACTAACTGCATTGATTTTTTCGATAAGACAAGCCCCGTCACTCGCTTTTTTTAAGAGTTTACTTATTTGTAATTATGATAACATGTTTTGGCATGTGCTTTTTTATATAACAATATTTTTATATCTGTATTTAATATTTATATTTATTAAAATCTTTTTAAAGTTTTAGGTAACATTTCATTTATCGTTCTGCACCCTTAAATACAATTTTCATTCTTAGTTAGATAATCCCTAAGGCATTAAGCCAAACTATGTATTTTTTTATGTGCAATAAAGTTTGAAAATAAAATATTAAAAATTTTAATCGCGTTCACTAAATAAGAATCGTCATCAAATAACTAAATCGTCATCCACCAAAAGTGGGACAGAAATCCTGTTTATTAATTGTGTGACATCTTCATGATTGTATTGGTAAAAATGACGATGGCAGTTATTTTCTGGCATCGCAATCTAACCAAAAATGTCTGCAAATCATGAGCTCTGGTAAAATGTAGATATTTTGGACAAAAAAAGCGGCCCCAGCCTAATGGTTAAGTCACTGCGCAACTGATAACAAGGTTAAGCAGATGACAGGAAGGCCGGACCTGGGATGGGTGACCGCTTTGTACAATGAGGCTATACCATCAAAAACACCGCAGTATTTTGTACATGAACAAGAATTCTGTTACAGTTTCAATAGTTAAACTATAAACATGCTGTCTGCAGTTGTCTTTGATTAATACTAGCCTTTAATCCCTGATTTATATATCGTAGTCCGCGGTTTGGACATTCTAGTCTGAACTATTTATTGTCTATGGTGTAGCCTCAGAGGAAATAAAATTGCGAAGAGCAACAACTATGCACTGGAGATGAGAAAGCCGGTGGGCACCTCGGGGAATAAGCGCATTACTGAATCAAATACTATGAGATGAAAACTTTTTCCAATATTTTTTTTTTCATAAAAAAAAACATTAGTTTAAAGGCGTGCTTTATTTGTGTATAGTGTAGGCAAACTATATGTATGTTTGTATATATGTATATACATATATTCCCATATATTTTTTTTCATAAAAAAAAAAACATTTAGTTCAAAGGCGTGCTCTATCTGTGTCGTGGATAGTGTAAATAAAGCACGCCTTTAAACTAAATGTTTTTTTTTTTAAGTATTGGAAAAAGTTTTCATCTCATAGTATTTGATTCAGTAATGCGCTTACAAATATTATGCGTATTATGGACTTATATATTATGATATATTGTATGTAAATATACATTGAATACATCATACCACCAACCCTCATTTTTTAATAGCGATATTAGTACTGTACCTAATAATCTTCAACTCTCAGTGACTGATCAATTATCAATCGATCAGTTTTTCTAAAACTATATTTTTATTTGACAAATATATTTACTCATAGGTATATTTCTCTCTCTCATCTCATCCTGTGTTTCTGCTTTAAATAATTATTGTGCTGTGGGTAGTGCTATATTGTGCTGTTGCTGTAATATTTGCTATTTTATTATTATGTATGTATATTATTAATATAGTTTATGATATGTATGTATATGTAGTCAGCATTAGTGTGTATGTATAATATTTGTACTCTATTTCTTAAATGTATTTTACTGCACCTATTTTTACCTACTTACTGCTTAATTTGTCCCAAAGGTTTGACTGGTAGAGAATGCCTAGCGGCATTAAGTCCGCCTTTGTACTAAATTTGTGCATTAAAGTTTTTTAAATAAATTAAATTAAATATTTCTATTAGTTACTGAAGAATTTTACTAACCTTGATTTTTTCTAAATTAATATCTTTTTAACTACACTAACTCGTGAAACTGTTTATAGATGGGTTTATTGTGTCTATTCAAAACATCGCGACGAGCTAGCCACTTGTTCGGTGTAGACTCATACCAACGGCTACGACGAGGTGGGATTAAAAACCCCTCCGCTGGGTACCCTGATGCCATCTAGGCTGTCTCTGGCACTGTAAGGCACTGTGATTTATGTATGTATAAAAATCAATGTTTGTCATGAAGGTAAAAACCGTGCCCGTCCGCGCGCCCCTACTTGGAGTAAGCATCATTCAATTTGCAGGGTGCCGCGCAAGTGACAAATTTGTCACTCACACACACCCTTACATTTTTTACATCCTCAGTCTGATTTGTGCGTTCGGCAGAGAAAGTCGAAAAGAGCTCCGATTTTATTGTCGGAAAAATAGTTAATTGTGCATTAAAGCTGTGTAGAAACTACTATTAAAAAAAAGTACCTAGTGTCACGTTTTTCAAGTATGTATTTAACATGTTTTTCTTATATTAAACCTTAATAAAAAATAATAATAAAACCCATAATTAAAATATCAAAATCTGACGGTAACTGTCAAACTATGTGCATCAGTTAGAAGTTGAAGAACTAGTGATGTGTTTTTAATTTTAATGAGAATTTCGATACTTTAAAATAATTGTTATAAATTAATTGACCGTATTATTGACTATAGATATAAACGACGATTTGATGAGACTGTGACATAGAATGACAGTTACTTTGACAGGGTTCTATGATATACAACGACATCAAACAGACGACAAATACTTATAAAAATAATATTATAATAAAGTGTTATAATACGACCGGCATATTGGTTTTATTTTGACCAATATCCTACAATAATTTTTAATCTTTTCAATTTAATTTAATCAAAAGGTATGGCGACAACAGAACCGTCCAACGAGGTTTGTCAGTTACTATTTAGTGATGTGATTTTATAGTTGATAAACTCGATTTTTGTAAATACTTTCATGGTTATGAGATATTATACAATTATTGTTTTCTTTTATATAATACTAATTATATTTTCATATACATGATACAGTTTCCCGAAAGATCCGGCATTAAAACGTAAATGGGTAGAGGCAATTAAAACAGAAGAAAATTGGTAACCAACTAGAATACCCGTGCATGTTCAGTACATTTTGACGAATCAAGCTACGATTTAATTGTTTTTCGCCTTTTGTATATATATATATTTGTTTGAGTATAACTTCCTCTTGGAGGTCGGTCAAAAATGTTGAGATTGCGTTTAGTAGGTACATGTAGTTAGTTGTACGTGTGTTTTAATTTAATAAATAATTTAATTTAATAAAGTATTTTAACTTATTGTTATATTATTATATACCTACATTTTTTAAATCCACTAGTATTATAAATGCGAAAGTGTCTATCAGGGTGGATTTGAAAGGATGTACTTTGGGCTAATATGAGGTTTTGCTGATAAAATCTAACAATTTTTCCTATGGAACCATATGTCGCAAATGAAAAAAAAAATGTACTTCCCTATACAAATTGGTCATTTTAACGTTACTAGTTTGTATGGAGCAGGCCATTTTTTTCTTTTGCGATACATGGTTCCATGGGAAAGTTGTTTGATTTGATCATATTAGCCCAAAGTATATTTTTCAAAGTCATTGAGTCTATTCAAAACATCGCGACGAGCTTGCCACTTGTTCGGTGTAGACTCAAACCATCGGCTACGACGAGGTGGGATTAAAACCCCTCCGCTGGTTACCTTGATGATATGTGTGTGTATTACAATTGTATATCGATAAATAATTATTAATCTTTGATGATCTCTATAAATCCCAAAATATTTGGTTTATATCGATAAGTAATAATATTTGTTCTCGGTGGCAACACTATCGAAACTATTAAGTATGCAATTAAATATTTAGCTTTTTATAATAAAAAAACAATACACTTCATAGACACGCGCACACATTCGTGTTGGCTTGTATCTCTTTTTTTCTCAAGCAGTTTTTTAAGTGTCAGAAGCGTTGAGCTGCCATTTGAAGCCACACCTTTTTCCCCGTTCTTCATTTGTTCGCCTCAGAAATTGGCGACACCGGTATCGTACTATTATAAAACAATTTATGTATCATGCTTACTCCATTGGCGCGGGGCGCGTTTTTTTAGCTTAATGATGTTTGTACTCTATGCGTTCCGAAACCAGTGATCAAATTTTCATTAAACCAAAAAAATCAACGAATGCAAAAGTTACAAATTTGGGTTAAAAAATCTCCATATAAAAATGTGCAGATTGAGATGGAACATTTTCGGCACGGCACCCGTTGAAAGCCTGGACGGGCAGCTAGTACCTACTATAAATGTTTATAGGGGTAGATGGGAAGCAAACTAGGCTCGGTTTTTTTGTACTAATAATATGATGGCAAAGCCGGGTCAACGAAAGGTAACCTAGTGGTTAAGTCACTGCGCAACTGATAACAAGGTTAAGCAGATGATAACAAGGCCGGGCATGGCATATGTGACCGTTTTATACAACGAGGCTATACATCATAAACAGCACAACAAACTCGCCACTTGTTAGGTGTTGCCTCCGAATACCATCGGCGTAAAGAGGACGGGTATAATCTGTCTGCTAGGGGTACCCCAGTATTTTTAAAATCGGATCTCGGGAGCCAAAAAAGCACCCTTGATGCTATTATTTTATTTTATTAATGTTTTTCTTAGCAAATCTTTGAATATTATATACCTAAATTATAGAAAAACACTATAAAGTGTTTAAATTTTAATTAATACTAGTTTAAATATAAAGAAAGAAAACCTTCAAGCCCTTTACGTCGTAGGCAGGCAAGCAGGTGGGTGGTATAATTTTCTCGGGGAACGGTAAATTAAGAGCAACTGCAATATAATCGGGCCAAGGAGTAGAGCGTGGAGCCAAAAGTACTCCAGAATTGTGAGGGCGCTCGCACTGCTACCTCTACTTGCTGGTAGGGTTGACAGATCTTTTTTTTATTTAGCACTGGCTAAATTGATTATTCCTTACCATCGTCATTTCGAAATACACTCGCGGTCAAATAAACCGGGTGGATGACAAAAATCCCTGTAACTTTCAAACGAAGGCATCAATCGTTTGGGACGAGCTTAGGAGGTGTGTAAGAAATCAAACACCAGCCCCAGTTACACTTCGAGACCAGCAGGTGCCTTATTCCGAGTTGGCAACCGCTAAATAAGACAAGATGTTGCGTAAACTATAAATATTGAAATATAAGTTCTATCCTGTTAATTATAGAGTTGGAATTCCAATGCTCCAAAGATGTTAAAAACTTGCGAAAAGTTCGTATATTTCATTGGGCATTATTATAGCCAACCTAATACAGACTATATAGCCATTGGAATAGAACTTATATTTCAAAATTTATAGTTTACGCAACGTCTTGTCGTGTTTAGCGGTTGCAAAGTCGGAATAAGGCCCCTGTAACATGCGTTAGTGGAGGAATGTTCCAATATCCCGTAATATCGCATAAGAAACTTAATAAAGCATACCGAATCGTCTGGCAGCTGTAAGAAGAGCGCGTGTGGGCAATACAAAATATTATTTCGATTTTAAAGTTCGTGTTTGTGTTGTATGCAATAAACATTTAAATCTATACTAATATTATAAAGCTGAAGAGTTTGTTTGTTTGTTTGTTTGAACGCGCTAATCTCAGGAACTACTGATTCGAATTGAAAAAATATTTTCGTGTTGGATAATCCATTTATCGAGAAAGGCTATAGGCTATATAACATCACGCTACGACTAATAGGAGCGGAGTAACAAAGAAAAATGTTGCAAAAACGGGGAAAAATTATTCCTTTTAAGAGCGTACGCTGCGTAAACGGTTAAATTTAAACGCGCAGACAAAGTTGCGCGGGTCAGCTAGTATTAAATAAATAAATAACATGCATTTTGACGGTCTCCTTTATGTCCAACTTAAGCTTTCTCCTCTATATTAACTTGATTACTTTTTAACCTTATAAATCATCTCTATATTAACTTGATTACTTTTTAACCTTATAAATCATCTCTATATTAACTTGATTACTTTTTAACCTTATAAATTATCTCTATATTAACTTTGACTTTCTGTTTCAATTTCAATTACGATCGAACACGAATTCAATATTATATTTTCATTTGTTATGTTACTATATAAGGTACCTCTGCTACCCGCCAATTCCACAAACTCTCATCGTTTTTATATAATAAATAAATAAATACCATCACGGGTGCCTATTTGGCTCCCGAGAACCGTTTAAACGGCCTCAGGGCCCAGCGGAGGGATTAACCCATCCTCATTTCGCCGATGGTATTCGGAGGCAACACCTAACAAGTGGCGAGCTTGTTGCGGTGTTTATGATGAAATAGCCTCGTTGTATAAAGCGGTCACCCATCCCAGGCCGGCTTTGTTGTCATCTGCTTAACTTTGTTATCAGTTGCGCAGTGACTTAACCACTAGGCTGGGGCCGCTTTATATAATAAAATCAATAAAATAATTAATTTAAGAGTAATTTTACTTTTTCTTATATTTGCTCTTACATATCACAAGTGCAAAATTGAATTGGAAAACTGGGCGAAGAGTCTCAACTACGGCGAAACTGAAGAACTGCTTAAAGGCGTTGAATGATTGCGAAATTCACATATTAAAGACACTATTTAATAATTTCATATGGATATATGACACACACGGAATAAATAAAACAAGTGGAAGTGTGATGTGGGCGTGGCTCCTGTTCCATCCGTTTGCGCTGATCCGCAAATACCATTTTTTTTGCGGTTAGTCGTGTCCTCTATGCCACACTGATGCTGCTATCCATTTTCTGGATAATAAAATTGCATAAAACTTCGTAGTAAATATGCCTTATTATGCTGTATTGCAGTGTAAAAACGATAGTCGATATAAAAATGTTTTAAATGGTGGTGTATCTTATCATCGGTAAGTTCATTTACTAATTAATTTAATATAAAATCTAATGCATTTCTATTTGAGAGCTATACATATTATAATGGACTTTATTTCATTGCACTAAGGTCGAGTTTGTTTCTATAAATGTAATTAATGACACATTCATTCTTATACAATTACTCGCTACTAAATTAGAGCTGGGAAAAGTATATTTATTAAAAAAATCGATATTTTTCTTTTTCATTATATTATTTTGTATTTGAGATAATTTTCTTGTTTCATCGCAATAATTAAGGTATTGCGATAATCATCTCAATTTAAAACAAAAATGTCGTATATACTTAAATGAGGATATCGACTTTTTATTTAATCAAATAATTTCTTTTTCAGCAAAATTTTTTTTTAAGAGTTCCTATTGATCCTATCATTAAAGAAAAGTGGATTGACGCAGCGGGAAAAAATAATTGAAACGTGAAAAATATTTAATATAATGTTATGACAACTTTACTTTCATTTTTACTTTTTTAAATACCTACTTTTTTTATTGTAAGTAATACAATTTGAATGCCTAAAAATATTATTAACATTGGTAAAAATATCACCCAGTATAATTTAATCATATCTAATGAACAATAAACGGTAATTAAAAATAACGTCTATTCGTTTTATTTTTCAATATTTCCGAAGAGAATAAAAAAAATGTCACATAATATGAAATATAATTGTGTTTTATTTAAATCGTAATTGTAAATTTATTTGTTTTGTAACCGCATCAATTAGCCGGCATAATGGGAGCGATTAATGTTATAAAACAACAATGTATTGATCCACCTATTCATGAACTTTGTAGGTCTGCTTACCACCAGACGCAGAGTTCATAATCTGCTCTCATAATATCAGTCGTCTCCATTCATGGACTCAGTTGATCTGCTTACCAACAAGTAGGCACAGAGTCACATGACCTGCTCTTATAATATCAATCGTCCCCATTTATGGAACCTGTTGACCTGCTGACGAACAGGTGGGTAGCGTGTCATGTGACTCTACCTACCTTTTATTAAGCTAAGGTCTACAGACTCCATGAATGAGGACGACTAAGTAATAGATTATAAGACGTCATGTGACTGCATCTACCTGGTGGTAAACATACCTCCATAGTCCATGAATGGGCTTCCACTATGACGGCTAAATGATGCGGTTACGAAATAAGCGACGACGAAAACGATTTTTCTTTACGAGTATTTTAAAAACCTTGTCACTTTTTATTAAAAAAATCAGCCGCCCGTATCGTAACCACACTCTGTGTAAGGAAACTACTACCTCGGCAATAACCGGTTTTTGAGATTACTACAACGATTAGTAATCTCAAAAACCGGTAAACCCACAGACTAAAATCGAATCATGACTAGTCTCTTGACCGTTTTTGCATCATACAGATGCAAAATTTGTCAAGGGACTAGTCATGATATTGGATTTGGGCGGTGGAAACGAGACCGATCCGACCGATCGGTCTCGTTTCCACCGCCCAGGCCTTTTTTTACTAACATTTAAAAAATATAATTTACTACACACATTATATATATACTTATCTGTATGATATATATATCAATACTTTCAATATTTTATTATGTCCCGCCCTTGAATTATTATATTTTGTGCATAGAAAGTTCTAGAATAGTCAAACAGACTTTGGCCTTATAAACTATATTAGGCCTTATGCCGACTGCATAAAACAATTAATCGGATATTGATTAAATCACGCCACCTGTGTCCTAATAGCAGAACCTTTTTAGCAGAGTGTTTAGACAGTTTATTTCTACTAGAAACTAGATGTCATTTCATAGTATATAGTGTTTAAAATTACTGTGTATTTTTGTAACCAATCAGGACGATACAGTTATAGATTCAACACTTATAGATATATGATTTTGGCGACATCGGTTCTGATACATTTGGTGTTGTATACCATTTCCACTTGTATTATGTATTCCGTGATGACACAGAAACACAGGCAATACACACGTACACGAACTTATAAATACCTACTACCAATAAACACATCCAGATTCACGAATAGGTACAAACACACATGCACACCAACATTTAGACATATATACATATCATAAATTTAATTAATATATAACTAACTAAACTCTGTAAAATCAAAATTGGTTATTACTGTTAAAAAAAAAATCTCCCCCTATTTCGTAACCGCATCATTTAAGCGGCATAGTGGGAGCGATCAATATTGTTAAACAAAAATGTATTGATCGACCCCATTTATGGACTTTGTAGGTCTGCAGTATCATGTAGATACAAAGTCACATGCCGTGCTCCATTTAAAAGAAAAAAAAAGTTATTTTGCTTGGTATATCAATAAATATAAAATTAAGGGCAAATGGTTGGAAGAAATTCAACCTATTCCTACTACTAAAGCTTGGTTCCAATTTTCAAAATATTATTTAGGCAGAGATTTTTATACAACAATATGCAGACTTCGAATTGGACATTGTCGTTTTCCAACTCATCTACATAGATTAAATTTAAATGAAAATAGCTTTTGTAAATATTGTAACTGTAAATACTGTGATTTAGACCATTTATTTTTTGTTTGTCCAAAATTTTCTATTGAGAGACTCCTTTTTGTTGCTAAATGTAATGACAAAATACAAGATAATAACTTAAAATTTTCCGAATTCCCGAATACCCTTCAATCTTTACTAAAGCATGAATTATTTTATACTTTAATTTATAATTTTGTAAATAATACGTTTGGTAAATTGTAAATAGGACGCATTGAGTCAATAAGATGTACTTTAGGATATCCATTTATGTTATTCTGAGATGTAGCCACTTCAACGATACCTACTACTTTAATAATTTTACTTTATATTTGTTTTATTATATATATATTTTGGCATATAAGAAGCCATTTAATTTTGAAAACAATGATTTGTTTATGTTTAATTCTTTAGTTAGAATATAATACTTTGTTACTTATTGTTATAAAATTAATATATTCCACATTCATTGTAATTTGGTTGGGGCTGATGTCTAATAGACAGTGCCCTTTAATAAATAATAAAAAAAAAAATCAATAAATATAATAGGTATATTGAACTAATATAATAAATAATAATAATAATAATATGTAGGACAACTTATACATAGTGGTCACTGGTCACAAACTAAGCTCTAGGCTTGTCCAATGTGTACCAAAAACAACAATATAATACATATTATATTTTATAAACACCCAGACCATGACAAACTGTACAGAAAAACGTACTAATATTTTTTTACAGTGGGTGGGAATCAATCCCACGGCAAAGAATATTGAACATATTACGTTCATAATTTTTTTAACTACCTTTGTATTTTAACAGACTATAATAAAATATCGTAATAGTCTTAGTCAAATTTCGTAGTTTTTACAGTAAAAACTAAACTACACTGTAAAAACTTTTCACAGTGTTTAAATCTTGCCAACCCTGACTTCGTTTCTACCTCGCCACCACAATTTTTATAAGAGCCATCATTTGCACATTAAATTAAATCCTTACTGTTTTAATTTAATTTAATTCACAGATAATAGGGCTTTCTGCATTTATTTTAGTATAATTCTACCTACTTAATAAAATTGACACTTGAAATAATCGTGAAGTAATTAAATAAAATTACTTTATAAGTTAACTAGCTGACACGCGCAACTTCGTCTGCGTAACTTTAACCATTTACGCACGCAACGGAAGCTCTCAAAAGGAATATATTTTCCTTGTTTTTGTGTAATTTTTCATTGATACTCCACTCCTGGTCGTAGCCTGATGTTATATACAGTGTGTTCGTTTACTACTGTTTTTCGCTTAAAGCGCTTAGGCTTTAAGCCAATCTAATCAGCCGTCAAAGTACACAAAGCGAAGCAAAGTAATCGTAGCGTTTGCAGGAGTACTCGAACAGTTTTATGTGCATAAATAAAAATCATATAAAATTCATAAGAGAATACAAAATAGAGTTCAAAAACGATTAAGTGAAAGGGAGGGAACAATAAAAATAAACAAAAAAAAGTATTTGATACATAATTGTGACCACAGACAATTTACTTTGATTGCACTACTCATATTTTCCAAGCGTTCGCAGCGAATTCGATGACGTATTTTGCTTTTTTTCTGTGACGTCATCAAAAATCCAAAGCAAAGCGAAGTACTAAAAAAACACCTGTCAAGTAAATTAAGCTAGCTTTGTAAGCCTTTTAAGCAGTACTCAAACGTACCGATAGACTTCCTCGATAAATTGGCTATTCAACACTAAGTCAAATAATTTTTCAATCAGTACTTAGTACCTGAGATTAACGCGTTCAACAAAACAAACAAACTCTTCAGCTTTATAATATTATGGCCTTATTCATAAAAATTTATTGAGCACTTCAAGAACACTTTAGTTATAAAGGGTTTTGTCTCTTTTACGCATATTCATTTATGTTGCTAATAAAAAGAGACAAAACTTTCTATAACTAAAGTGTTCTTCAAGGGCTCAATAGGTTTTTATGAATACCGGTGTTAGTATATAAATAACGTTCCTACAACATCCATTCTTTGACACCTTATTAGGTAATATATTAGGTATATTATTATTGCATAAGTACTTTTTAGTATCAACAGAATTTGAATAAAAGTATTATTTATTTCTATAGGTATTTAAGTTTAAGTTGGAATTATTTTATTTTATCTCTTTTTACGTAATTCGTTCATTATTAAACTTAAGACATCGGTAAATAAACATTCTATAAGATGTTGTAATAAGCATATCTCTTAAAATAATTTCAAGAAAAAACATTTTTTTTAAACTAATATTCAATTCTTTATAAATTAATCGCTCACAACTTTTGTGTGTCTTGAGGAAGATGGGTGGAATAACACACCAAAACTGCAATGACGTAAATCAAACACGTAATACAATTTACCAAATAAAATAAAAAAACAGTAGGTACTAAGTAAATACATTGTAAAGCCAATTAAGGGCTCTGTAGTCGACTTGATGCCCATACAAACGTACTTCCAATATTACAAATTGGCCATTAGTCAAAGTTGAATTATATTTATTTATTTGTGTTGGTAATTGATTGTACGTAAAAATCTTTTTGTTTTGGGCAATTATATTTTTGTATTACATATTTATAAAGTTTATTTTTTGCTTTAGCAAAAAAATAAAAACCCAACACAGAAAGTTTAATAAATACAATGACCGACAAAAATATTATTTTAATAGTGCGACAAACAGTAATCGAGTATTACTGGAAGCGCGAAAGCTCATTTTGTATGGAGTTTTAAGGACACTGCATTCGTAATCGCGAATGCAGTGTCCTTAAAACAACAATGTAGGGTCATAAGTAGATTGGATTCGAAGATGAGGTCTTATTTTCCACTACACCTTCTTTTTCAAGATCACTGTGTACTTGGTATAGTAGATATGTACATGTAGTTAATGTATGTATATTTATACAGGATATTTTTATCAAGTGTGCCTTCAAGGCCAAATCCTACAAGGTATAGCTAAAAATTCTGAAAAGTGTATTGGGCCGGTTTTGATAAAAACTCAAACTGCATCATTAGATCCCTGTATAATTGCACAAGTTGATAGTGTCGCTTAAAAGAATCAAATTCTGGTAAGTAATATCAAGCGACAAACTAAAGGAAAGTGCTCATTTTGAAAAATTTACCCTGTAGGTATATATTAAATAATAATTACCTACTATAACATGTGTAGGTACGTTTTGTTTTACAGTTTCTGTATTGCACCTACCTCACTTATAACTAGTTTGATTGTCCCGAAGCGAAGGTTTGACTGGTACAGAATGCCTTGCGGCTTTATGCAATAATAATAATTTCATTTATTTCTCTTAAAAGCTTATTGATAATTCACAACATCAATTGATACAACATTTGTGAGACTAGAGCCTGAATTAGGCACAAAGCCTCAGGTCTCCAGGATCCCACCCTTATTCACAATTTATACTGATTATCAGGAAAAACAAGTTATTACATATTGCAAACAATTATATGAGTACATTACAGATAAATCCGGCCTGGGATGGGTGACCGCTTTATACAACGAGGCTATTTCATCATAAACACCGCAACAAGCTCGCCACTTGTTAGGTGTTGCCTCCGAATACCATCGGCGAAATGAGGATGGGTTAATCCCTCCGCTGGGACCCTGAGGCCGTTTAAACGGTTCTCGGGAGCCAAATTGGCACCCGTGATGGTATTAATTTTATTATTTTATTACAGATAAATATAATACCTTCTAACATCTTTTGAATTAGTAAAATAAAGATTTAAATAAATAATAAATAACTGATCGTTCTTTTGACAGCCTCCGTAGACTAGTGGTTGCACCTTTGGAGTTGTATCCGGAGGTCGGTTCGATTCCCTCCCACCCATGGCAAAAATATATTAGTACGTTTTTTTCTGTACAGTTTGTCATGGTTTGGGTATTAGTAAAATATTATCGTTGCTTCTGGTACACATAGTACAAGCCTAGAGCTTAGTTTGTGACCAGTACCCGTAGTGTGAGTTTTCTAACTATTACTTTGCGTTTGAGTTAACTAAAATTTGTATGGGAAATAGTTCAGCGCTCCAAGCGGAAATTTTGAGAACTAAAAATACGAGCGTGTGATTGGTGAAAATGTTAACGCAGTAGTATAGTTAACGCGAAAGTAAATGTTAAAAAAACTCACACTAGGGCTACGGAGCAATATGTGGAAATTGTCCTACATATTATTTTATTTTATTTAATGTTAAGCTGTAATAACAACTGCTTTATTCTTAACATTTCTACCCTTAGACCATTAGGTATTATTATTATAGGAGGGAGGTATATAATTTCGCTAGACCGACCGACCGGTTTCTTTATTACCGTCCATAGAGTTAGTAATACGACTAGTGCCCAGTCCCTATAAAGTTCAAACGAACCGTTTGGCTTGCGGGTGGTAACGATTTCTACCATTCGTTACAGAAAAGTGTCCCTATAACTTCACACGTCTACCATTGGCAACTAGATTTGGTAACTAACGGTTGGGAGGGCCTGCGGTGACGTTTCGTTTACTTATGTATGAGAGTTGTTGTTACTGGCGTCCCTATAATATTTTTTAATGTCAATTAACTGTCAAACCTACGTTCCGTAATAAAAGTTGTAAGCGCTGAAGATCCGGGGTTTACGCGATACTTACGGTTTCAATAAGTTTTATTTTATAGTTTTTGTAAATCAAGATAGAATATTTGGACAGTGATAGTGGTCTGGAGACCATTGTAGCGTTAGATTTATTGAATAGATCCGATGAGAGACCACAAATACGCCACAAGTCCCGAGTAGATTATAAATCAATAATATATGAAGTCGATTTCACTACCAGAGGCTCTACCATGGGTTTTTGCTTTGTAGCAACAAAGCAAAAACCATTAAGAATTTAAAACATTAAAACATTAGGAACCACCAAAAGGATCGCTTTATTAAACCCTGTTACCAAAAATAAAGCAACCCTATTGGTTGTTCCTCACGTATTAACGTTACGTTGCTACGAAGCAAAAACCCATGGTAGAGCCTCAGGTTCCGCCTCAGTAAGGTAGGAGTTGAAGAACTTTTGGTGGAAATTCACCCCTATTTACGAGTAACCAAGTCAAGGTTATTTTGTGTATTTATAACCTCTCAAATATCAAAGTTATCGCGGATTGTCATGCATACATTATCTCCATTGCCCATTCAGCCCTATTTGGTTGGTGTAATCCATGATTCTTTATTTAGAAATCTAAATTACAAAAAAAATCACAGAACAAAATAAGCAAAGCGAAGTGACAGCGTTTTGTTTTCCCATAAAACATTTAATATATTATTTTTAAATTAATTATAGTTATAGTAGACAATTTATTACTTACGTAAATAACCAATATAACAAAATATATTTATATAAAATAGTTATTGTAAATATTATATATTTTATTTGCATTATTTATATTAAAGTAAGGAATAACTAAACACGAGAGAGGGCCTCCTACCGACAATCATATACCTACTATTGGTTAGGGCAAAAAAAAACTATTGGGACGTCAGATTGGGTCTTGTAAACTTTCGTTACAAAGTCAAGGTTACGCTTACCATTGCAGATAGTTAAACTTATAGAGACCGGGCATAGGTCAGTCATGTTTTGGGTTTAGTCAGTGGGTTTACCGGTTTTTGATAGTGCAGTATTTAATATTTCATTGGAGCACGGCATGTGACTGAGTGAGTATCAACCTGATGGTATACAGACTTAAAAAGCCCATAAATGAGGTCGATCATGCTATCAAGGTAAATGTAATTATCGCTTCTATTATGCCAGCTAAAAGATGCGGTTACGAAATGGGCGGCGACAAAGACGTAATTGCATTACGAGTCTATTTAAATATCCTCGCTGCTTTATAGTCAAATCAATCGCCCGCTTTGTAACTGCGCATTGAAAAGAAACTACCACCTCGACAAGAAATCAAAGCAGTAGTCGAACTGTAGTCGAAACCGGAACATGACTAGGTCACTTGACGGTTTTTCATCTGTATGAGCAGTGGTAACAAGTCAGCACGGTCAGTAGAATCGTAATTCGTCTTTGTCACTTATTAAGTCATGCTGACTGTGATACTTGTAGGACTGATTACCATTAGGCGGTTTACAAATTCACATGCCGTGTTCTAATAAAAAGCAAAAAAGAAGATATATTACGGCACTGCATAATAAATAACAACCAGACGGTAAATAACGTATTTCTATCTCACTCAATGGTACAATTCAAAAGAATAATTTGGACTGTATTTTTTGCTGCGGCTACTGGCTGGTCGGCATTCGTTTTATTGCGCACTATTCCAGCGAATAAACGCGCTGAAGTGGGAGGGGGTTAATGGACGGCCGGAAGGGGGGTGAACTCCTACCTCCCCCCCTATACACGTACGTTGGACGGGAGTACAGTATTGAATAGGGAATATTCAATATTTTTATGCTCACTGGACGGGTCTGCAAGTGATATGGCTTACGGACTCGGGGTGACACGTACTGTATTAGGTGCGACTTTTAAATAAGTAACCAAGGAGATGTTTTGAGAAGAAATGTTTATTTTATAGGTTAGCTACTAGCTTTTTCTTGTGGTTTTATTAAACTTAATTAACATAATATAATATAACCTATACATTATGGCCGAGTTGGCTAGAACTCAGTCTTAAAACTATAGTTCAAATATTAATATTAATGGAGGTCCCTGGTTCAAAACCCGGTGTGTACCTACCAATGCGTTTTTAATAAAAAAATATGTATATTTGTTTGAAAACATCACGATAAGTTAAGCTATCGGTCGTAGTTTCACAATACCTCCAGCCGTTTAGTCATATGGGCGCATATTTATAGATACAAAACAGCAAGTGACCTAGTCATGTTCAATTAGTTTTAATTCGTATTTTCGGTTTTCAAGAGACTATTGCAACGGTTTCTAGTCGAAGTGTTAGCTTTTCATGAAGCGGTTACAAAACTGGGGCCCTGTAGTCGACTTGACTGACACCCATACAAACGTACTTCCAATATTACAACTTGGCTGTTGGTCGAAGTTAATATTTTTTATCGTAATTCGCAATTTTATTCTCTTGTGGGTATTTTTTTTTCTGATTTCGAAGAAAATAATATATATATACAAAAAATAATCGAGTATTATTTTGAAAGAACGCGGAGTTCGCGATTACGAATGCAGCGTCCTTAATTTGACGTGCCTTATCGTTTTCGCGAGACTATTGTAGATTTGTATTGCAAATTTTCCCATTTCGTAACCGCTTCATTTACCCGACACAGTGGGAGCGATCAATGCTGTTAAACAGAATGTATTAATCGTCCCCATTCATGGATTTTGTAGTTCTCCTACCATCAGGAAGATACAAAGTCACATTAATGAATAAATAAATCTGTGCATGGATGTGGAGGAAGCTAAGAAAGTATGTAGAGATCGTGGAAAGTTGAATCCATTTCTCTGTCTATCCCTTAATTTAATACATGCGTGATGGTATGTACGTACGATGTGTATCCTACTATCCAATGTAGGAAAATCAAGAATGTCCCAAAGTTTTCAATATAATAAATTCTCCAAGCGTTTAATGAACCCCTTTTTTGGCAAGTTCATTTTAATCACAAGCGGGCGTTTTTTATTCACAAAACTGTACCGTAAAACCCTTATGGTTTAACATTTTATTTATATTTTAATCCAGTATTTTTTTATTGTTTATTTTATTGTTTTGTGTAGCTAGTTAAACTCTTATTTATTTATTTTAATTCTTTATTGCACTGAAAGACTTGTACAAAGGCGAGCTTAACGCCTTAGGCATTATAACTTAACCTTTAGGAGAGTGAAAATTGTAATATAGGGTGCGTGCGTAGAGAAAGCAGAATAATCTAAAAAAGGGCAAAATGTGGAGTAGATGACTCCACACCGTTATATACAACTACATAAAATAAATAAATAATACCTATAATAAAATAAATATAGGTATGTTTGAACCTAACCTGAATTGTGGTAAAGAAAAATTTGTAATTTCTTTAAAATGGCGAGAGACGGGGACTGTCTGATGTTTAGAGAGAGGCAAGTTTCTTTTTTTAATGGAGCACGGCATGTGACTTTGTATTTAGCAGATGGTAAACAAACCTACAAAGTCCAAGGGGTCGATCAATTGTTTAATAAAATTGATCGCTTCGACTACGCCGGCTAAATGATGCGATTACGAAATGGGAGGCGACAAAGATGTATTTGCAGCACGAACCTATTTAAATATCCTCGCTGGTTTATCGTCAAATCAATCGCCCGTTTCGTAACCGCACTATGAAAGGAGACTACAACCTTGAAAAGAAAACGGTGCCGTAGTCTCGATCGAACCGGCGAACCCATACTCTAAAATCGAAACATGACTAGGTTACTTGACGCTTTTTGCATCTTTTTTGTCCCAAAGTTTTCAATATAATAAATCCTCCCATTGCTTAATGAACCCCTTTTTTGGCACGTTCATTTTAATCATAAGCGGGCGTTTTTTATTTACAATATTATACCGTAAAACCCTTATGGATTTACATTTTATATATGTATAATTGAATTAAATTTTGTTTTTGTTTGTTTTATTGCTTTATGTGACTCTAGTATTAAATGATTTAATGGCTCAAATTGGCTATTAATAAATACTCAGATAATTTAAGATTATACATGGTGACTTTGAATGGATGTACTTTAGGCTAATATGATGTTCTACTGATCAATACGAACAACTTCTCCCAAGGAACCATGTGTCGCAAATGAAAAAAAATTTTGGCTTCCCCATATAAATTCGTCATTTTAACATTACTAGCTTCTATGGCGAAGCCAATTTTTTTTTTCATTTAGCCCAAAGTTCATCTTTTCAAATTCACCCTGTATATTTATATACAGGGTGAATTGAAATAAATACCGTGGATTTCAGTCATCGCGGCCGATTCCCGTTTTTAAAAAACTTTGAATGCGTTTTTACTTATTTTTATAAATAAAATGATGTTTCCTTTCACTAAAAATATCTCCAACCACGGTTTAAACAAATCTAAAAGCAACTTCACTTTGAAAACCATATTTTTCGTCCCTTTTCCAATCGTTGCTAGAGGTCCTGGGTTCGATTGCCACTTATGCGAATCTAACTTCTGTCCAGTTTGCATGGTCTGAGCGTTTTTAAAATATAAATTAGTTTCGTTGTTTCTTATAGGCATAATAGCAAGTCTAGAGCTTAGTTTGTGACCAGGGCAATATGTGTGAAATGTCCTATATATTATTATTTTAATATTGATAAGGCATTTTTTTTATAGACATCGGCAAAAAATAATATTAGCATTCCATGCAATACCTATATAAATAGGTACCATCACGGCAGCCTTACGACGCCCGAGATCGTCCAGGCTTGCCAGCAATAAACCCGTTTTATATTTTTAATTTACAATTTTGTTTGGCAACAGCATAGTGCCTTAGAGAGCACATTAAGCTATCAGTCCCAGTTTCACCATACCAACTTTTCAAACTGTTATATGAGTCTTTATAAAGACCTCGACGAGCAGGCCATGCAGACATGCCTGTCGATGTAGACAAGAATATAAGAAGACGATGTTGTCAAAATCCCGCCGACGACGAGGACCATCTTATGACCATCTTACATAAACCTGACTATATTATTTTGTAATGTGCTGTGGATTTTTGTTTGATTAAATAAATAAATAAATATTAATATACTTAACTCTTTACTACACTTTTGATATACTAAACCGATCGTAAATTGTATACCAAAGGATATTTCCATCTTTGACATCGCTTCGCAGAGTACATAAAACATTTTTTTAACTAAAGCTGCTGTTTTTTTAATAAATAAATAAACACTTCCTAAAATGTCTACACCATGAAACTAATAATAATATTTGGAACCGCCCTTAAACCTTAAATGGCCTATAAAACGAAATGTCAAAAGTGTTCGTTGCCGCCATATTGTGTTCTCACTTCAACCAATCAACGCTCAGTGATTGCTTTTAATATTTTTTGTTTATACTTTTATTAAATTTGTATGGCGGCGGCCATCTTCTGTTCTCACAACTGGAAACGCTATTTAAGGCCCAAGGGTGCCTCCCTATCTATATCTTCATGGTCTAAGTTTTCTGTATATATTAATTATACTCTATGGTCTGAGGTCTAAACCAAAGAACACAATGCCTTTAGATTACTTTTTCAGACGTTCACTGTACTAAATAATTCTTGCTGTCGTTTCCATAGAGAAAACAATTACCTAAACTGACAGACAAACATTAATGTTCACATTTCAAAGGCAACACGCTTCGTTTTTCACAAACGAATGTAGGAAAAGTAAAGTAAAATAAATACAGAATATTTCCTCGTACTGGCCGTGAGCCCGTGACAAAGCGATCCATAATGAGGCCCGCTAAACGAGACTACAGCTTTTTTGTATGTCCTTGTTCTTTGTATTCTACATTTTTTAAGTCTGAAAATCTTAAGGTGCGTTCCCACTTAAAAGATAAAAAAATATATACTGGGCGATACTTTGTTGTAGCCCCCGCACAGTAGATATTTGAATCAGGCTTAATATAAAAATATTTTCATATATATACGTTATTGTGCATAACTTAAAATAATTATGTACTATAATGGTTTGTGAAATTCAACATAAATAGTTGGCGGGGCCAGGGGGTATGCTCCCTAGCCCCGCCAGTTACTTGTACTATTATTTCTTCTGTGCCACAGTATACAATGAGATCAATGTGTGTTAAACAGATTATTTAAAAAAATTGTATGTTTATTGTTCATTTAAATCACAATAAGTAATAGGTATATAAAAAAAATACCTACATAATAAATAGCAAAAATAAAATAGTGCATCCTGGCCGCGCCAACTGTTTTTGTTGAATTTCTCAGAAACCTTTATAGTAGTACCTACATATTTTTTATAATTAAGTTATGTACTTACATATTATGAACATATTTTTAGTATTAAGCCCGATTGAAATATCTTCTGTGGCGGGGCCACGAAGTATTACAATATGTGTTTAGGAATATTATTTTGGAGGCTGTTACAAATTATGTGTGGGTACCTATTAATGAAATTACTTGGTGGGCAATTCTCGCGCTTTCGACATTCATCTCGATTCGATCTCGAACGAAAAACGACTAAATATGTCATTTTTCATTCAATATTTGTATATTTATTTCGTTTAATATTCGATATTTTTGAACGAAAAATGGCATATTTAGTCATTTTTCGTTTAAAAATCTCGAATCGAGATGAATGTCGAAAGCGCGAGAATTGCCCACCTGGGCCGTGTTCGGAAACTAACACTGGGTAATGTCACAGAGTGCGATAAAAATATTGAAAAATGCTTAGAGAACAAGAGATGCATATAGTGTCGTGACATTACCCAGTGTTAAAGTGTTAGTTTCCGAACACGGCCCTGGATGTTCATCACTAGTATGCGTTTCTGAATTATGATGTTTTATTATTTGTAGTACCAAAAACACCGTTCTCTATCTCAACTCGAACGAGATCTCACGGTATCGGAGTCGATGGTTACCCTGCAGGTTTGCATTACGTCATCATTATCGATTAAAGTTTAGATTATCGTGTAATCACGTCGAAGGGATTTGAGTATAATATATTGTAGTGTGACGTTTTTGCAGTTTTGTAACAAAGGCGGACAAATTAACCAGTAAGTAGAATGCATATCCTATTTACTATTACTAGGTATATAGGATGTATTGAATCCAGACTGACCTGTCTGCACTAGGAGACCGAGTTATCACGAAGCAGACTAGTTTCTTTATAGCCGGGTCAGCCCCTATAAATATATGTTGCTAAAAGATTTACTAATCGTTCTAGGTTACACAGTGGCGGATTTTCACATTTTGTATACTGTGTAACCTAGTACAATTTAAGTTTTGCTGACTTCTACATTTTAATATCCTAGTTCCTAATTATATCAACTTTTTTTGTGAATGAAATTGTAACTTTATGCTTTGTATATTTTTTTAATTTCTATAAAAAAAATTGGCTCAAGACTGTCGCACCAAAAATCTGCCACTCTAGGCTTTACCTAGCAGCCTACTCGGCTGCTTGTAAATCTACCACTGAGGCTACTCGAAGCCGGAAAGTATGAAAAGGGCCCATGGATCTTACCAACGATATCGCTGACAAACATCTCTCAAGTATATTTTGGCGAACATTCACACCCCAGTAAATTGAGGATATTTGTATCCCAAAACCTAGCTATTTATCAACCAATAAACAGAAATATTTATTAAACCGGCATAGTGAGAGCAATCAATGCTGTTGAATAATAAATACATTGATCGACACCATTAATGGATTCGTGAGTATTGGTCTGGATATTGTAAGGCCAGTACTACCTAGGAGGCTGTGCCTGCTGAGGCTGCTGTGGATTTATTGAGAAAGTGCCTAAATTGATGAACCAGCCGAAGGAACTTGGATTGCCAAACAAAAATTGGTAAATAATTCTTTATACCTATAGATTTGCAATAAATTATTTGGTTTGCAATATATCGATTATTTTGATAAAACTACGTGTTAAATCCATATCATCAATAATTTGCCAAAATTGAGAGTAATATTTCTCGATAGTTGCATTTTTTTATTTTTATAAAAAAGCAACAATCGCTCTGAAAATGAATTTCAAAATTCCAAATGATGCAATATTTTATCGACCAAATTCCTAATATAAGGAGAGAGAAATTCCGCAGAAGGCCGATTATGTTGGCCGAAAATATCACGAGTTTTACGAAATGTAACTTTTATAGATCCATTTTCATTGTAGGTTTAAATTAATTTATTGCGATTTTCGAGCGAAATTTAAATCATTGTAACATTTGCCATAGATTCTACTACTGATACGAGTTTATAGTAGATATGTCAAAATTGTTATAGGTATTGAACAACAAAGTTCTTCTTGAAATACCCCATTCTTGCAATTTTTACTTGTGCTTACCAAGATAACAGATGCAAAAACCATCAAGTGATCTAGTGATGTTTTGGTGTTGATGTTTGTGATGTGATGTTTTAATCTTAGGGTTTATAGAAACTGCATCCTTTTATTGTGGTAATCTCCGTTCAGGGTGCGATTACGAAACAGGGGATTGATTTGACGATAAACCTTTGATTAAATTATAAAAATAAATTCGTAATGCATATTCGTCCTTGTCGCCACTCATTTCGTAACCGCATCGCCAGCATAGTGGGAGATCAATAAATTGTTAAACAACAATTTATTGATCGACTTCATTCATGGACTTTGAAGGTCTGCTTAAGAAGCCAGTAAAAGGTTTCGCGATCTCCAACGTCCAATAACGTCTAAATGTTGTTTTCAGTGATATCAAAGTTTATTTTTAACAAAAAAGAGCGTAGAGGTGTAAATATTACTTACTCGATCCTAATTAGATAGTATTTTTATAAAAAATATATTAACTTTTGAAAAGACACCCAAAGTTTGATTTATGATTCTAAAAATATTACTTTAGTTCTCATTTTAAAATGAAACAGATTTTTTATAAAGAAATTATGTAATTACGATCGAGTAAATAAAATCTACACCTCCATGTTCTTTTTTTCCAAAAAAAAAAACTTTATTATAACTGAAAACAACATTTAGATGTTTTTTCAACATTTAGAGTTCGCGAATCCTTTTCCTGCCCACTTAACATCACAGGTACAAGATTACATGGTGTGCTCCTATAAAAAAAACAGGGGGGTAACCACCGACTCCGATACCGTGAGATCTCGTTCGAGTTAACATCGAGAACGATGTTTTTGGTACCACGAATAGTTAAACATCGTTATTTGAATTGCCCAATGCATAACTAGTACGAGTAGGTACCTAATTAATTACAAAAAAATATTTATATTATTATAAAGTTTGTAAATATGATGACGTCATTTTTGATCTCAACTCGAACGAGAACTCACAGTATCGGAGTCGGTGGTTACCCTACAGGTTATGTAAACCTTTTTAGGATTTTTGTGTAGTTCCTTATGGTGGATAATAAAGTAGACTCCTAAGTTAATTATAGATGATTAGGAACCCTAGTCCACTATAAAACATTATTTTATTATAATAACTCGCTGTCAAATGAAGTTATTAAAAGTATTTTTAAATTAAACATTTCCTTTGGTGGAATAATGCCGAGATCTCTGCCACACCAAAGAGCTTTAATAATGGACTAAAATCGTAAATCATACTTATTTAATAAATAAATATTTAATAAATAAAACGCTTAATAATATGTACAAAACGTGGTTAACCTATTTTTACAACATAACTTATTTATTACTCTACTCTGGCCTAAAATAACGTTGACAAATTAAAAGTTGTATATTGTCAAGTTTGAAAATTGAACTTTAAAGTCCTTCTACCGAATCTCTCAATCGATCAATAGAATATTTGCCTGATAGCACCATCTCAGAACCACATCGACAAGATTGGCCTGAAAGAGACATTAAATTCGTGGAGACAGAAGCTGAACTTTGAACCTTTGATACTATATTTAATAATAGCCATGCAAGACCCTGATAATTTGGATCTGGAAGCCTAATTTAACTTTACCCTAAAACAAATGACAGCTGGTTTTCAGCTTGCTAAAAACTAACATACTAGACAGCGTAAAACAATGGGAAAGTCCGATGGTATCCTGGAAAGAACAGACCTAACCCTGGGCGCATTCACAGCAAAGGCTCATGTTTCGTGACCTCCTAAATAGTCTACCAAAAGAAATTAAAAAAATCAGTCAGTCATAAAGACAGAGTCCGAGTTTCCTCAGATGATCGTCTATAATGTTTGTGGTCTCCAATCTGAGGTTTTCCTACAAAAGAGGAAACATAGCTTCAGAGCAAAGCCCTCAGGAATATCATAGACGATATTCTCGCTTACGAGAATATCTCTTTGAGGTCAAAGCTCTTTTGAAGGCCGTAAAGAATGAAAGGGGATCCAAAAAAGCACTTCTTATGCACCAAGAAATCGGAATTAACCACATTCTACAGTCCGTGAGAAAAGAAAAAATCCCGTCCCTTCAACAAAGAAAATAATAAAAGGAAGGAAAGTGGACGGACGAAAAACGACTATTATCGTGGGCCATCGTCATTGATATACTTATCAACCAAACTGCATACACAGTTAAATGGGTTCATCCAACACTTATTGTAAATAATTTGCGGATACAAAATCCCCTTCAAAAATCTAACTACAAATCTGCTCTAGCAACAATATACTACATAAAAGTACATTTCACACCGAATGCCCGTCCTCAATGTTTTCGAAGAGGAAGTTCAATCGTAACTCTTCAACCTACAAAATATACCAATACATCTAGCGGAAGCGGACCACATAATACAAACTGATATCCCAAAAATTATCGGTCCAGTTGACAGTGAAAATAGGAAATTTCTGAGCAAGTGGGCTTAACAATATTATTTTAGGTTGCACAAATAAACTATCGCTATTGTTAAAAAAGCTTAACAATAGCGATAGTTTATTATATAAACTTAAAGCGGCACTACAAAACTTATTGAAATAAAATATGATCATAATCATTGCATATAATTCGCTGCATGACCGAGCAAGAAAAACCCACAGAAGCAGTGTTGTGTGTGTTGAACGCTCAATAAACACCAAAAGACCCTGAACTTTCTGACTCTGGAATCATAAAAAAGAGGATGACGAAACTGGCAATTATTATTATTATATAAATATAATATTTGTAATAAAAATATTTATATTCCCTAAATAATAAATAGCACATTTAAGCCAGGTTCTAGTGCGAACATCAGTGACACATCACTTTTGGAGGAACATTCTCCTCCGGACTTTCGTCACTCGTTGTAACCCTACTGGAACTACTTTATAGGCACAAAGAACTTTCAGAATAGTGTTCTGGATATCATAGATAGCTGATTTTCCAAACAAGATGTCGCGCACAGCGTGATTCGTCGTAAAAAATGTGGGAAATGTGAACCTTGTGGTAATCTGGCTCTTTTACTTTGGTAATTCTGCCTTCTTTGGTTTACATCAATTGTGACAGATGAAAAATAGCGGGATACCGAGGAACACGTCGCCGTGCACGCGGCGAGAATAGAGAGAGAATTTCCTGAGTTTATGGATAACTAAACACGAATGGCAATTTGTGTTGTGCAATAAAGGGTAAATGAAATTTCAAGTCGTTGAAGTTACTCTGCAGATAAGTCCCGGTGAGTGTAATTTCTATATTACAGTTGCGAGATATGAGTGTAAGGTGACGAGAAGACTAACTTGTAAACCACAGAAAAACCAAGTGGTGTACTTATATATTATATAAATCATTGTTGCCGACCAATTCTGTACACGGACCCTGGCTATACAAATGAGCGATGTACAGAAGGCGCGACACAAGACGCGTGTGGCTCAATTTACTTAATTTAATTTGTGTACAATTTATATAATCACTTGTCAATGTTATTTTAGACCACCCTATATTATTAACAATATATATTAGCTAAATAGATATAAATGACACTTGGATGGACAATTTAGAAGTAGACCTCACAAATTTATTATGGGTTTTGTAAATCTATTGATTTATGCAATAATATTTCCAACTTATGCCCAGAAAGCACGTTCAAGTTTTTTTTTTTTTATTTTATATCATTCCAATATTATTTGTCTAATGACATGAGTGAGTCCTGGATTAATTCATAATAAATAAGGTAATCTCAATTTAAGTTTTAATAATAATAAAATAAATAGTACTTTATACAGATTAAATTAGAATTAACTTTCAACAATGATTCAAGGTAGCAGCTAATTTGCTTATGAATAATTGGAACAAAAAATAAAAATTTAATTTATTTATTCTTGAATTAATTCAATTTTAATAATATTAATGACGTTTTCAGTATTGACTTGTTTCTATCAATTATGAGCTTAGTTAACAATTTCTAATCTAAGGTACCTATTTATCAATGACAACAAAATATTTGCTTGTATATCTGTCTCCTTCATTCTTTATTGACTTAACATTTGGTTAAAAGAGAAAAGATCTTTTGACAAAATATTGAGTTTAAATGCTTTTATAAATACATACAAGCAAAAGAATAATTTAATCATAGTTCTAGTCTTATATTTTTTCTTAATCTATAATTAGTTAACAATAACAGATTATTAATTTACAGTTTGAGAAAAAGAATTTGCACATATAGATTTTACACATATTTAGCTTTTTGATATTATAGTTTGGTTGCTAAATTGTCTTCCTTATCAATCACTATGAAGCTTACTGGGATCCGTAAACTGAACTGTCAGAACATAAAACACAGCTGGAGCTGGCACCAGAGTTAAGTACCATAGGTCTCGGAACCCTGTCAGGGATAAAATCCCATAGGCATGTAAGATCCAATGGCCTAGTAATATGGTTGCATTTCTAGGATTGGACAGCAAAGACTGAATAAGTGCTGGGACAGATTGATCTGATTTGAATGAGAAGTGTAGGGCCGATGATACCATAGACAATATGATTACTATGTATGGAAAAGACCAGTCTGAAACAGAAATATTTTAATTTTTTTTTTTTTATTTATTTAACCTACAATTAATTTTATTAATTATTTAATTTATTAATTAGCAGAGTAATAAAATTATTTGAGAAATATTGACAAACTTGACTGAGCTGACCCACTTCAAAAACTTTGTTAAAGCAATTATAAGCTTTTAACTATACTTCCTAAATTGTCCTACCAACCAAGTATTTTTATTACAGTCTTTAAAGGTGGATTAGCTGTTAATTTGTTTACTGTACTATAATAACCAAAAGTGTAATTGAAATACTAAATTGGGCCACTACCGACTTTTTTTGAGATAAGTTCTACTTCAAGTTGCAGCCAAAAATCAGTAATTAGGTAGCAAGCAAAGTAAACCTATCTTGGTATGTAATACCTGGTATTTTAACATAATAATAAACAAATAAGAATTTAAAATATTTTTTATAATTTATTATTATTGTAAGTTATCACTGCATAGACATAACATCATATCATATGTATTATATCATTGTTTAAAATATAATATGTATTATATCATTGTTTCTGGTACACATAATACAAGCTTAGAGCTTAGTTTGTGACCATAGCAATTTGTGTAAATTGTTCTACATATTATTATTCAATAATAATAATACTTACATATAAGTCCTGCAGCTACTGTATGTATCAACACAAGTACAGGATAAAAGTATAAAGCACAATAAATAGCTTTATAACCTGTGGTAAGGGACCACAAGGATATTACAAGAGGCCTTAGAGTAACTGTCATCACTAGACTGAATGCATAAATTAGAAGTACTATTGTATATCTGGAACAAAATAAATATTTTTAGTAAGTATAATATATTTAATACACAAGAAAAAATATATATATCATTTATTTATTTATTTAAAATACTTGCACAAAATTACAAAATAAAATTGACATAGGCGAACTTAATGCCTTAGGCATTTTTTACCAGCTAACCTTTGAGAGAGTGGAAGATTATACATAGGGTGCAAAAGCAAATAAATAACAATTTAAAATACATATAGCAAATAGTATATAAACTACTTAAATATTACATGTAAATACTTAAATATACACTCAATACATAATATACTACTTATATAAATCATACAATATAATACATATAGTACATATCAAAACAGAAAATGCTAAAGAAAAAATTGGCAGTTACTTATTCAGATAATGAGTGGTGAGTAGACATTTAAATATACTAATGGTTGGAGCCTGTCTTATAAACAGAGGAAGCAAATTCAATTGACAAGCAGCTGAGACAGTAAAAGAATCGAAATATTTGGTGGAGGTGTGCGAAGGGATCTTTAATTGGTTATTAACAGAGGAGCGAAGACGATCGTGAGAACCACAGAGGGAAATAAATCGAGATTCTAGGTAAGAAGGGGAATTAGGATTATAGAGAATGTTATAAAGGAAAGAAAGCATGTGCACTGATCTACATGATTGTATATTAAGCCATCTTAACTGTTTGCGATAAAAAGATACATAGATAGGCCGAAAACAAAGCGTATGCACAAGTTAAGAAGGCTGTAGAGTTTATTGAGTAGGTCTTCAATCAGATCAGAGTAACATACATCAGCGTAGTCTAAAATAGGAAAAAGAAGTGAATTTACTAACATAATCTTTGTCTTAAATGGAATGAGGTACTGGGACCGTTTGAGTGAATGCATGCTGGCGAAAATATGTTTACTAACTTCCGAGATGTGATAGTTCCAAGAAAAATCTCAGGTCATATGTAAACCAAGGTTCTTAGTATGCTGGCAAAAAGGAAGAGGTATGTTGTTAAATACTAATGGAGAGATTGATTCCAAATCCAATCTACTCAACATGTATTTAGAACCAAGGACCATGACCTGCATCTTACAAGGATTAATTAAAATACCAAGGTTTTGCAAGCAAACCCGAATAGCCTCCAAAACACGATTAACCCTGGTAATGGCAATATTTAAGTCACAAATATCAAAGTGCAACGAAAGTTGCAAATCAAACTGAAATTAATTACTTGCATATATCATTAGCATATTTCTAAATAAAATATTGTTAACCTATTATAAACACTAGTACAGAATACTCATTAAAAAGGTTTTTTTTTTACACAATTTAAATATGACCATAATAATTTAGTACTATTAATAAAGTATAATAATTAAAGAGTAAATAAATTCATTGTTATTTATTGCATTTGGTAGCTTTCCAATAAAATTATATTTATTAATATTAATGGTGTCAACCATTTATTTATTTTTATAACTTATTGTTTACTTAGGTAGTCAGTTGTACCAAATATAATGTGGTTACTTTTATTATTCAAAGTGTTGTTATACTTACAGTGGATAGACAGCCTCCTGTGTGCAATGCAAAGTTTCCCGATAGTCTGGCTGAGGGTTATGTAGCAAAGTATACCAATCTGATAGGGCTTTAGGAGTGCATACAAGTAGACTGATAGACCCTGTTGGTGGCAACACAAGCAAAGCTGACACAGTGCCCGATGCTGCTTCAGTTAGAGCGCAGATATGTTGAATTAAGAGATTCTTTTTTCTGAAAATGAATACCAAAGAGATTTTTTAAATATAATAAATAAGACAACTATTTTTCTTTCTTAGACTCTTACCGCCAGGCATACTGCTGGTGGTAGCAGTATGGTAAGTGTAGTCAACCAACTATATAAGTAAGCTCTGATATAATTATTAATAAAAAATCTATGGAATGTATCTAAAACACCACGACAAGCTAGCTACTTGTACTGTCAGAAAAATAACATTTGCTACAATGAGGTGGGAATAAAACCATCAGGCATTCATGATGATACAATGGTGATACAAGTCTTTCTTTCATAAAATAAACCAAGCATATGATCTATGAATACACATTGTTAATAAAACTGTCTCTTTTACTGATGAAAAGGTTAGGTGAGGCATGCCACTTATTTTTGCCATATTGTGGTTATGATTTTGAATATAACATACAGTGATAACTTCTTAAAGAAATAAACTACTTTGGACTGCCATAAAACGATAATAAATAATGTAAAACAAACTCACTCTTTGCTTGAGGTGACCAAATCAATGAAAAACCAGTGAAATACAAGTGGCAAGAGGACCATAAAGCCCAAATACTGCCAGTCGTATATGGTAGGCTCATCTGCACACGGCGAGCAATAACTTGAAGCATTAGTTCGAAACCCCCTGGGGCAGGCGCCGCAATCACTCCATTCGCCATCATCAAAAGTCCTGCCGCAATAAAGCCCTGGACAAGTAGGTATAGTGGACATACCGGCTATTAATTTTAACGCACCTCGTTTTTAATTTAAATAGATTTCTTTCATGTAAAAATATATTTGAGCAAATACAAATCACAAATAAATAAACAAACAAAACACTGCACGAGCGAGCATGTGAACTGTCAAATTTCTGTCATTTTGACATTTTCTTTTTTTGTTAATGATGATGATTTATCTTTGTGGGAAAGGCAAAAACATGAACATATAACTAAGTCTTCAAATTTTATTTTCTTAGAGTTCATGCTACAATTATTATTTTAGATGGCGGCCATTATTGCAACATAAAGCGGAGTTGGGCGACAACACGAAAAGTCAGGTTTTAATCATTATATTAAGTTTTTCACAATTATGTTTCTTCAAAGAGAATATTTCACGAAATCACCAAACCCTTCGAACAACAAACTATCACGGTTACAAAAATACAAAAAAAAAAACTTAAACACAAACTTCCCCTACGGGCTCCCGCCAAAAACCTTTTTTTTTTGTTACATGATGATGATGTTTTATTTATCCTTGTGGGTAAGGCAAGGGCATAATCTATACAGCCATGTGATCATTATTATATACTTATATCAATATTTTAACAGTATTAAGTATTACAAACACGTGCTACAATAATGAGATAGCGGCCATTATTGCAACATAAATCGGAGTTTAGCGACAACACGAAAAGTCTGGTTTTAGTGTTTATATTAGGTTTTACACATTATGTTTCTCTAAAGAGAAAATTTCTCGAAATCACCAACACTTTCGAACAACAAACTATCACTGATACAAAAATACAATGAAAAATAACATAAAGACCTTTTTTTGTTAGGTATTAAGATTTTTTTTTAAGTTATATAAAAAAAGTAGTAAAGTAACACACTGAAAATATTATTTAATTTAAAAGTATTATTACCTAATTAACTAAGATTATAAATATACCTACAGTTAAAAGTAATGAAATCGAGTAGATTAGATCTAAAAAAATATGTAAAAACTTAATTAAAGGCATAGTTATTACGAAAGTTTGCAAACCAATATAATTTTTGTTGTAGGTACCTATGTATACATGATAACATGACCCTGCATATAAATACTCCTTATATATTTATATTGCTCAGTGGACAAAATATACTAGCACTTGTCATCGTCTGTCTCTACATAGCTAAGACTATATATTTAAAAGCAACTAATAATAATATAAATGGTGGCAGAGTTGGTTAGTCCTTGGACTTAAAAACACTTAGGTCCCTGGTTCGAATCCCGGTGTATACCAAAGAGTTTTTAATTTTAAAAACACATTACATTTGTTTGACAACACCTTATAGTGCCTCGGAGAGCACGTTAAGCTGTCGGTCCCGGTTTCACTATACCAACTTGTGAAACTGTTCATAGATGGGTTATTGAGTCTATTCAAAACATCGCGACGAGCTAGCCACTTGTTCGGTGTAGACTCATACCATCGGCTACGACGAGATGGGTTTAAACCCCCTCCGCTAGGTACCCTGGGGCCGTCTAGACGGTCTCGGGCGCCGTAAGGCACCCGTGAAGATATGTATGTATGTATGTAATAATACAAGGGAATTATAGAGCGCATGACTTTTTTTATTCCTTAATCTAAGACTTTTATAGTATTCGTTGTTGTTTATTGTGACATTAAGTCATATTTATGTGTGATTTGGAGATTTTGACAACCTAACGATTCCGTTATAGCAGAGAAAAAAAATCACGTGGTAACCGAATAAAATTGTGTTTTTCGGTTGTTCACAAAGATACCTTATTGATATTAACAGCGAATTAGCGGAAGTATTTTTTTATTGAGACCACATTAGTGACTTTGTATCTACGTGATGGTAAGCAGACCTACTTTATTTGGTCAGTAAGCAGACCTATTAAGTCCATTAATGGGGTCGATCAATACAATATACTACTACTACGTTACCACCAGTTAAAAATGTATAAGGATTATTATGTATGATAGTAGGATATTCTGAAATGACTATTATACAAATAAAACCTATTTTTTTGTAGACATAGCAGTAGGTACACTTGCAAACACATACATTATACCTAGCACTAATGAACCTATCAATACGTCATTAAATAATACAATAAAATCAAAGATGTGAACTTAATTTCTTTATTTCTGTTTAAAATAACATAAATTATTTAACTTTCTATATTTATTTACAAAGCTTTAAACTTTCCTTTAGGTTGTTTCTTTCCAAAACGCCCACGTACACGTTTAATCAGAAATTTTAGAACAAAATAGCTTATTATAAGGATTAAGAGAAGTATGCTGAATATGGAACCCAATAGGTCCAGCATAAAGTATTCACATAGAGAGACTCCGACGCTTTGCGATCGCAAGTGTTGTGCCCCTTTGTGCCTCAGTACATATTCTGTGTTGAATACGGCATTATCTGGACCTGATATCAGGGTGTCAGATGTCAAATGCCGTAGATGTAACATACTTTCCTTATACCTGTAATGAGACAAAGTAAACTTAGCAATTTATAGTATGGTAGGTGGAAACGAACTTAGAATGGTGATCAAGCTAGAGCATGGAGATAAAATGGGGACGCCATATAATTGGCCTTAAATCGCCTTTCCAGTTTTGAAAACAGAAGATGGCCGCCGCCATACAAAAGCAATCACTGAACGTTGATTGGTTGAAGTGAGAACAGAATCTAGCGGCAACGAACTCGTTTGACATTTCGTTTTATAGGCCATTTAAGCCACTATGGCGATTCCTTATTTTGCTTTTTGAAAGGAGAGCTTTCTCGGCGGAATCGGCAAAGTCAAGAATATGGCGGAACTACTTTTACAAAATATTTTATCTTCATCTGCTGACTTAACCTTTATCTTTTCTTAAATATAGTTAGTTATTCGATAAGTTTAAAACGTAAATACGTAACTTAGAAGTCATGAGTCCATCAATGCGTTTCTGTACAGATTGCTTTACGATAGTTTTTTTTCCGGTGAAGCATCTCTGCATAAAATAATAATGTAGTATTTTTTACTTACTTTATATTAGAAGCAACTTCATTAACTACTTTATTTATGTTGGCAATAGTAAGGTGATGAGGGTCGATAATACCACCAGCGCCATAGTTAACAATTTGTTGGATGGGGACTCTCCTAGACTTGACTATTGGCAAGCCTACAATTGGTACTCCGTAAAATATGGCTTCTTCCAATGATCGCTGCCCACCGTGTGTGATAAAGGCTTTAAGGTTTGGATGCTCTGAAATTGCATTAAGTTAAAAATAGTGATGAAGTTTATGAATCAAAGTACCTAATCTTGTTCATGTATGGTTAATCTTTTTTGGACGTTAGGTAGATATAGTTTCTGCTCATCACTACTGATCCAGTTTCCGAGCAGATAGTTCAATAACAAATTGATTCGAACCTCACCTAAAATTTGCTGCTGAGGAAACCAGGCTGCATCATAAACATTTTTAGGTTTCTTAATATTGGTAATGTTCCCGATTTTAAACAATACATCATAAGGTAACTCTCCAAATGCATCCAACAGCGTTTGAATTATTTTCCCAGATAACTCTTCTGATTCCTGCACTGTTCCAAGAGCGAAATATAAACATCCCTTTTTGGAGCTGTCTAAGATCTTTTTTAAGTCCTAAAAGAATAATTTTATTAACAATAACAACAAGAAATTAACGTTAAAAAATATATCAATATTAGGTCTCATTGTTGCACCTGTGGTAATCCAAGTCCTGGTTTAATATGAAGTCTATCAACATATGCAACGGCAGGTACAGTTGGCCTATTCCCTTGTAAAATTTGGTGGCCAGTAACTAATAGCATATCGATGTCCTCTTCTACATCAAGCAGATTTCTCTTCAAATCAAACAATTTTTCAGCAGCCATTTGACAGATATTTAAAAAGTACGAATAATATTCATACTTGAATCGCCAATTACGGTGAAACTCTTCAATCTTTTCATAGAACTTAAGTTTACCGTAATTCAGTGTATGCACATCAGGATATAGCAGAGCATTGTTAGGGTTACCCTTAGATTCGAACATATTTAGTTTTCCTGGACTCGCTGTAATGGAAATGTGTGGGCATCTATATTTTTCAGCCACAGCATACAACAATGGCATATCAGCTTCAGTTATTACTAAGTCAAATTTAACATCAGGGTTAATAAAAAGAGCAGTCATCTGCTGGGACTTCAGTTGTGCTATAGCAACTTTAATGGAAAGTTCATTTACTTTTCTCAAATTGGGGAAAAAGTCATCGACATTAGATAGTAATTTCTTGTACTCTTCGTAATATTGTGACGATTCTTTATGAACATCCAATTCCACTATTCTTTCGATTTCGGGATATCTGAAGTGTCCCGGGTATGGAGTCATTAATACCACATGGTGTCCTCTTTGCGCAAGCAGTTCCACGTATCCTCTATAAACTAATTGATCTGCGTAAGATAATGTTGAAAATAATGCTAAAATGGATGCACTATGCACTAAACAGCAACAGTTTATTAGGAGTAACACTAGACAATTTATTTTTAAATTCATTTTTGTAAAGATATAAGTAATACTGCCTGCTCTACATTAGGTAAACGAAGTAAGTGAAGTTGCTTCACGGGCGTCGGCAGCTGTGCAAACTCACCAACAATCCGTTCATCAAGTGACTTACGACATAAAGAGGTTAAATTAAAATTTTCCCAGTTTCAATATTTGATTAAGTCTACACAATATGATTCACAAAAGTCACTCATATGGATAATAAACAAAATTATGTAAAATTTTATATTAGAAAATTCAACATTTGTAATCATAAGATGCCATAAGAGTTTAATATAGGATTATTTTAGATAATATAGGCTAGTATATAATAATCTACCTAGGTATATATAATCACACCCTGTATTCCAGTTGAAGGGTAGATAGTTGACTTTGTGTAACTCTAACTCCTTTCACACATTCCCCATCGGTATCTCAACTTCCTTCACATCAATACAATGGAACATGGAAGCGATTTTTAATGTCAGCGATATATTAAATACTGTGATTAAATGTCACTGAAATGACAAAATTTTCATCGACTTATAAGGTTCGTATTTTTTAATTTCAAATATTCTACCATTCGTAAATAAAGTCACCGGTAACCCCAATGAATCCAACCATAACACTTGTTGGTATAATACTGTCCAACGAACTTTTTTATTTATAGATATTGAGTCTATCCAAACATCGCGTCGAGCTAGCCACTTGTTCGGTGTAGACTCATACCATTGGCTACGACGAGCTGAGATTAAAAACCCCTTCGCTGGGTACCCTGAGGCTGTCTAGGCGGTCTCAGATGCCGTAAGGCACCCGTGATGATATTTATTTATTTTTACATATGTATAAAGCTGCAGTTTATGTCATTTTATTACCTATTAAAAAACCTAAAATTATACCATACAGGCGGTCTCGGGCGCCGTAAGGCACCCGTGATGATACACATATACCATACAATCGGCTTTTAATTAATTATGGAGCTTAGTAAACTTTCTATTATGAGTTATGTATGAGTTACGATGTGCACCAAGGCTGGTATCCATGGTCAACATGTTCACTCTACCTTAGTAAGTTACTACTGTCTAGTAAAGTTCCACTTGGACCTAGAAGGCAATATACAACATGAGTTTCCATAGCAACCATAATCAAACAAATTGTAGAACAACAAAACCAAAGAACAAAGGAAACATTTTTAACCTGCTGAATATTACTTAAATAATATGGACAATGATGTAAATAACTATTCAATGTTGGGCCACATAGGAGAGGGTGCCCATGGTTTAGTGTTCAAGGCACGCCATCTGCCTACAGGCCGAGAAGTGGCCCTGAAGAAAATACTTATCAAAAATTTGGAAGATGGAATTCCTATCAATGTGATGAGAGAAATCAAAACTTTACAACTTTTACGGTGTAAATATGTAAGAAGTTATTATTAAGTTACAGAAAGCGGTCGACCGTTTTTTTTACCACCGCCCATATACAGATGCAAAACCCGTTATTTTACCCTTGTTTTGGTTTTAGTCTGTAGGTTCATTGGTTTTCAGGAGACTATTACATCGATTTCTTGTCGAGATGGTAGGTTTTCTTTCAGAATGCGGTTACGAAACGGGCAATTTAACGATATTATCCTCTGTCTACCTACTGATAATGCAAATTCTTTGTTGTTGTCCATTTCGTAAGCATCGTTTAGCCGACACAGCGGTGTCAATGCTGCTAAAACTAGAATGTATTGATCGACCCCATTTATGGAGTTTGTAGATCTGATTACCGGGTTATCAGGTAGATACTAGGTCACATACCGTGCTCCAATAAAAAACAAGGTGTTAGAAAGAGTCGGAGTCTTCGGTGAATAAAAACTAGCACTTTTCGGTAACTTGTTTATTTTCACTTACTTATAATCTAGCTGTCCGCTGTCTCTCTGTCTGTCTTATTATTATGTCAAGTAAATGTCGTCGTAAGTCTCGTCGGGATGGTTTTATAAACAGCCAATGTCTGTATATCTGTAAGAATGGAAGTATGAATGTGTCTGTGTGTCTGTCTACAACATTCCCACCTCCAGTATTGGGAACAATACTTAACTAATATTTCGGACATCAAGTCTGCAGAGTTTCGTCACTGGTCGTTTGTACGAACCCGTCATGGTTTGTACGTCAACAACTCTTATTTGTCCGTCACGTCCACTATGTACAGTGGTAACTCGTCCTTTTAGCCATATATTTCGTGGTAATTTTTCGTCTACAATTACCACAATATCACCAATCTCAATAGGCTTAGTGTTGGCGAACCATTTTGTTCGTCTTGTTAGGGTAGGTAAATACTCCTTTAACCACCGCTTCCATGTTAGGTCGCTCAGTCGTTGTGATTCTTTCCAATTTCGTCTCAGTAGGTCGGCGTCGTCAAATCTGCTCATTGGAGAATCTATGTCAGCAGTATAAGGAATTAAAAAATTGTTTGGTGTTAAGGGTAGGTCGTCTTCATTGTCAATTGGCACGTGCGTTAGCGGTCTATTGTTGATCATAAATTCTGTCTCGGCCAATATTGTTGTTAGTACTTGTTCAGCTGGTGTTGTCGTTTTTAGGGTCTGTTTTAATGCGGTCTTTACTGATCCTATTAGTCTTGCCCAGCAACCTCCCATATGTGGAGTCCTGGGTGGAATAAACTTCCATTCGATTCGTCTTGTGCTACAGAATTGTAGAAAAGTATCACGGTCCAAGTCTTTAATAGCTTTCTTAAGTTCGTTGTCGGCACCTTTAAATGTGGTAGCATTATCGGTCCATAATTCCTTTGGCATTCCGCGTCGAGAAATAAATCGCCTTAAAGCTAATATAGCACTCGTAGTTGATAAGTCATTTGTAAGTTCAATATGTATTGCTCTTACAGTCATACAACAAAATAATGCGGCATATTGTTTTTCATGTCTTCTTCCAATTTTTACTGTAAATGGTCCTTTCACAAACACCGGATTAGACATCCGGTGTTTGTGAAAGGTCTACAATATGTAGCGCATCGTATGTCAGGTATTTATCCCATCATTGGTGCTATTGGTCTAGCTCTATCATTTTTACATTTTTGACATTCATTCCATGAGGTTTTTACAGCAGCTCGGCCATTTAAAATCCAGTATTTTTGTCTAATATTATTAAGAACTTGTTCTCGTCCAACATGAAATACGTCTTTGTGATATTGTAGTATTTAATAAGTAATTTTACTAGTATGTCTTTAGGGTGTAGTATAATTGGGTTTCTTGTGTCGTAAGGTATATTTGGAGTCGATATTCTTCCTTTTAGTCGTAATATTCCTTCATCGTCTAGGTAGGGGGTCAGTTGATATATTTTGCTGTCTTTTGGAATAGGTTGTCGGTTATTAATTTTGTAAATTTCGTCGTTAAAATATCTCCTTTGTGATTCCTTTATCCAAAGTTTTGTTGCCTTTTCAATTTCATGAATTCGTAGTTCACCTATTTGTCTGTCATTTTTGTTAATAAAATTATTGCAAAATCTTAAACACCATGCTGTAGTTCTAATTAAACGCCAGTAGTTTGAAAATCTATTGTCATTCGGAAGATAATTTGGTTTTGTGGATATCGCTAAAATACTTGTATTTTTAATTCCACTATCATCTATATGATTAGAAGTAATTCGTTCTTCTTCAACAGGCCAGTAACAGTCTAGTTGCTGAAGAAAGTCCGGTCCTTTAAACCATTTTGAATTAATGTCCATACTTGAAGCGTCACGTGTTGCTTCGTCAGCTGGGTTTAAGAGAGTGGGTACCCATCTCCAATCAGTTATATTTGTCAAGTCTGATATTTCACTGACTCTGTGGGCTACGAAAGGTTTAAATCGACTAGAATCTGATTTAATCCAACTAAGAGTTGTCCTGGAGTCAGACCAAAAATATGTCTTTATTACAGGATAGTCAAGGTGTTGTAAAAGAGTAGTCGCCATTCGTGCAGCTAATACAGCTGCTTGTAATTCCAGTCGTGGAATACTCATCGCTTTTAATGGGGCAACTCGTCCTCGTGCAGAAATAAATGATACTATAAAGGTTTTGTTTGTCCTGGTCGTTCGTAGGTATGCCACGGTTCCAAAAGCTTGTGAACTTGCGTCGCAAAATATATGAAGTTCTTTTGGAAGGTTGGAGTCGTCGTCGTTGCATGTCAGCTATCGTGGTATTTTTACGGTATTAATTTTATTTACCTCCTCAATCCAAGAACTCCATTTGTCATAATGGTTGGTCTCAATTTCATCGTCCCATCCAATCTTTGTCCTCCAAATGTCTTGAAGTAAGATGCGTCCTTTAACTGTAATATTTAAAATGAATCCAAAGGGATCAATATGTTTTAATACTTGTCGTTTCGTAGGTCGTTTGTTTTTATCTATTAAATTTTCAATCATTGTGTTACATTTCAGTGTAAATGTAAAACAGTCGCTGTCAGGATCCCAAAATAAACCAAGTATTCTTTCTTGTTGTTCTTCTTTATTGTCTGATAATATTTTCAGTCCGATCGTTGCTAATTTGTCTTTAGGTATTTCTGTCAATAATGTTTTGGAGTTTGAAATAAAGTTCGTTAGGTTAAATCCTCCTTGGTCGTGAATGTAAATAACTTGTTTTACTAAGTCTATAGCTTCAGATTCTGAGTCTATAGCATATATAAAATCGTCAACATAATGGTGATCAGTTATAGCCTTAACAGCTTTAGGATAAGTAGTCTCAAATCGTCTTGCATTCAAATTTTTCACATATTGGGCAGATGATGGTGAACAAATAGCGCCAAATGACATTACATTCATAATATATTCAGAATCTTCAAATAAAAATCTTTGTGCTTGTCGGTCTTCGTCGATTATTAAAATTCTTTGAAACATTTCTTGTATGTCTCCACTAATGGCAATTTTGTGACTTCTGAATCCTAAAAGTACACCTGGCAATGAAGTCAAGAAGTCCGGTCCGGGTAAAAGAAAGTCATTGAGAGATTTGTATTTACTCTTAGAAGCAGAGTCAAAAACAATGCGTAATTTTGTCGGTTTGTTAGGATTTATTACTCCAAAGTGTGGTAAGAACCAAGTCTTGTTTGTGTTTGTTTTTTCGTGTTTCGTTGTAATTTAGTCTTGAAATATAGCCTTTTTGTAAATTTTCTTCAATCTTGTTTCGGTAACGTTCTGCAAAATCTAAATTGTTTCTAAATTTTTTATTAAGTCTATTTAGTCGTATTCGAGCTTGCTCGTAACTGTCGGGTAAAATAACGTCGTCTTCTTTCCATAATAGGCCAGTCTCCCATCTGCCGTTGACAAGGCGAATTGTCCGTTCCATAATAGCCAAAGCTCTTAAATCCTCTCGAGATTGAGAAGTGTCAATTCTCAATCTCGAATTGACACGTTCAGTTTTGTGCCAAAATCTCCTGTAAGACTTTTTTACAATGTCGGTCAGTTCGTCACATGAACATATGTGGTTAATATTTACATCGTTAGAGATTAATTTAGATAATATCCCATGCACAATATAGCCTAATTTGGTTTTAGAAATAATTGGTCTATTTTTATCACCTTGAATGACCTGTCTAGTCACTATAAGGTCTATATTATCATGTCCTATTAAAATTAATGGTTTTTCATTATATGAATTTAAGTCAAGTTGTTTCGTAAAGTTTTGTAAGTATTTATAGTTATTTACAAGTTTTTTATAGTTTACTTTATGTATAGGTAAAGAGAGATTATTTACAGTCCTAGCATTCAATAAATTATAACTAATATTATTACGAAAACCCTTAATACTAAAAGAAACCGTTTTCGAATTATGTTCGGTTGTCGTCATGCCCGAAGCTCCCTGCAGTCGCAGCGTGTTCGCCGGTCCGGTGACGCCGATGCGGTCCATGAGGGAAGAATCAACCAAAGTCATAGCAGCTCCCTCGTCCAGTAGCGCAAGAGTGTCCACGTCGCCTTTTGGGCCCGAGATGGTAACTCGTACAGTCTTCATAATGAGTCCGGTATTATCGTTGTCGCACTGATTTATAGCTACCTCGTCATTTGTCAATTCGCGCGGTGCAGCGTGTAACTTCACATGATGCATTCTATTGCATTGCGGTTCAGTACATGTTGTCCTTTTTCTACAGTCTCTAATACGATGTTTTGAAAGTAGGCAGGAAAAGCAGAGTTTTTCGGCAGTTACGAACTTCCAGCGGTCGTCGATAGTCATTCGTAGAAATTCTGTACAGTCTACAAGGTCGTGATTGTCTTTACATTTATAGCAGGTCCGTCTTGGTCGTCGGGTCGTAGTCAGAACATTTCGTCTTGTTGAATAACTTTTCATATCTTTGTTTGTACTCGTGTTAAGTTGTATAGGTAAAATTCTGCAAGCGGCATGCGCGGTATTCAATAACCAGTCGGATATGTCATTTAAGTTTACATCTCGGTTTGAATTTTCATTCATATTCGTTCCATGTCAAAACTCCATTGATAACGAAGTGAAGATGGCAGTTTGTTTATAATTTCTCGAATAAGGCTTGGGTTTATCAAATGTCCGGTTTCATTCGTAGCGTTCATTACGGCAGAAATATTTTGTACCATAGTCGAAAATTCTATAAGCTGGTTTATGTCATCATGACGTATGTAGGGCATGCGCTTTAATTTCAATAACATTGTTTCTATTGTGAATTCTGGTCTGCCAAATCTTAGTTTTAATGTATTTATGATGATATTTAGGTTGGTCTCGCTTACCAGGAGTGAAATAACGGCCTCGCGTGCTCTCCCTTTTAGACATTTCGTTAGTCGTGCAATATTTTCGTCGTCGCTATATTTAAATAATTTGGTTGTACTAACAAATTGGTTGTAGAATAAAATCCATTCTTCGGGGTTGCCTGAGAACTCTGGTAAGTCTTTTATAGTCGTCTGTCTTGCTAGGAATTTATTTAGATCACTATTTTGCGAATTATTTTGTCGTTTGTGACTATGTTGCGGGTCCGTGTCGACGGCGTTTGTATAAGTCGGTGCCGCGGGATCCATTGTTATTCTTCGTGGACTACGTCGAGAGCAGATAGAAGGTGCATGTGATGCTGCGTCATTGAGCTCTTCGTCGTCTAAGGCTTCCATTTGTAATCGCATTTGTTCTTTCACTAGATTTCGTTCAATTTCAGCTAGTTTTTCGGCTGTTTTTAGTTCTATATGTAGTTGTCGTCGCCGTCGGATTGTCGATGTTGTGCTTCTGATGGATGCTATGGATCGTGCTGGTGATGCAGTCCTAGAGGGTTGTCGTGAAGTCGCAGGGTCTGGTCGTGTCGTCGGAGGTGCATTGCCGTCGGCGATGCATTCTCGAGGGTTGTCGGTGTCTAATTGGTCGTCTTCCTCGTCGGGTATTTGACGTGTCGGTCGTGTCATACCTCTTGTCTTGACCATTGTATTTTCCATAGGATGTTTCTGTTTATGCTCGAAGGACCACTTTGTTAGAAAGAGTCGGAGTCTTCGGTGAATAAAAACTAGCACTTTTCGGTTTATTTTCACTTACTTATAATCTAGCTGTCCGCTGTCTCTCTGTCTGTCTTATTATTATGTCAAGTAAATGTCGTCGTAAGTCTCGTCGGGATGGTTTTATAAACAGCCAATGTCTGTATATCTGTAAGAATGGAAGTATGAATGTGTCTGTACAACACAAGGATTTGAAAGAAGGAAGCCTCAAATGATCTGTAATAATAGATAACCGTGAATTGAAAAGGTTTGCAATAGGGACTTGACAGTGACATGTACTGCGGACCTGGTTCCAATAACTGAACTTCTTCTACTAACGGATCATACTAACTATTCCTATTGTGTTTTCTGAACAGAACTTTACCAGTCTGTAACCAAGATGGCATTGATTGTCCCCAAGATGATCGTCGTGAATGATTAAACATACGTTCATGTGGGGTCATATTTGTAGAAGTACATATAAGAGATCGAATACTGTGTAAAGCTTGAAATAAAACTTTTTATGATTATTATTTGTAGTAACGAGGACTTGAGCACGCCATGGTGATGTACTTTCTTTTATAATTCCATCTTTGATTATTTTTTTGATATCAGATGTTGGTTTTTGAGAGTTACTTGCTGCAGCAGTAGATGGAAAATAAGTTAGTTGTGTAGAAAAGCTATCTGATTGAATTTGTGCTGATTCCAAAGTTCTAGCTTGACTATGAGCATCATCTAAGCTGAGTGTGATGTTTTCGAGAAGTCGTTGACGGATGGTCGGAGACAGGAGCCCAGAAATAAACGCATCGCGTACAAAATCTTTTTCACTCTGGTCTGCAGTAACATCTTTGAAACAACAGTCTTTAGAGAGTAATTTTAGTGATTGAATATATTGATCAATTGTTTCATTAGACTGTTGTTTGCGAATTGCCAGCTTATATCTAGCAAAAATTTCGCTTTTAGGCTTGATAAATATTTTATCTAATGTTTTGACAGCCGATTCATAATTATTACATTGAGTGATATATTCAAATATACTCGGAGATATATAGTTTACTAACAGTTTTAGCTTGATTTCATCAGATATCAAATGAGATTCTTGATCTTTTTCGCTTTCATCCAGAAAATTTGAGAAAGTTTTTTTCCAATGTATCCATTGTGATGACGAGTTTTGTCCCGTTGTAGGGTCAACTTCAAACCGATCGGGTTTAAGAAATTTGTTCATATTATTTAAAAATAAAGTTTAATAAATTGTAATAATAGATAACCGTGAATTGAAAAGGTTTTATTAAACTTTAAAATACAACCATTCTTTGCAATAGGGACTTGACAGTGACATGTTACTTATAAATATTATGACATGATCAAAAACTAAAAACGAAAATCCTTTTTTTTTCTATAGATAATAAAGTTATACGATATATTTCCTCGAGGGTTGAGCCTGGTTTTGGTTCTGGAGTACATGACGTCAGGATTGTGGGACATGTTACATTACAATCAGCAGTTACTGACGATTCCGAGGATCAAGACGTACATGCAGATGTTACTGAAAGGCACTCGCTACATGCACGCGCATTATGTTATGCATAGGGTAAGTTTATAGGATGTTTTAAACTAAGTAGGTGTAATCGGATTAATTTACTATATAAATAGACACCAAATTGATTATACTGAACAGCTCCCTAAATGAAACTTTTTCTAATGTAATAAAGGATATGACAGATAATATTACAAATGAAGATGACGGCGATTTCATTTCATAATTATTGTTTAGTTATAGACAATAAGGTTTACAAAGAGGCAACGTGGCCAGTGTTATGGGTACGTTCAGCCCCGGAAGGAGTTTGGATGCAGTGGATATGCATGTTTAGTTAGGGATTTTTAATTTTTTTAAGTAGGTTTTTATATGTTTTGTGTAGTTATTATTCTATTATATTTTTTTTAAGTATAGGTATATTTCTTAATGTTTCTATTTTTTTAGTTTTAGCTTAAATATTGTTTTATATGAATAAATATATGCACTAAATGTTAATATAACTAATTTCCTGATAAGGAATTTATAAAAATGCATAAGGTATTTATTTATTTACTTATCTTTACGCCAGGTCCCTTACGGGGTAGGCAGAGACAACCGAGCGCCACTTGGCTCTATCTCAACATTCATCTTTTGCCTGGTCCACAGTCATAACTCTTCGCATACATGCACGCCGATTTCGGAGACTTTTAAATGCTCTAATTAAAACACGTCCAATAAAAATGTAAATGGCCATTTACATTTTTTCGAGCATTTGACTAGACTAGAAGATGGACAAAGATTGTAAGGAGAAATTGCAGAAGGCTCGCGATGAAACCTTCTTACCAATTTAACTTTTATTTCCTAATACTATTTTCAATAATGTTGTTTATTATTGTAAGGAATAAATGGCTTATAAATAAAAAAATGCCCTGATTATCATAATTTGGTAGAACACAACTAGGTATAAAATAATGACTTTTAATTAATATAATGAAATTATTTGAAAATTCCTCTATATTCTTTCACGTTTACTTAAGTTTCTAATGAAATCAATTTTGTTGTTCCAATACATTGCAAACTTTGCTTTGTAAGTATAGATAGGTAAAAAGGTATTAAGTGCCTACTATGAGTCTGCGACTGAGTGAAATTAGCTGAGGATGGATTGAAACACAAATTAGGTATTATGATTCCGGCTGAGGCGAAGTTTTAACCATCAGCCAGCGTCAAACTGTCGCGCGCTTTCCACATATTTTCTCAACCACGGATTTCACGTCAACATTGACTATTTTATTAGAAGGCTTATCATTTATTAAAACGAAGGCAATACTTAAGTCTTAATTTATTAACATTTATTTGTGGACATATTTAAATTTAAATATTATTTTCAGGATTTAAAACCTGCAAATCTTCTTATTAACAATGCTGGAATTTTAAAAATAGCAGACATGGGTCTAGCTCGTTTGTACTGGCCTGAGGAAGGACGACCTTACTCTCATCAAGTAGCTACAAGGTACCAGCAAAATACCTATCAGTTTTTTATATCATAATCATCTGTGATCATAATAAGCATAATCATAATCATAATGAGCATATCGAAAGTCGCTATATACGTAGGTACTATCGACGTCCAAATTTTGACCAAATTTAATAATCAACGTGGTATATCGTGGTGGCCGAGTTGGTTAGACCTTGGACTTAAAAACACTTAGGTCCCTGGTTCGAATCCCGGTGTGTACCAATGAGTTTTTAATTAATAAAAATGTATGTACATTTGTTTGACAACACCACTATAGTGCCTCGGAGAGCACGTTAAGCTGTCGGTCTCGGTTTCGCTATACCAACTTGTGAAACTGTTTATAGATGGGTTATTGAGTCTATTTAAAAACATCGCGACGAGCTAGCCATTTGTTCGGTGTAGACTCATACCATCGGCTACGACGAGGTGGGATTAAAACCCCTCCGCTGGGTACCCTGGGGCCGTCTAGGCGGTCTCAGGCGCCGTAAGGCACCCGTGATGATATACTCGTATATAAATATATATTAATAATCAACTGCAATAATTCTCATCAAAGGGTTCTTCTTCTTTTTTATCTGCTTTAGGCATTCTGGTTAAATGCTGGCAGTCAATTTCTAAAATATAGGGGATCTAAAATATAGCTGGTATAAGAACACTAGACAACTGTCTGGCGTTCTTAATACCATTCTATTGTCTGATGTTTGGGAACAATTTCCTGCTATTCCCAAGTGTTTTTCCTAATATAAGTGGTGCAATGATAAACACAATTTTAACCAACTCTGGGAAAGCTACTTCCAACTACTAAATGAAATAGTCATTAGATAATAAATAGGACACATACATACATATCATCACGGGTGCCTTACGGCGCCTGAGACCGCCTAGACGGCCCCAGGGTACCCAGCGGAGGGGTTTTAATCCCACCTCGTCGTAGCCGATGGTATGAGTCTACACCGAACAAATGGCTAGCTCGTCGCGATGTTTTTGGATAGACTCAATAACCCATCTATAAACAGTTTCACAAGTTGGTATAGCGAAACCGGGACCGACAGCTTAACGTGCTCTCCGAGGCACTATAGTGGTGTTGTCAAACAAATGTACATAAATTTTTATTAATTAAAAACTCATTGGTACACACCGGGATTCGAACCAGGGACCTAAGTGTTTTTAAGTCCAAGGTCTAACCAACTCGGCCACCACGTATATGTAAATAATAAATAGGACATTAAACATATTGCCTGGTCACAAACTAAGCTCTATGCTTACGTACTATGAGTACCAGAAACAACAATATGAATACATATTATAGTTTATAAACACCCAGACCATGGCAAACTGTACAGAAAAACTTCCTAATAGTGTTTGCCATAAATGGGAATCAAACCCACCTCCGGATACAGCTCAAATGGCGCAACCACTGCACCAATAGTCAAGTGTAATGAACCAGTTTTATATATTTAGATGGTATCGAGCACCCGAACTGCTTTATGGAGCAAAATATTACAGCGAAAAAGTTGACCTCTGGGCTATCGGTTGTATTCTTGCTGAAATGATCACCAAGAAACCTCTGTTTGCTGTAAGTAATTGCATACATTATTAATTTTACACTTCTTTTTTGGAGAATGGCAAATACCCCTCAATTATACGAAGGGATTAGTGCCAGTGTCGAGTAGGATTTAAAATGGTATTACAGAGGCAGCGTATTGAATAATAATCTAATACTGCTGCTTCCCAAAAACCTGTTAATTTTACACTTTCTTTATAATTTTGATTAAATAGCATCTACACATAATGAGCGCACGGGTGTCGTTAATATTTTGGATTAGGCGTGACCCAGCGGTGAAAAGTTTATAATGTGATGTGCATTCACAAAAGCTATGTTATTATCAAAGTTTCTAAAATGTTCTCCAACTCTTAGGCTGAGTTGCAACGATTAAAAATGGCGTACATTTTATTTTGTAGTTCGAATGACAGGTGATACGTACCTACTATTGACGCCATTTTTAACTGTATTAATTAGGTACGTTTAGGCTGGCCGCAAACGTTCGGTTTCCTTATTAGATAGAATATTCAATATCAATATTCCGATCGGAAAAAATAAGAGCATGTGCGCTTTGTTGAACATTTTGTATGTAGCAGTTTTGTGCATAGCTTTGCAGAGCCTTCAAGTTTCCGAATCTGATAATGAGCGCACGGGTGTCGTTAATATTTTGGATTAGGCGTGACCCAGCGGTGAAAAGTTTATAATGTGATGTGCATTCACAAAAGCTATGTTATTATCAAAGTTTCTAAAATGTTCTCCAACTCTTAGGCTGAGTTGCAACGATTAAAAATGGCGTACATTTTATTTTGTAGTTCGAATGACAGGTGATACGTACCTACTATTGACGCCATTTTTAACTGTATTAATTAGGTACGTTTAGGCTGGCCGCAAACGTTCGGTTTCCTTATTAGATAGAATATTCAATATCAATATTCCGATCGGAAAAAATAAGAGCATGTGCGCTTTGTTGAACATTTTGTATGTAGCAGTTTTGTGCATAGCTTTGCAGAGCCTTCAAGTTTCCGAATCTGAATTCCTGATCAGGAAGCCTAATAAGGAAACCGACCGTTTGTTTATAGAGACGTAATTTTGGTGCAACTGAGCGTCAGAATTATAGTTGGTAAAATCGATCAATCCTCATACATTTAGAATCAAAAGCATATAGCACTTATAAAAAAATATTTACCCAGGGGGAATCAGACATAGAACAGCTAGCAATAGTACTCAACCACCTTGGCTCGCCAACTGAAGATATATGGCCAGGACATTCTGACCTTCCGGATTATCACAAGATCACGTTCCCAGAGTCATCGCCTACACCATGGTCGGAGCTTTTGCCTGAAGCGGAACCTGATGCGATTCAGATGGTCAAGTCGTTTGTTCTTTATGATGCTAACAAACGGATATCGGCTAAGGAGGTTAGTAAATTGTAATGTTGAAGTAAGTTTGCCTAATACACACACGGAGCCCGAGTAATACTGGAAGTACGTTTGTATGATCGTCAAGTGACTACAGCCCATAAACGCCATACACCGTGAAACTAATAATAATATATATGGAACCACCTTAACGCCTCAAATGACCTATAAAACAAAATGTCAACGAATTCATTGTCTGTGGTTGCCGTTCTCACTTCACCCAATCAACGCTCAGTGATTGCTTTTGTTTTTTTTTTATTTGTATGGCGTCAATGCCCATGGGCACCTCGCTATTTTATTTATTCCCATGGGTTTAAGGCATGAGATAAAATAAGGAGGTACTCATGGCCCTCAAATCGCCTTTTCAGTTTTGAGAACAGAAGATGGCCGCCGCCATACAAAGTAAAAAAAAGTGAGAAGATAAGCAATCACTAAGCGTTGATTTGTTTGGTTGAAGAAAGAACAGCAGGGTGATTACGCGTCTTAATTTCGCTCGCACGCCAATCGTTATGATCATTCTAACGTAGATCAAGCTTGGCTTCTTAACAATGGCTCCAAAAAATCTTAGAAAATTACGTCATAACGATTGGCGTGCGAGCGAACTTAAGACGCGTAATCACCCTGCAGAATATAGCGGCAACGAACTCGTTTGACATTAGGTTTTATAGGCCATGAAAAGCAATTGTTAAAACTTGTTGCTTCATGTGGCACAAACTAGCACTAACTTAATCTATCAATCGCCACGTTTCACTTATAATTATTTTTCAGGCGCTGAAAAATCCCTGGTTTGAGTGCAGACCCTTCCCTGCAACGTTAGATGATATGCCTAAACCTGTCAACAAGCCCAAATCCTAATAATGTTTTTAAATATCCTAAAATACCTCCTTGTACTTCTACTACTGCATCGATTTCTTGTCGATGGTAGTCCTCTTTTGGGTGTGGTTACGAAACGGGCAGTTAATTTGATTTTAAAGCAGCGCGAGGCTACTAAAGTAAATCATAGATAAAGCATTTGTCGTCGCCCATTCCGTAAGCGCATTATTTAGACGGCATAGTGGGATCGATCAATGCTGCTAAACAACAATGCATTGATCAACCTCATTCATTGGTTTTGTAGGTCAGCTTACCATCAGGTTGATACAAAGTCACATGCCGTGCTGCAGTAAAAAAAAGTTTTACATAATTTACCAGTATAAACACATATATAATTATATAGAGGGCTTTTCTTCTTTCCACAAGATGCAAAAACCGTTAAGTGACCTAGTCTTGTTTCGGTTTTTGTCTGTGGGTTCGCCGGTTTTCAAGAGACTATTGCATAGATTTATTGTCGAGGTGGTAGTCTCCTTTTAGGGTGCGGTTACGAAACCGAGGATATTAAAGTTCCATCGCATTTCGTAATCGCACTTATTAGCCGGCATAGAGAAAGCAATTAATTTAAAAAGCGGCCCTAGCCTAGTATTAAGTCACTGCACTGATAACAAGGTTAAGCAGATGACAACAAGACCGGACCTGGGATGGGTGACCGCTTTATACAACGAGGCTATACCATCACAAACAACGCAACAAGCTCGCCCCTTGTTAGGTGTTGCCTCCGAATACCATCGGCGAAATGAGGACGGGTTAAACTTGCACCTGTGATGATGGTATATCTTTGAATAAAATGCATGGCAAGTAAATAAAAGTTCCATTATGTTATATACAAATATATTTTATTTATAGACATGTATGTATACAAAATGTATTGTCTCAGGTAATTTTATTCACTATTGCTTGTCTATGCCTGATCCTATTTTTACCTAATATATTTTACCAGGTACTGTAATAAAATATAAGTCTCATAACAGTATAAAAATGAATGTGTCATTGTTATGTAAAATAATTAAATTGTGCCTTTATTATTACATTTAAATATAAAATTGATTTATTAAATTATAACTAAGTACTTACCTATTTATGAAATAATAATTTAGTAGCTGATTGTGAAAATGTTTAACTCACCCTTTTAGAAATATTTAACATTGCAATAGTTGCAAGCTGTAAAAAAGGTTTTTATTTGTATATACTTTTAAATAAATCCTTATTATTGATCAATAAATACATATTTTTTTTTACAAAATTTTTTTTTTTTTTGACTTCTACAATGGCATCGAATCGTACTTGTTACCAGGTTAAAAATTAACACTGGTATTCATAAAAACTTATTGAGTCCTTGAAGAACACTTTAGTTATATATAGTAGATTTTGTCTCTTTTTTTTTAACAACAATAATTTAAATGCGTAAGAGACAACATATTGTAACTAAATTGTCCTTCAAAGACTCAAGGAGTTTTTATGAGTTAGACTAATGTAAAAAAAAAATAGTAAGGGGATAAACATTAATTTACATATTTATACAGCACTAAACAATTTAAGGGTTGTAAGGTTAAAACAAATTATATTACATACAAAAAAATCACATTTATGTAATATATACACATACAAAACCTCTAAAATGTTTTAAGACAAATATAATAATAAGACAAAAAAATTAAAAACCGGTTTTTATTTTATATAAAAATTTATGCAAATCGTCTTTTTATACATAACAACAATAAATAAGTTATTATTACAAAACCATAAAGTTTGATTTAGAATAAAATATTTTCCAAAATAACTTTTTTACATAAAAAAAATAAATTTAATTTTATTTAAATGTGTCTAATTTATAAATTTAAAAATATTTTATCATTGGCTTAATTAAGTATAATAAAAGAGAACAGATTTTATTATATGTATTTATTAAAAAAATATGTTTGAAGAACTTTATAGTTTTTAAATTATTTAAAAACTTTTAGTACAGTGGCGACCAGGGGCCTTAGAGAAAAAGCAGGCGAGGCGACATGTCGTGTCGCCTCAGTCAAAAACGTATGTATTTTGACAGTGACAGTAGGCGTGAGGTACGCTGTCACCTGCCAAAGTCTATATAGTTTTGATTGAAGGCGACGCGACATGTCGCCTTGCCTGTATTTTCTCAAAGGCCCCAGATAAATATTAAAAAACTTTTTTTTACTTACTGGCTAATGAGCAATGCTTCTGCAATGAAGCAACCTGAGTACTGCCGAGAAGCCAATGTATGGGATTTAACATTTCGATTGAGCTCTAGCGATAAACTAAAAATCTTATACATTTGTAAACATCGAGACGCGTCGATTTTTCCATCGGGCCCCTGAACAAATTTTAAACCGATTTAAAAACAAGTATTGTTTTTACTTTGCTATTAATTATTTGTCTAATTTAGTTGGTCATTTCTATAGGTAATTGTCATATACAAATATTGACAAAACTAACTTATTTTAGCAATAAATAACATGTGCTTATTCTGAAAATTACACTAAAACCCAAAAAAAACTCCCAACTCAATCAAGGACCAAACCAATTGATTTTTTTTTGGCACACATTTCTTTTTCATAAAATTTGGTTTCATCCTAGAATACACAGAAAGGTACAGTCGTAAACAACTAAGTTTATCCATTTACCGTTAGTTCTTCCTCCCTCTAACTTAATGAATTTGCATTTGACGGGAGCAAGAAAAATGATGGCAATGTATATATATTTTGAGATGTTGCCGACTGTACACCGAAAAACCTGTAAATTCAGGTTTTTATAATATAAAAGTTTAATAATTCTAAACAGATACTGTCGCCTTACATGCACCAAAGCAACACCCATGGATATATTAGAGAAATGACATAGGGCCTAAATCACCTTTTCAAACATAAGACACAATAGCCGCCCGCTATACAAAACAAAACAAACTGAGAACAAAAATTATTATAACCAATCAATGCTCAATAAGTGAGAACAGAATATGGCAGCAACAAACATGTTTGACAGTTCGTTTGATATGTGATATTAGGCCTTAGGCGACGTCCGTATATTTTTCGTACTTTCATCGTAACATCTATTATATTTCAACACTAAACAGTTTCTAAATTACCTTTAGTGATTTCTAAGAAAATGGGCATTTCTAACTATTTATTTTACATTGTTTCTAATTCTAAGGCGTTATTTTACAAAATGAATAGTATAAGAAAATTAAAAGGAGAATGGCCACGGCCCATACAAAAAAAAACAGGGCTGACGCAAAAATGTTATATCTCATTATATTTTAGATGAATAACGTTCATGACATGTGCACAACATCCTAGTGTTCTTTGTCCATATATACATGGAGTAGACTGAATACATACTATGGATTGTATGCCTTCAAAAGCTCTATAGCAAGTAAGTGTAGGTTTTACTTCGTACATACGGTTATTTTTTAAAGTACCTACTAATAAAATAAATATTATCACGAACTTACGGCGCCCGAAGACGCCCAGGCGGCCTCAGGGTACCCAGCGGAGGGGTTTTATTCCCACCTCGCTTAGCCGATGGTATGAGTCTACCTACCACCGAACAAGGCTAGCTCATCGCGATTTTATGAGGTATCATACGATAACCATAAGAAATGATGACAATTTGCCTTGAGCGGCGCTAAGCTACTACAATGAGTAAATAAAATATGTTAGCCACTAAATTCAGCAATGATGACAACTTTTGCACCCCAGTCTGCGTTTTTTTTTTGCCATTCTCCTTTGTAATATAAATTTTAACTTTGACATCCAATTCAGTTAGAAAAATCAGGACATTTTTTTATAAAAGAACAATTTTGGATACTCTATCATAGAAATTGATAGTTCAATTTATTTTGCACCTTGATTAGATGGGAGAATATACATACCAACAGCCTTAAAAATACCCTTTAGCAATTCTTAAAAGTTTATTTAGGTTTGTCCCAATAACATTAAAACACATTACCCTATAAAAATTTTTAAACAATATTTAGGATAAAAAATTTATTCTATTATTCTTTTATAATAAGAGTAACAGAGCCTCTACTATGAGTTTTTCTTCGTATTAACGTAACGTTTAATACGTAAGGACCACCAATAGAATTGCATTTTTTTTTACTGGTGGTTCCTCACGTTACGTTAATATGAAGAAAAATTCATGGTAGAGTCTGTGAAGGATTTAACTTAAATATTGATTAAATATTTTTTCAAGCAATTGTTTATTTACATATTCAAAGATTATATCTATCGACAGTAACAAACTCATATCATTTCACATAACAGCCAGTGATACTATTAATTATACTAATTATAATTTAATAATAAATTTATTTGTTAATACTTTGATGACCATATTACATAAACGCAAGGCAAGGCTGGATACTAAAGTAATGTCTTTCTATATGTAAATCTAAAACAGCAAAAGTTCCTGAGGGGGCAATTTTCGCGCTTTCAACATGCATGTCGTCTCGATATACTCGATAGAAACTTACAGTTTTTCTTTGAAAATCTGACACTTTTCACTTGAATATATTAAACCGACACGTATATCAAAAGTCACAGATTAGAGCCCTGGGACCGATTTTTCTTAAATTAGATATCAACTCGATATCAAAGTCAAAACGTCGAGAGTTTTTATACAAACGAAATAAAAACGATACCTTACTTCTTGTATCACACACAGCTCTTTTTTAACTTAATGGTCTATAGCAAAGCAAGTCAATCGTTGTTATAAAACTGTGTGTAGTATCCGCTAAAGTATTTAAAAAAGTATAAATATTAATCTGGCAGATAAAAAATAATTAGAATCTTTATCTGGCAGAAGGATTGTTATGCAGGATAACAACAGAGGCGTAGCTACCTAGGGGCTAGGTGGGGCAGTGCCCCGCGGCCCTTAAGCTCAGGGGGCCTTGAATCCTTGCCAGAAAATCTCAATCGAACTGATTTGAACCGAAATTTCTCCCATTTTCAAAATAAATATGACAGGTTGCAACCCGGTTTTAATCATGGCAACTCAGTTGAGAGAAATTCCAAAGTTATACCTAGGGAATTCCCCTAAATTCTTCCTGTGGGTTGGCAGTGTTATCAATTTGATAACACTGAATTAGTAATTCAGTTTGATAGCCGTGCCCATTTTTTTAATTGCCCCAGGGCCCTTGTTTACCTAGCTACGCCACTGGTTATCCTTATTCAATATATTAATGACTAGGCTACCACTTTTGGTGCACTACATCAGCTGTGAAAACTTAACAATTCTTAACTTAATTTAATTTATCTGAGTTACTTTGGAATTTAAAGAAGCGAAAATGGATTCACAAACTCGAACGTCTAAAAACGTCTAAACGTCGCTTTTAGTAATATTAGAAACCTTAACCGAATTACATAGTATATTTATAAAAAAAAACTAATAACTTTTAAAAAGACAAGTACGATTTTTATTTTTTTTAATCTAACCTTAGTTGTCATTTCAAAGGTTCACAGAACTTTTATAAAGAAGCTATGTAATTAGGATAAAGTAAAATCTACATCCCACGTTCTTTTTTTTCTAAAACAAAAACTAAAAAAAACTAAAAAAGATGTTATTTGTTACTACAACATTCGAGTTCGCGAATACGTTTTCTGTGCTCTTAAGACTAATCGCCAATTTAAGTTTAATATACTAAATGCATATCTATACATACCTACATAGTATAAAATTTAAGTCGCTTCCCGCGTCTGAGCACTTATATCTTCTAAACTACGCAAGAGATTTTGAATGCGTTTTCACCTTTATTTAGGTAATCTCTTCCGGAAAGTTTATATGTATAATACATATATATTATACATATAATTAGTAATTCGGGCGAAACCGGGGCGGGACGCTAGTATACAATAAAATAGTCCTCTTGAAGAGCTCATTGCGTTTCTTACGCACGGACGGTCATCCTCCTTTCATTCAATAATGGAAAATATATCTTGAATGATTTTTTTTAGAATAACTTTCTGACATAATGTATCTGTTTATATTATGGTTTCAATACAGTACAATATATACTAATATTATATCGAAAAAAAAAAATGTTTTGGCCAAACTCATAAACTACTGAATCGATTTTAAAATTTCTTTCACCAATAGAAAACTCGATTATCAGCTAGTAACATGAGCTGTATTTTATATTCGATCCCGTTTCTAAATTAAATGGCGGCAAGGGAAACCACGGGATTCATAATGGTAAGTTTTTATTTAATATTTATATTGTATTTATATTAGATAAACTTACATGTCATTTCATATTATATATAAAATATAATACAGATAATCCTTCTCATTAATAAATGAAAGACGGTCTATGTTGTGTAGTAAATAGCACCTATTTCAATGACGTTTCGGGTGACTCCTAAGTAATATGGTTCTATGATGGATCAGAAAATAATGTGTGATAATTACCTAAATCCAAATATTATTATTATATTCAAATTACTAAATTAATAACCACAATCCAGCGAAATTTGTCAGACTGTGTTGCCATGTGAACGAAAAATTGGGATGGACAATAGGCGATCTATCATTGATTTTAAAAATTGTACTTTTAGGTTAAAATTAAACTACTGATTAAATAAAAAAATATCTAAATGGTGGCCTTGAAAGGTTGTAACCTTTTATGGTCACTGTGTATAGGATAAAAAAAATCCCCACTATGTTCAATAATTGGGGTTAAAGTTACGGTCATCTACCGAAGACTAAAAGGCGTCCAATATAATATCAGACATAAAAATCTAAATATCACTTTCGTATCCAGCCTGCGGTTTGCATATAATGCCTAACTGCGAGATCTATATCGGAATCCGGCGCTGCGGGGCGACGCAAAAGCACGCCTTTCAGCGTCACGTACTGAGCTGCTGGCAAGCTTAAAGCTTTGCAGAACTATCACAAACAAGATTTATGTTAATGTCATTGGCAAGTACAGGGGCCTCATTCCAAAATTGCAACCGTTAAACACGACAAGACGTTGCGTAAACTATAAATATGGAAATATAAGTTCTATTCCAATGGTAACATAGTATGTATTAGGTTGGCTATAATAATGCCGCCATCTTGAAATACACGAATTCTTCGCAAGTTTGAACATGTGTGGAGCATTGGAATTTCAACTCTATAATTAACAGGATAGAACTTATATTTCAATATTTATATTTTACGCAACGTCTTGTCGTGATTAGCGGTTGCAACTCGGAATAAGGCCACAGGTTACGAGACGTAAGCGAAATAAATACCGAAAACTCCAATGACTTCTATGTAAACACTAGACACGATCATTCAAGAAAATAGAAATAGTTTACCTGTAATTGTTCAAATACAGGTAAACTAAAACATTAGTAGTTGCTCGCTCTCAATCGAATTATGGGCAATTGACCGTAACACTATTATTTCTTTTGTGCCATAACACAATAAGCAAAATCTTAGTTCCGTTCGTCTAGTGAATACATAGAAGTCATTGGAAAACTCGAAATAAATCTGTCAGTATAATAATAACGGATGTTTTTGTTTTTAGGCATTTATAGAGTATGCGTGCTCCATATTCGACCTTATCGATGCTTTCCATCAGGTAAGATTAAGGTCAAACGCTACTTTGTAATTATATAAAAATATCGGTAATAATAACAATAATTAATAAAAAATAACAAAATATAATATGTATTATATCATTGCTTCTGGTACACATAGTACAAGCCTAGAGCTTAGTTTGTGACCAGAGCAATATGTGAAATTTGTCCTACATATTATTATTATTATTAATTAGGAGGTAGTGGGTTCGATTCCCACTATGGCAAAAAGAAAATAAACATTGGCATTGTTTATTTTATTTATAGTCCCAAAAACATCCAGTACAGAGTTTACTCTCCCATATTTGAAATACAGCAAATAGTTCTACGCTAGTGAAGCGCGTGCAATTTCGAAATACAACTAGAAAGATATAAAATACAAAATAGATAAAATATAGTTTTGCTTTTACATGACTTAGGAGGGCCGATTCGACAAAAAGAGGGCATAACTTATACTGGGGATAGTAATGTCAAATTCCATACAAATATTTATTTGTAGATTAAATTATCAATACTCAGAATATTTGTATGTGATTTGACATTACTAATCTCGGTATAAGTTATACCTACTTTTGGTCGAATCGGCCCTTAGTGTAAAAAAGTGTACGAATCCTACAAGCTCTCCCCTATATCTATCAAAATGGATAAATAAAAAAAAAGAACTAGAATAATAATTTCGCTTACGTCCCGTAATGACGTCTTAGTAAAGGTGTTATGCAGGTGTTATTAATATTAACACAAAATGTGCGGGGAGGTAGAGAAACTATTACAGAATGACAATTGCCTCTATCTATATATGTACTACGTTTGTTTTGCGATACTATAGTAGGTAACTCCAGCCCCCAAAGAATGGCACCCAAGACAGCGTATAAAATTGATTGGTATGACAACATTTTAAAATGTTATTGAAAATAAAATGTTTTCCATGTCAAAAGGATTTTATCAGTGTTAGCTTGCCGCCATACTTAAGGCGACGCACGTATTAAGCCTATAATCTTAATACATTTATTATTATGTTGTATGAGTACGTATATGTGTAGCATATGTATCATGTATATGTAGAGGTGTGTATGTATGAATAGTCATCACACCTATAAATTAATACTTAAATCCTGAGGCTCTACGATGGGTTTGCGCGTTGTAGAAACGTAACGTATTCATTTACGTATACGTGAGCAACAGCCAATAGGATCGCTTTATATTTGGTAACAGGATTGAATAAAACTATCCTATTGGTTGTTGCTCACTTATACGTAAATGAATACGTTACGTTTCTACAACGCGCAAACCCATGGTAAAGCCTCTGGTGACCTTAGGCGCAGGCCTTGTCTTACAGCCTCACTCTATTAATTGTTTTTTTTTGTTTTGTATTTTTTTTTTTGTGAGAAAATAAAGAAATTATTATTTTTATTTTTTATTTTAGAAAGAAATTATTATCTCAGTAACTATTTGAGATATACATTTTTAATTTCCTTTTTTTTTCGGGTCTTAGCTTTAATGTAAGTTAGAAGTTATTAAGACTCATCTTTGTGCACAATCTTAAAGGTTAGCTGGTAGATATTGTGTTTCTTACTAGGTAAAATATATAAATTGAAGCTATAAAATTTTATTGCCAAATATTTTGCCTCTCTTTGGAGCGGCGTCATCAGTGACAGTGGCTGAAGGTCTTTGTCATAAATTTTGAAAAAGTAATTTTATTTCTTTTAGCAATGGTAAAGGTAATGCACTATACAGTTTTGTATTTATTTTTTAGAAAAATATCATCATCACCTAGCCCATCATGGAAAACATATGTTAAGGGCATTAAGTTCGCATTTGTACATAACTTTGTTTACTGTGCAATAAAGTGTTTAAATAAATAAGTCTCTACGATTGCGCATTTTCTGAGTCAGTGGATGTTTCATAACATAAAAATTTTGTCCTATATTAGAAGACCCTGAAAAATATTTTTATATACTTATGGACATAGTATCAAAGTACAACACCTGTGTAAACGTCATTACGTGTCTTTTGTAATAGAATATTTTTATTTAATTTGCTTATGTCGATATTGCATTAAAATTACATAATATTTTTAACTAATATAATATAGGTGGTTACATAAATAATTTGTACATTGCAATACATTACCAATTGCAGGGTGGCCAATTTTTTTCGGATAAGAATTTCTCTGACTTTTCCCGTCACTTTTTTATTTATTTTCCCTGGCCTTTATTAATGAGCTTCAAAAAGAAAAGAAAAATTCCCAAAAATATATTATTTGTTTTTTTTATTGATTTTTGGAAAAATAAGTTTTTGAGATAAAAATTATTAGAAAATAGAAACAATTATTTTTAGCAAATTTTCGGATAAAGCAAAAAAATATATTTCACATTCTTAAAAAAATAAGCATATTTGTTGCCAGTCGTTTACAGAAGCAAGTGTGTGTACTTTAATTATTTTCCCTGACCTTCTAGCGTTTTCCCTGACTTTTGCCGGTTTTCCCGAAAGTGGCCAACCTAAATTGTATGTATGTATTGCAGTTACAACTAACAATGCATATTGAACTATAAGTAAATTGTTTACTAATCTTGGTGCAAAGTTATTTCAAAACGATTTTTATAACAAATGTACTTTATTTTGTTTGCAAATGTCTGCGCGAAATTACTCTTAGTTATTTACCGCTATCTATACTACAACTGTTTTTTTTTTAATACTCTGAGTCGTGTTTCCATAACATTTATATGAAGAATATTGCAATATTCTTCATATAAATGTTATGGATTGCAAAAGCAAAATAAAGAGAAAATGTCAAGTGTCATCTCGTGGTTTTTGCCTACCGCGCAAGGACCTGGCAAGGAGTGAAGAATAAGTGGCTGGTATAGTTTGTGTGTGTATGTATTTATGTGTAAAAAAAGGTCTGTAGAAAGAAACAAAGCGTCATTCATTAGTTTTTGCCTACCACGCATAAGATTATAATGTGTGAATGTGTAACTAGCTCTCTTAGCTTTTTATGTATTTTTATTTATTTGCCAGAATAACCCAATGAAAATTTAGGGATCACTCAATATCACGAGCACAAATATGCATGTAAAAACTGCACAATGTGTAAATGTGTGGAAGATGGTGTATGAGTGTATATGTATGTTTGTGTATTTGTGTGTAATGTGTGTATAGTATACCTGAGTCTCGTTACTATTCAGCAGCCGTGTGGAGCAACCTTTGCTGCATGAGCTCTTTTTGCAACATCCACATACGGTACTTGCGTCCCGTGTGGACCTTGGGCTGGTGGAATTTGAGCCGCTTTCGCCGTCTCTGTTCAAACACAACCAATGATATTTGCTAGTATAATAATAATAAAGTACATTTATTTTAATAAAGAAATGTAAAAGTTAATACAAAGAAAAAAATACACAAAAGGTAGCTGGTAGAAAATTCCTAAGGCATTAAGTTCGCCTATGTACAATATAATTTGTAATTTTGTGCAATAAATTATTTTAAATAAATACAAGAAAGATGATTGCATGTGTTGGCTACTCTGGCACCTAAACTAGATAACTATCTAATATGTAGGACAAATTACACATATTGTTCAGGTCACAAACTAAGCTCTAGGCTTGTACTATGGGTACCAGAAACAACGATATAATACATATTAACAGAAAAAAAACGTACTAATTGTTTTGCCACAGGTGGGACTCGAATCCACGACCTCCGGATACAACGCCTAAGGCAGACCATCAAAATCTGCAGACCTACAAAGTTAATGAATGTGGACGACCAATATAATATTGTTTAGTAACAATGTTGGTTATTCCTAATATGCCCGGCAAATGATGCGGTTATAAAATTAGCGATTGTGAATTTATAATACAATGTTTTAATATTTCTCACCGCATTATCATCAAAATCCAAAACATAGTTCATCTATCTTTCAACCATAGGAGCTTTTCAAGCACTCTCGGTCATTTAACATAATATATTTTAGTAAAATTTTAATTATTATTAACATTTACTTGTATTCATTTTAAAATAATGCTTAAATAGTGAGACGGAAACTGAAATAATATAATAGGGATTAAAACACTTCTGTCGTATTTTCTTTTTAAACAATGATTATTGTATTTTTTTTTAAACAATGATTAATGTTAAATTATTATTATTTATGCAGACAAGAAATCGGTTTAGCCTCCTAAGAACTACCGCCGAAGTAGTGTACCCAAAAACTAACACCTGCACCGTTTAGTATCCTTCTTCTTATTTTAATTAATGGCAGCCATCTTTATTAAACAATATTTCTGCCAGTGTCAAGTAGTATTGAATATTGTACCGTGAGAGTTTATAAGTAATTGGCAACACGATCATATACAAGCATACGATTCTTCTGCCAGTGTCAAGTTAGGACGAACACAAACACGTGCTGCAATAATAAGATGGCGGCCATATTGCAACATAAAGCTGTTTGGCGACAACACGAAAAGTCTAGCTTAAATGTTTATACTAAGTTTTTCACACTTATATTTCTCTGGAGAGTATATTCCACTAAATCACCAACACTTTCATAGACACAGAAATACAAACAAAATAATATAAACAGTGGGTTCAATTCCCACCCATGGCAAAAAAATATTAGTACGTTTTTCTGTACAGTTTGGCTAGATCTAGGTGTTTATAAAATATAATATGTAATGTATCGTTGTTTCTGGTACACATAGTACAAGCATAGAGCTTAGTTTTTGACCAAAGCAATATGTGTAAGTTGTCCTACATATTATTATTATTATAACCTTTCTCTATGGGCTTTCGTAAAAGACCATCCACTATTTAGTCTTCATCTAATCTTACCTTCTTTTTGGAGGCGGAGTGGTCGGTACTTGGTCCCTTAACTGATTGTTGTCCAGGCACCCACTGCTGCCCTGGCGAATATATCGTTATATAGGATCAAATATAAACGATACACTAACAAGTTTACAAGGTTATTGCATAAGGGGAAATATATTAGCAGAAGCGCCAAGCATGACAAGCGAGAATAATGTTCTGATAAAAATAACATGTCTAATTACCTAATGGGCTTCCGACGAAAATAAAGATAAAAACGAAATTAGTCTTATTTTAGCCTATATTTTCTAAATAAAATATATGCTTTACTTTTTTAACTTTTTTCTCGGAAGCCCATTCTAAACAACTTATGATATACATGGAGACTTTGAGAGGTTGTACTTTGTGCTAATAAGAGGTTCTACTGATCAAATTAACAACTTTTCCAATGGAACCACCTAATAATGTTAAAACGATCAATTTGTATGGGGAAACCATTTTTATTTTATTTGCGACACATAGTTCTATGAAAAAAAAAAGGAAAAATGTTTGATTTGATCAGTAAATCAAATTAGCCTAAAGTACAAACTTTCAAATTCACCCTGTAGTATATACAGGGTTAATTTTAAATTCAATAGTAAATATCGTCGACGATACGAAATTCCACCATATTTGATCTTTACTAAGAAAAGGTAATCTAGTATATATGTGGGACTATTACGTGGCAACTAATGAATAGGCGAGTGGTAATGCTTATGTTGAATTGAAGTCGACAAAAGAAATGGTATTAAATACTATATTTATGACAAAAAAAAGGTAACCAAATATTGCTTTATGCACTGTGCAAACGTAGACTTCATCATGTATAAGCACCGCATATTTTAAATAATAATTCATTATTTTATTTTAATTAATCCTTATTATTCATAATGAAAAATTAGGGCCAGCCATTGTGATTTTTGAATGATATTAAAATGCATTTATAGTATAATTTGCAGAATGATATAATTAATAAGCACCAAATAGACCAATATTTATATTTAAAAAAAGAGTCTATGATTATTATCTAAACTCATAGGTAGTTTTTTTCATCATTCATTATTCTATTTCTTTCCATTTTGTTCATAGGTATTTCGATTTTCTATATCATTGTGTAGTAGGTAGTATTATGTATATGTAGTTTATGTATGTATATAAGATATTAGATTGATAGTAGTGTATATTAGATTGTAAGTATTTTATATAATATTCACTTCATTATATACTAAATTACTGGATAAAGCACCTACCTCACTTATTAAGTGCTTTGATTGTCCCAAAGTTTTAACTGGTAGAAAATGTCTTTGTATTTTGTATGCAATAAAGATTTAAATAAAAAAAATAGATTTTTTGATGTCTTTATTATAAACGCGCACGAAGTTTAAGGCACGAACTAGTTATATGATATTGTACATGATTGGAGGAATATTGCCGTGTCCTAACATTCCGCTAGGAATTAATTTTTTTTAAATTTAATAATTCATTATTATATTTTGATTTATTACGTATGCACAGCGCAACAACTTATGAGCACTGGAAATGGATTCGCGATATCGTACGTCAAACAACCAATGATGTTATAAAAAAGAAACGTCTGTTGATGATAAAACTAGATGTTGTGTGGATTTATGTAAAAGTTTTTTCAGAGATTTTTTTTTTATAGACGTTCGAGTTCGCATCCATTCCCTGGCTCCTTAACTAAGATACACAACCAAACAAATACACAGTGAAAATTAATGAACAAGAATGAATGAGTGAAAGCATGGTAAATACCGCAAGCGGGGCTCTCACGTGCGCAGTCGCATGTGGATGTCTTCTGTGCGCGGCATGCTGCTCGTAGTGCGCGCACTCCTCCAGCCTGGTCACGCCGGCGAGACGGTACCGGTGTAATTCGCCCAATCGCACGCGCAGTTCGCGCTCGCGACATAGCGCGCTCACTGCCGCTGACTGTTCGGCAGAACCTAGCACTTGGGCTGACCACCGGAGCCGCTCCGATAAGTCCCTAAATAAATAAATTCATCTTTATTTGCTAGAAATATGGTTACAATCATGTAAAGTGTTGGTTGTGATATAAGGTTGCGCTTTCTAAAGTTTTCTAAATGAATTATCTTTTTTAAGCATTCGCTACCCATCCCGGCTTTTCTGCGAAGGTGTACTAATGAATAAAATGTTCTGTCTCACTCTGCACTCATTCACTTTTTATATGGAGATTTTTTAACCAAATTTTTTTACTTTTCCATCCATGAACTTTTGGATATTGGGAGACTATTTTTTATACCCCTAAGTGATAAAGCCTTATCACTTAGGCGTTTAAAAAATAGTTTACGACCTATTCAAGACCTACCAAATATACGTAAAAAAATCCTAAAAATCTGTCAAGCCATTTCGGAGGAGTTTGGTTACAACTACTGTGGATACAGGAGAATTTTATATACCTATTAGAAGATTAATTGATAAAAATAGTTTAATCGAATATTTTGTAATTTTATATCAAAGTTGCAAATGGTGCGGCATATTCTGCCAGTTCTATAACATAAAGTATTTTTTATTATACAAATAAAAAAAAATACCATCATGGGTGCCTATTTGGCTCCCGAGAACCATTTAAACGGCCTCAGGGTCCCAGCGCTGCAGCGGAGGGATTAACCCATCCTCATTTCGCCGATGGTATTCGAAGGCAACACCTAACAAGTGGCGAGCTTGTTGCGGTGTTTATGATGAAATTCGTTGTTTGATAATTGTCAATCACTCGTTGTATAAAGCGGTCACCCATCCCAGGCCGGCTTTGTTGTCATCTGCTTAACCTTCTTATCAGTTGCGCAGTGACTTAACCACTATATAAATAACAATTATCTATATTAACTCACTTTTTTTCTTTGGCTAATTTCCCTAAGAGTTTCTGTCTGTTCCGCTGGTTATTGAAGAACACTTTCACCAGCTGGTAGTCTCTCATCAGTCTTTTCCTTCTCGTTCTCTCTCGCAGCCGCCTCGTGTATATGTCTACTTGTGATAACTTTAATGCTGAAAAGTTTTACCAAATGTTTAATAACAAGATGGTGCTGACAGGATTGTATCGATGGCATAACGCACAGAAGTATGGTATGTGTAAAAAATAATAATTGACAGGAGATCATTTAAAAGTTAAAACTTACTAAGTTATTTTTAAGTTTAAAACTTTGAATTTTATATAACTTTATATATTATCAATTAGTCCAGCACTTACCACATTTGTACACAGTAAATTTTATATTCAAAACAGGTTGTTTCTGTACTCAACTCATTTTTATATATAAATATACATTATGAATATACCATTGATGATGTGAAATATTTTTTTATGTAAATTTTTTTTTTATTTCAAGAGGGTATTGAATGCAGTGGAGGGGCGTGTTAAAATTGTACATTAACACTTGTTCCGAGAATTCATGAATAGGCATGATGTTCATGCCTTATATATATGATACCCTCAGGTACATATTAGGCAGTATATATTTGGTGATGTAGGTCATTTTCATTTGACTTTGTAGTCTTCTCATCACCAGATAAAATAAATATAGAGCATATGCTCAAATTGACATAAACAAAATATAATATTTTCTACACTAATAATTAGCCTTATTAGTTAAACCCTGCTTGATTTAGCAAAAAAACTTCTGACTAGAGCTGCTAGAGTTAAAATAAAAAATGGTGAGATTTGCCCGCTTGAAATGTTAATTACCTTTAATATAAAACAACTCAAAAATTCAATTAACAACTTATTAACTCATATGAAATCTGGGATTTAATTTGTCTCCCTAGAAATTTCATTAAATTGGTTTAGTAGTTAAGATGTGAATTTTACCCTGGATGGATAACATTCCTTCAAAAACACTTTTTAAAATTTTGTTTGTACACAACAAATAATAAAAATATATTCATACCTATATCTAAATCATCATCTTCTGGATTCAAAGATAAATTTGATATTAATTTTTCAGCTTCATGGTCATGTTCCTGAAATATTAATGTTGAACATTAATAATTGTACTGATCAATCCCAATCATTGGTTTTGTTGGTATACTTACCATCAGATAGATACAAAGTTACAGTGTGCTTCAATAAAAAAAAAGAAATTGTTTTTTTTTTGTGATTATTATTATTTGTTTGAAACTTTGTATTTACCTGATAGTAATCAGAAGTCCATGAATGGGGTCAAACAAAACATTGTTTAACAATATTGATCGCTGCCACTATGTTGGCTAAATGATATAAGGAAATTGATGGAATCAAAGTCGTATTTTGCATTACGAGTTTTTTAATATCCTCCCTGCTTTATCGTCAAATCAATCGACAGTTGCGTAACCGCATCATGAAAGGAGACTACCACCTCGACAAGATATCGATGCAGTTATGCTAGTCTACTGAAAACAGGTAAACCTACAGACTATAACCAAAACATGGCTAGGTCAATTGACGGTATCTGCATCTGTATGGGCGATGGTAACAAGTGTGGTTGACCATACAAATTCAATACAAACAATAGTTATTACATAAACTTATTAAAGGCCAATAAGATTTTGGGACCAGGTAAATTTACATACTAACTGTAAGTAACTTAACTGCCTCCATAGACTAGTGGTTGCATCTTTGGCTTTGTATCCAGAGGTTGTTGGTTAGATTCTCACCCATGACAAAAAAAAAGTATATTTATCTGTATTGTACAGATAAATATACCAATTTTATTATTTTTATGATTATGTGAAATGAAATTAAATTCTTTATTTGTGACCTAGGTGCTTATTAAATATAATATATTAGTATTATTGTTTCTGATACACATGGTACAGTCTAGAGCTTTATTTGTAACCAGAGCAATATGTGTAATATCCTTGTAAGATTAAATAAAAAACTCACCCTCTCAAAATCATCCCTATACCGCATATAGCCCAATTGTGAAGCTTCTTCCGAGGTAACAGTCAGTTCACTTAACCTGCTCATAGCATCAGGGCCCAGTGGGCCATCATCTCTATCTGCACAGTGCAGTGAGGGCCGGGATGTACTCTCAATTTTGCCCCATGTTGCCCGACCTATACTACCTTCTAGGTACCTTGTTATGTATTCATCTTTGGCCTCTGAAATTAAAGATAAATGGCATAGATCAGATAGATTTGGACTAGGTTTTCAGAAACAAATGCTTTATTCTACTTTATTGGTGCTCAATGATTATGCCACATATCCCATCAGATGTGTGGATGTGTGATGACATAAAGAGAGTTGCATTTGTCAGATTTTATTATTATTTTATAACTTGGAATTGTCGTTACTTTTATGGAACATGGTGCTCACAGGTTCATATAGTATTTGGTTGAATAGAGAGGATAGTGAATACAGTGCAGGGGAGAGTTATAATAATAATAATAATAATAATATGTAGGACAATTTACACATATTGCTTTGGTCACAAACTAAGCTCTAGGCTTGTACTATGTGTACCAGAAACAACGATATAATACATATTATATTTTATAAACAGTTAAAAGGCCTTTGATCCTACTTCATGGTCTCAGTTCTGGGAACGCTTTTTTAATTTATTAATATTATTAACAATGTCTCTCTCTTACCTTCAGGAGTCCGAGACTCTATATGCTTAGCAATATCTTCCCAGTTCCCAAAACCAAATTGTTCTATAGCATCTAAAAGTCTCACTTCTTCATTTGCCGACCAACTATTTCTTCCATTAAATATTCCAAATGCTCCAGAGTCCTAAAATTATATTCAATATTACAATAAGGATATAAAATTTATTTCATTGTATTACTAAAAACAAACCCTAACATAATAAAATTTACCTAAAAATGAAATTAGCTTAGCATTTTAAAAATATATATGAGTATAATAAAATATAATATATACTGATATTTTTGTTTCTGGTACACATAGTAAAAGCCTAGAACTTAGTTTGTGATGTCACAATTAGATTAGTTACACTATTTGTAACTACAAAGTCAGATTAGTTACACTGTTTGTAACTCCAGAAAGGCGTAACCAGTTTTTATGATCTTTTATTTCTTAGATTTGTCTCCGCTCCGAATAACAGAATAAGTATTAAAAACATCTGAAAGTTTCACAAAAAAAATATTGAAATATATTTTTCTCATACATTTTTTTTTTTATAAATTTGCTCAAAAACTGAGCGTTTATGATAAATTATGTAGGTAAATTTTTTAAATTATTTTAGGAATGACATTCTATAAATTTCTCAAATAGCATGCACTGCAAATATTGGAGTACATGTTGTCTAGGTCTTAGAAAAAAAAAAATATAGCAATTTTAAATTTATATTTTATGAACAGCAATTTTAATGATATCTTGAGAAAAAGTTGATTAAATTTGAAGAAACCATTTTGAATTTTGAACATTTATTAAACTCAATGAGTATTGGAATTTCAATTAAAAAAAATACTAGGTACTTATATTTCCATATTTATAGTTCACTTATTTTATGAAAAAAAAATTAAATGAAATAGAACTAATAACTTAATTTTATATATATGGGTTTGTTAAGGAACCCGCAACCACTTAGCCAGCCCAGCCCCAGGGTACCCAGCAGAGGGATTTTGTTCCCACCTCATCTTTTTTTTTATTTTAAAATAGACATTTTATGCTAACAATAACTACTACATTGCTTGGTAAAAATTTATTAGTTTATTTTTTTATTTATTTAAAATGCTAAAACCATAATTTCTTTCAGTTACTTAAGTACCAGCTACAGCTTTATATTTATAAACCAGAGCAATTTACGCTGCCCGTCCCAGTTTCACCAGACCAACTTTAGAAACATTGTAAAAAGAAATCATTTTAACTGATTAACAGAATACCATTGGCAATGACGAGTAGGAATTTTATTTTATGGGCTTCCCCCGCTACCAGGGACCTGGGGCTGTCTAGGTGGTCTTAGCCACCCTAAAGCTACTTTTATTGTACATTATAAAAAAGTGCAAAAATATAATACTTGAGCATATCACTCTTATAGGTGTTTTTACAATATTTATATATATTTTACAGTCTTAAAAATATTCGTGAAAAATTTGTTGCTTGATTTTTATGTTACTCAGAATGGTAAGATCGTCTACACTTGTACGCTGACTCCCAAAATAATCAATCATTACATTAAATAACAAAGCATACAATATAATAGTTATATTACATTAAAAAATATTTTTAATCTACCAACTTACTGATTTATGCTGATTACATGAAAGATACATACCAATAATTGATACGAGTGGTCATTGCGATGAGTCCCTATTTCAGCCCCAACAGAAAAACACTGTAAATAAAACATTAGTGTAAACATTCGAAAATTGCGCCAAAACAGAAAACATGGCGGAACTGCCCGACTATACCTGCAAACAAATATCGAAGTCGATACATTCCGCGCATCGTACTCGCACACCATTAATTTCTTCTTGACAATAAGTACAATTATATCTAGCAAACAAATCTGAAAAGTTACAACACATTATACTATTTTGTACGTAATAAAATAAATAATACGATGCGAAAAATTAACACGTCCTCTTACCCGCCATGTTAAATAATGTTTGTTTTTAAAAAAGTCTGGCCAAGTAAACTTTAAATTGTAACGTTTTTTTTTAATGGCTTGGTAGTATTTCTTTTTCTTTGCCTTAAATTTAATATTTTACCCTGCTAATAACAAGAAATGCCCTAAGGTCGTATTTATAAGCAACAGCACCGCTTCTAAGCTATATCACAGAAGAAATAATAGTACAAGTACAGAAGCTCCATTCCGAAAGATTAATTAAATAAATAGCGACTCTTGAACCGACACAATAAAGCTCAGCGGCCACATTCTGTTTCTTATAACTTGAGCGTTAGATTGTCAAAATAACGAATTCCGTTATTAGCGCGCTCTCTTCCAATCAGCGAAGGTTAAAAAACTACTCTGATTGGAGGAGAGCGCGCCAATAGCGGAAATCGTTATTTTGACAATCTAACGCACACGTTATAAGAAACAGAATGTGGCCGCAGTTCAGATCGCACAGCGCTAAATGGCCTACATTTATATTCACCTAAAGTTGCCTCTCTTTCTATCGCGTAATTCTTTACTTTTCTGACGATGTTAGGGTTGTCTTCTTTTAAACAAAACCTAGGTTAGGTACATACTTAGTAGTAAGTGCGTAGATCATAAAACAATTTTATTTTAGGATGTCTGCTGCATAGGTATTTTAACCTAAGAAGATACGGAAGCCATAAAGGCACACTACATTGCCTATGAAACTAAATATTGATTTTCGGTGTAAAGGCACAAAAGAAATAATAGTAGATATGTACTAATAGTATAGGTAGATTAGTGGATGTATGATATAAGTGCTAATAATACCTTTAAAGGAAACAGATTGTACCTACCTTTGAAACAAAAACATTGCCTCAGTATATTTGCTTGGTCAATGTTATTTATTATTAGTCAACCTACGTACCTAATTGGGAAAATAAATAAGTACCTATGTTTACTTATCAAAACTGCATAATATTTCTAGTAATAGTTAGTTCATGGTAGTGCACTAACTAAATACCTATTTTTATACATAGTAATTAAATATCTAACAACGTACGTAAATACGAGACGTAGATAACTACAACAAAGGACACATTTGGTACATAGGAAAGGTGGCGAATAATGCCCCACATAAAACCCCTAACCCCCCATGCTTGTTACTATTACGAGTATTTAAGCAACCGAAATGTGGCACAATAAGCTTTAGATCTCATTTTAGTTAATATCAAAAATCGCGACGAGCGCGTTAGTGAATGTCATACAAACGTGCGACTCGCCCGGTGCGCGGCAGCCCTCAAAAATAAAACCCATCCGTGGGTACGGCCGGGTACTTGTAGCTTCATACCTAAAGCGCGGAGTGGAACACCTCTGGCTATACCTGCTGGAGACAGCGATAGCCAATATGAATAATGTCTCTTTCACGAATGCGGTTTTATTATTTATGTGTGTGGGTCTCAAATGATTTTTCGTACAAATAGATTTCGTACGATAAGTTTTGCTTTTTAGTAGAGTGGTTCCACCGATTCGTCTAAATCCTAGGACCAAAAAAATTTAAGGTTTATTTAATTTTATTTATTTAAAGTAGAAGATCTACAGTTATTTACATTATAATTTACTTATCAAACAAAAGTAAACCTGACCTTAAACATAACTTATAAATATTAAATACCTAGCTATACTATAGTGGGTAATTAAATATCTAACAAAGTACGTAAATACGAGAGACTAAATAACTATAACAAAGGTCAACATTTGATAGATAAGAAATTCGCATTCTCATAAACAGACTACTGGACACTCATTTTGATATTTTTCTTGTGTATTGCCTAATACTAATAATAACCTATATGTAGGCGTGGTTTTATTTCTTATGTTTTAAGGGGCCTGACCAAAGAACACGATCGCCAATCGAATCGCCGCATCGATCGGTAAAAATGTATAGGAAATTTACTCTATGGGTAGAGCCTGATCGCCCAGAAATGTCAAATCCCATACATTTGGCTTTCGATGGGTATTTCGATTCGATTATCGATTGGCTCTTTGGTAAGGCCCCTGGTCCTTTGGAAGTGTGAAAAGGTAAGGTTAGGATCCTTGTTACTATGATTTAAGCAGCCGATTACGATTCAATAAGTTTTAGACCTCATTTTAGTTAATATTAATATCGCGAGCATCGCGACACATGCGTGAGTGAGTATCGACCGTACGTGCGACTCGGCAGGTGCGTGGCAGCCCTTTAGAATAATTCCTTTCCATAGGTACGGCCGGGTACGTTTAGTGTTATGCCTAAAGCGCGGAGTATCTATTATAGGTAGATACAAGATTTTTTTAATTTACAGAAAAAAATAGATAACTACAAAAAGAGAAAAATATGCTGAGGGAACAATTACAACGACCTTCAAAACTGCTAGGTATACTACCTACTTAGGTATACTACCATGCACTAAATATTACTAGAAATATTATGCAGTTTCGATAAGTGTTTACTTAATTGCCCAGTTAGGTACGTAGGTTGCTATAAATAACATAGAATAAGCAAATATACTGAGGCAATGTTTTTGTAATTTTCTTTGAACGTAGTAGATACAATCGGTTTCCTTTAAAGATATTCTACGAAGTTCAATAGGATTTCTCATAATATTACATAATAGACAGAAAAGCAATATTTAGTTTCATAGACAATGTAGTATGCAGTATCTTCTTAGGTTAAAGTACCTATGCAGCAGACAACCTAAAACAAAATTGTTTTATGATAAATAACGCGATAGAAAGAGAGGCAACTATAAATTTAATTGATCTTTCGGAATGGAGCTTCTGTACTTGTACTATTATTTCTTCTGTGCTATAACGCAACTTTCTCATGGCACTTAAAGGGCTTTATTCCGTATTTTGACACGTTCACCGTCACGTATTTTGCTTAAAGTACTGGTATTGAAATATAAGTTCTATCCTGTTAATTATAGAGTTGAAACTCCAATGCTCCCACATGTTCAACCTTCCGAAGAATTCGTGTATTTCAAGATGGCGGCATTATTGTAGCCAACCTAATACATACTATATAACCATTGGAATAGAACTTATATTTCCATATTTATAATTTGCGCAACGTCTTGTCCGTGATTAGCGGTTGCAAACTCGGAATAAGGCCCCAGGTCGACATTCCTCCCACAGACAAATGTTGAGAATATAATACAAAATAAAATCTTTTTAACTACACCCAATTTCAGTGTTCATTACTTTTTTTACTAGATAAGTATCTAAAAAGATTTCAACTATGGTTGAAAAAAAAGGCGACTGGCCAAGTGCACACAGGGGCCTTACCAAAGAGTCGATCGATAATCGAATCGAAATACCCATCGAAAGTCAAATGTATGGGATTTGACGTTTCTCGGCGATCGGACTCTACCCATAGAGTAAAATTCCTATACAATTTTATCGATCGATGAGGCGATTCGATTGGCGATCGTGTTCTTTGGTCAGGCCGCAGGACCTTATTATATACTTTTTTTTTGACTTTTCATAAATGCCTGTAAAGGTTTACATGAAATAATTATTTTTGACTTTTGACATTTTAATGTTGTTTTATATACCAACAATTATTTTGTTACAATGTACTCAAAACGAAATTGCAAAAAAAAATATTTTAGTTATGGATTTTTGAGGCTATCAAACTATAATTACAAGATGATAACGCCTTGCCAACCGCTGTCTATACGTTATTATAATTTTATTTTGCTGCTCGAATGACAGCTGCGGCCATATTATGGGTGCGTTTTGTTAGCTGGTAATGTTAGCGCTGGCAATGGTTGGTAGCTGGCGTTTTTTTTGGAAAAAATATCGAGTCGTTTTATTTTTGCGAAATGTTACCAATAAATGTTATAAACATTTTTAGCATCGCGTCGGAGGTGAATTTTTATTGTTAATCTTTGACAGTGTCAAACATTCCGTATTTTCCGGCGAATGTATTAGGTAAATCTTAAAATTATCTTTCGAACTATAAATATTTGGTTTTATAATATACCTACTTTCGTTTAATTTATGTGTTTAATTACTTTGTAGTGTGTTTAATCACTAAAAAAGGCTGCTTGCCTTTTCTAGTGATTAATCCCTTGTGTCACAGGTTATATTGCTTTGACAGTTATTAGAATTCCGTGAGGTGACAACTGTACGAAGAATAAGGCCGCTGGTACTATTGACGCCATTTTTAACTTTAAGCTTAACCACTATTTACAGAGAGTAAATAAGTATGGCTTGGAGTAAATATGTATGTTATATATATACATTTGTTTGACAACACCACTATAGTGCCTCGGAGAGCACGTTAAGCTGTCGGTCCCGGTTTCACTATACCAACTTGTGAAACTGTTTATAGATGGGTTATGGGCGCCGCAAGGCACCCGTGATGATATGTGTATGAAATCCGTTCGTGAACGTATTTGACTGTATTCAATTTAAGCTCAATTTGGACCATGGCGATAGTAAACTATTATGTAAGCACTAAAATAAATAAAAAACAAAGATTTATCTAATTATAAAAATATCTTTTAATCTGCATTTTATACAATACTGTAAAAAAATATTATAAATCAGCACTACTCCATTTGTAAGCTTCTTCTTCTTGGGCTTTTCTTTTACTTTGGTTTTCAAAATATTTATTTTCATAACCATTGGAACGATCTACCCCATCCCACCTGTACCCAGGCCGAATATTAAAACGATTTAAAGGAAAATTCCCTTTGTATGTTGGTCGTTCTGGAAAAAAAATCGATTTTATAATCTCTATATGCATCAATTTAATTGTAACAAGCTTTTTCTCGCAGCTTTGCACTCATTAAGACGCAGCTTTGCGCTCATTAAGACCAAACAGATGTTAAATTCTAAACAAAAAACAATTCCTTAAAAGGTAAATATAACTTTATTAAAAAATAATTTAATGCAGTTTTATGTCATTTTAATACATCCAACTTTGCTTCATACATATAACACTTTTCTCTATCTGAGGCTCTACCATGGGTTAGCGCTTTGTAGAAACTTTATAAAAAAGAAAGGTAGGTACTTGTACTAATTATAAATGCGTAAGTAACTTTAAAGTTGTTTTAAAGTTTTGTAAGTACCTTCAAAATCATTTAGGTAAGTAGCTAAAAAGATTACATAATATATAATATCAGCTTTTAAACAAAAAAAAAATTCCTCAAAATATAAATTAAAAAACATTTTAATGTCATTTTAATATACCCTTAATTTTGCTTCATATAACACTTCTATATCTGGGTGTGTTTATTTATTTTTCCAAAGAAACTCGTTAAAACACAAACATAGCTATAGGGGGTGTATATCTCCACCCCCTATAACTATATCAAAAAGTGATATACCCTATGTCCTTTCCAGGGTCTCAAACTATCTCCATACCAAATTTCATCTAAATTGGTTATATGTATTAAAAATTACGTAATTTCCATACAACCTTTCATAGGTATATATAGCTATAGGGAGGGTATATCTACACCTCCCATAGCTATATCAAAAAATGATATGCCCTATGTCCTTCCCAGGGACATAGGGCATATATTTTTTTGATCGCTGCAAGAACTATTAGAATGAAGTTTTGTTAATTAGAAAAATATCACTGTGTTATATATTTTTAAGAATTGGCTCCCCCATTGCACACCAGGGTTTAATCTATAACCGCTTATTAATTCCCTCTGGTATCAAGTGGCCATGACGTTGGCATTGTGTTCGGAAGTTGTGGGTTCGATCCCCACTCATGACACACAACAAAATTAGTATGTTTATCTGTACAAATTTCCATGGTCTGTGTGTTTAAACATATAATATGTACTAGTATCATAGTTTCAGATACACATACAAGCTTCGTTTGTGACCAGGGCAATAGTGTCAAATGTCCTACATATTAATTATTATCATTATAACTATTGAAATTTTCAAGTAAATCAGACCACTGATGCATCATAAGATTTTTTTTTAATTTTCGGCACCCTTACGTGTGAAATGACAAATTACAAGTATGTTTACCTGGAGGTAATTCTCCCATTTCCCTCTTCTTGTCCCTAATATAATCCAACATAGGATCGCCATCTCTTTCCTCATCTTTCAAAGCTCTCTCAAGATCTACATCCCCCCGAAGACGTGCCAATGGTTTGCTGGCTTCATGGATGTAATCCCGAACCCTTTGCTCTTGAGCTTCAATTTGTTTTATTCTAGAAAAGTATTACATTATTGAAATCTTTAAAAAGAAAAATGTAAAACAGTATAGTATAGCATTACAGTGGTTAGACTATCCAGAATGATAATTCTGGAGAAAAACAATTTGATTACAATTTTATCTATGATAAAAACATCTTTGATTGGTTGACGACTGGTGACGTCACACGCAAGTAAACAATACACAGATTATATCACAGTTTTCTCGATTAATTAATGTTACGTTCTATGTATTCTCTATTTATTTAATCTGTGCTCGTTTGTTTACTTGCGTGTGACGTCACACTCTGCGCCATTACCGACACAGCTTTTTTAGGGGCCATTCTGAAAATTCAAACTTTAACATTGATTTTTATTAATAACTAGCGGCCCGTCCCGGCTTCGCACAGGTTTGTATAACTTTAACTATATGCTCAGCGCACGCCACGGAAGGCCTCAGAAACGATACTTTTCCCCCGTTTTTAAAACATTTTTGGTTACTGCTCCACACCTATAGGACCTAGCGTGATATTATATAGCCTATGTTACTTCTGAATAATGCAGCTTTCTAATGGTGAAAAAATTATTGCAATCGGTCCAGTAGTTTTTGAATTTATTCATTACAAACATACAAAAACACAAAAATACAAATCTTTCCTCTTTATTATATTAGTATAGATAGATAGAGCAGACATGCCGGAAATATAAATGTAGTGTGCTTATTATGCAATGAGGAATCATATAAACCGAGTTTGATTTTGAAAATTCTTTTAGTCTTATAGCTCATTTATCGATTAAAGCTATATAAGATACAATACAAGCTACAAACAATAGGAGCGGATGATCAATGAATAATGAATGATACAAAAACAGGCAAAATTTATTTTGAGATCTTCCGTTGCGTGAACATTTAAAGTTAGTAACGTGTCAGCTAGTGTGTATATTATTATAAACAAATAATCTTTAGAACAATGTCAGAATGTAGTATGATGTAATATAAATAAATTATTAAAAAAATGTCATTCAAAATACTCATAAAACCTTACCCTCTATTCCAGACTTTATATTTTTCATCAAGCAATTTTTGATTTTCTTCTTTCTCTCTTTGATGTCTTCTATCCTCAGAGGTTTCTCGTTTAGCTGTAATAAGTTTTTTATTGGCTTTATTGATTCTAAACTGTCATAGTTTATAAAAGTAGTTTTGGTACCCTTATTTATATTACCAGCGTATAGACCAGGAATCCAGAAGACTTTCGTATGCAAATTATGAGGAACACGTTTGGCTTCTAATTTCTCCAAATACCAAAACCTTTATTTATATTAATAGCATATAGAAAAGGCTGCCAGAAGGTATTTGCCTCCTTTGAGGATGGACAAATGCCGCAATTAGGCACCAATAGCGTGCGAGTCACCAGTGTTGTGCCTCTCGCAATTTCCCAGACGAAACTTAACCCTATAATAAATGGGTTAAGGGGTTGGCCGTGTGGAGGGTGAGCGGCCACCCCAGTACCCGCACACATTATATTCAATATAATAGGCACCTATTAAAAGCATTAACAATTTTGTTAATATTGTTTTCAAGTAACAGACAAAGCTGTGGGCAACTTCTAAATAATAGAAGTAAGGGATGTTCCAATACAAGTAAATTAAGTAAGAACTTGACTTTTAGTATCAAATCAACCTTGCGGTACTTAGACATATGAAAGTACAAAATAGCAATTACTCCCAAACATATTTAATCAGTCAACAAAAAAAGAACAAAATAGTATCAATACTTTAAGGGTGGGTATTCATTTGAATAGTAACAAAAAACTATAGATTATAAGTAGGTTACAGTCAAATACCCTATGAATATCGGAACATCCCTAATATAAATTATAAATATTATTTGTCAGTTATCAGCTATCAGTTATTTTTTTATTATTTAAGCACTGCTTATGTTCTCCTTTTATATTTATTTATTAGAGCACGCCATGTGACTTTGATTCTACCTGATGGTAAGCAGACTTACAAAGTCCATCAAAGGTGTTGAACAATACATTGTTGTTAAACAATATTGATCACTATGACGAGTAATCTATCTAATATTATAAAGCTGAAGAGTTTGTTTGTTTGTTTGTTTGAACGCGCTAATCTCCGAAACTACTGGTTCGAATTGAAAAAATATTTTCGTGTTGGATAATCCATTTATCGAGGAAGGCTATAGGCTATATAACATCACGCTACGACTAATAGGAGCGGAGTAACAAAGAAAAATGTTGCAAAAACGGGGAAAAAATATTCCTTTTGAGAGCGTACGCTGCGTAAACGGTTAAAGTTACGCAGACGAAGGTGCGCGGGTCAGCTAGTGCCCTATAATGTTCAAACAAACCGTTTGGCTTGCAAGTATTCCTATAACTTCACACGTCTACCATTGGCAATTAGATTTGGTAACTAACGGTTGGGAGGGCCTGCGGTGACGTTTCGTTACACTAATCTATGAGAGTTGTTGTTTTTACTGGCTTCCCTATAATATTTTTTAATGTCAATTAACTGTCAGACCTACGGATCCGAAGATTCGGGGTTTACGCGATACTTACGGTTTCAATAAGTTTTATTTTATAGTTTTTGTAAATCAAAATAGAATATTTGGACAGTGATATTGGTCTGGAGACCATTGAAGCGTTAGATTTATTGGATAGTTCCAATGAGAAACCACAAATACGCCACAAGTCCCGAGTAATTATAAATCAATATTATATGAAGTCGAGTTCACTACCAGAGGCTCTACCATGGGTTATTGATATGCAGCAACGATACGTTAAAACGTTTCCAAAAGGATCGCTTTATTAAATCCTGTTACCAAAAATAAAGCAACCCTATTGATTGTTCCTTACGTATTAACGTTACGTTGCTACGAAGTAAAAACCCATGGTAGAGCCTCATTTCCCGCCTCAGTAAGGTAGGAGTTGAACTTTTGGTGGAAATTCTTCCCTATTTACGAGTAACCAAGTCAAGGTTAGTTTGTGTATATATCTTTCAAATATCAAAGTTATCGCGGATTGTCATGCATACATTATCTCCATTCAAACCTCATTTGGTTGGTGTAATCCATGATTCTTTATTTAGAAATCTAAATTACAAAAAATTCGTAAACACAATACAAGTTTATTGTGTTTACAAAATTTTCACAGAACTAATAAGCAAAGCGATGTGACAGCGTTTTGTTTTCCCATAAAACATTTTATATATTGTTTTTAAATTAATTATAGTTAGAGTAGAAAAGTTATTACTTACTTAAATAACCAATATAACAAAATTTATTTTATATAAAATAGTTATTTGTAAATATTATTTTTTTGATTTGCATTATTTCATATTAAAGTAAGGAATAACTAAACACGAAAAAGGGGTTTCTACCGACGATCATATACTATTGGTTAGAGCAAAAAAAAACTATTGGGATGTCAGTTTAGGTCTTATAAACTTACGTTACAAACCCAAGATTACACTTACCCGATCCCTATAAGTTTAACGATCGGCAATGGTAAGATTGCCGATCGTTAAACTTATAGGGATCGGGCATTAATAATGTGGATACATTATGAAACTATTTTAATAATGTTGCCCCCTTTAGCGATTCAACCGCACTCTGAAAGGCGACTACTACTTCGACAAGAAATGCAAAAGTCTCCTGAAAACCAGTGAATACACAGAACAAAACCGAAACATGACGGTTTTTCAATTAGTGACGGTCGCCTAACGAAGTTAGGAGGCCATCTTGTTTGATTCACATATTTGTGCAGATGCTCTCATACTAGCAAGTGCAGTATTTTTTATTAATACTCACCTTTTCTTGAAACTGCATGAGCATTTCGTCCAGAAACTTCATCAGTCAATTTAGTAAATGCTAATTCTTCCCTTTTTCTAAAAGCCTCATTCTCATGTTGTAATTGAGTAGAATTTTGCAGTCCAGCCTTTTTACCGTCTAATGTCTTTGAATCACTCTCCCAACGACTCCTTTTCCTTGCTTTTGTACTTTCTGATTTATTTTTTCTAGGAGGTGATTGGTCACTGTTATAGTTTTTGTTTTGAGATTTTCTACAAGGGCTTAAATCTGAATCACTGTTTGTTTTATTCTTTCTGTTATTTCGCCTTGGTGGAGATAAATCTGATTCATCAGAATTTGGCTTCTTTTCTTTAAACTTGTGGCCCTTTCTTTTACGAGGAGGGGATACATCACTGTCTCTTCTTGGCTTTCTTGGTGGGCTTGAATCACCATTTTTCCTCTTGTCTTTGTATTTATCTTTTAAACTTTTATGTTTTCTGGGTGGAGCGTGATCAGAATCATCACTGGCAGATATTTTTTGTTCCCTATTTAATTTTCTATTATTATATTTATCATTTACATTTGAAGGAATTTTAACTTTTTTATGTAGACTGTCTACATTTTTGGAATTTCTAGGTGGACTAATATCAGAGTCACTTTTTAATACTTTTGTATTATTTTTGTGGGTACTTTTATTAGTTTCCTTATGTCTTGGTGGAGACAAATCAGACCCATCTTTGTTTCCATCTTCTTCAGAGTCACTATACATTTTACCAAAAACTATTTCATTTTCTTTTCGTTTTTCTTTAATAGTTTGCTTAATTTCTGTCACTTTAATTTTTGAATTAAATCCATCATCCTAAAAAAAAGCACATTATAAAATCAATGTAAAGCTTATGGACTAATCTTATACCATTAGTTAATATATGATATATAAATATAATATTGTTATAGATAGAGAGAGACAATATTTTTTATATCCATGGATTCTCGGTATGTGGGTGCCGGGTCCATCTGGTTGAAAGGCAGGGGAATGATCTGCAACTCCCAGACTTGAGACTGTGAAGCAGGTTTAAAGGCCTTTAAACTCTCACCACTATCTATTGACTAACACTATTTATATTGATGGCCTCCATAGAAAAGAGCTGCACCTTTGGGTTTGAATTCGGAGGTCTTTGTTCACTTTCCACCCAACGCAAAAAAAAAGTGTTTTTCTGAATATTGTGTCAAAATATGTTAAGGGTTGAATTTGTAAAATGCACTAAATTATACTTCTCTTGTACAGTCACCATTTGGATTACTGTATTAACTATCCTGCCTACTTTAGACTGATGTAGGTTTTTTTATCTCCACGATTGGTAAGCATTACCTATGATGAATGGCACAGAAAAGGCTTGATGTATGTAATATATGATATATAAATATAATATTGTTATAGATAGAGAGAGACAATGTTTTTTATATCCATGGATTCTCGGTATGTGGGTGCCGGGTCCATCTGGTTGAAAGGCAGGGGAATGATCTGCAACTCCCAGACTTGAGACTGTGAAGCAGGTTTAAAGGCCTTTAAACTCTCACCACTATCTATTGACTAACACTATTTATATTGATGGCCTCCATAGAAAAGAGCTGCACCTTTGGGTTTGAATTCGGAGGTCTTTGTTCACTTTCCACCCAACGCAAAAAAAAAGTGTTTTTCTGAACAGTTTGTAATGGCTTGGGTGTATATAAAATATAATATATTTTAATATTGTTTTTCCTGGTACACATAGTACAAGGTTAGAGCTTAGTTTATGACCAGACCAATTTGAGTGTCCTTCATACTATTACTATTGTTAAAATTACTTAGCACACATAATGGATGAATAATGTATAATATATTCTAAAAATCTTTTAACCACTCAACCGTCCGTGGATACTACAGTATCCAAAAAAAAAATAGGGTCTTACGTCCGCGGCTGCTCTAGTATCCAATACACTTGAACAATGCGTCATTGTTCTAAGCACCATCTAGTGAATTACATTGTCTCTTTTTAGTTTGTTTGTTGTTTTAATATCACAGACCATGATATTACTTCACTAAATAATCGGTAGATGGCTAAATAGAATGATTTTTTTAAAACAAAAAAAAATAATAACTTTAGTTGGCGTTGTACTATTGCGTTGGAATTAGATTTTGAAGAATATTGTTGAAATATATCTCGTAAATAATATTTTCTGCTATTATTATACATGAAAATGATCCTGAGGATTTGTTTTTTAAGATTACAACTATATTTTATAGTTTGTATATGTAATCCTATTCTAAATAGAGGGTCAAAATGATAGGTATTATTTGGACGAGAACAATGGCCGGTTTTGGCGGGCTTTTGTGTTTTACAGTTTACTTTACATTCTTTTTAATAAAATAATATCTAAAAAATGAATAATAGTTCACTATTTCCATAATCATATACTTTTATTATAGAAATGTATTAAGATTAATAATATTTCAATAAAATTTAGGCATGTTTATGCGCATGAAATTTGATACCGCGGCCGAAATTCGAGAAGTAGGTGTTTTGTTTCAATTTATTTCACAATTGAAGACTACATTTAATATCAATATTTTTACATTGTTGGAAAGGGAAAATAATGTAGAATTTTATACTTATTTTTAAATTAGTCTAATTTCCAATATTATTATATTAAAATGGAGAATTATGAAAAATAACACAGTTTTTTAAATATTTTTTCGCATGTTTTGTTTGGGTTTTAGTAACTTATATTAACATTATCAATATTTTTTTATATAACCCTGTTAAGTATATTTTCACCTATTGCTACGTATTTTTTTTATTATTATAGGTATTTTAATTTAGCAGATATAGCGGTTTATATTAATAAAGTATCGCGAAAAAACAGGTAAATTACAGGTAGCGCTTGACCGCGCGAACAGCGGACGTTAGAGGCTAGCTTGGTTGGTCCGCGCTGGACGGTTAAGTGGTTAATAACTACAAATATTAATTTACCCACCATAAGTACATATGATAGCCAGTCTATGATTATGCAATTTAACTAATAACTTTTACATTACCTGATTAATGACTTTCCATTTTGAAGATATTTTAAACTGTTCTAGCTTTTGGATTTCCTCTGGTCTCTCATCAATAATGCCAGCAATTTGAGGAGCATCTTCACCTAGATTCATTAGATCTAACTCTTCATCATCTAAAGATCTAAGTTTAGTATAATCCACATCATCATCTATTATTTTAAACCTGCAAAAGATAATAAAATAAATACTTTATATTTTTATATTGTAGCAGGGGGGGTAACTTGGTAGCTACAGATATAAAATGACAAAGATACTAAAATCATTTAACTGTTTCTTAGCCGCACCATAAAATGAGACTACCACCTTGATAAGAAATTGAAGCATTATTCTCAGGAAAACCAGTGAACCGACAAACTTTAGTTTGTGACATGACTAAGTCACTTCACACTTTTTAAACCAGTATGAGCAGTGGTAACACGACTAGTCGGTCAGCCTAGCAAAGTTATAAAGGCCTTCCTTCCACAGTAAAATGTCTATGTCTATGTAAATAAAACAGTAAATTAGAGCAAATCTGAGGCAGAAATGTATAGTAAAGTAAATGTATAAAATTATTTCTATTATTTAAAATAGTTCTATTTATAGTGGTATACACAATATGAACCCTATGAAGAGTCAACATGGGTTGATGAAAGTGGATAGCAAACTTACTGAATATTGTGTCAAAATATGTTAAGGGTTGAATTTGTAAAATGCACTAAATTATACTTCTCTTGTACAGTCACCATTTGGATTACTGTATTAACTATCCTGCCTACTTTAGACTGATGTAGGTTTTTTTATCTCCACGATTGGTAAGCATTACCTATAATGAATGGCACAGAAAAGGCTTGATGTAGTTTGTTTTGACTGGAAAAAAAATCTAACTAGAATGACTGACTGATTCAATAATAACTCTCCTCTCTCCATCATAACAACTTCAAAATAACTATGAATATGTTGAAGAACACTTGATGAATGTCTATCAATTTGGTTGAAGAACATTCATACGTTACATTGTTACATATTAGTAATTATTATTGTAGAAACTATAATACTAAAGGTTAAATCGAACTGCTAGAGGGGCTGGCAGAGAGTTTAAGTATTTATTAACAATAATAACAACATAAAACAATCAACCAATTTTTAGCAATAAAATCTGAAGCTTTCCACTTACCCATTCCCTTTGGGTTTTTTTCTTTTCTTTTTTTTTTCTGACGAGCCAGAAAGGTATTTTTGTAGGTAAGATTTTTGATCGATTTTTTTGTCCATATCAAGTTAATTATTTTGTTTACGGAAAGAAAAACGAAATACCACAGCGAAATACAAACAAAAATGCAAAAATGAGCGAACCCGATCCACAGATTATACTTATACAGTCACAGATTATCTATCCGTTTCATTCATGGAGGTATATAATATAATAGGGAGGCGCCCTTTGACCTTAAATCGCCTCTCCAGGGGCGTGTTCGTAAACTAACACTTTAACACTGGGTAATGTCACTACACTATATGCATCTCTTCTTCTCTAAGCATTTTTCAATATTTTTATCGCACTCTGTAACACTACCCAGTGTTAAAGTGTTACGTTTCTGAACACGCCTCTGTGAGAACAGAAGATGGCGGCCACACAACTAGAGGTGGGACACTTTTTCATAATAATTTTACCTAATTGAATTTTCAGCAATCGATTATTTTTTCTTTTGCTAATATTAATGTAAATTATATTTTAGAAGCATTACTTACAGAAAGTTTTATACTTTTTAATTGAAATTCTCACAATAAAAATGCCGTAAACTTGAAAACACGAATTCTTCATCTTTGTGTAAACTTGTCCAATGTATGGAAATTACAACTTTAAAATAATATTATATTGACAGTTTAATTTCTAAACTAAAAATACACTTTTGAACTTCATCTTATAATAGGTCCTTTTCAACGTTAACATCTTATAATAAGGCTCTTATCTATTTATTACACCTTTATGATAATTATTCTTTTACGACGAGTATTTAGGTTACGGACATCTCAGATTTATATTTTGCATCGAAGCAGTAGCCACGAAACTATCGTCGATTGGTTAAGTATGTGGCTTCCCTGTAGGACCCCTGTATTGCTTCGATGCAAAATGTAGTTAACGCGCCTTCATGAAATGGACTGAGGCTCTACAATGAGTAGAAACGTAACGTATTAATTTACGTATACGTGAGCAACAACCAATAGGATCGCTTTATTTTTGGTAACAGGATTGAATAAAGCGATCCTATTGGTTTCTACAATGCGCAAACCCATGGTAGAGCCTCTGTAACCAATCATCAAACGTCTCGAGAAAATTAAAATAAGACGTCATTACAAAATGTAAGTGATCATCGTCGTTAGTAGAAAAGGTTTATTAGCATTTTGTAATTATTGTTGGGGGGGAAACTAATACGGATCAACCTACACTACATGGACCTAATACCTATGTCTAAACCTCGGGTCTAAATAAAGTAAAGCTTTAAAAGTTGTTACATCATTTATAGGTATCATTGTAAAAATATATAAAATAAAAATAATAAAAAAATTGAAAAGTGGTCTTCAATGTTAATTTTTCGTGACGATGATCCACGCAAATTCGCGTCGTTATGAGAATATATAGATGAATATAGTTGGTAGGTTTTTTTTATTAATTTGATATTAATTTTGGTAAGTTTTCACCAGAGGAAATTGTGTTAGCTTCATTGTGAGACGGCGCGGCAGTTTGTTTTATTGGGCTCTCACTATATATCATGAAACATATGGAACCGCCTTAATGCATAAAATAGCCTTTACAACGAAATGTCAAACGTGTTCGTTGTCGCCATATGGTGTGCTCACTTCAAAAATCAACGCTCAATGATTGGTTGAACACTCAAAACAAAAAGTGAGAAAATAAATTGTTTATTTTTATTTTGAGTTTGTATGGCGGGGGACATCTTTAGTTCTCATATTTGGAAAGGCAATTTTAGGCATTAGGGTGGCCCTCTCTATATATATCTGGATATATATATCTCCATGCATTACAGCCTTAGGAATATCATCTCTATTGCGATCACAGACTATTTGTATTAGTTTGGCAAAGTGCCGCCATTATTATTACACGTATTCTTTGGCATATTGGAAATTTGGGATTGTAAACTTTAAAATAATTTTATTGTAATAGAGATGAAATTCTCCTACTTTTTTATTACAAATTTGTAACTACCACCAAACAGAATAATAACTTATATTTATTATAATAATAAAATATTTATTTGCCAATTACCACCCAATGGTCTAATTATAAAACGATTTTTTGGATAGATCTCTATCATAGCATTTATTGCATTGGCATTAAGAGCGATGAGAATTACAATTTCCAATAAAACTAAGAATAATATATGGAACCGCCCTAATGCCTAAAAATATATAAATAGGCATTCGTTAAAAAATATGAATAGCAACACCCCTAGCAAAGAGCATGAGCGCTAAAAGCGCGCACGAAAGTTTTGTATGAAGATGACATTTGGTGATGACGTCACGTTCGTTAAATGCGTTGACAGAACAAATTGCCAGCCAAGAACACGGACGGTGAGCGTTGAGCATTCGTTTTCGTTAAAGCGCTCGCGAGAGGCCAATTTCCCCATACATTTTGACAGAAACCGCTACATACTCGGAGGGAATTGCCAGCCAAGAACACATTTTTGTACGTTTTTTGCGAATGCTAGACGCTAAATTCGACTGTTTACGGGCGGGTGGTCGGGGTCTCCCTTTCGAGCTATATTCTATCAAAACGACGCCATTGTTTTAATTTAAATTAACTTAAAGTATTGTTTTTTGTTGTTTTAGAAGTTTTTTATTGCGTTAAAATAAAATGCGTGTAAATTAAAATGCATAAATAAAATTTATTAGTAAGTGCAAATAACGAGTGGCGTCTTCATCGACGCCAAATATAGATTAGAGCAACAAAAAGTTCTCTCTATTTCATACTTACAAAGCATCTCAAAACACAGAGTGTGATCAAACTAAATATACAAGAATCATAAGGACTAATATAACAATTTTGAAATTATACCTACAGCAAAAGTACGACTAGGAAAAATTGGAGAAGAATTACGAATAAAAGGAGTCCGACAAGGAAACCTATTATCCCTCAAACTCTGCTCGGCTGTATTGGAGGAAATTTTTCGTCAATTACATTGATTGGAATTATTTGGAATAGCTATGAGCTTAACATAAATGGAAGTAAAATATCTCAACTGAGATTGGCTGATGACCTAGTTCCAGTTATTATGCAAACAACTAGCAAGAGAAGTGGAAAAGCGGGGCTTAAAAGAACCATGTGTGAAAACCAAAGCTATGACAAATAGACATAAACAAACCCTGAAAGTAAATTATCAAGAAATTGAATAGGTACTTTTATTTAGGTCAAACAATTGCTCCAAAACTTTAAATGGAGAAAGAAATACATAGAATAGTATGTATGTTCTTAGGTCTCTGAAAGAAGTATAAAAAAATCAAGACATCCCAATGCCGAGTAGTTGGAGACCGCTGCCAATGGTATTTGCTGAAGGCCTATGTCCGAGGATAACCTGAACAAATATCTGATCTTGATTGATAATATTGGATAGAAGTGTTACAACATTAAATCAAACAAACCAATATTAGGCAAAAAGTTAAGAAAACATGTATAAATTCTTGTAAAATATCAACAATGATAATATTTAATAGAAGTGTTACAACATTAAATCAAACAAACCAATATTAGGCAAAAAGTTAAGAAAACATGTATAAATTCTTGTAAAATATCAACAAATAAAGTTAATTTTTATTTATTTCTTTATTTTTAATGAAAAGTTCACATTTTCAAAGAAATAGGGGATACCAAAGGCTTAACAAAGGATTTTTCAGAGCCTTTGTGAAGGCCTAGAATGTTTCACAAGCCGCAAAAACTTATGGTTTAATATATATTGCTATATTCTTCTTTAATAATATAATTGTATATAAGAATATGATTTTCCTTGACCATTACTAATAAAGTTACAACTTTTGGTATTTCAGGGACTGATGATGGTCTTTGTGGTTGTACAGAGTGACTTTTCACCTTGAGTTTTAAATTTAAAAGAATCCTTTTATACTGGTATATTATTATTAAAAAAAAAAAAAACCTAGCCTTAGTAATAATAATACAATTTATACTCAGCCACATTAGATATTTACAATATTAGGTATTTTATTATATACACTATATGACCCATACATGCACACACATCCACACAAATATTCACTTAACGCTGTAATATATATGTATAATATTGTTAAGTAAAAACTACTTAGTACTATTATATAAATGGTATTATATAAAGTAGGGTATGTGTAGTATCTACTATTAGACCTATATTGTTTATACAAGCTCTTTTATTTATAGGAATTTTAATTCCCATGCAAGCACTATAAATAGTTAGGATAGTACCTAGAGTAACGTTTCATTATTTTATATGAATTCTATTAGGGAATTACATGTATCTAATGTGGGCATTTGTAGATATACTTACCATAATGATAAGCTTATCATTTGTAGATATACTTACCATAATGGTAAGCATATCTTAATATTAAACACACTGGTATTCATAAAAAAACTTTTTGAGTCCTTGAAGAACACACTTGTATATAGTAGGTTATGTCTCTTTTTTTACCAAACAAAAATAAATAAGTAAAAAAGAAACAAAACTTATTTTAACTAAAGTGTTCTTCAAGGACTTTATTATATTTTTATCATTAAGACTGTTATTAATTAAAATTCATAATAAAAATATTAATCTTCATTAATCTGACCCATTTAAATGATACAAGTAATAAGAAATGTTAATAATGATACCAGCATTTCTTATTCAATACTCTATGTTTAAATGGGTCCATCCGACAGACCTAGACACCTTTAAACTTGTCCACCTATATGACTGTGCCACCTATATTGATTCTGTTAGTGTATATTTAATTAAATATTTCCCAGAATATTGATTTCTTAAAATTGGATAATATTCACAATAAAACATAAACAAATTAGAAGTAAATATTTATTTAATAATTTTGTTTGGCTTGGGCCACTCTAAAACTTTGAGCACCATAGTTTGTGACCTCTCTTGATGGGGAAGGGGGTAGCTGTCCTTGAAACTCTGCAAAGTATAAATACCTGAAATAAAAAAAATACAAAATTGTACTTAGTTTAATAAAAAAATAAAAATACCATTTTTTTTTAAATAACAAAAATCACAATTGCAACATAACTGGGTTGGAGACAGGTTTTACTATCTGTGTCAGTTGACTCCACGGTTCTAAATATAGTAGGAGAGTGAATTTGAGACAATGTTCTAAGCAAACCATGGATTCACCGTGCGGGTGCCGGGTCCATCTCGTGGTTGAAAGGCAGGGGAATGAACTGCAGCGTTCCCGGACTTGAGACCGTGAGGTAGGTTTAAAGGCCTTTTAAACTCTCACCTGCACTGTGTTCACTACCCTCTCTACTCAACCAAATACTATTAATTTAATTTTTTTAAATGTAAGTGGACAATTTGTAATTTATTTTTCTTAACTCACCTATAGTGTAACATCATATTGGTTATTACGCTGCACAAGCCATTACAATTTGGGAAGACTCTTCAGATTCATAGTGCAGAACTCTGTCTATTCCAAGGTATTTTAATGACCCCCTGAGATAACCATTTGCCTGCTTCACACATATCCTGACTTGGCAGTGTATTGGTCCGCTGAGGTATTAATTAGGTACGGAATCCAAGACAGGGGTAATCAATCATGGTTCCAAGGCATATCCGAAATCACCTGAAATAACATTTATTTGTATGAGAAACAAAGGTAAAAGGATGGGTGTTGTAAACACATAGGTCTGTTTTGTTTCGCCTATTCGGCATACAAATGTTTTAACAACGTGTCTAATCAATTATTAAATATATAACCTTAGAAGCACTTATTTATTTTGATTCTTACCTATTCAAAAAGTAAGTTTCCAATCCGAGAACGATATAACTGCAATATTTCTTCCTTGATCAGAGAATTGTTAAAAATAAATTGGTCGTGGGCCGCCCCGGATGCCTCGAATTTATATTTAGAATTCTTCAGTTTATATTTACAACTTAAAAGTGCCATATTAATAATGCCGAAGAGTTTTTCTGCAATGTTTCTATTTTCTATTAGGTTTGTTCGTAGAGAGTATTAAGTTCCTTGGGTTTGTTTGTAATCAAATGTAAAGAGCATTGGCCCGTAAAATAAAACGAGATATCACATAGTTACACCAATAGGATTTATTTATTATTATCTCTCTCTCTTTATCACTAAAATAACGAATATCGTTCCGATTAGGCATGTAAGTTAATTATAACATTAATATACAAATCTGTAAAAACTGTACAATAATTTTTACACCATTAATATGATAAAAAATGTATATTGCTTTTAATTTATATTCTCAATTCATTCGTAATATAATTATTATGTGTTATAAACCATCATACTCAAAATTACTCGCGGGTTTTGAATATAATATCGGAACGTAAATAATCGAGCCGAGCGGTCGCCCTCCCTCGTTCGACAGAATGAAAGTTAACGTCAAAAATTGTTCATGGCTACCGATTTATTTCGATCACTGTCCGTTCTGCGACGCTTGGGCGCATAAAGCGCCGATGCTCTTGGCTAGGGGGGCAGGTCATCACTAAACCAATTATTAAAATGAGAACATGGTCCACGATTTTATGATCCATGCTGAGAACAACCACATTTAAAAAAAATCGTGAGAACAGAATATGGCGCCAACGAACAGTTTTGACATTTCAATCAAAATTTTAAGAAACAAAAAATAGCTATTTATCTCTTTGCTATATGTAGATTTAAATGAGTGGGAGCGAGACAAATACATGTACGTGACTTTTTACTTTATAAGACAATTTGTAACAGTTCCCTATTATTACTAGTTTCATGGTTTCATTTAACCCATTCGCTGTCAGTAAAAAATAAAAAATAATTACTTAGACCCATCTAGTTGTTTTAACCTTCCGCGTACAACGTGGGGTTTAATAGACCCCAAACGTAATATTTTATGGATATCTTTTTTAATTTTGGTGCTATTAAGACCCTGGGGCTTTATTCCGAGTTTTGACACGTTCACCGTCGCGCATTTTGCGTAAAGTACGGGTATTGAAATGTAAGTTCTATTCTGTTAATTATAAAGTTGAAATTCCAATGCTATATACATATTCAAACTTGCGAAGATTTCGTGTATTTCAAGATGGCTGCATTATAATAGCCAACCTAATACATACTATATAACCATTGCCGCTGTCGCAGGCAAAAATTTTCTATTTGGCGCGATTTTACGAACAAAAAATGAATGTGAGTCGTATTTAATATTTTTATTTTATTTATCATAATTAATATTTTTATGTTTAATTAACAATTTAATTAAAAAAACACTAAAATAATTAAGAAAATCCAGTAGCATATTTTATAATATTTTAACAATATTTTAAGTTTAATTATATAAATATTAAATTTGATAGTTTTAAAATAATCTATTAACTAAAACTGATAACGAGTCCCATTTCGACTTTTAAAAATAAAATTGAGGCCGCCATCTTAGATTTTAAAATGGACCTCAAATTCGTGCTCGACACACTCAAAAATCTATATAACGAGTCCCATGTCTATTTTTAAAAATAAAGTTAAGGCCGCCATCTTGGATTACACAATCTAGACCCATATATCTTTTTTTTTTTTATAAAGTCAAATCTGCCATTACTATTTATCGCGATAGCGATTTGTCATGACGTTGGTAATTTGATTTAATTTGAATTATGAAGATCGTTTTAGCCACTGGTTGATGCTTCATAATGTGAAGCATCAACCAGTGGCTAAAACGATCTTCATATTGTGAAGCATCAACCAGTGGCTAAAACGATCTTGCGTTGGTAACTTGAATTGTGGAAATTCAAATTACCAACGTCATGACAAATCGCTATCGCAATAAATAGCAATGGCAGATTTGACTTTATAAAAAAAAAAGATATATATGGGTCTAGATTATGTAATCCAAGATGGCGGCCTTAACTTTATTTTTAAAAATAGACATGGGACTCGTTTTATAGATTTTTGAGTGTGCCGAGCACGAATTTGAGGTCCATTTTAAAATCTAAGATGGCGGCCTCAATTTTATTTTAAAAAATCGAAATGGGACTCGTTATATAGGTTTTTGTGTGTGCCGAGCACGAATTTGAGGTCCATTTTAAAATACAATATGGTGGCCTCAACTTTGTTTTTAAAAATCGACATGGGACTCGTTAATGTTTTAGGGTGTGCCGAGCACGAATTTGAGGTCCATTTAAAATTCAAGATGGCGGCCTCAGCTTTATTTTTAAAATTCGACATGGATTTTAAAATGGACCTTAAATCCGTGCTCGGAACACCCAAAAACCTATATAACGAGTCCCATGTCGAATTTTAGAAATAAACTTAGGTCGCCATTTTGGATTTAAAAATGGACCTCAAATTCGTGCTCGGTACACCCAAAAATATATATAACGAGTCCCATGTCGGTTTTAAAAAATAAAGTTGAGGCCGCCATCTTAGATTACACAATCTAGACCCATATATATCTTTTTTTTTTTAATAATACTTGACATTGGCAAAATTACGCGCACGCGTAGAGGCCATTAATATAAGATAATAATAAAAAGTTGAGGCCGCCATCTTGGATTTTAAAATGGACCTCAAATTCGTGCTTGGCACACCCAAAAATATATATAACAAGTCCCATGTCGATTTTTAAAAATAAAGTTGAAGCCGCCATCTTGGATTTTAAAATGGACCTTAAATTCGTGTTTGGCACACCCAAAAACATATATAACGAATACCATGTCGATTTTTAAAAATAAAGTTAAGGTCGCCATCTTGGGTTTTAAAATGGACCTTAAATTCGTGCTCAGCTCAACCAAAAACCTATATAAAGAGTCCCATGTCGAATTTTTAAAAAAAGTTGATGCCGCTTGGATTTTTAAATGGACCGCAAATTCATGCTCGGCTTACCCAAAAACCTATATAACGAATCCCATGTCGATTTTTAAAAATAAAATTTGGGTCGCCATCTTGGATTTTAAAATGGACCTCAAATTCGTGCTTGGCTCACACAAAAACCTATATAACGTGTCCTATGTCGAAAAAAAAAAGTAACATTCATACTTGATGATCAATGACTACTGTCGTTGCGACCGGAAACAAAAAATATTTAATAATAATATGTAGGACAATTTACACATATTTCTCTGGTCACAAACTAAGTTACTATGTGTATCAGAAACAACAATATAATACATACTATATATAAATACCCAGACCATGACAAAATGTACTAATATTTTTTTGTCATGGGTGGGAATCGAACCCATGACCTTTGGATATTACACAAAAGTCGCAACCAGTCTACGGAGGCGGTCAAAAATAATTCCTATAAAAAACGTCAATCGACTGTCGCGGTTACCCCTATATATGTGGCTTCTCTATGGTGTCAAAAAAAAAAAAAAAGTTATAGGTAACCGATAAAAAAAATCGATGTTGTTTCGCGCTGACTCGGTTTTTCCTTGTTCCAGATTCGAACACTCAAATTTATTCCTAAAACTAAAAAATAATAATATTATTTTGATTAAAAGTATTTTTTCTATAATTCAAGGACCTGTAAGATTTATACATGGTCAAATTAATTACGTAAATCTTTAGTAGCTCCGGCAGCACGAGAGATACACGTTCGTACGCATCGGCACACTAGGCGGGACTGGTCAAAGGGGTCATATAATTACTTATTATAGCTCTTGGATCTGCTCCGCAAGATTGAAAATCGCGCAAACAATTTTCAATCAATAAAAATGTCGTAAGTCACAAAACTAATTTTGTCTATAACATACTTAATAATATATTTAGGTAAAATTTCGTTTAGTAGTGGATTATAAACTGTATTTTCTTGTAAGGTGTATTTATTTTAGACTTAAAACTCAACCCGTTTAGAAGAAAAATGTCTTTATACTTTAAAAAGGCATCATTTTAAAATAGAAAAGGTATCGAAAAAATGTTTTCCAATTAGGTTTTTGGTTAAGACATGGAGAGAGGAAGGTCTGAAAAAACTTAAGTTGAAGTGTTTTAATAAATATATGTGTGCTTGCCTCTGCAGATATAAGCAAATAAGACTAAAATGTATAGTGCCTCGTCTTAACTTGTACCTCCAGCTAATCTCGAGTGCGACATTGTTAAATCGAATGATTACATTTATTTATTCTAAATCGTGCCCTGAGCCTCAGTGAATGCCTCTGGGGTCTCTGAAACCCCACGTTGTATTGCACGCACATTGACGTAAATAGTAAGGACGGGCCTCAAAACATGTTTCTTAAGTACTAGAACATTGGTGCTAAAAAAACAATTTAGCACCAACGATACGTCAGTCTGTTTCAAGCAGCGTCAGCGAAAAGTACTCTAAATACCTTTCCAAGATCCCGTATTGTGTAGTAAAACGTTGCACAAATTACTCGACAAAGTTCAACAAAAAGAAAGACATTATTTCTTATCATCGAATAGTCAAAAAATTTATATTTAAATGTTAAAAAAATATATTTAGGTTATGTTTCATTCGTTTTATTTCAATGTATGGATAGATTATTACCAACGACTTAACCTTGTAATGACGTTATATATTTTTACGCCTAGAATACTTAAACTGAATACAATAAGATATGTTTCAAACGAAATTCGAATGAAAAAGTGTCAAACTTTAATAAAAGTTATGATTACCTTTACTTATATTCTTAAGCTGAAGATTTTGTTTGTATTATGTTTGAACGCGCTAATATCAAGAACTACTTGTCCGAATTGAATTTTTTTTTTATGTTATAACTCCTGTTTAACCTGTTACGTATATCTTAAGCCCCTGTATAAAAATAAATAAATAAATAGCCTATACGTAGCCTTCCTCGCTATGTATAGGCTATTAAAATATTTGTTTTTATACAGAGGTCTAAGATATTCGTAATTATATGGGATATTCGGATTTTAAAGAAACTCTTTAAAAAAGTTTTGATATATAACAGATAGGTGAAAATGAAGCAAAGATACGCATTTTTGCTTCATAACAAAACATAAGCTGTATTAAAATATATACGATGTTCGGATTTTAAAGAAACTCTTAAAAAAAGTTTTGATATATAACAGATAGGTGAAAATGAAGCAAAGATGCGCATTTTTGCTTCATAACAAAACATAAAGCTGTATTAAAATATATACGATGTTTATTGGGTTTTTTTTTCAGTTCTATAACAATTGTTTTGTTTTTAAGATTCCCTGCTAATGATCTACGAAGGGAAGTATGGACCCGTATTATATAAAAAGATTGGTCTTGAAACTGCCAGTGTCAGCTTTGTAAATAAAAAAATATTGACACAAACTTAGATTTTACATATTAATTTCTTGAAAACCAGTTTAAAAAGAAAGTTTTTTAAGATAAATTATAAAATTAGGACATTTTATTATTTCGCCAGAAGCTCATGCTGTATGTTTTAGAGATAATGTTTTTGGAGTAACCTTAAACTCCTTTTAATATACCAACATTACAGAATTTTTAATATAAGTTAATATATTGCTATATAATATTGCAAAGTAAATAATATTCATCAATGATAGTTATTTTTCCGTTGTTGTTCGGTTGGCACACGGTATCCATTATCGCTCTTTGTGTTACAGTAAACTCCTTCTAACACAAATAATTTTCATTTAACGAGAGCTAAACTGTACCTAATTTAACTACATAAATATGTTAATGTTTTATAAATAAATACCTTTCAATTTGTCCCAAATTTACACACTCGAGCCTACTATAGTAACTATGACTTATACCATTTTGGATGAATGTGGGTTAACAATATTTATAACTATTCCAAATTTCAAGTCAGTCGGACGATTCATTCTCGAGATATTTGACGCTAAAATGTAGATTCATAGACAGACTAATTGATAAACATACATATACAAACACCAAAACATAAAAAATAAACTATGAAAATGAAAAATAATAGTTTGGCTAATTAAATTGGTACGCCCTTACAACGTCACATCATACTAAGTATTAGTTCAAATTCTTACCGCTAGTGGCGCTAGTTGTCACTTTATTGACAAAAAATCGTTGGGTTTTTGTATGGAAGGGCCTATCTTGATATTTCACTTTTAATCCCACCTCGTCGTAGCCGATGGTATGAGTCTACACCGAACAAGTAGCTAGCTCGTCGCGATGTTTTGAATAGACTCAATAACTTTGAAAGAATATACTTTGGGCTAATATGATCTAATCAATATGATCAAATAAAACAACTTTCCCATGGAACCATGTATCGCAAAAGAAAAAAAAATGGCCTTCTCCATACAAACTAGTAACGTTAAAATGACCAATTTGTATGAGGAAGTACATTTTTTTTTTCATTTGCGACATATGGTTCCATAGAAAAAATTGTTAGATTTTATCAGCAGAACCTCATATTAGCCCAAAGTACGTCCTTTCAAATTCACCCTGGGGCCTTACTCCGAGCTTGCAACCGCTAATCACGACAAGACGTTGCGCAAACTATAAATATGGAAATATAAGTTCTATTCCAATGCTTATATAGTATGTATTAGGTTGGCTATAATAATGCCGCCATCTTGAAATACACGAATTCTTCGCAAGTTTAAACATCTTATGAGCATTGGAATTTCAACTTTATAATTAACAGGATAGAACTTATATTTCAATACCTGTACTTTACGCAAAATGCGCGACGGTGAACGTGTCAAAACTCGGAATAAAGCCCCTGATAGACACTTTCGCATTTATAATACTAGTACATTTAAAATATGTAGGTATATATAACAATAAATTAAAATACCTACTTTATTAAATTAAATTATTTATTAAATGAAAACACATGCACAACTAACTACATGTTACCTACTAAACGCAATCTCAAAATTTTTGACCGACCTCCAAGAGGAAGTTATAAAGGTCGATGCAAACTACAAAAGGCGAAAAACAATTAAATCGTAGCTTGATTCCTCAAAATGTACTGAACATACACGGGTATGATTACTGTTAACCAATTTTCTTCTCTTTTAAATGCCTTTACCCTTTTACGTTTTAATGCCGGATCTTTCGGGAAACTGTATGTATAGAAAATATAATTAGTATTATAAAAAAAAAACAATAATTGTATAATATCTCATAACCATGAAAGTATTTACAAAAATCGAGATTATCAACTATAAAATCTCATCACTAAATTGTAACTGACAAACCTCGTTGGACGGTTCTGTTGTCGCCATACCTTTTGATTAAATTAAATTTAAATCTTTATAAATTATTTTAAAGTATCGAAATTCTCATTAAAAATAAAAACGAGATTGCGTTTAGTAGGTAACATGTAGTTAGTTGTGCATGTGTTTTCATTTAATAAATAATTTAATTTAATAAAGTAGGTATTTTAATTTATTGTTATATATACCTACATATTTTAAATCTACTAGTATTATAAATGCGAAAGTGTCTATCAGGGGCTTTATTCCGAGTTTTGACACGTTCACCGTCGCGCATTTTGCGTAAAGTACGGGTATTGAAATGTAAGTTCTAACCTGTTAATTATAAAGTTGAAATTCCAATGCTCCATACATGTTCAAACATGCGAAGAATTCGTGTATTTCAAGATAGCTGGATTATAATAGCCAACCTAATACAAACTATATGACCATTGGAATAGAGCTTATATTTCCATATTTATAGTTTGCGAAACGTCTTGTCGTGATTAGCGGTTGCAAACTTGAAATAAGGCCCCAGTAGCGGCGCGCGGACGGGCACGGTTTTTACCTTCATGCCAATAATATATCCATAATCAACCTTACTGATAAATATTTTTACCCTTTTATCAATCAGCACCCGTAGCACGGCCAAGCCAAGACAAGATATAAAGTCGCGAATCAATGTCAAAAATAACTATTTTTTAATATCACGTAATCAGAGCGCTGCAAAGTTGCACCTGATTGGCTGATATAAAAAAAATGTTTTGTTTGACATCCGCTCGCGACTTTATATCTTGTCTTGGCTTGGCCGTGCTACGGGTGTAGAAGAGCCCATGATAGTTGTCATGGATGGGACGAGATGGTGGGCTAAATAACTTGTCAAAAGATATCTACCAGATCCACCTAAAGTGAAGCCTTATGAAAACAACAAAATAACTCTATATCTCTATTTAAACAAACATGCATTTTTCTTAGATTTCGTAGTGACAGAGAAACAGTTGAAAATTTTCGATTTTTTGACGGTTAAAAATTAATTAAATAAATGTTTAATAACGAGTGTTTTCTCCCATGCCCTGATTAAGGTTTCCTTTCGTCTGGGCATGCTGCGAATGATGTTGTTAATGATTTCTTGGGGCAACCTCTGCCATTCTTCAACTAATGTGTTTTTCAGGAGGCCCAGATTGTTAGGAGGTGGCATTCTTGATCCGGGGCCTTACCAAAGAACTAATCGATAATCGAATCGAAAGCCCAATGTATGGGTTTTGACGTTTCTCTTCGATCAGGCTCTACCCATAGAGTAAAATTCCAATACATTTTAAATGATCGATGCGGCGATTCGATTGGCGATCGTGTTCTTTGGTCAGCCCCCTAACACTCCTCTTTATTAAGTTTGGGACTTGCTAAAGAGGAGTGTCAGATCAAGTGTGTTCAATCGGATTCATATCCGGGGACCTGCTCGCCACTCCATGCCTGTACTGAGCGAGCACTGTGAGCCCGATATCCGATCAGCATTCAGATTCTCGTCGTCGACTACCACTAACTCCGTGCGAGCTCCTAAACATATCCCTCCCCAGACCATAATTAAGCCGCCGCCATATGCCACAGTATTTTCAAAATTAGACTGTAAATATCGCTCTCCTTTGCGTGTACTCACTGCCTTTCATCAATCTGATTTAACAGAATTTTACATTCATCAGTAAAGAGAACATGTCCCCACTCGTCAAAGTCCCAATGATGATGTCCACGAGCAAAGTATAGTCGGTTTGTGCGGTGGTGTCTCTCAAGTTTTGGTACTTTGACGGGTATAAATGAGCCTATACCAACTTCCTCGAATCTTCTGCGAACTGTCCACTCACTTAATCTTACTCCTCGAACCTCCTTCAATGCATTTCGGGCCTGCACCGCCGTAAGTCTCGTGTTCCGACGAACTTGAAGTTGTAGAAAACGGTCATCTCTCCTTGAAGTACACCAGCCTTGGCCTCTTCTCCTCACTAGAGTATTCGTCAATCTGGGGGTTAATTACGGATGTGTCTTCACGATAGCAATTACTATCGTGAGTGCGATTTTACTTGTCAAACGCTGAATCCGAATCATGAATGCTCCCATAATTATGAATGCGATAAGAACGAACTAAACTCCAAAATTTCTCATACATTATGCAAAAATCGGTATCATGAAACGGTTTTGGCAGGTCAAATACCTCGAGAGTCAACTTGATGGGGTCGGACGCGGTCCGAATCACGCCAAACTTGCGTTCATTGTGTCCCGTCTCATTTAACTAGACGAAAACGAACGAGACAAAACATAATGAAAGCGCGTAAAGTAAATCGGACCGCGGGAATATTTTCTTGTAATTTTAGGTTATTTTGTCGAAATAGGTTTTAACTTTTTTGAAAATTTCATGTTTTTTGTTCTATAGGATCTGTGATTGTTAATTATTTTTCATTTAAGTGATTAGTAAAGTAATTTAGACAACTAAAAATAATATTTTTGTAAATGGTTATAAAATTCATGACTGACTATCTAATCATCGGCTTTCTAAAGAATGTTATGCACTGTGTGTTCGGAATAAATATGAAATTAATGCAATAATAAGTACTACTAATAGTAGCGGCCGAGAACTTTTGCGTTGTGGCCCAGGAGCGCCATAAAATGTTCAAAATAGACGCAAGATGGGTATCTACCCTACTATACTATCTTAGATCAAACGGATGTAATGTTTCTTCAATATGAAAAGTTAGATCACAGTCTTGGGGTGATGTTGGATAAGTTTCTGAAAAGTAGCTGAAGGACCATGGGTCGTTTTGTATGGAAAGGAGCTAAGGTAGACTTTACTTTAGGTGTACTTTTACCTTTTGGTGTACTTTACTTTATAACAAATATTTTTTTCAGATTTAAGTAAACATTTTATATATTTGAATGCAGTTTAATCATTTGGTGGTGCATGCATGTCATGTTTGAAGCAAAGTCCCATAAAAGCATAGGTACTTAAAATAAATAGTAGGAGAAATATATTAACTTAAATATTATATGTCTGAGTTTATTAATTCTTTTGTTTTAGGTACTTGTTTGTGCTCAGTGTTCATGGCAGTTTGGTGCAGGACAAAACATTTAAGAATATTACTATATTGTAGCACTGAGTTTGGAACAATAATAAAAATTGAAATATTTCTTTAAGTCATGTCTGCGGATTATTTTGGCACACATGGTGCTACTCATAGTCTAGTTAAAGCCAGGAAGATAAATATTACCTATGAATATTACATTATATCATTATCATCTGCCTTTCATGCGTCCACTGCTGGACATAGGCCTCCCCCAAGGATCACCACAACATTATATTATATAGTCAATGATAAAGCATTCCTATAGCTGAGAAAATGGTTCATAACATGTAGCTCTAAATACACACATACATACCATCGTGCCTATATCCCTGTAGGGGTAAGCAGAGAGTAATGTACACCACTTCACACTGTCTTTACATACTTCCCTAGCTTCCACCACATCCATGCACCAATTCATAAAGGCGCGTCTGTGTTTTAGACTTCTTATTTGTCCCTTTTTAATGTCTTCCCGAATTTGATCTGTAAATACGCGTCTTGGTCGGCCACTTAATCCACTATCATTCTGTATTTTTACTTTATATATTTGTTTTGTCTTTCGTTCATCATCCATATGCTCAACATTGCCGAACCACCTTAACATACCTCTTTAAATCTTCGACACTACATCATCATCTCTTCCACTTCTTTTTATCTGTACACTATTTTTAGCTCTAAATAAGCTGATAACTATGGCTGGCCAAAGACAATTGAGCATAGGTTCATTTTATTAATTGCTTGTATATTCATCAAGATGTCAATTAATATAATAGTGTCTTTGTTTTTCTTTTATGTTTTATTTTGTAATAGGGTGCAAGTGCATCCCAAGTTTAAATCTGATACTACAAGGAATAGCAAAAAATACATAAGAGTCATAACAGCATTTTATTGACATTCTATAATACCTTACTATTATATACTAATAATATTACTATATATTTTCTTGCTCATTCTCTGGTATTTATGTAACTGTGAAGTTACATATACAAGACTGTGAGTTGAAAGCCTTATTGTATTATGGTACTTCATAAAAAAAAGGGAATTTCATGTTTGTTGAGGATTTTTGTCTTAATAATTTTTATTGATAGTTTCAGGTTGTTTATTTAATACACTGGATATAGTGTGCACATTTAAATCCCAGCCCTATATATGTATATACCATTATAATAGCACATTCTTTGGGAGAGCAACACTTGTGTGTGAATCATTAAAGGGAATGAAAAAGAAAAAAAAATCTATATATAGCATCAATGGTAAAATAATAGTAAATATAAAATTTAATAATAGGAATAGTTTTGCACCCTAGGCATATTTCACTCTCTCAAACATGAAGGTAAAAACCGTTCCCGTCCGCGCGCCCCTACTGGAGTAAGCATCATTCAATTTGCAGGGTGCCGCGCGAGTGACAAATTTTTCACTCACACACACCTTTACATTTTTTACATCCTCAGTCTGATTTGTGCGTTCGGCGGAGAAAGTCGAAAAGAGCTCCGCTTTTATTGTCGGAAAAATGGTTAATTGTGCATTAAAGCTGTGTAGAAACTACTATTAAAAAAAAGTACCTAGTGTCACGTATTTCAAGTATGTATTTAACATGTTTTTCTTATATTAAACCTTAATAAAAAATTATAATAAAACCCATCATTAAAATATCAAAATCTAACGTCGTAACTATGGTAACTGTCAAACTATGTGCATCAGACAAGGTACGCACAGACCAACGCGATCAATCTGCGGCCGCGGTGGCGGTGGCGGTGGCGGCCGCGGTGGCGATCTCAGCCGTTCACACCAACGCGTTCAGGATATCTGCGTTCAGGCGGAGTGAACCAGTGTTACCAACAACATTATTTTTTAAGGGATCGTACCAAACACTAAAAAAAGTCGTATTTTGGGTATAAATCTACAAAAAAAAAATAGTACGCATTTAAATTTCAATAAAACAATTTTAATCTTACTTTTTTTTATATTAAATTTTAAAGATATTAAAACATAGAAAAAAATCCTGGTGGGTGGGACTCGAACCCACGAACTACACACTCTATACGAGTGAAGTTAGAAGTCCTAGTTTCTAATACTAGATGGGAGTGTTTTTATTTTTACTTTTTTCAGTATTTTATATTTATGCATTTTTATAAATTCCTTATTAGGATACATAACCACTAAGAAAAACCACCAGCCACAAAAACAAAATTTCCCCGCTGAAAGACTGGTCTAAACAACCAATTTTAGTGGAAAATCCATAAGTTGGCAACACTGGCGGCCGTCCGTGATCGCGCGTGCAGACTCTGCACGGATCGCGCGGGCGGCCGCAGAACGCGTTTGGTTTGAACCTGTCGATACAAGTACTACTGCAGTAACTGATCGCCACCGCGGCCGCCACCGCCACCGCCACCGCCACCGCGTTGGTTTGGCCGTACCTTTAGAAGTTGAAGAACTAGTGATGTGTTTTTATTTTTAATGAGAATTTCGATACTTTAAAATAATTTATAATCTTTTCAATTTAATTTAATCAAAAGGTATGGCGACAACAGAAGCGTCCAACGAGGTTTGTCAGTTACTATTTAGTGATGTGATTTTATAGTTGATATACTCGATTTTTGTAAATACTTTCATGGTTATGAGATATTATACAATTATTGATTTTTTTATATAATACTAATTATATTTTCTATACATGATACAGTTTCCCGAAAGATCCGGCATTAAAACGTAAATGGGGAGGCAATTAAAAGAGAAGAAAATTGATAACCAACAAGAATACCCGTATGTTCAGTACATTTTGACGAATCAAGCTACGATTTAATTGTTTTTCGCCTTTTGTAGTTTGAGTATAACTTCCTCTTGGAGGTCGGTCAAAAATGTTGAGATTGCGTTTAGTAGGTACATGTAGTTAGTTGTGCATGTGTTTTAATTTAATAAATAATTTAATTTAATAAAGTATTTTAACTTATTGTTATATTATTAAATACCTACATTTTTTAAATCCACTAGTATTATAAATGCGAAAGTGTCTATCAGGGTGGATTTGAAAGGGGCTAATATGAGGTTCTGCTGATCAAATCTAATTTTTTTTTCTATGGAACCATATTTCGCAAATACCCATACCCCATACAAATTGGTCATTTTAACGTTACTAGTTTGTATGGAGAAGGCCATTTTTTTTTCTTTTGCGATACATGGTTCCATGGGAAAGTTGTTTGATTTGATCATATTAGCCCAAAGTATATTTTTCAAAGTTATTGAGTCTATTCAAAACATCGCGACGAGCTAGCCACTTGTTCGGTGTAGACTCATACCATCGGCTACGACGAGGTGGGATTAAAACCCCTCCGCTGGTTACCTTGATGATATGTGTGTGTATTACAATTGTATATCGATAAATAATTATTAATCTTTGATGATCTCTATAAATCCCAAAATATTTGGTTTATATCGATAAGTAATAATATTTGTTGTCGGTGGCAACACTATCGAAACTATTAAGTATGCAATTAAATATTTAGCTTTTTATAATAAAAAAACAATACACTTCATAGACACGCGCACACATTCGTGTTTGCTTGTATCTCTTTTTTTCTCAAGCAGTTTTTTAAGTGTCAGAAGCGTTGAGCTGCCATTTGAAGCCACACCTTTTTCTCCGTTCTTCATTTGTTCGACTCAGAAATTGGCGACACCGGTATCGTACTATTATGAAACAATTTATGTATCATGCTTACTCCATTGGCGCGGGGCGCGTTTTTTTAGCTTCATGCTCTCAAAGGTTAGGTTAGAAAATGCCTAAGGCATTATTAATTTCGCCTAAGTACAATTTTGTGCAATAAAGAATTTTTAATAAAATTAAATAGTGTTATTTTTTTTATCCCGCCTAGGAAATTTTAATTCTCATATGTCATTAGATTTGACCCTATGGTTTCGAATTTTGTCTTATAACCCGCTTGAAAAATTCACTCCATATATATTTTAAATTCATGAATAGGGATAACTAATACAATTTTCTTTGTTAACAGTTTTGTTCCTTTCTGTTATGCCAGCTAAATTATTTAGCTTTGAAACGGGGTTTAGATAAAGTTGAATTTTCATTAGTATTAATATTCGTGAATAATTGCTTATTTATCATTAAGTCCACCGCGAGTTTCGTAACCACACGCTGAGACTAGAATACTACTGCAGTTTTATGGCAAATTCATAAAAGCTATTGAGTCCTTGAATACTTTAATTAAAATAGGTTTAGCATCTTACGCACATTCATTTTGTTGCAAAAAAATTACAAAACCTATCTATAACTAAAGTGTTTTATTTTTCTGTGATGTTTGTATCTAACTGATGGTAGGCAGACCTACAAAGGCCATGAATGTGCTCGATTAATACATTGTTAACAATATTCATCGCTCCCACTATGCCGGGGGGCTAATTAGCGATGACCGATGTGCCCTCACGATAGTAATTGCTATGGTCTAGAGGTGAGCGTTACGTAACGTAGATAGTTACAATAAAGTCGATATTTCTTAAATAACTAATAACGGTTATTATATTTGTAATTACTATTTAATTAAAAAAACGTAATTAAGAAAAAAATACAATATTGATTTTTGAGGTCGTAAGCCTATCGTGTTTGTACTATTATTTGAGTACAAACACGATAGGCTTACGACCGACGGTTGACGAGATAAATTGAAAAAACATTTTCGACTTTAATGACATTTATCGAGTACCTTTTTTTTATTTCATTCGACTTATTAGATGGCATACCATCGAATTCTATCAAAAAAATGCAATTGTCAATAAGGTTGAAAATCCTTTAACAAAGCTGAAATTACTTTCATTGGCTAGATATCATCGATACCTATCGTTTAAGTACAAACAATTTGGGCCAGGGGTTAATAAGTTATAATAAAAAAATGTTTTGACATGACATTTCGTCAGATTACAACAATACCATAACTACGAGTCCAAAAACAAAATATAAGCCATGTGGATATAAGAGTTATTATCAAAACAAAAATTTAATACTTTTATTTAAAAAAAACAAATTAAAAACTAAAACAAGATAATTTTTAAATACAACTACAAAAAACCTAGAAAGAATGCGTCACGGAACGTAGCGCAACCAATCACCGCAATAGCGTGAACATCATTAACCACCTCGTCGGAGTGCAACGACGATATTTTAAAAACCGATTCAAGAAAAAGAAACTAAAACGAGGATAGCAACAATAACTCAAAATAAAACACAACGTCAAAAAACCTTAGAACGAATGTGCAACCAATCACGAAAAAACTACTATAACAAAAATCACTAAATATCACAATCACGTGAAGTAACAATAACCACCGCGTTACAAGAGTTTCAATCGTTACAAGTTACAACCGTTTCAAGCGTTTCAACAGTGATATCCATATAGATAGGTACATTTGTTCCGTCCGTTTCAATCACAAGTTGTGGAATGTCGGCGAGCAGCGACATAGCGCAAAGCGGTGATATAATGAACTAAGTAAACCAATTTATAACAACTACTACAGAGAGATGGCGCTAATAAATTAAATAATGCAGAATATAAGTAGTTTGTGGTCAATAAAACTTTATTTGTCTTTTGGATGTTAAAGTTAAAAATTTATTAAAATAAAAACACATGTAAAAAACATAATAAAAATATGAAATAAAAAAAATGAAGTGCAGAAGCGGGGATGGAACTGGTGTTCTGTGGTTGTTAAGTTATTTAGATAGAATAGAATCATGTCGCCATTAAAAAAATAAAATAGATAGAAAATTTTAAATAAAGAAAATTTGTTAGATAAGTCACAGAAGAAATAATTGTACAATGTAGATAAGCTTTCTGACTGCTATTCTAGTGAATAAGTTTTTATATTAAAAAATCATTGGTACACGGGCTAAGTAAAAAAAATATTTAAAACAATTATTTATTTGTAAATAGTTACATAACGGGTGATTAACAAAAAGAAACGTAGCCGTTACGTTACAATGAAATCACGTAACGACCCACCACTACTATGGTCAACTTGTACACGATTGTAATTTCTATGACCATCAAAATCGGTATTATGGATCATTATTATCATCGATGGTGAGCGTATGGTGAACTAAAGAACGAAAACAACTGCGTTTGGGATTTTCCAATTTATAGCAACAAATAGCACTAATAAAATATAATTTTAAACAATAAACCGTTTCTATTTTTTAATAATTAGGTCTTAAATTAGTTATTTTAATATTATAAACATTTAGCATACTGCAAATTTCTTTAATATATATATATATATAATAAAGAATGTTCCTGATTAAAAATATTTTGCACTATAGAAACGCATCACGAATCGTTTGATTGCACAGATTATTAATTAATCTGTGTGATTCAGATATGTAAACAAAAAAGTAGTTGTATTTTAATTTTAATTAATCATTAACAAATAGTGATATAGCTGTTTGTTGCGTAAAAAGAAATAAACATAAGTATAAATTAATAAGTAAATTGGGTTTATCAAGCCAAAGACGGCGGCGATGCAAGTAAAAAGTACATTAACTTTTAGAATGGTATTCTATTAATAAATTAATTATTAATAACACATCTCCATGATAGTGCTCATTAAAATGAATATTATAGAATTTCCAAAGAGTGTGTGACGCTATAGGAACACGTTGTATAAAATAAATACGGTTTTCTAGGTTGGGACTTGTAACCTAAGTTTAGGTTATATGTGGCCTTGTGGAGTAGTAACATCCCAATGCCTTGTGGTTATATGTATTGTTAAATACAGCAAGTATTTATCCCTCACATAGTGTTAAGTAATTTATTTGAGGGGTCTGAAAGTGGTTTAACATTAAAAGCAGGCTGTTACTAACTTAGTATATATTTTTTCAGGTTGCCATAAGGCCAATTGTATTGACTCACCTCAATGGTCTGGACTATGGCCATGGAAGAGAATAGATTGGCAGTAAAGCATGAAACAAAGTAAAACAATAAAAATAAGTGAGATGTTTCCATCCCGGGATGTTTGGAAGTGTAATTCAAAATTACAGAGGCATTTCACACCAACTTGTAGTGACTTTCCATAATAAAGTATTAGACGCCAAACATTAAAGAAGCCAGTGTCATTTTTATTTTGTCTCATTTACAGCTTATTTTACAACATTTATTTGGGCAGTAATTACTTTTATACAAAAGATTTTGAATATTAAGGAGCACACCAACAGACACCTTCCCATACAAACATAGTATAGTTTACATTCAATAATAGGAAAACTTTTTCCTTAAGGAGTTTTGTTTCTCCTTTGTCTCTTATAGTATTTAGAGATTCTTCAGAATTATAAGGAGGTATATTCATATACCTCCTTATAATTCTATAGAATATACCAAACAAGTGGTGAGCTTAGAATTTATATAAACTAAGTATAAGCTAAAGAAAGATATACTAATGTTTAAGTAACTGTGCAACTGATAACAAGGATGGGTAACAAGCTCACCATTTTTTAGGTGTTGCCTCTGAATACCATCTGCTAAATGAGGATGGGTTAATCCCTCTGCTGGGTAACTTGCTGAGGCTGTTTAAGGACTCTCGGGAGCCAAAACAATACCCGTGATGGTATTTATTATTATATCGCCTTCAGGGGTTTTCTTACCAAACCCCATTGCACCTCAAAAGTTAATTATAAAGCGCTAACCTATTAAAATCAAAATAAGCATTGCCCCTATCAAACTTTACCAAATGAGGTAATCAAATGCCTTTGAAAGTGTAACTTAATGAAGGGGAAACCCCTTCATGTTTTTAAGGGTTTTAAACGATACTGATATTATTGAATAATATAATAAGAGTCATTTTAGCTTAAATATATTTCTTTGTCAGTGAAATGTTCAATGTTAATCAACTGCAATAACCATCAACTTATTTTTTTTCTCCCTCTCTCTTCAAAAAGAATTGCACCATAGTTTGCTGGCTATTGAGTAAGTCTTACAGGCTAATCTGTTAAACATAGGGGTTTCCTTTTTCATTGAATTGGGTAAGCAAGTTCATGGGGTAATTCGTCATAAGAGGTACACCGTTTAAAGACTTTAGCCGGGGAACAGGATAACAGATAAGCCGATGCCCACAACTATGTCTATGGAGGTGAATTTTAACATACACAATTACCCAACTTTGCTATATAGAACCCTGATTTGTAATTGGTGTATTTTAAAACCCTAGAGACTTAAATCACCAATGCCCTGTATATCTAAGGTCCCTGTAGGTATATCAATACATACATGCCTTATTTAACCCCCCGCGCTAATAGCTACTCACCAATAAAAAGCATAAAAATGATGTACCTATTGTAAGCTTTTTTTAGTAGTATTAAGTGATTAGTGCACAAGCAGAGAGAAATTCTAAAAATGTTAGATTAATGTCCTATAGCCTTTTTAAAGCCTATTACTCAATTTTTTTTAAAGTAAGTTTGTAGTTTTTTTCACTACACTAAATACTATTATAAAAAGAAAAAAAATTGTTTGTAATAAATAAACTCAAAAACTACCAATTTTTAAGAATCATTCACTACTAGAAAACTACATTATCAGGGAGTAACTGGACAGCATTTTATTTTATCTAGTTTATATATAGATATACAATAGATAACTTGTATACATACATATCATCACAGGTGCCATACGGCGCCCGAGGCCGCCTAGACGGCCCCACGGTACCCAGCAGAGGGGTTTTAATCCCACCTCGTCGTAGCCGATGGTATGAGTCTACACCAAACAAGTGGCTAGCTCGTCGCGATGTTTTGAATAGACTCAACAACCAGACAGACCAAACAGTTTCACAAGTTGGTATAGTGAAACCGGGACCGACAGCTTAACGTGCTCTCCGAGGCACTATAGTGGTGTTGTCAAACAAATGTACATATTTTTTTAAATTAAAAACTCATTGGTTCACACCGGGATTCGAACCAGGGACCTAAGTGTTTTTAAGCCCAAGGTCTAACCAACTCGGCCACCACGTATATACTATACGTATAATTTGTATATAGAAAGAATAATTTTGACAGTTCTTCATACAAGTTAACTGTCGAACTTGTCTGTGTGAACTTGTATCTGTTGATACTAATGATATACACAATATTTAAATCAAAACTAAACTTTGTATTGTATAGGAGGGTTGTGTTTCAGTATCCATTCGGGCATTCTTGAACTAATGAAACAAAATATTACTACATAAAAGATATTTCTTTAACTACCTACCTATTTTAAAATAGAATTTTAACTGAAAACTTTTTTACGGTGATTTTAGCAACTTTATTGAATCTCAAATAAAAAACTTGGTATGTGGCATGCCACTATCCATCTCATTAAAACAAATACCATAACATGAGGTTTGCCAACCCTTTAGGATTCCTTGCGTTTTCGAGAAAAGAAGAACTTTTTATGGATTTGTCTGTAAATTGCTTGGAATAGAAGTAAACCTTATGGTCTTGTCGTTTCTGGTGATTAATATCCAAATTGTTGGTATCCAAACTTGGTATCTACTTAGTTTAACATTAGGTGTATTCAGCGTTACCTACATTTTTTGGTATATAAACAAATAATTGGACAAAGATTTTAGTAGTTACAACCATGGTACTGACTGCCTGTAAATATACATATAACAAGAGATATTTTCAGGCGTTTTTTTTTACCTTTTAAATAATGCAAATAATGTTGTTTGACGACATTAATAACACGTTAGGATACAAAAATGGGCCCTAAGTCAGAAGCTATTGTACAAAAAGTTTGTATATTTTATTCTTATGAATAACGCCCACAAAAAATATAACGGCAATAGCAATCACTTATAGAAGTTTTTAAGAAATACCTAACACCGGTATTCATAAAATCTTATTGTCCGACCGGATTCGTTTGAATGTTTATTAAACGCAATTAACTTAGCCGAGGTACATTTAATTACATATATCAACACAATAAGGCATGATAATGCCAAGCAAGAAATAATGAAATAAAACAAAATAATAATCAATGCACAGGACCAAACAATTTTAGGTAAGCAACCAATCTAGGCCAACTGGCGTTGTCCTGTATCTCTATGATCGGTTTCCTTCCATCTTACATTTACTTCATATTTAATAACTTAATTTATGTAAATATGAATGTATATACATATGTATGAATTAATTTATAGTTATGTGACTGTGTATGAATGAATGTACGTATGTGACTGGTGTACCTATAGATTGAATTAGTGTTAAATGGTATGACTTAGTTTTGCTAAAAAAAAACACATTTTAAAATTACACTGATTACTCATACAGGGTGACTGTGAAAGGTTGTACTTTAGGCTAATTGAGGTTCTGCTGATCAAATCGAACAACGCCTTCCATGAACCATGTGTCGCAAGTGAAAAAAAAATGTATGGGGAATCCAACATTTTTTTGCATTGACTGTGGGTTCACCGATTTTCCTGAGAGTATTGCATTGATATCTTGTCGAAGTGGTGGTCTCCTTTTATGCTCGGTCACTGCTGCTGTGAGCAAGGCCAAGGCCGCCCGCTCGATGGTCCGGTCTCAAGTCTAAATTACCACTCGGTGTCGGTCTACAAGACTTTCATTCGTCACAAATTCAGTTATGCGGCCCCAACTTCTGTCGGCCACAAACAAAGCCCGGCTCCAGCGCCAGCAGAACATCTCTCTGCGTATGGGGACTGCCATTAAACTTACTTAAAACCTTATATTTTGTAATTATTACATAGTTAATAGTTATTACAAAAGCTTGTGAAAAGGCTCGCTCTAGAGCGAAGTTAGTTAACTAGAAGTTAATCCTGGATCAGCCCCTGTTTAGCCGGCATAGTGGGAGCGATGAATATTGTTAACAATGTATTAATCGAGCACATTCATAACCTTTGTAGATCTGCCTACCAGCAGTTAGATACAAAGTCAAAGAAAAAATAAAACACTTCAGTTATACATAGGTTTTGTAATTTTTTTTGCAACAAAATGAATGTGCGTAAGATGCAAAACCTATTTTAATTAAAGTATTCTTCAAGGACTCAATAGCTTTTATGAATTTGCCATAAAACTGCAGTAGTATTCTAGTCTCAGCGTGTGGTTACGAAACTCGCGGTGGACTTAATGATAAATAAGCAATATTCAAAAATATTTATGCAAATTCAACTTTATTTAAACCCCGTTTCAAAGCAAGATAATTTTGTTGGCATAATAGAAACGACCAAAACTGTTAACAAAGAACATTGTATTGGTCATCCCTATTCATGGATTTAAAATATGTATGGAGTGAATTTTTCAAGCGGGTATATATGACCAAATCTGAAACCATATAGGGTCAAATCTAATGGCATATAAGAATTAAAATTACTTAGCCGGGTTAAAAAAAATAACACCATTTAATTTTATTGAAAATTCTTTATTGCACAAAATTGTACTTTGGAGAGCTTAATGCCTTAGGCATTTTCTAACTTTGAGAGAGTGAAATATGCTTGGGGTGCAGTATTATTTCACCATTGATGATATATTGTATAGTTTTTTTTTTCTTTTTCATACCCTTTAATGATTTACACACAAGTTTTGTTCTCCCAAAGAATGTGCTATTATTATGGTATATACATATATAGGGGTGGGATCTGAATGTGCATACTATATCAAGTGTATTAAATAAATAACCAGAAACTGTAAATAAAAATTATTAGGACAAAAATCCTTAACAAAACATGAATTCCCTTTTTTTTATGAAGTACTATAATACAATAAGGCTGTCAACTCACAGTCTTGCATATGTAACTTCACAGTTACAAAAATACCTACAAATCACTTATTGGACAAGGAATATAGAACAAATAGTGGGAATGAGCAAGAAAATAATAGTAAGGTATTAATTATAGAATGTCAATAAAATGCTGATATGACTCTTATGTATTTTTTCCTATTCCTTGTAGTATCAGATTTAAACTTGATGCACTTGAAAACATCACCATATTACAGAATAAAACATAAAAGAAAAACAAAGTCAATATTATATTAATTGACATCTTAATGAATATACAAGCAATTAATAAAATTAACCTATGCTCAATTGTATTTGGCCAGCCATAGTTTTCAGCTTATTTAGAGCTAAAAATAGTGTAGGTCCTACTAAGAAAAAGAAGTGGAACAGATGATGATGTAGTGTCGAAGATTTAAAGAAGTATGTTAAGGTGGTTCGGCAACATTGAGAGTATGGATGATGAACGAAAGACAAAACAAATATATAAAGTAAAAATACAGAATGATAGTGGATTAAGTAGCAGACCAAGGCACGTCTTTACAGATCAAATTCGAGAAGTCCTTAAAAAAGGACAAACAAGAAGTCTAAAACACAGACATGCCTCTATGAATTGGTGCATTGATGTGGAGGAAGCTAGGGAAGTATGTAAAGACAGTGTGAAGTGGCGAACATTACTCTCGGCATTACCCTTAACAGGGATATAGGGGTGATGGTATGTATGTATATATTTAGAGCTACATGTTATGAACCATTTTCTCAGCTATAGCAATACTTTATCATTGACTATATAATGTAATGTATATAATGTTGTGGCGATCCTTGGGGGAGGTTATTCATAGTTAATATTTATCTTCCTGGCTTTAACTAGACTATAGAATTGCACCATGTGTTCCAAAATAATCCGCAGACATGGCTTCAAGAAATATTTCAATTCTTTTTATTGTTCCAAACTCAGTGCTACAATGTAGTAATATTCTAGAATGTTTTGTCCTGCACCAAACTGCCATGAACACGGAGCACAAACATGTACCTAAAACAAAATAATTCATAAACTCAGACATATAATATTTAAGTTATATAAAATGTTTAATTAAATCTGAAAAATTGATTTGTTATAAAGTAAAGTACACTTATTGTCTACCTTAGCTCCTTTCCATACAAAATGACCCATGGTCCTTTAGCTGCTTTTCAGAAACTTACCCAACATCACCCCAAGACTGTGATCTAACTTTTCATATTGAAGATACATCACATCCGTTTGATCTGAGGATAGTAGGGTGGATACCCTTCTTGCCTCTATTTTGAACATTTTATGGCGCTCCTGGGCCACAAAACGCAAAAGTTCTCGGCCGCTACTATTAGTAGTACTTATTACTGCATTAATTTTATATTTATTCCGAACACATAGTGCATAACATTCTTTAGAAAGCCGATGATTAGATAGTCATGAATTTTATAACCATTTACAAAAATATTATTTTTAGTTGTCTAAATTACTTTACTAAACACTTAAATGAAAAATAATTAACAATCACAGATCCTATAGAACAAAAAACATAAAATTTAAAAAAAAGTTAAAACCTATTTCGACAAAATAACCTAAAATTACAAGCAAATATTCCCGCGGTCCGATTTACTTTACGCGCTTTCATTATGTTTTGTCTCGTTCGTTTTCGTCTAGTTAAATGAGACGGGACACAATGAACGCAAGTTTGGCGTGATTCGGACCGCGTCCGACACCATCAAGTTGACTCTTGAGTTATTAACATCATTTGACAGTTTCCATGGCGAAACTCTATCATTTGACCTGCCAAAACCGTTTCATGATACCGATTTTTGCCCAATGTATGAGGAATTTTGGAGTTTAGTTCGTTCTTATCGCGTTCATAAATAAGGGAGCATTCATAATTCGGATTCAGCGTTTTACAAGTAAAATCGCATTCACGGTAGTAATTGCTATCGTCAGGGCACATCGCTAATTAGCCCCCAGGGGCGGATCCAGGATTAACTCCTAGTTAATTAAACTTAACTATGTAATAATTACAAAATTTTAAGTAAGTTTTGGGGGCATGGCAGTCCCCATACGCAGAGAGATGTTCTGCTGGCGCTGGAGCCGGGCTTTGTTCATAGCCGACAGAAGTTGGTGCCACGCTGGGGCCGCATAACTGAATTTGGGACGAATGAAAGTCTTGTAGACCGACACCGAGTGGTAATTTAGATTTGAGACCGGGCGGAGCATCGAGCGGGCGGCCTTAGCCTTGCTCACAGCAGCAGTGACCGAGCATGAAAGGAGACCGCCACTTCAACAAGAAATCAATGCAATACTCTCAGGAAAATCGGTGAACCCTCAGACAATGAAAAAAAATTTTGGATTCCCCATACAAATTGGTCATTTGATTTTTTTCATTTGCTACACATGGTTCCATGGGAGGGGTTGTTCGATTTGATCAGCAGAACCCCAATTGGCCCAAAGTACATCCTTTCACAGTCACCCTGTATAATGTGTATGTCTATTAAAATATAGTAATCAGTGTAATTTTAAAATGTGTTTTTTTTAGCAAAACTAAGTCATACCATTTAACACTAACTCAATCTATAGGTACGCCAGTCACATACGTACATTCATTCATACATACACACTCACATAACCATACATTCATTCATACATATATACATTCATATTTACAAATTAAGTTATATTATTAAATATTAAGTAAATGTAAGAGGGAAGGAAACCGATCACCGAGATACAGGACAACGCCAGTTGGCCTAGTTTGGTTGCTTACCTAAAATTGTTTGGTCCTGTGCATTGATACCGGTAGGTGTTAAATATTTCTTAAAAACATAATTTAATAAAATTTATTTGTGTAATACTGTTTCACATCGAGTTTTAAATCGTGTCACATGTCATCATTCCGCTAAACCATACTATTGCCCAATGAATGACTTCTATAAGCTATTGCTATTGCCGTTATATTTTTTGTGGGCGTTATTCATAAGAATAAAATATATAAACTTTTTGTACAATAGCTTCTGACTGAGGGCCCATTTTTGTATCCTAATGGGTCACTAATATCGTCAGACAACATTATATAAAAATAAAAATAAAAGCCTGAAAAATTTATGTGATATCTCTTGTTATATTTACAGGCAGTCAGTACCATGGTTGTAACTACTAAAATCTTTGTCCAATTATTTGTTCATTATTAGGTAATATTAATTTAATTTGTATAAATTAATTAAGCTATTATTTTAACTTAATATTATCTTTCAAAGAAAATTCTAGAAACAAAGAAGTAAGTATCAATTCAATTCAATTCAATTTTTATTTTGGCCTTCTGTCACTTTAGCGACAATATTGCCACAGACAAAATTTATGCTACACAACTCTTGTAGCTAAAAACTAGCGTGGAGTAATGTATAGCGATACTCCACGTAAACATGGGCTTATGTTGACTGAAGCCCATGGATAAGAACAAACACACAAAACTAAGCTTCTTTTAAAAAACAAAATTAAAACAATTCTTAATAAATCAGATAAAAGAAATTTAAAATAGGATTAGTTAGCTAGGTAGATACATACATAAATATAGAGGTAAGTATATATATATATATATACATATATTATATATATAAATAATTAAAAAAAACTAAAAATTAAACTCTAATATTATGATAATTAATATATTTACAAATAACAGATATTATATTAAAATCAAATAAATATAGTAGATGGCTCATTTTGGAAGGCAAAGGAATATTATGAGATGGTAAGATATCATATAATGAAAATGGATAAAGTTTACAACAGAAAAATAAATGGTCTAAATCACCTACACCTCCACCACAATCACACATACTAGACTGTTTGACTTTGATTCTACTTAAATGTGTGGATAAACAGCTATGACCTATTCTTAAGCGAGCCAATGTTGAAGTGGTTGTTTTGCTAAATATTTTATATTTAGCAAACCAAGGCCTAAAATTAGTAGTAGGTTGAAGAGAAAAAAGGTGAGACCCCTTACATTTAGAAGAATTATTCCAATATTTATTCCAAGATTTTTCTAGATATACTTTGGCCTGTGCCACTAAATCATAGGTATAATTCTTATAATGATTCAATTTCCCATGTACGACTGCGTGTTTAGCAAAATAGTCTGCCTTCTCATTACCGTATATGCCACAATGACTTGGAATGTAAACTAAAGCTACTGATAAATGATTAAGATGACAGTGATACAAAAGTCCTTTTATTTCAAAAATTACCTCGGATCTAAGTTTAGATGAAAATGGATTACTTATTACAGATTGAAGTGAACTTAATGAATCAGAAAATATGATACTATTATCAATATGATTTTCTAAAATGAATATTATACAATGCTTAATAGATAAACATTCGCCCGTAAATACTGATGATTCGTTTGGGCTTTTATATATGAAAGAAGAATCTGAATTTTGATGATATATGGACCAACCAACACTGCCTTGTAGAGATAATTTCGAAGCGTCCGTAAAAAATAAATCAGCATTAGGCCATTTGCGATCAACAATATAATTAAACATTTCATTACAATTTTTGGAATCTTTGTTGATGCCCAAACTTAAAATAATTTCGGGGTCAAAAATAAGCGACTCATATGAACTTGAAAAAACTGGAAGAGATGAATTTGAAATGATCGTAGATTTAATATTTTTCAATTTGGAATATGAATACACTAGCCTTGGTAAAACCTTTTTATTAATCCAATATTTTTTTGTAGATTTATTTTTAAAAATATATTCATATAATAGTTTAACTTTAGGAATTAAAGGATTATTTTGAAATTGTAAAGATTTAAAAAAGAACTTATCACATAAATACTGACGTCGTTTGTTTAAAGGAGGGTCAGCACATTCTATCTGTAATGCGTTTATTGGAGATGATTTCATCGCACCAATAATAATTCTTAACGCTTTGGATTGAACACTGTCAATTTTTTTAAGAACTGATTTATTACAAGGTTCCAAAATAAAAGTGGCATAATCCAAATGACTTCTAACAATCGCATTATATACAAGTCTTTGGGTAAATGGATGAGAACCCCACCATGTTCCTGATAATGCGCGCATTATATTTAAATTTTTCTCGCACTTAGAAACAACGTGATCCATATGCTTAATACCATTTAATTTTGAATCGAAAAAAACACCAAGAAACTTAACACACGGTTTTATCGGTATAGAAATATTATTAATTTTAATATCTATTAAAGGAACATTTCTCTTTCTACTAAAAATAACAACATTAGATTTGGATGGAGATAATTGAAGACCATGATTCTCTAACCAATAACTCAATATAGATAATGATTCATTTAATTTATTTTCACAGGATTCAAGAGATTTAGAATTACAGTATAAAATAACATCATCCGCATATTGTAGAGATCGGCATAAAGAATTTACTTGAGAATCCAGATCATAGGTATATAAATTAAAAAGTATAGGGCTCAAAACAGAACCTTGGGGTAAACCTTTCCAAATAGTCCTTGGTAAATCATTCTGCTGATTAAGCAAACGCAATTTCACTTGTCTTTGACAAAATAAGCAGCTGATAATATTTGCAAACTTCGATGATATACCAATATCCTTTAGTTTTTTATTCAAAATATTAATCAAAACATTATCATAAGCAGCCTCTATATCTAAAAAAACTGCACATATAAACTCATTCCTGGAAAATGCTAATCTTATATCGGTCGAAAAAATACTTAAATTATCTATAGTGCTTTTTGCTTTCCGAAAACCAAATTGAAAATTACTTAAAATTTGTTTATTTTCAATATGCCATTCCAGTCGATTTTTTATTAAATGCTCAAATAACTTGCAGAAAACCGATGATAAAGCTATGGGTCTATAAGAAGAGGATGCGGATGGATCCTTACCAGGTTTAAGTATCGGAATAATAAGTTGGGTTTTCCAATCCTGTGGTATTACACCAACATTAAAAATAAAGTTTATAATTTTCAAAAAATATTCTAAAGAAAATTCTTTGGCGTGCACTAAGAAAGAATACGGTATCCCATCAATTCCGGGAGCCGAATCTTTTACTGATGATAAAATAATTTTTAGTTCCTTTAATAAAAATGGAATATCTGAAGGTTGGGTAGAATTATACGAAAAATTATGACATGGAATACTTTCTTCAAAACTAGGAACATAATTTGGAGCAAGTTTATTAAAAAAAGGTTGTGTCCATGAAGAAAAAGCTGTTACATTACATGAATTACAATTTTGGGAAGACCTGAATCTTCTTATATTCTGCCAAACAAGAGAGGAAGGAGAATCAGGTGACAATGACTCACAAAACTTGCGCCAACTTTGAATTTTTTTCTTTTTCAAAAGTCGCCTACTCTTAGCCAATGTGTATTTATATTCAATAAAATTTTCAGTTGTCATATTTTCACTATATTTTTTTTCGGCAATTTTTCTTTGTTTTATAATTTGAGTACATTCGTCATCCCACCAAGGAGGAGAAAAATTATATCTTTGCGCGGACTTAACACAAAAACATTCATCTGCAGCAGATATTATACTAGAAACAAATTGATCATAACAAGAAATAAAATTACAACTTGTTACGTCGGGTAAAGATAAAATTTTATCATTTAATAAATTGGCATATTTGTCCCACCCTTCAATAGTGATACTTGAGATTTTGTATTTCATTAAAGGCGGTAAACAATTACTATAATTTGGAATGGGAGAATTAATCAAAATAGGAAAATGGTCGCTGCCATAGGAAATAGAATCAATATCCCATAATAGAGAGCTAGCTATATCATTCGAACAAACTGATATATCAACTGCACTATTATTTTGAAGGGGTGATGTTCGACGCGTTGGCCTTCCATCATTTAAAACACATAAATTAAAATCATCTAAAAAGTTAACTAATCTATTGCCATAACTATCGCAGAATGCCGATCCCCATAAAGTGTGGTGATAATTAAAATCTCCTAAAATAGCAAAAGGTGGTTTCAAAAATTCTAAAAGTCGTTTTAAAAATAATACAGAATGAGAGTCAGGAGATGATATATACAGTGAAACAATGCTGATATCATTAATAATACATCCAACAACATTAATATTTTCATTATGTTGAGGAAGAGATAGTAAAGAAAAAGAAAGAGAATTAGATATAAAAAGAGCTGAGCCCGCCCTACCATCTTGTCTGTCATCTCGGATACAGTTAAAGCCTTTTAAACCAAATGGAGAAAGAGGCTTTAACCATGTCTCTGAAACAGCCAAAATGGAAGGGCAATATTTTTTGATCAAATATAATAATTCAGTCTTCTTATTGCGAAGACTCTGGCAATTCCATTGTATAATTTTTGTTTGGGCTTGAGCCATGATTTAAAGAAGTACGTACAGTATTAATAAAGTATTCAACGTTGTCCGGTAAACTATTATTTTTTAATAATTCCACAAGTAAAAGTAAAAGTGATTTAACTGTCGTTTCCGAAGAAACATTTTCATTTTTATTTACCGACTTGTTAGGCAAAGCACATCCATTACTAGGACTTGGAATGGAAAAGTCTTTTAAATTTTTTTTATGAAAATCTAAATCGTATCCTTTGCTAAAATTTTGTTTGACAGGTTTGGGTTTTAAAAATACTGTTTTTTTATAAGATGTATTCCGAACAGTTTCGGCAAAAGATTTGTTAAAAACACGAGGTTCCAATTTGTCCGCCTCCATATATGATAAAGAATTTTGCGACATTCGAGATTTAATGTTTTGCTGTCTACTATATTCTGGGCACTTTCTATTGGTAGCAAAGTGGTTACCAGAACAAAGTAAACAACAAGACTCGGATTCGTCAAGTCCACATGAATCACCGTTGTGGTCTTGACCACACTTAAAGCAGCGTGGTTTTGACCTACAATTACTCTTTGTATGACCGAATTTACAACAAGAATAGCATTGTATCGTTGGATAACGGTATAATTGAACATTAATTTTATTAAAGTATAAATAAACAAAATCAGGTAAAACTTGACCTTCGAAAGTTATTACCACAGACTGCGATGGTTGCCATGAATGAGTATCATTAATAGTGACTTTGTAATTAAGCCTTCTAACTTTAATAATTTTAGTAGGGTTGTTAGGAATAACTGTGTCTGTCATGATATCACTATCACTAACTTCAGCAGGAACCCTGATAACCCCAATTTTTGTAACACAAAACGAAGGGATAAAGGCATTGTAACCATGTTCTACTATAATTGAATTATTTACAAAATTATTCGCATCTTTAAAACAGTTGAAAGAAATTTTTATCCTATTTCGGCCAATACGGACAATACTTCCAGGAGTAATGCCACGAAATGAATTTTTTTGAATAAATTTACCAAAAATTATTGGATTTATTGTAATATTGTTATTATCAATGAGATCTGTTTTTTTTTGGACATGAACAGTAAATGGACCTTTGTCATTGTCACTATATACATTTTTAATATTATTTGTGCTATTAATTAATGATGGTAATGGGATGGTCTGATGATTTGGAGTCAGAGAAGGAACAGAAATATTTTGAGAATCATTTGGAAGCTGACCCAAAGGAATTACAGCACCCAATGAATTATTATCATAATTTACACAATTAGCTTTATGTCTTTTAACAGCATGCTTTCTTTTATTCTTTTTAAGCTTTGATGAGCCATTTTTGGAAATATCAATTACGGAACTAGCGGAAGAATCAGATTCATTTACGGTAATATAAGCGGCAGGAGAACTGGGAGAATCTAGGAAAGATATGTCTGGAGGCTTAGGTGATGCAAATGAAATATCCATAATGAATGATAGGAAACTAAATAATTTAGTATAATATATATATTTTTTCTATGTACAATATGACGGAAAAACAAAATATTAATGAAAAAAAAATTACTAAATGAAAAGTAACAAAATACTTGGAAATCTAATGAAATTATAACATATAAATGAAAAGCATAAAAATTGGAACAATCTAACCAAATAATAATCCTTTTTTAAACACAAAACATAAAGAAATTATTATTTATATTATTAGAAAGAGCTTTCGTTTTGAACGTCAGTCAAAAAGTCCGAAGTAAGTATCATATATTATTATTATTAACTTAAATTAATGGCCTCTACGCGTGTGCGTAATTTTGCCAGTGTCGAGTGGGTAGATTTAAAAAAAACTTTTTAATTTTCAGTAAAAGAGGGATAATAGGATGGAAAGGAATTGGGAAAGGACTAGGGTGGAGAAAGGAATGGCGACATGACCGTATGCAAACATACGGTATAGTCCTGCCAATGTCGAGTGAAGAAGAAGGAAAAATCTACAGTAAAATGGGTACCGCCATTTTACTGAAGATTGTGGGATTATTTGAGATAACACATACACCGAGATCACTGCGTAAATGCTACACTTCTCACACTTAATATTACTATACGAATGCTTATTCTACAAAATTAGTACACTTTTGCACAATAATATTCAATAAAATTAAATTTGAAAAATATAATATAAACACGCGCTACAGTGTTCGGGCTACCCTCAAAGAATCATCATATTTTATATTCTTTTGTCAAAAGTCCATACAAAAAGTTGGCCTTATATAGAGGCCTACTACCCTATTATCACATACCGAAAAAAATTATACACCTAATGTTAAACTAAGTAGATACCGAGTTTGGAACCAATAATTTGGATATTAATCTCCAGAAACGTGAAGACCATAAGGCCTACTTCTATTTCAAGCAATTTACAGACAAATCTATAAAAGATTCTGCTTTTCTTGAAAACGCAAGGAATCCTAAAGGGTTGGCAAACCTCATTTTATGGTATTTGTTTTAATGAGATGGATAGTGGCATGCCACATACCAAGTTTTTTATTGAAGGTTTTCAAGGAAGTTGCTAAAATCACCGTAAAAATTAAGTTTTCAGTTAGAATTCAATTTTAAAATAGATAGGTAGTTAAAAAAATATCTTTTGTGTAAATGTGGTAATATTTTGTTTCATTAGTTCAAGAATCCCCAAATAGATACTGAAACACCACCCTTCTATACAATACATAGTTTAGTTTTGATTTAAGTATTGTGTATATCATTAGTATCATGACACGTATATCAACAGATAAAGTTTTTCGACAGTTAACTTGTATGAAAAACTATCAAATTTATTATTTCTCCATACAAGTTATCTATTGAAAAAAATTGTCTGACGATTGAAAAATCGGCCCTTATACATATAAATAAACTAGATAAAATGGTGTCCAGTTACTCCCTGATAATGTAGCTTCCTAGTAGTGAAATATTCTTAAAAATTGTTCCAGTAGTTTTTGAGTTTATTTATTACAAACAAAAATACAAATCTTAACTTTTTATAATATTAGTGAAGATAGTGAAATAGATAAGGAAAAAGTTTTCCTATTATTGGATGTAAACTATACTATGTTTGTATGGGAAGGTTTCTGTTGGTAAATCTTTTTTATAAAAGTAATTACTTCCCATTTTGTAAAATAAGCTGTAAATGAGACAAAATAAAAATGACACTGGCTTTAATGCTTGGCATCTAATACTTTATTATGCGAAGTCACAACAAGTCGGAGTGAAATGCCTCTGTAATTTTGCATTCCACCTCCAAACATCCCGGTTTCACTTATTGTTATTGTTTTACTTTGTTTCATGCTTTACTACCAATCTTTTCTCTTCCATGGCCACAGTCCAGACCATTGAGGTGGGTCAGTACAATTCAATGGCAATCTGAAAAAATATATAGTTACTAAGTTAGTAACAGCCTGCTTTTAATGTTAAACCACTTTCAGACCCCACAAATAAATTACTTAACACTATCTGAGGGATAAATAGTTAGTGCTGTATTTAACAATATATATAACCACAAGGTATTGGGATGTTACTACTCCACAAGGCCACATATAACCTAAACTTAGGTTACAAGTCCCAACCTAGAAAACCGTATTTATTTTATACAACGTGTTCCTATAGCGTCACATACTCTTTGGAAATTCTATAATATTCATTTTAAAGAGCACTATCATGGAGATGTGTTATTAATAATGAATTTATTAATAGAATACCATTCTAAAAGTTAATGTACTTTTTACTTGCATCGCCGCCGTCTTTGGCTTGATAAACCCAATTTACTTATTTACTTACTTTTTACGCAACAAACAGCTATATCACTATTTGTTAATGATTAATTAAAATTAAAATACAACTACTTTTTTGTTTACATATCTGAATCACACAGATTAATTAATAATCTGTGCAATCAAACGATTTGTGATGCGTTTCTATAGTGCAAAATATTTTTAATCAGGAACATTCTTTATGATAATATTAATGAAATTGGCAGTATGCTAAATGTTTATAATATTAAAATAACTAATTTACGACCTAATTATTAAAAAATAGAAGCGGTTTATTGTTTAAAATTATATTTTATTAGTGCTATTTGTTGCTATAAATTGGAAAATCCAAAACGCAGTTATTTTCGTTCTTTAGTTCACCATAAGCTCACCATCGATGATAATAATGATCCATAATACCGATTTTGATGGCGAAAAAAATTACAATCGTGAAGTTGACCATAGCAATTACTATCGTGAGGGCAGATCGCTAATTAGCCCCCTGTACCGTTGTAATCGATGAAAACGATCGACGAAGTCTTGTTTCAATCGATCTGTAGGATTGACCATTTTTTCTTATTTCATCTGCCCTGCGGGCCAACCACCGACGGCTTCGAGTTGACATCTCGTTCGAGCTACGATCGAAAATGACGTATTTGGTACCACGGAAAGCGAAGGAGCATAGTTCGAGTTGAGATCTGATGACTTCTGATGGGATTTTGTTCTTTCTACGAAGAACGTATATAGGTCCAAAGCCCTTATGGCGTTACCTTCCTCACGATCCGAATGGCGAGCGTGCTAATGTATCGGACCAGTGATTAAGCGCGCTCACAAGAACATCACTTGTATCTCCCTCTATCTCGCAACTAAAACATATGCTCCTCTCACTCTGTGTAAATGTCAAATAAAACGCAAAAAAAAATAATGAATTTTAATGTATTTTGTATATTTGTTTACATAAATACCAAAATAAATGAGAACACAACACTTTTAACTATCTACTTAATAATTATTTTAGAAATTTTAATACTTTCCTCAAATACATGTCTCTAGATAGATGTCATTTTGACAGCGCTCACAGCGATTTCACCCAGAAGCAAAATCACTGTAAGTCCAATATGGCGTCTGTAATGACGTCACTATTAATGTCAAATCATCTATCGTTAGCGCGCTTACGCTCAATCGGACCGGCGCTGACAGCGCTGACATCGATTTTGTCGCGAATCGGACCGCAAGGCTTGTTTAGTATAAATAATTTACTCTCAATGCGTAGTCTGTGTCACCTATAAAAAGTGTATTATATATGGTGGCCAGTCTGTACTTATTTGTTCATTGGTCTGTGCTGTGAAGTAAATAAAAAAAGGATGTTTTTTTTCATAGTTTACTACAGTTAACAGTGGTGTTGTTTTTGTGTTGATTTGATTATTATTCTCAAATGAATTACAAATAATTATTACATTCAGACCTGTGGAATTAATATATATAACTCAACAGTATTTTTTTTGTAACTCAAATAAATAGTAATGTGAATTTCTGTCTAAATATTTTAGAGAAGGTCACCCACACGTTACTATGAAATCCAGCAAAAGACGTCTTCAGGCCCTCACAGAAGGGTCTGATGGTTTACCAAATTATCTGAAGATAGACGAATCGGAGTCCTCTATTCCTCCAGTTTTTAGATCGCGCTTAAATGATTTATTCTCTCAAATTGAGAAAGAATTCGAACTACTTTACAACGAGAATCTTAATTGTATGTATTTTATTATACCAATAATATTTTTTTAACAAATAATAATATGGAGAATATTTTACACATTGCCAAGGGCACAATTCTATTAAGGGCCAATTTCACCGTTCTCTATATAAACTGAGTTTAGTTAAACTAAGTTCAGCTTAAACGAGTTCAAATTTTGAAATTGATCTCAGTTTACATCAATCCGATTTCACCAGCTAAATTTTGATCGAGTTTACGAAAACGGGTTTAGAATATTAAACGCACAGATTAAATTAAATAAACGGGATGCGTTTAGTATTTGCAACAGTTGAAAACGACAATACGGTTTTATAACATATACTTAACGAAATTACTAGAAACGGATTTAAAACTCAACTTTATGCAGTGGAAGTTGGTGCAAGAGGAATTCCAGCAAAGTCTTTGCACCGTCTATTGAAGGATCTTGGCCTTCCGAGAACAGCCGTCGGAACTTTTATGGAGCGTGTTTCCAGGATGGCGCTAACAGGATCATATAATATTTGGTTGAGTAGAGAGGGTAGTGAACACAGTGCAGGTGAGAGTTCAAAAGGCCTTTAAACCTACTTCGCGGTCTCAAGTCCGGGAACGCTGCAGTTCATTCTCCTGCCTTTCAACCACGCGATGGACCCGGCACCCGCACGGTGAATCCATGGTTTGCCAAGAACATTGTCTCAATAATATTATAAGTATATAATATAATACTATAAAATTTTCTTATATACTTAATAAATAATTAATAAATAAATAAATATATCAACATAATCTACTTATCTAATTTCGAAACAAAAGAAACGAAACGCATTGGTTTTGTTAAAAAAAACTATTCTGTTTGTTTTTTCGGTATATATTAATTATACTCTATGACTTGAACGCATTTAACCCAGCTAAACGACGAAAATGGGGCATTCAGGAAAGTAAACTGAGTTCAACTTGAACTTAGTTTAATTTGTATGGTGAAACGTAAACAAGAGCGCTAAACTTGGTTAGACACTTGAACTCGGTTTAGCTAGAACTGATCGCGTTCAGTGTAAATGGTGAAATTGGCCCTAAATTAACTTCATTTGAATCATACTCATATCATTATAGAATCATGCATGCTATTTTTTTGACAGTTGGCTAATATGATTTTAGAGGCTGTTCTAAAATTCCAGTATTATTACCTTCTTTTGATATCTCGGGCATCCTCGTTTGATATCTCGGGGAAAAGAAAGAAATATAATATCATGGACCGAAAAACCCATTCCACGGCTTAAGTCTTTAAACAGTGTACCTCTTACAATAAATTACCAAGTGAACTTGCTTACCAAATTCAGGTAACCCTTCTGAAAGGGAAACCCCTATGTTTAACAGGTTAGCCTGTAAGACTTACTCTTAAACGGTCAGCAAAACCGTTGTAATTCTTTTTGAACTTTGAAAGATAGAGGGAGAGAAAATATCAGTTGATGGTTATTGCAGTTGATTAACATTGAACATTTGGCTGAGAAAAAAAATTATTTAAGCTAAAATGACTCTTATTATATTATACAGTAATATCAAAATTGTTCAAAACCTTTAAAATATGAAGGTGTTTCCCCTTAATTGGGCTACACTTTCAAAGGCATTTCATTACAGCATTTGGTAAAGTTTAATAGGGGTAATTGCTTATTTTGATTTCAATATATATATTTTCTATTCTATTCCTTATTAAAAACCCATCCAAAAACCCCTGAAGGGAATATGGGTCCGGTCCCTGTATAAATATATACAAATTATATATCTCCGTCTCTTTATTTTTCCTGAGAGGTTGCACAGGTTTATTATTACCCCGTTTTGGAATGCAGCTATATTATGATGTGATTATGACATTGAACTAAAGTTTATTTAAGGAAATCAAGGCCCTGGTGTCTATCTAGTAGCTAGGATACACCTTCACTATATGTACCAGGAACAATGTTAATACATTAAATACCTATCTGGCCATCTACAATCTGCCAGGATTGATTATTGGTAATCTCCCAATAACAAGGTAGTATTAGGGCCCACTTTATAGCATTGATTTTATTGACCTGGAATGTTAATGTAGTAATACTAGTAATAGTAATAGTAATAGTTAATACCTACATAAAATGAAGTCTTTGTAAAATTTTGCATTGTATACCCCCATTACAGTAGGGCCTTACTAATCTGGACAGCCAAAAATTACATTTAGCGGATTATCAAGGTGTCTGGATTGTAGTCTGTAAAATTTAATTAAATAAAATTATGATTAATTTTAATTAAACATAAATAAAAAAAGATAAAGTATTTATATACATAGTTACTTTAATTAACAAAAGATACAGTAGTAAAAAACCAAGTACGAAGTCTAATCCTTTGACATGAGACATGGGAAAGTAGTAGTAAAAAAGTCTGTAATACTCTTCTGTTTAAGACTTTCATACTTCATTTCAAAAGCGCGGTCCCTCAGTCGATGAAGTAACTACTTTGTTGCAAACAAATAGCATAGAGCAAATTTGTTACAGTCAGCCCATATCCAACCCATATTTACAGCTCGCTATAGGAGCTGTAAATATGGGTTGACACTCAGAAGGTGTTACTTTTTAGAAGTAACTTTAACAATGTCGTCTTTATCTGCCTCACCATCTCACACATTGCTGCTTGCACAATCTCCTTGCCAGTTTAAACTTCATGCCTTTACAATTCCTTTTCGGCACTACCGGAAGCCCTCTCTTGAGCTTCTGACTTAGTTATTAGTGGTGTATTCCTGGATTTCAACAGCCTGGATTACTGCAATCATCAAAAGCGGGGGTCCATATTAGCGAGGCCCTACTGTATTTATTTATAATTATTTAAAAAAAAACAGGTATACATACATATTAGTAATGCCCAGACTTAGGCAAACTGTTCACTTTCGGTATGAATCAAACCCACAACAATTGCATCAACAACTAGAAATATAAACCCAAATGCAGCATTTTATTTTAGTGCTGGATTCTGTCCGTAAGTATTGATTAATATAATAATATATTATTTTCAGTGCAAGAGAAAATAGAAATATTAAGTGAAAAGCTTGAAAGAGAATCATATATTGGTGATAAGCCTAATACTGATTATATTGAAATAGAAAACACAGGAAAAAACTCTAAAGTTAAACGTAAGTTTGTTAAAGCAATATGCAGGTCCAAGGTCCATGAATACAAAGGTCCATGAATACAACCAGCATGTTGTTTTTATCCATAGCGCAGGTTTAAAGTTGCTAAAGAAAAGAGACAAAACCTTCTATAACTAAACTATTTGTGATAACTTATTGATGGTTTTTAGTTGTTAATTTTTTATAAATAATTGTTATAATTGTTAGCCGTAAATTGTCTCAACATTGCAAAATAAAATAAAGTGTTATTCAAAGCCTCAGTAAGTTTTTATGTATACCATAAGACTTATGAAACCTCTATAATATAAAAACCTAATTGAATATTCCAAATTTTCAGTGACTCAAAGTAACTCTCAGAAGGTCAAAGCCAGCCACAAGCTCCGAGTGCAGACCAGTAAGATAGTGTCCAGCTTCAAAGCACCGACTTACACTTGCCAGCTTGTAAAAGAATTCACTGGTCACAAGGATGGCATTTGGGATGTGTCCTGTGCCAGACCTGGACAATCTTTGTTTGGGACTGCTTCTGCGGGTAAATATTATTATTTATATACAACTTCTACTATTTCTTGCTTATATTAATATAATCACAGGTTAGTGTTTGGAAATACTCAGTGACCCATCTATAAACAGTTTCACAATATTAACTTATAGTGAAATATTAACTTATAATGGGTTTGACAGTTTAATTTACTTTCTTGACTCTGAGGCACTTTAGTGGTGTTATCAAACAATGTAAATATTTTTTTAAATAAAAATAATCATTGGTACACACTGAGGACCTAAAAACTGTTGGGCTTTTAAGGATGAAATTTAATAAATTTAACCTTCAATCAGTTTTTGCATTTATAAGTTTATTTTTGTAGTCTCTTCACAAACTAGAATTTAACCTATTATTATAAATTGGTTGGATGAATACGCTACTATAAGTATAGTGAATCCTGTCTGCCCTTCAAAGCAACAGGCACTTGCAATTTGATTCCTTGGATAGCAAATAATATTATTATTGTTATTACTATATAGAGCTTTTACTGGTGCATTTTAGATGCACCAGCAAATGTGTATTGTGAAATACTTCAAGCTATTAGTTGTATAGTTTGTGACCAGATATGTGTGAAATGTTCTATATATTATTGCAGATCATACAGCTGCAGTATGGAGTGTAGAATGGGGTAAATGTCTTCTGCAATACACTGGCCACTCTGGGTCTGTCAACTCCATCAAGTTTCACCCAAGTAGAGACATAGCCCTCACATCTAGTGGGGACACTACTGCCCATGTATGGCAAGCTGCTGTTAACTGGGATTTACCTGTAAGTCTTTTTTTATTGGTGCTGTATGGCGTATGATTTTGTATCTATCTGATGTTAAGCAGACCTACAAAGTCATGAATGAGGTCAATCAATACATTGTCCTTTAACAACATTGATTGCTCCCACTATGCTGGCTAAATGATAGATTACGAAATAGGTGGCAACAGTAACGAATTTTTATTACAACTGTATTTTAGTAATCATTATTCTTGCTGATTTATTGTCGCATTAATTGTTAACTGCCCGTTTTTGTACCAAGGAGATTACCACCTCAACAAGAATTTAATGCAGAAACCTCCCAAAAGATGTTAATTTAAAAATATTCTTTTAAAATCATAACAATAAAGAACACTGGCCAAATTATAGCTGATGTATTAATAGTGTCTTGAATGACACCTTACCAAACTGATTTGTTTAATATTCTAAAATTTTCACAAATTTAAGATTTTTACAATTTACAATATCTAAACACATATAACGCACATAAAAAATACATTTATTTGAAAATAATTGGAATATTTCCTGTTTTATAATATCGGAGTCTCATTGTCAATGTCAACCCGAAATAAGCGTTCCATTTATAGCAATGCTTTGCCCAAGAGTGGGACAGTGTAGGCTAATATATATTGACATAACAATCAGTTAGTGGTGACCATTATTCTTTATTACTTGAGGACAATAAGATCACACCCAGCATAGTATTTAAAAAAAAACTAAAATCATTAACAGTTATCTTGTTAGGACTACAAAGTTCATTACTTGTAAGATACTTTAAATTATACAAAACTATTTATGTATACTACTATATTATACATAAATAGTTTTGTATAATTTAAAGTAATCAATTTTTCTTAATATTTTATATTTTGTTTTATGTAAATTTCCTGAATTTCCTACTAAATATGTATATGTGTTATATAATGTAGTTTTATAGCTTAATGTAACCCTGTAGATATGCTTTAAATTATATCTATTTATTATATCAGTTTTGTATTATAATGTTTTTGTTACATGACTTTGCAGCAGTTTAATTGGAAAAACATTTTATATTGCATTAACTTTTTCTTATTGTGTATCTTTCAAACTTGTAATTGGCAAAACAAATGGCTTTTCCATTATAGCCATAGCTAGGGAAAAGTAAAAAAAAGTTCATTACTGGGGATTGCCATTCTTCAAGGGCTTTCATGATTCCTTGAGGGTAGCCCGAAGACGGCAGTTGTGTGTTTCTGATATATTTTTCATAGTTAAGTTTATAGGATCTTATGGTGCAAAATTGTACCAATTTTGTAGAATAAGCATGCTGTTGTGATCTTAAGTGTGAAAAGTGTAGCTTTTACGCGGTGTCTCAGTGTTTGTGTTATCTTAATGAATCCCTTAACTTTCGATAAAATGGCGGTACCCATTTTATTGTTGGTTTTCTTCCTCTTCTTCACTTGCAATTGGCAGGACTATACCGTATGTCTGCATACGGTCATGTCGCCCTTCCTTTTTCTACCCTAGTTCTTTCCCAATTCCTCTCTATCCTATTATTCCTCTTTTACAATACGATGAATTTAAAACTACCCACTAGACATTGGCAAAATTACGCGTAACGCGTAGACGCCATTAATCAAAATATAATAATAAAGGCCTCTCATTAATTATATTTAGCCTCTTAGATTACTATTAACCAGTTGCCAAACAGTCTGGTCATCCTTAGTCACGAACTTTGTAGGTCTCCTTACCACCAGGTTAACAGTCAACAAAATAATTGAGCTTTATGTTAACAGAGAGGACAATCATCAGAAGAAGAACTAGAAGGCGGTGGAGAAGAAAGCTTTGGAGAAGGTGGCGATCGTCCAGAAGTACTAAGGACCCCTCTGACAGAGCTCACTGGTCACACTGGGGTGGTGGTCGCTGCTGATTGGCTGACCGGGGGCGATCACGTGATCACCGCGTCTTGGGATAGGACGGCCAGCTTGTATGATGTTGAGACTGGAGATTGTTTGCAAGTACTTACTGGTAAGTCTATATATCATATGATAAGTCCGCTTTTGTCAAAATTTGTGCAATAAAGTTTTTAAAAAATCAACCGCTGGTGCACCTGTATGCATCTGCTGGTTGCTATCATTCCCGGACTTTGCATACTATTTAACATCGGGTAGATGCAAGGTCACATGTTGTGCTCTTATAAAAACTACATGTGAGGTTTCTTATCTACCTGATGGTCTCATCATAAAACTCACGTTATTAAAACACTTTTTAGATGAACTAGCCAATAGATGAAACATGACTTGGTCAGTTGACGGTTTTTGCATCTGTAACAAGTGAGGTCAAAAAAGAGAACAGGATTTACATTAATATTGTTTCAGGTCATGACCACGAGTTGACCCATGCCTCAGCCCATCACAGTCAACGGCTTGTGGTGACCGCATCTCGGGATACAACATTCAGGTTGTGGGACTTTAGGGAACCTATACACTCTGTGTCAGTCTTCCAGGGTCATACTGAGTAAGTTAAATTTTTATTATTATTACTGGAGCATGGCATGTAACTTTATATCTACCTGGTGGTAAATCTTTGAATGAGGTTGATCAATACATTGTTGTTTAGCGAATAATTGTTCCCACTATGCCGGCTTAATGATAAGACGAATTTGTATTACAAGTGTTCTTAAGTAGCTTCGCTGCTTTATCAAATTAACTGCCCATTTCATAACCGCACCCTAAAAGGAGACTACCTTGACAAGAAATCCTTGCAATAGTCTCCTGAAAACCGGTGAATCCTCAGACTAAAACCGATACATGATTATGTGATTTGACGGTTTTGGTCTGAGAATTCACCGGTTTTCAGGAGACTACTGCAAGGATTTCTTGTCAAGGTAGTCTTCTTTTAGGGTGCGGTTGTGAAATCTATTTGTTTATACACATTTTTTTTTATTACTTTAATATCCTAATAAGAAATGTCAATTTTGAAGTAAAAGTAAAAAAAACTGTTAGTACACAAAGAAATAGAATTTAAAAGACGTAGTTGTCCGTCCATTTTTAATTACATCGGAATTGCATATCGATTAAAGTTAAGCTTAGCGACGTGCGCGTAATCACCCGAATCAGGCCTTACTCCGCTAAATCAATGGCATTGTTAAAGTTAAAATGTGATATATTTCTCATACAAAATGTGTCAAATTAAAAAAAAAAAATTAAAAGCATTTAATATTTAATTGATTTAAAGAATAACGTCCCAGAGTAATGTGTATATAATATCCATTTTATGATATTGTAAAATCAGAACTAGTAATGTTTTTACTATTTCAGGAGCGTGACGTCAGCTGTATTTACTCGTGAAGACAAAGTCGTATCGGGCTCCGATGATCGTTCTGTAAAGGTTAGTTTTGTTATATACCAGTTTTATACTGTGTTTTACAGCGGCATTTTTTTTTGTCTTATATACTATAGAACCAATTTTTTAAATAAAAAAATTAGGTAATAAAAAAAAGTAGCCGAAAATTAAATTTACATATGAATGGACGCCTAATTTGTGCAAGCAATTCTAATTTGATTTCTACTTTACAAATGCTTAGGGCACTTTTATATTTTTTTATAATTCTATGGGGTGGACCTATGTATAGAAAAGAAAATGGTTTAATATCTATACTCATATTATAAATGCGAAAGTAACTCTGTTTGTCTGTAGCGCTTTCACGCCAAAACTACTGAACTGATTTAAAGAAATTTGGTACACAGATAGTCTAGCTAGACCCTGAGAAAGAACATAGGCTACTTTTTAATGCGAAAAAGTGGCTGTAAGGTGAGATGAAAAGTTGTATGGAAATTACTTTTTTAAATACATATAACAAATTTAGATTAAATTTGGTATAGAGATAGTTTGAGACCTTTTGAAGGACATAGTGTATATCATTTTTTGATATAGCTATGGGGGGTGCAGATATACACCCCCTACAGTGGCATAGTGGTCCACGGAGGTAGTATACCTTATTTAAAGATCTTTAAGTTTTTTTAATATTTTAATTATATTATTACAACTTTATAGGTATGGGATGTTCGTAACATGCGGTCTGCCTTGGCAACCATCCGTTCGGACTCATCCATTAACCGTCTGAGCGTCAGTAACGGCGGACTGATAGCGCTGCCCCACGACAATCGACAAGTCAGGCTGTTCGACTTGCACGGCCAGAGACTTGCCAGACTACCGCGCTCTAGTAGACAGGTCAGTGCCCCCTTAAGCTAACTTTAAACTAGGCTAGTAATTTTGTCAAATACTGAGTAATTTAGTTGAGTACCCAGTGATTTAGACTGGTAACGAGTAATATAGTTTATTACTTTTGTTTATTTATTTAGTCTAGTACAGAGTAATTTCGCGAGTACCAAGTAATTTAGACTGAGTTGTACCAACGTGTCTTTTAATGTAATATAACATTTAAAAAATCGTCAAATGTGCCAGCTGTCATTCGAACTGCGAATTAAAATTGGTACATTCGACGCCATTTTTAATTTTAATCGCAGACACTTTGGTACAACTCAGCTTTAGGACTGATTTTCAATCCTTAGATAAAGGAATTCTACAGTTAACTTGTATGACGAACTGTCAAATTTATTTATTCTCCATACAAATTCACCATATTCCGATTCTGCTAGGATGCTATATAACTTTGTAAATATATATGTAGAAAAAAGGTCAATAGGTTAAGCTATATATAAATTGTAAACCAATAGGGCTGACACGATCATATAAATGACAAAAGCCTTTTAAAAAAATATATATTTGAATACCGAGTAATTAATCGTGAACCAAGTTTCGTCAAGTATATAATGTAGATAGATAATGCCCAAGATATTAAGTTCGCCTTTGTACAAATATTTTAGGGAATTAAAGAGTTTAAATAGAGTAATTTAGTCGAGTACCGAGTAGTTTAGTTGAATACTGAGTAATTTAGTTGAGTATGTGTAATTTAGTTGAGTGTATGTGTATGTGTATCATCACGGGTGCCTTACGGCGCCCGAGACCGCCTAGACGGCCCCAGGGTACCCAGCGGTGGGGTTTTAATCCCACCTCGTCGTAGCCGATGGTATGAGTCTACACCGAACAAGTGGCTAGCTCGTTGCGATGTTTTGAATCCCATCTATAAACAGTTTCACAAGTTGGTATAGTGAAACCGGGACCGACGGCTTAACGTGCTCTCCGAGGCACTATAGTGGTGTTGTCAAACAAATGTACATAAAATTTTAAATTTAAAAACTCATTGGTACACACCGGGATTCGAACCAGGGACCTAAGTGTTTTTAAGTCCAAGTTCTAACCAACTAGGCCACCACGTATATTGTATTTTAGTTATAATTTAGTTGAGTATCTAGTAATTTAGTAAAGTAGTATATATAATAAATTACTAGCAAAGTTAGAACTAGGTGTTATAGATATACAGGGTGATGTTTTTACCCATGTCGATTTTTTATGGACATTACTTTCATTTTTTTAAAGTCAAAGTCAAAAATATTTATTTCATGTAAACCTTTACAGGTATGCATACAGTCATAGAGTTGCACTAAAATTAACTCTTTGTAATTGTGTTAAAGTTAAAAATGGCGTCAATAGTACCAACTGTCATTCGAACTGCAAAATAAAACAGGTAAATTCGACGCCATTTTGAATTTTAATTGTTACAATTAGTGAGTGTATTAGAGAGTTCATTTAGGTGCAATTTATGGATTATGAATTTTAACGAAAAATTATGATTGTCACAAACAGAAAGGTGCTATTTTTACCCCCATCGATATTTTTTTAATAACATCTTTTAAATTACTTTCAGGGTCACCGTCGCATGGTGACGTCAGTAGCCTGGGTGGACGATATGTCGTCCAATATCAACTTTTATAGCTGCGGCTTCGATCGCAGGATATTAGGCTGGTCCATACAACCTTCCAAAGAAAATTGAACGCTAAAACGTAGGTAAATAAAGGTTAGATTTAGATATTTTATTTTAATTAATAAATATCATTGTTATGGGATGTACAAGAATCTAATTTAAATTTCGCGCCTCTTAAACCTTGATTATTCGCACGAAGAAAATCACATAACTGCTCGTATGGGGTCTCAGATGGCGCCAAATTGAAGGATTTAAAAATATATATATACTAAATAACTATGTGCATAGTAAAAGTGTATATACGAAATTAATCAATTTATCACTATCATTGATCAGTATTAGCCACCTAGCTCTGGTTGCATCAAAGTGCCGGTTAAAGTAATTGTAACGATTCAAGTTAAAAATGCGTCGAATGTACCAGATTTATTTTGAAAGTCGAATAACAACTGGGACATTCGACGCCATTTTTAATTTTAATCGTAACAATTACATTAATGTACTCACCCGGCTCGGTACACCTAATAGTCACAATTACTAAAGGGGCGCGGAGTTTTGGATTAGATTATCTCTACCATACTGCAACAAAAGTCGTTATGCCGCACCTTAAATTATACCAATTTTAATAGCGTAAACTTTACGCGAAAATTATTTAATATAAATATTAAAGTTTCCCCAGTCGTGTTGACGCCCTTCTCAGATGTACTTCTAGTATTACAACTGGCTGTTAGTTATTGTTTTTATGTTGGTGATTGTACATAAAAATCTTTCAGTTGTGCCTACTACATACTTTGTATTATTGATAATATTAAAAGTTTTTTCTGATTTAAAAAAGTATCTATATCTTCAGCCGAAAGATTAATAAATACAATGGCCGACAAAAATATTATTTTACTTCGACAAATGGTAGTGCGACAACACTGAAAGTGATTTTTTTTTGTATGGGGTACGCAGACTTCGAGATCGCAACTGAAGTGTTCTTAAGTAACAGCTCTTGTTGAATTTTGATTAAAACCAATTTAAATCAAGAATTATTTTTTATTAACAATCCAAGGTATTGCTAATTTGTTGGATAAATTATTGGTAACTCACCTCACAAGCTTTCAATCTGTCGTACTAATTTGGTACGACAAAATTCCAAGTATTATTATTAGTGGGTTTTTACTATAGTTATTATTGTGATGGTACATTCTAATCATAGCTAAAACTAAATTTGTATATATTATTTAATACTAATTATATTTTCTGCACATTTGAAACAGCTTTTAAAAATCAAAACAAGGCACTGACCGCTGGGCGTTCTATGTTAAAACAAAATGGCGGCGGTTTAATTTTTGTGGAATATACGGTCAAGAACTTCTACGGGAAGTATTATTTTGATCATTTAGGGCAAGTAATTGAATCCTTCCTTAACTTAAAGATTCCTTAAATTTAACAAAAATTATATATTGATCGCTTAAAATAATGTTTACTATAATATATATATATTATAGTAAACATTATTTTAAGCGATCAATGATTTCTTTATTAATTTAAGGATATCTTATCCCGTATCTCATTCTTAACTTGATATTTATTGGAACAGACGTAGATACCTACGACTTTTTTACTCAATATACATTGAGTAAAAAAAAAAGTTAATTTGTTTTGGGGACATTTACTAGAAGTTTTTAAAAAAACTGAGTTTGCAGTCAATTTTGTCAATATTAAAATTACCTTTATAACTATTTCTATAAATATCTTCACGATTGTAATTTTGTTCCAGTAGGGATGGTAAACGATTATTATAGTTGGTTTTATTAAGGCTGAGTTGCACCAAATTGTCTGTTAAAGTAATTATAACGATTAAAGTTATCTCATTCACGAGATACGGATGGCTTCGAATGTACCAGCTGTCATTAGACTTTTAAAATAAAACTGGTACAGCCAACGCCATTTTTAACTTTAATCTTTACAATTACTTTAACGTACGCTTTGCTGTAACTGGAGCTAAATCATTTAGTAATTTTAATACAATTTTTATTTAAAAATATAAATTAAAATATGGTGGAGGATGCGTCATTAATTTAGAATTTTAGACGGGTTTTACAGATATTTTAAATAATAAAAGCGAATAAATGAAATATCTCGAATAACTATACCTAATATTGTATTATTATGTAAACTGCACATATAATATTATTAAGTTTATTTTTTCACAATTTGCGTCCAATTATTTATTAGTAGATTTTAGTTTTAGAATGTTACAGCTTGCCAATATTTAGGGCCAATGAAATGAATGTTTGTAGGTGAAATATTTAAATATATTTTTATTCGGGGTGAAAACATTGTGGTACAATAGTTTTTGTAATTTAAAATACTGAGTAAGCAAAATATTTTTCTCAATTACATTATCAATCTGGAAAGGTTCAATTAATTATTGCATTTTAATTTCAAGAAATTTATTTTAGATTTGAATAACAAAGAATATGTTCAACAATTACTTTCAATAAATACTCAACCACTGTTAATTATCTTTTTTTTTATTATAAGAAGTATTGCTTGTATACACTACATTTTTCACCCTGTATATATATATATATATTATTATTTAAAAAGATAATTTAAGTTAATAAGAATTGAAATCTTCAAGTTATTATTAGTGCACAAATTATGATAGAATTATAATTCAAATATTTAATATAATATACACATATTGCTCTGGTCACAAAATAAGCTCTAGGCTTGTACTTTGTCTACCAGAAACAAGATATTAATGCATATGAACAAACATATACTTAACATTTTATGTCATATCCTAATATATTATATTTTGCATAAAAATTATATTAAAAACTAAACTTAATAATAGGTCTAAGATTGGGATATGCCTTTACAAATATCTGTTGAAATAAAAAAGTCAACCTAAACATACATAAATAATGGGAAATGCGTAAAGAATGCTTTAATTAACTGCTTTCAAGTTTAAGATTGCTTCTAAAAATGTTTTAAAAAAAAGGAGAATTGGAAACAAATGCATGGAACCTGTCCCCACCAATCAATAGTAACACTCAGGCTGAGTTTCTCCAAGTGTCCGTTAAAGTAATTGTAACGAATAAAGTTAAAAATGGCGTCGAATTAACTGTCGACTTTCAAAATAAAACAAGTACACTCGCCGCCATTTTTAACTTCATCGTTACAATAACTTTAACAGACACTTTGATGCAACTGCCCTTTACTGTTTCTTTACAGTGGAAAGGATTTTGCAAGTAGAATATTAGTCACTATTACCACTGGTCAAATGTTAGTATTTTCAATTCATCTGTGTAGGCGCAAAAACCCCAATCGTACCCTACTGAAGTAAGTGGACTGTATAATTTTTATGTGTTGTAGGAATAATTAAATTATAACCTACTGTTATATAGACAGTTTAAGAGCAATCCCGGAACGTTAGGTAAACCTTAGGAACGAAGAAAAACAGGGGTGGTCACTTATAGGAAGTATCTCACGTACCTTGATTTCAGCTTCCACGTAGGAGTCCTGGCCAGGAGCTAACTAGTAAACACAAATATTAGTCTATATAAAAATCCTTCGAAAAATGCACTATTACACCGTTCACAAGAACACTTTATCGCATAACAGCACTAAAAATTCATCAAAGACGCGAGTAACTATATTCTCATTTTGTCCTTTTTGTGAGACGTATTATCACGTATATCACACAGCGATGACGGGAGATTTCAAAAACTTAGGCAAACACCATTTTAGAAAAGTCATTTTTGTAAGGTAGATAATAAAATTTATTATTTCTCAAAAACACCTCCGGTGCTGCCATCTAGTATGGAGTAGCCCAAATCCTTACTTAACGTAATTATATACCTGACATACATAAGGAAAGGAAATATGTGGGATTGCTCTTATTATAAAATATTTTATCCTAATTGGCGTGAACAATCTGTCTAAAAAGTTGAGAGAAGTTAAGGAGAAATGTCAAATGATGAAGAAGTTAGTTTTAGATAAAATGGTGTATTATTATTTTCACGTTTTATGTTTTTTTAAGTGATCTAAATAATACTTACACCCAATAAGATATTGGCCGCCTAATCGACCAAATACCTCTATGTGCGTCGCTCACTTCGTATTGTGTCATAAGGTTATTACAATTGTTGGTGTGATGTTCAAATTGCATCAGAGATGTATGTGAAATTACAGGTGGTGTATACTAAGGGTACTTTCTTCCAAGTTTAACCAACTTGGAACAATTTTATCTTCTTTCGGTTTGACTTTGTTGACCAATACAACGTTTGGATCTGGGTTTCCTGATTTTCTTACAGCATTTTTATGAATTGCCGTTTTGAAATATCGGTTAAGATGACCCGGGCTAGTGTACCATGTCTTAAAAATAGTACATTTGTAAGACTAAAACATTTTTGGGAAGTTTCCTCGTTTGAAAGTTTTTCGTTTTTAATATTATAATAATTTTCCTCAGTAAAACAAGAATTATTTACATTTACATTGTCATATTTAAATTGGTCTCTATACTGATGATCTAAATTTAAAAAAAATGGTGGGACAGGAATTTGTGGGCTATGTTTCATTGTGTATAAAACTATTTCATTATAGTTTTCAGGTGTTTGGTTTACCTGATTGTAAATACTATTATTACAAGCCCGTGCGATTGAATTTCCTTCCCAATATGAATTGTAATCAGCATTATAAAATGATCCACCTGTAAGGTGTCCCGGTGGACCATAGAAGTTATTTCCGTACTGTTAATGATTGGCATCGATCATATACATAGTGGAATCAGCCATAGCTAATACTGGAGATTCTTGAACCATCTTATTTACATTATCTCGGCCAAATTATGAGGTAGCCACCAGGCTTCCTGACCGCTAAATGGAGGATTTTGTGCACTTGACTCATACCAATGCCTATAGTCGTGAAAAGATAGCTTGATCTCTACGACTTATATCAAACTGACATTCCTAGGGTTGTCAGGATATTAAAAAATATCTATAGTAATTATCGACGTTTCATACTATTATCGATGCTAATGTAACATAGTTTCATTGGCCTCTATTCCATTTTCTTGGAATGATTTCTAATTTTCATGGAAATGCCATGGAATGATTTCCAATTTTCTGTTTGCCGAAGTTGGTGGTTTGTGCTTTTGGACCGAGTAATATGGGACGTTATTCATAAGAATGCAATATGGCCCTTTTAAATTATCTAATAATTTTAAAAACCACTCATTGAATTTTTGAAAATTCATTTACTCGTGGAATTCAGTGGTTGTAGTTGATTTGAATGCCAATAGGCAATTAGGCACAAAACCAGATGACGTCCCAGCATGAGTGATGATTAATCTTTGACCTTTGCCTTTGGGTACTTTGGTGGTTGATTGTACAGTATCATCAGTCCAAGCCTTGGATACGGTATGATTGGCGTTTACCCATGGCTGGTCTAGAAACACTACTTTGTCCCAATTTGTGTTTTTTTTTGACTTTTCGGAGAAAATTCACTCGAGCAAGAGCAATGTCGGTTCTTTCTATTATTATTTTTCGTGTCACTTTTTTTATAGGAAATACCAATATTTTTTGCAATATCTTCGATAAAGATGGCAAGCTTCCTTTGAACAAGTCTTTGAGGGAAGCGGCAATTCGCCCCGTGTATAGTAACCATATACATGGTTGCGAATCGCAGCGGCGTCAAAGTCGTCAATGTTTGTGACAGGAGCAGCCTTTTTCCTTTAGCAGAGATCAATCTATCTTTTATAACCTATAAGCTTGTCCACATCTGCTGATAGGTCACTCTTTTGAAAGTCTCCATCATGCGCCGCACAACACTGATGTTATCTTCAGTCGTCGCTGTAGAAGGGCGTCCCTCACGCAGATTATCGGTGAGATTAGTGTAACCATGTTTAAACTCATTAAACCAGTTGTTTACAGTGGCACAAGATGGGGCTCCACCGTGAAAGGCCAATCCAAAGTCTTTTATAACTTTACGTTGACTTAAAAAATCATTGCACAAAAATTTCCCCACGTTAAGCTGACGTGACAGATAATTTTCAATTTGCCGCCAAATCATCAAAACAAATGACAAATGAATGAAATACATACTTAATAATATTGGCAATGAGTTCCATTGTGTATTAATTAAGTAATTATAAACATTCGTGTAAATAAAATCATTGAGAAGTGGGCCAGAGTGGGCTCAAAGTTTTCCATTCTCCTTTACAATCACTTAAAAATAAATAATATATTATTAATTTTTACTGTAAATACTCTATTGTAAATAAAATACGTACTATGTTATTGGAAATATATCGACATATCTTATCACATCACTATTTGTAAGTACTTAATATAGATTTATAGTAATATGTGAAAATATTTTTTTACTACAATTTTTGTTAAAATACATATATAATTATAATAATATAAATAGTAAATATCATTGTAGCAATGTTATCAAGCAAATATTTTAGCACAAAACAAATTCATGCTTATAGCTATAGGAAGAAATTGCACTTTGTGATGGTATCTGAAATACAGTACTCTTTACTAGTTCAGACACCAGCGATCCTAAATATGTTATTTTTTGAAAAACTTTTAGTAATTGCACTTTTAACTTAAATTGTAGTTTATTTTAAGGTGAATAGGTATACCATTTTTAGCTGAGCTGCACCAAAGTGTCGCTTAAAGTAATTGTAACGATTGAAGTAAAAAATGAACTGAATCGAATGTACCAGCTGTCATTCGACTTTCAAAATAATACATTCGACGCCATTTTTAACTTTAATCGTTACTATTACTTTAACTGACACTTTGGTGCAACTAGAGCTTAGCAAAAAACAATTAAGTCCACATCATTCGTATTAAAATTAACACAGATTATGTATATTTGAGAGTAACGCGCTTCTGAAGTTCGACTTTTAATTCTATGCACTAAAATGATAGTTAAGTGATTAAGCAAAAAGCTATTATAAAGATCCGGAGGAAGTGGTTTCGATTCCCACTCTTTGCTAAACAATATTATTGCAGTTAGCTATGGATGATTACAAAATATAATATACTGGGTGTTTTTTTTACAATGGCAATTTTTTTATGTCTTAAATTACTTTTTATTTTTTCCAAAAAAAAAGTGCCCGAAAATAAATTATCATATGAACGCCTTTATGCATAAAATAACACCAACAGATATATTTGTCTTCGTATCAAGCAAATAAAATACCTTTAGACAAATGGCGGGGTCTCAATCGTTGGTTTAGTATAAAAGTTGAAGTAATTTGTGTATCTTTTTTGTAATGTCATTTTATCTTAATGTATGGGCGACACGAAAAGGAAACAATACTTGGTTCATTAACTTCCTTTAATAAAATACGAGGTTATGAGTTTCACCTAAAAAATATCTGTAAATGTAACGATTAAAGTTAAAAATGGCGTCGAATGTACCAGTTTTATTTTGACAGTCGAATGACAGCTGTTACATTCGACGCCATTTTGAACTTAAACCGTTACAACCAGTTTCCGATATTTTTGTGCAACTCAGGCTTAGTCGTTGAAGGTTACTGACTTACTAAAATTATGGCGGGTTCCTATTATCAACGGTAACTGTTCGTTATTCCTTGTCATTTTAGTGCATAGTATTAAAAACTGAAGAACAACATTAATATGTTTTGTGTGGTGTAATAATAATCAAATCTTTCCGCCTTTGGTTTCTTGTTAAGGTTTATGTAATTATATTTTATTATTAATGTGAGTAGTTATAAAAACTTTATTATTGTTTGTAATCGATAACTTGGTAAGGGCTAGCGGCCGCGTTCTGTTTTTTATAACGTGATCGTTAGATTGTCAAAATAACGAATTCCGTTATTAGCGCTCTCTCCTCCAATCAGCGAAGGTTAAAAAACTACTCTGATTTGAGGAAAGCGTTAATAGCGGAAATCGCTATTTTGACAATCTAACAATCACGTTTAAGATAAAGAATGTGGCCGCTGGTCTGGTTGCTGAACGTAAAATCAACATCAATTTATGGATGACGGTTACAAGTTTTTTATAAAACAAGTTTTGTGAAAATTGGTTGGAACATTTTAGCCACTCATTTCTTAAAAACTTCGCTGTTGACACGAGCAATTAAAAAATCTTTAGTTGTAAAAAGAGCTTACAAATAGATACAAATGACACGGTTCCAAAAATAACTGCTAAAACTGATAATAATTTGTGGCTCTATACTTACCTTTCAAGGTCTACTGACAAAGACAATAGTGGCTTTACTATAAGTGTTTGCTATCGTATTAACGTAGCGTTAATACGTTAGGTTCTATATCAATACGAAAGTTTTAGTATCCAGGTTTTAATACTAAAGCAATTTCATTAGTGTTAATTCACGTATTAACGTTACGTTAATACGAAGCGAAAATAAAAAAACTTATTGTAAAGCCTCTGGTACCAAGTACTTATAGAAAATTCATAACTAGTCAACTGTATATGTTTGTGTTAGGACCAAAGATTTTTTTGACAATAAACTTTGAATTCAGGAATTCAGATTATTATAAATAAGTTTGATATTCAAAACAAAAAATATAGTAATTTGGTTACTGTAAGTATAATATACAGGGTGAAAATAATACAGTTAAATACAATTTTTTACTTTACGTTTTAAGGTGAATAGGACCTTAGAAAAATGCGATAGGAGAGTTTGGACGTTGCTGTTCGCTTGTACTGTAGGGGAGAGTGTGTATGAAAGAGCCAGTTTTAAGATCTATGAATAAAACGCACTTTAAACATATTGTTTTTAAATCAAACTACTTTTTTATAATAATTACTTTAATTGTTAATGTTATGAAATTAAAATAAAATAGATAACTACGCTAATATACGGTTAAACAACTACTGAAAAAAAAAGGGAAATCAGCTCTTTCATGACAACATGTCAATGAAAGAGCCACCGCGTGTTATGAAAGAGCCGATACATACTTTTTAGGAACAAAACGGTTTTTCAACAATTGAACCCTGTTATTTAGTCTTTGAAAAATCAGACTCATATTAAACTTACATAATTCTTTGAAAATCACTTAAAATCAATTAATCAGACTCGATACCTAATTATCAAATATTTCCTAATCAACATTAACATCCACATAAAATCTGTCTGAAAACATAATCAAATTTTCATAAACTGATATAACATACAAAACAAATAAGACTAAAAACATTTTTGACAAAAGAAATTAATCACTCCTTTGTGGCCACAAGATTCATGCGCCCACCCTCCACATATCTTGCACTGGTACCATTCTTCTTTGCTATTAGCATAGTGTTTCTTACACACAATACAATAATTTTCGTTTTTCTCTGCACTAATATTCTTTTTTTTTAATTCTGATAAATTAATATCATCGTCTGAGCTTGTTACTGAAGTATCATCATGCACTGGCATGTTGTCACTAGATTCACTGGAGTCATACTGTTTTTTTGTATTTAACTGTCTAATATTTTCTTTTGTTTTCATTTTCTTAATTACATTTTTTTTCGTTTTGCTTTTAGTTTCTTTTTCTTCTATTTTGTTTTTTTCCGGAGTATCCGTGATTATAGCTGAAGTCAATTTACGAGTGTTGGATTTTAAATTCTTTCTGGGTTCTGATTTTAGAAATGGTCTTACAATTTGAGGGCTAACAATTATTTGTTGTGATGTTGATGGCTGTATTAAATGTTCTGACGACGTGATATCTTTGATTAAACTATCTGTTGGTATGGGTTGAATATCTGGACTTCTAGGAGCATCAATACGGGAAATACTGAGTTCTAGTGTTTTGGGTCTCAAGTTTTCTGGCGTTGTATCTTCTGAAGGTGTTGGATCAGGTCTATCTGTTACGTACGACGTCAAAAAATCATCATCGGTAAATATTTTTGAATTTAAGGGATAAATGCCAGTTTTTATGAATCCCTGCGTAACATTTGACATGCTAAAAGCTGCTAAATAAGCATCTCTAACAAACTGCGCTACTTGATAGATGGTGACAGTTTTGCCAGGATTCGAGAGCATCCACTCGTTCATAGCTATTCGGTATCTTGTTTTAAATGGCCCATAAACCGTAACGTCCAGAGGCTGTAGCCTGTGGCTACAGTGCGGTGGAAAAGTCAGCATTTTTATAAAATTTTGTCGGGCAAATTCTATTACACGAAGATTAACATGGGAGGCATGGTTATCTAATATAAGTAGGGCTGGGTTTTCCGCAGTTGGTTTGACATGGCTTGCGAAATGTTCCATTGCCTTCATGAAATTATTTTCTGTCATCCAACCTGAAACATGGGCTAAACCCAATGCTCCAGTAGGCCCATTATTTAACATATGGTCCTTGTAATTTACTCGTGGGAAAATAAAAACAGGGGGTATAGAACCGCCTGCAGCATTAATATAAAAAAGTGTAGTCACGAGCGTACCACGTTCTGCTGAAGTTACCTGTCCAATTTGTTTTGAACCCTTCTCAGCAATGATTTTAGGAGGAGCTGAAACGGTACTGCATCCTGTTTCGTCTGTATTGTAAATCATGTGTGGTGGAAAGTTAAATTTTTCTTAAAGGCTGGTCAGTTTTTCGAAGAATGCGCCAACATTCGTTTTGTTGAAACTTGTCGCTCTGGATAGCGAAGTGTTCTCAGGTTTCCGAACTGATAAATCTTTATGTCTCGTCATGAAGCCACGAAGCCATTCCACCGACGCAATTTTATCAACCTTCCATTTTTCCGGACAGATATTATTGGCCTCTGCATACTGAAAAGCTAGTTGTCTTGTTTGTTTTTTCGTCAAACCGTGGCACATTTTAGACGCAGTTTTTAGATATGAAACCAGTAAATCTTCTTGATCTTTAGAGAAAATGCGTTTGTTACCAATATTTGGGCGATGCACAAACTCTTCCTCAGTATTCTTAGCCTTCTTAACAATTTTCGCCAAATAGGCTCTCGATATTCCAAACGCTAATGCAGTTTTATTTATGGACTGATTGCCAGCAAGCACTTCTTTTACAGCTTCTTCTATTGTAGCAGTGCTGGGCCTTAGCCGTTTTTTAGATGTTGCTGCTTGAGAAGACATGTTTATCTAACCTGAAAGATAGAAAACATATTATATAAAGGCATAATAAACTAAAACTAAGTGATGTATTGAAAGAGCCGGCTCTTTCAAAGCACAGACAACTGGCTCTTTCAAAACACTACGCATTTAAAAATATAACCTTAAATTAACGTTATTATATTAGAATAACAATTTAATATTATTTGAGCAAAAGAAAGGTACTTATAAGTCTAACAATACGGCATATCATTTTTATTAACTTGTGCAATACTTATCTTTAAATAAAATATTATATGAACGCAAAAAAACTTACTTTTTGACTCCTTAATTTTTGTAACAGTGCTGCGACGCCATTTGTTTTCGAAGCGCTGTCAATTCTTTGTGGGTGACAGTTATACAGTGTTGCCATATAAAGAGTAAAATTGAACTTGGCTAAAATATCGTTTAGTTATAAAAAATCGAATCGGCTCTTTCAAAGCCTGGCTCTTTCATACACACTCTCCCCTACCTATACGCTGCCTTTAGTGAGAAAAACACAGTTTTTTTTACCACTGCATCAAACTGAAGAGTATATCTCATTGGCTTACACACAAACTGTTCGAAGATAAGCCAATAAGCTATTTTACATACATTTCTTAAATTATTATAACCAATGAAATCTATAATAAACCACTATTGGTTTAACTAAAAGCATAATTTTCACCATCATTACTTAGTTTTGACATTAATCATGTTAAAAAATTCTAGTTTCCCTTCATAGTTTAAGAAATAGTTATCCATGTTAACATATATGTTTTCACCCTGTATATTAAATAGTTTCTTGTATACACAAACACATAGGTAGTGAATATCTTTTGATGATTATCATATGTATTGTAATTTCATTATGTAAGTGAAATTATTAAAAATATTATGTAGTTACTAATTGTTGAGGATTATTCATATTATTGTGATCTGATTATTTTTGTTATGCCGCATGAGGTATGTTATAAATGATTAATAACTAATAAATATTATGGAATATAACACCTACTTAGTTTTTATTCTTTTTATATATCTTGCTCCACACATCCCTGTCGCCTGCGCACAAATTCTCTCATTTTACAAGCGAGCGGGCCGACATCATTTTTGATCTTACTGCTCTGCGACAGTTCTTTACTAAAATCTATTATATAGAAGACGTTTGTGCCGGCTAATATAAAATCAGCCTTTGCCTCATGCAAAGTGGCCAATAAATCATTTACTCTTTTATAACAATTTTTCATACCATTTTCAAATCAATTTAATTGTCATCTGTTCATGTCACATTTTTATAATTATATTCTAAGATCTTTGCCTTCCACACTGTGGAAAAAAAAAATCTTTATTTAAAATCAAATTTACTATACAGGGTGAATTTAAATGGGTGTACTTTGGGCTAATATGATTTTCTACTGGTCAATACGAACAACTTTTCCCATGGAACCATGTGTCGCAAATGAAAAAAAAATATGGCTTCCCCATACAAATTGGTCATTTTAACTTTACTAGTTTGTATGGAGAAGGCAATTTTTTTTTTCATTTGCGACACTTGGTTCCATGGGAAAAGTTGTTCCTATTGATCAGTAGAACATCATATTAGCCCAAAGTACACCCATTCAAATTCACCATGTATAAGCTCCTATTATGTTCCAAATAAATCAGTCTTGCTTTACTATCCAAAGAGGTTTCATTTAGTACCCAGTGCGTACCCACAACAACAGGTCCGGTCCCAATACGGACAGTTTCCAACCCGACCGGACCGAATTTACTGATGACCAGGGGCCTATTTCATAAACGTGACAATTGTAATTTACCATGACAATTCATAATACATTGCTCAGTTTAGTTGGAATTATTTACTTAGAACTAACTCAACCAAAAGTTTATGAAATAGGCCCCTGGAGGTTGTCCAACGTTTAATAGTAGATTTTAGTGAGCGGCCCTAAGGACTAAAATCGCCTTTCCAGTCATGAGAACAGACATGGCCGCCCGCCATATAAATGAAAAAAAAAGTGAGTACAATAGTAGATATTACAACAAGTGCACAAAACGAACGATTTTTATCCGAGACTTTTAACAGCCCGAGCCGAAGAGGGCTGATAGTAATGTCGGGGATAAAATGGTTTTGTGGACGAGATATAAACTCTGCTTTTCACTTGGATTGCGAGGAAATAAAACAGTAGTATAACATAACATTTCTTTAATTAAAATTCAAAGTAAAATTAGTAGTTTTGAATACTGAAGGAAATTGTGTTTATGTCTTAAAAAACACATAAGGCAAATAAATTTAAGTACATATTATAAAATAACAAATTCTATCTATGAACTTGTTATTGTGTTTGGCTGTATGGCTTATTTTCTTTGCCTTAATATAGATACATTTATGAGTAGATACTTTAATGCACTTGTGCACAAAATTCGATTTTGTGCAGCCTTTATCCTGCACAAATAAGCTCTTTCAGAGCATGAGAAGTGAAAAAAATATTTATAACCAATTGAGCGTTGATTGGTTGAAGTGAAAACACAATATTGGGGTATCGAACATGTTTGACATTTCGTTTTTTAGGGCCATATACTATTCTTAGTTTTAGTCCTAACACCGATTCTAATTTAAGGCCTTACCCGACGTTATATGTAGGTAAGTATTGGGTTTGCGTGTCGACACTTAAACCGTTTGAGTGTCGTCCAGCTTTATTATATTAGAAGATATAGATTATAGATATACGTGGTGGCCGAGTTGGTTAGATCTTGGACTTAAAAACACTTAGGTCCCTGGTTCGAATCCCGGTGTGTACCAATGAGTTTTTAATTAAAAAAATATGTACATTTGTTTGACAACAGCACTATAGTGCCTCGGAGAGCATAAGCTGTCGGTCCCGGTTTCGCTATTCCAACTTGTAAAACTTTTTATAGATGGGCTATAGTCTATTCAAAATATAGCGACGAGCTAGCCACTTGTTCGGTGTAGACTCATACCATCGGCTACGACGAGGTGGGATTAAAAACCCCTCCGCTGGGTATCCTGGGGCCGTTTGGGCGGTCTCGGGCGCCGTAAGGCACCAGTGATGATATATGTATATAGATTACATAAATCAAATAACGTACTTATTACGTAAATTTTATTAACTATTAAAATCCACCCATAACTTTTCAACAATTTTTTCTTGTATTATTTTTCCTGCTTCAATATTGTAATTTGAAGATGGATTCCATGTAGGTGTGACCTCGCGTTCTCTCTCTATATCCCGTTCTTCTGGAGTCAGCCTCGGTGTTGGCAAACCGGCCTTATTAGCTATGTTATGTAGAACACAACAAGCGTTTACTATGTGCCCTGCTATTACAGGATTGTAATAGAGGGTTTTTTGTAGAAGCAAACATCTGAAAATTTTGTAATTATTATTACATAAAGTAATAATTTATATATACAATACAAATACAAAAATATTTATTATCTTTAATTGAAAAAAGTTGCAAGGGGACATTTCATTTATAGTCCCAGAGCTGGCGGCAAAAATCGACAAGAGGTTTGTCATGGGATCAGTAGCCCTAGTGTGTTTTTTTTTTCGTTTACTTTCGCGTTAACATTTTGACCAATCACACGACCGCATTTCTAGTTCTCAAACTTTCCGCTTGGAGCGCTGAACCATTTCCCATACAAATTTTAGTTAACTCAAACGCAGAGTAATAGTTAGAAAACTCACACTAGGGGTACAGAATTCGATATGATTTAGTAGTAGGGGTGTACAATAGTGTAGTTGACCCATCAGCAAGGTCAGGTGTTGCTCTATAAGTGTTTAGTTATAATAGGCTATTTGACTACATTAAAAATATACTATAAGTAAATTGTGGTCATCCTATCAGACATTGGCGTAAAAAAAACATATTTCACTTTATTTTAAACTAAATTATGTTTATCTCTTGTAGATTACACGAAATAAAATTGAATATTTTTTACAATTTTATTTATAACAAAAACATCTTTGATTGGTTGATGACTGGTGACGTCACACGCAAGTAAACAAAACAATACACAGATTGTAAATCATGTGGATGAAATAGAATAGAGTATAGTATATAGGAGATTATTTAATCTGTGCTTGTTTGTTTACTTGCGTGTGGCGTCACACTTGACATAGACTGCAAAATAGCGTTTTTAGCGCCATTGCGGAAATTCAAACTTTAACATTGATTTTTATTAATAATAGAGTAGACATCCCGTAAATATAAATGTAGTGTGCTTATTATGTAATGAAGAATCATATAAAACGGGATTCAAAAAGGAGTCAAATACCCTATTGAAAATTGGCAGCTTATAGTACCAAAAAACGTAGGAAAACGTCAGACATGCAGTCTATGCTGTAGAACGCGACGAGTCAGCACGCTACATAAGTTGTCGCCGTGACGATGGCGGTGCAAGAGGGTCATGGCTAAAAATTATTTTACTGCTTTATATCATTTAAGGAAAAGAGCCAGACCGCAAATTAATGGAACGGGGGAAGTCAGCAGTCGCTCAAAGTGCGGATATCGAACGCGCATTACGAAATGTAGTGGTAGTCTTCTTTCAGGGTGCGGTTACGATACGGGCAGTTGATTTCACGATAAAGCAGCGATGATATTAATGAAAATTCGTCTTTGTCGCCAACCATTTCGTCTCATTTATCAACGCTGTAAAACAACAATGCATTGGTCGACCCTATTCACGGATTTTGTAAGCCTGCTTACCATAGGGTAAATAATAGGCCATGCTCCTAAAAAAAACAATCTACTGGGTATAGTGATCGGGAAGCCGATGGCTACAGGCGGCGCAGAACCGGTCGTTGTGGCGATCCTTGGGGGAGGCCTATGTCCAGCAGTGGACGCGTGAAAGGCTGGTATGATGATGACTGGGTATAGTCGGCCAAAAATATGGTCTACCACTCTACGGGTGAAGTTAATTTGCATGCCTTAAAAAAATTAGGTTAATTTACTCTTGCAGAATATTGTAACAGGTGTAGTTAGGGGCTCAGTAGTCGACTTGACGTCCATACAAAGATACTTCCAAGAGGGGTCCGAGGGGAGAACGAAGCGGACCGGTCCGAAACACGAGCCTCTGTATTGCGTCGCTCTCTATGCGCTATTCTCGTTTTTAGAAGACCCATTGTATTTTGTGCAAAAACAAAACGTGCTAAAAATAAGTACCTACTTACAATTTCAAACTAATTTTCTTAGTTTTATCTATTTAATTGACCAATATAAATCGAATTCATCGTAAAATAATCTTTGGGGCGTCTTAAAACAGACGTTCCACATTCTGCCGCTCGACTGCAGCGCCCCGTCTAAAGGAACTTTCTTGAAACGAACTTTACCTACCCAAGGGCTTCACCATGAGGTATAGATGGCAAAATATATAGCGGTTTTATTTTGCTATGCCGTTGGTTATTAAAAAAGAAATCCTAAACAACTATATATTGCGTTATGTTTTTTAAGTACCTAATTATTGACACCCTAAGAGCTATCAGACACAATTGGTACAAACAATCCATTTTGCAGAACAATATAAAATATGCTTTAGAAGGATATATCAACAATAGGTAATCCTAGTCATAGGTACGGTACTTAGAAAATAAACTCCCTCTAAAGGATTTCTAAGCATTCATTTATATGATAAAGTTAGACACTGCCTTTGTCCTGAGCCCCGTGTCTTTAGCATCAATATTTGTGTATTTTTTCCAATATCTATATTATAACTGATTGAAACAGGCGTTATTTTGCGGAATTCCATTACTTAAGACCCTGCGCTCAAAATATTTTTTTGTTATCGCCCCGCCCTATAGGCGGAGCTTCCCCGCAGGCATCACTGTTTTGCCGCTGTCGCAGGCAAGAATTTTCTATTTGGCGCGCTTTTACGAACAAAAAATGAATGTGAGTCGTATTTAATATTTTTATTTTATTTATCATAATTAATATTTTTAAGTTTAATTACATAAATATTAAATTTGATAGATAAAATAGTTTAAAAATAATCTATTAACTAAAACTGATATAATGTGAAGCATCAACCAGTGGCTAAAACATCGAACGCGTTAGCGATCTTGCGTTGGTAATTTGAATTGTGGCAATTACAATTACCAACGTCATGACAGATCGCTATCGCGATAAATAGCAATGGCAGATTTGACTTTATTAAAAAAAAAAGATATATATGGGTTTAGATTGTGTAATTCAAGATGGCGGCCTCAACTTTATTTTTAAAAATCGACATGGAACTCGTTATATAGGTTTTTGGGTGTGCCGAGCACGAATTTGAGGTCAATTTTCATATCCAAGATGGCGGCCTCAACTTTATTTTTAAAAATCGACGATATATAACGAGTCCCATCGTTATATATATTTTTGGGTGTGCCGAGCACAAATTTGAGGTCCATTTTAAAATCCAAGATGGAGATATCAAGTTAATTACTAAAATTCGACATGTGACTCGTTATATAGGTTTTTGGGTGTGCCGAGCACGAATTTGAGGTCCATTTTAAAATCCAAGATAGCGGCCTTTACTTTATTTTTTAAATCGACATGAGATAGATAAAATAGTTTTAAAATAATCTAAAACTGATATAATGTGAAGCATCAACCAGTGGCTAAAACATCGAACGCGATAGCGATCTTGCCACAATTCAAATTACCAACGTCATGACAGATCGCTATCTCGATAAATAGCAATGGCAGATTTGACTTTATTAAAAAAAAAAAGATATATATGGGTTTAGATTGTGTAAACCAAGATGTCGGCCTCTACTTTATTTTTAAAAATCGACATGGGGCTCATTATATAGGTTTTTGGGTGTGCCGAGCACGAATTTGAGGTCCATTTTCAAATCCAAGATGGCGGCCTCAACTTTATTTTTAAAAATCGACATGGGGCTCATTATATAGGTTTTTGGGTGTGCCGAGCACGAATTTGAGGTCCATTTTCAAATCCAAGATGGAGATATCAAGTTTATTTTTAAAATTCGACATGGGACTCGTTATATATCGTTAATAATGACACTCTGTAGTAACTACGTACTGCTTTGTTTATTATATATTAAAGAAAATATACAGTATTACCCGGTAAGGCCAGAAAGACATAATTCCCAACGAAAGCCATGTATTCCAATACCCAAGCACAGACTTAACAAATTCTCCAAAAGCTTTTTATGTAACTGTATAAAACTTTATAATAAATTGCCCGAAGAGTTGCAAAACCTTGAATACATGGAGTTCAAAGGTAAAATAAAAAACCTTTTGGTAGAAAAATGTTACTATTCTATGGAAGAAATTTTAAAGTATGATGATTTATGTATGTTTGTTGTTTAAATGTGTATTGTTAAAATTCACTATGTATGTCTATTATAATATAACATTATATTATTTAGTGTAATAAGTGACAAAGCCCTCTTACAGCTGATAAATAAAATAATTATTATTCTTAATTATTAATAAAATTATTAATATTATTCAATTATATATTTTATTTTATAGTATTTTTAGTAATCAAATGACTTGGCCCTTTTACAGCTATTTATTTATTTATTTCTTACTGACATTATTTATTGCTATTATTTTAATATTAAATCTGTTCAACAACTGTATTAATTATAATTAATTGCATGACATACAGTACTTTATTTTATTAATTTTGACATTGTATTATTTATACTTACTTGACATTGTTTATTTGTTCTATTAATAATATATTGTGTTTATTGTGTAATTTATTACCTACAGTGACAAGTGTCATACCTTTAACGCTGCTTTCATTTACGTATTTTGTATTATTTAATGTGAAATGATGTGGATCTCTTTGCTTTCATTACCAATAGTTATGGCTGTCCAACCAAGACTCATTCCATTACTTATGGAATAGTTACAAATGTAGTTTATTATTATTATTTTATATACCTAGGTGTATAGTTACTGTAAATATATTGACAAAACCGAGTGTGCAGAAATGTATTGAATGGTGAATTAATAAATATGAAATATAGGTTTTTGGGTGTGTCGAGCACGAATTTGAGGTCCATTTTAAAATCCAAGATGGCGGCCTCAACTTTATTTTTAAAAATCGCCACATGGGTCTCGTTATATATATTTTTGGGTGTGCCGAGCACGAATTTGAGGTCCATTTTAAAATCCAAGATGGCGATCTGAAGTTTATTTCTAAAATTCGACATGGGACTCGTTATATAGGTTTTTGGGTGTACCGAGCACGAATTTGAGGTCCATTTTAGAATCCAAGATAGCGGCCTCAACTTTATTTTTTAAAACCGACATGGGACTCGTTATATATATTTTTGGGTGTGCCGAGCACGGATTTGAGGTCCATTTTAAAATCCAAGATGGAGATATCAAGTTTATTTTTAAAATTCGACATGGGACTCGTTATATAGGTTTTTGGGTGTGTCGAGCACGAATTTGAGGTCCATTTTAAAATCCAAGATGGCGGCCTCAACTTTATTTTTAAAAATCGATATGGGACTCGTTAATATATTTTTGGGTGTGCCGAGCACGAATTTTAGGTCCATTTTAAAATCCAAGATGGCGATCTCAAGTTTATTTCTAAAATTCGACTCGTTAATATATTTTTGGGTGTGCCGAGCACGAATTTTAGGTCCATTTTAAAATCCAAGATGGCGATCTCAAGTTTATTTCTAAAATTCGACATGGGACTCGTTATATAGGTTTTTGGGTAGGTATACCGAGCACGAATTTGAGGTCCATTTTAGAATCCAAGATAGCGGACTCAACTTTATTTTTTTAGACCGACATGGGACTCGTTATATATATTTTTGGGTGTGCCGAGCACGAATTTGAGGTCTATTTTAAAATCCAAGATGGCGATCTCAAGTTTATTTCTAAAATTCGACATGGGACTCGTTATATAGGTTTTTAGGTGTACCGAGCACGAATTTGAGGTCCATTTTAGAATCCAAGAGAGCGGCCTCATCTTTATTTTTTAAAACCGACATGGGACTCGTTATATATATATTTGGGTGTGCCGGCACGAATTTGAGGTCTATTTTAAAATCCAAAATGGCGACCTCAAGTTTATTTCTAAAATTCGACATGGGACTCGTTATATAGGTTTTTGGGTGTGCCGAGCACGATTTTGAGGTCCATTTTAAAATCCATAATAGCGGCCTCAACTTTATTTTTTAAAATCGACATAAGATAGATAAAATAGTTTTAAAATACAGTATCTAATAAAAAACGAGGTTTTTTCATTGACTGACACTTTTATTTTTAATCTACATAGGCCAAGAAAACAAGTTTTTTATAATCCGAGTAACAATTTTATAAGTTGCTAATGACATTTTAATAAAATATAACACCCCCCCTTATTAAAATGATAGTATATAGCACTATTACTTACAAATACTAAATTTTACTTCCTTGTTTGTACAAGTATTACAACATTTACAACAAGCACACAATACCAAGCTGTTTCATGAAATTATTATGTTTTACTGAATTAAGACTTTTTGTTAACAAATCAGCTGGCATATTACATGACTCCAAATACATAATTTTAACAAAATTATTGGATACAGCTTCTCTAACAAAATGATGTCGAACATCAATGTGCTTTGTTCTCTTATGAAAAACAGAATTATGAGTTAATTTCATAGCACTTTGATTATCATTGTACAGTATGATAGGTGAATGAACTCTACTTACTAACTCAAACATTAAATTTTTAAGATAAATTGCCTCTTTACTGGCATCACAGATGGCCATGTACTTAGCCTCTGTGCTGGACAAGGCCACAGTTTGCTGCTTTTTACATTCATGGGACACAATGCTTCCTGACAAAACAAAACTATATCCAGTACTAGCTGTGCTCGCGACTTCGTCCGCGTGGAATAGTTATTTTTTTATCATATAAACTTTCATCCCCTATTTTATCCCCTTGGGGGTAGAATTTATCAAAATCCTTTCTTAGCGGATGCCTACGTCATAACATCTACCTGCATGCCAAATTTCAGCCCGATCCGTCTAGTGGTTTGGGCTGTGCGTTGATAGATCACTATGTCAGTCAGTCACCTTTGAGTTATATATATTTAGATTATTCTTTAATACATATTTTTTGTGTGTCTTGAACCGTTTTCACGGCGCACGCAACGGAAGGCTTCAAAGATAAAATAATTTCTCCCGTTTTTTACACATTTACCACTATATCTTTGCTCCTATTGGTCGTAGCGTGATGTTATATAGCCTATAGCCTTTCTCGATAACTGGTCTATCCAACACAAAAAGAATTATTCAATTCGAACCAGTAGTTTCGGAGATTAGCGCGTTCAAACAAACAAACAAACAAACTCTTCAGCTTTATAATATTAGTATAGATAGGATCGCCTGTCCACTGAATCCGATGCCCAATCTGCATCTACAAAACCTACAATATCCAATTTATTCTTGACATACATCAAGCCATAAGATTTTGTACATTTTAGATATTTTAAAACTCGTTTAGCATGCTTCCAATGTGTCTCATTAAAGCAATTATTAAATTGACTTAAGTAGCTAATACTAAAAGATATATCTGGTCTGGTTAGGACAGATAAATGCATTAGACTGCCAATCAGTTGTTGATATGGATACTGTGGACATATACAATTCGCCTTTTCAATATTTAAACTCACCTCCATGGGTGTACCTATACTTTTAGAATCAGACAAATTAACCTTATTCAATAAGTGATCTATAAATTGTTCCTGGTCTACAGTTATTCTGTTTTTCTGTATACTGACACGCATACCTAAACACTGCTTCAACTGACCTAGGTCTTTTAATTTAAATTTAGCTTTTAAGTTAATTTTTAAGTTATTTGTTTCATCATTAGAATTTGAAAATACAAAAAAGTCATCAACAAATAAAGCAACTATTGTTTTATAGTTATTAACTGACTTCATAAATAAACAGGGCTCATATGCAGATTTTTTATAACCAAGTTGCAATAAACACTCATCAACTCGTTTATACCAAGCCCTAGCCGATTGCTTAAGGCCATAGATTGCCCTTTTTAATTTTAAGACTTTATTTTTACTATCACATTTAAGATTAGGCGGTATTTCCATATAGACAGTTTCATCTAGATAACCATTTAAAAATGCAGTGGTTATATCAAGGTGTGTTATATCTAAATCTAACTTTGCACTTAAAGCAAATAATAGTCTTAGTGTTGAATACTTAAGCACTGGTGAAAAGGTCTCTTTATAGTCTATACCTGCTTTTTGTGTGAAACCTTTAGCCACCAGTCTCGCCCTATATCTTATTTTGTTATTGCTGTCACATTTTTTTTTAAACACCCACTTGCACTGAACCACTGTACCACAACCCTTTAAGTCCACTAGTTCCCAAGCATCATTTTCATGGAATGACTGAAGCTCCTCATCCATGGCATTGCTCCATTCATTACGCTCAGGTCCATTCATGGCCTCCTCAAGAGTAAGATCATCTCCATACAAATCAACAAAATTCTCCATACACATATTGCCATAACCATACCTCTGCGGTTTTTGAACTGCACGCTTCTCTAATTCTGGCATGTCTGTTTGAAGAATTGACTCACCTGTCAGTGTATCACTAAATTCTTCGGCAGAACTATATGATGTACTAGCTTCGTCGCTGACATATGTACAATCATTGTACATGATGGTCCCCTGTGATTCATTCCAGCTATTAGAATTACATTCCCCCACTAAATCTGAATTTACCTCACTAACATCTACTACAGCTTTCATCATCTCTGAGTCCTCAGCTGCCTCCATGATGATTACATCCCTGCTTGTAGTAATACTGTTTGACTCATAGTTATACAACCTGTACCCTTTTGTGTTAGCTGCATACCCAACAAGTATAAACTTAACTGACTTCTTGTCCCATTTTAACCTTTTCTGTTTGGGTACATGGGTCATAACTTGGCTTCCGAATATACGTAAGTGACTGACATCTGGCTTGCTGCCTGTCCAAAGCTCATAAGGTGTCCTTTGGTTCAATCCTGAAGCTATTGACCGGTTTTTCAGGTACACAGCAGTGGTAACTGCTTCTCCCCAAAACTTTTTATCCAACTTGGCGTCAAATAATAAGCACCTTGCTTTCTCCACTACGGTCCGGTTTAATCTCTCACAGAGACCATTCTGCTCTGGGGTATACGGGTTAGTTGTCTGATGTATAATACCATTTTCCTTCAAATAGTCTGTGAATTGAGTAGAACAAAACTCCCCTCCATTGTCTGTCCTTAGGATTTTTATCTTATACTCTGTTTGATTTTCCACTAATGATTTAAATTCTTTAAAATACTTGAATACTTCATTTTTCATTTTTAACAGATAAATGAATGACATTCTACTGTAATCATCTACAAACAGAAGAAAATATGCAGATCCACCAATAGATTTTTGCTCCATCGGCCCACATACATCTGCATGAACCAATCCTAACAGAAACCCACTTCGGTTTCCATGATGGGCAAAGGGTAATCTGTTTTGTTTGCCTTCACAGCATATTGTACAATTTGCCTTGCTCAAATTAACTTTATCACTGTACAATAATCCTATTACAGCACCATCTCTCATAGCATTCATGTCATTTGCATTTATGTGGCCCAATCTTCTGTGCCACACAGAGCCTGAGATTACTTTGGCAGAAGCCGCCATAACAGATTTTGGCATAATATTTAACCTATACACCCCATTCACCAACTTAGCTATGCCCACTAGCTCATTCTGTTGATTATGGATACAACACTCACCTTTCTTGAATGTAATTCTGTTCCCATTTTCTATCAACTTGCTAACTGACAGTAAGTTAGTTGTCAGTGTTGGTATGTATAAAACATTTTGTACTGTAATATCATGCATGGTATTGTATACAATTGTTGTAATATTTACATCCCCTGAGCATAATACTGGCACACGCTCTTGGTTTGCTACCACAATTTCCTTTATACTAGGGTTCTGCGACACATTAGTCATTTGATCTCTATTTGCAATCATGTGAGCACTCGCTCCGGAGTCAATATACCATTCATTTGCTGAGAATGCTCCGTTAATAAATACAGCACTAAAAACATTTTGTGTTTTGGAAATAGGACATTGATTTTTATAGTGGCCTACTTGTTTACATTTGTAGCACTTTATTAGCTTAGGTTTTTTCTTCAAAAAATTAACTTTGTTATATTTCTTTGATAAAAATGCACTATTTTCTGGCTCACTAGTGTTATATTCGCCTCCTATTTCCAATAACTTGGTTTTAATTGCATCTGTACCAATTTGTAGTCCAGAATGCTCAATTGCCATTATCATTGGAGAATATTTTACTGGTAATCCTGCCAACAATAAGGAACCAATCCACTGGTCATTAATATCAAAACCAGTCCCTTTTAATTTATGTGCTGTGTCCACAACCTGGCTGACATAAATTAACATTGACTCACAATTTTCAAGGCGTATAGAAATCAAATTTCTTAGTAAACTAATTTTGCGTGTAAACCCTGAATCATCAAAAAGCGATTTCAACTTTTTCCAAACATCATGAACTGATTTTTCAGTTTTTATATGGACGTATAATGATGAATCAACCGTCATTATTAATTTTGCTTTGGCCTTTTGATCCATATTTCCTTCATCTTCAGCTTTGGTGATGTCGATGCCCTCCAGCACAAGAAAATTTTCTGCGGCAAAAGCCCACTCATCGTAATTTTCGCGTCCTTTTAATTTTGGAATATTTACTATATAACTTCCAGCCATTATTTATAGGAATTACTGCGTTAATTACACTTTTTAGCGTGATTTACTGAGTATTTACTGGGCCCATAACCTAATAAAAAACGAGGTTTTTTCATTGACTGACACTTTTATTTTTAATCTACATAGGCCAAGAAAACAAGTTTTTTATAATCCGAGTAACAATTTTATAAGTTGCTAATGACATTTTAATAAAATATAACAGTATCCATTAACTAAAACTGATATAATGTGAAGCATCAACCAGTGGCTAAAACATAGAACGCAATAGTGATCTGTCGTTGGTAATTTGAATTGTGGCAATTCAAATTACCAACGCCATGACAGATCGCTATCACGATAAAAAGCAGTGGACCTCAAATTCGTGCTCGGCACACCCAAAAATTTATATAACGAGTCTTATGTCGAATTTTAAAAATAAAGTTGAGGCCACCATCTTGGATTTTTAATGAACCTCAAATTCGTGCTCGGCTCACCCAAAACCCCATATAACGAGTCCTATGTGCTCGGCTCCCAGTCCTATGTGCTCGGCTCCCAGTCCTATGTGCTCGGTGCCCACCTAAAAACATGTATAACGAGTACCATGTCGATTTTTTAAAATAAAGTTGATGCCGCCATCTTGGATTTTAAAATGAACCTCAAATTCGTGCTTGGCACACCCAAAAATATATATAACGGCCTCCGGCCACCATCTTGGATTTTTAAATAAACCTCAAATTCGTGCTCGGTTCACCCAAAACCCTATATAACGAGTCCTATGTGCTCGGCTCCCAGTCCTATGTGCTCGGCCCAAACGGACCTCAAATTCGTGCTCGGCACACCCAAAAACCTATATAACGAGTCCCATGTCGATTTTTAAAAATAAAGTTGAGGCCACCATTTTGGATTTTAAAATACACATCAAATTCGTGCTCGGCACACCCAAAAACATATATAACGAGTCCCATGTCGATTTTTAAAAATAAAGTTGAGGCCGCCATCTCGGATTTTAAAATGGACCTCAAATTCGTGCTCGGCACACCCAAAAACATATATAACGAGTACCATGTCGATTTTTAAAAATAAAGTTAAGGTCTCCATCTTGGATTTTAAAATGGACCTCAAATTCGTGCTCGGCACACCCAAAAACCTATATAACGAGTCCCATGTCGATTTTTAAAAATAAAGTTGAGGCCACCATTTTGGATTTTAAAATACCCATCAAATTCGTGCTCGGCACACCCAAAAACATATATAACGAGTCCCATGTCGATTTTTAAAAATAAAGTTGAGGCCGCCATCTCGGATTTTAAAATGGACCTCAAATTCGTGCTCGGCACACCCAAAAACATATATAACGAGTACCATGTCGATTTTTAAAAATAAAGTTAAGGTCGCCATCTTGGATTTTAAAATGGACCTCAAATTCGTGCTCGGCTCACCCAAAAACCTATAAAACGAGTCCCATGTCGAATTAAAAAAAAAAGTTGAGGCCACCATCTTGGATTTTTAAATGAACCTCAAATTCGTGCTTGGCTCACACAAACCTATATAACGTGTCCTATGTCAAAAAAAAAAAAGTAACATTCATACTTGATGATCATTGACTACTGTCGTTGCGACCGGAACCAAAAAATATTTAATAATAATACGTAGGACAATTTACACATATTTCTCTGGTCACAAACTGAGTTACTATGTGTATCAGAAACAACAATATTATACATATTATATATAAACACCCAGACCATGACAAACTGTACTAATATTTTTTTGTCATGGGTGGGAATCGAACCACGACCTTTGGATATTACACAAAAGTCGCAACCAGTCTACGGAGGCGGTCAAAAATAATTCCTATAAAAAACGTCAATCGACTGTCGCGGTTACCCCTATATATGTGGCTTCTCTATGTTGTCAAAAAAATAAATAATAAAGTTATAGGTAACCGATAAAAAAAATCGATGTTGTTTCGCGGTGACTCTGGTTTTCCTTGTTCCAGATTCGAAAACTCAAATTTATTCCTAAAACTAAAAAATATTATTTTGATAAAAGTATTTTTTCTATAATTCAAGGACTTGTAAGGTTTATACATGGTAAAATTAATTACGTAAATCTTTAGTAGCCCCGGCAGCACGAGAGATACACGTCCGTACGCATCGGCACACTAGGCGGGACTGGTCAACGGGGTCATATAATTACTTATTATAGCTCTTGGATCTGCTCCGCAAGATTGAAAATCGCGCAAACAATTTTCAATCAATAAAAATGTCGTAAGTCACAAAAGTAATTTTGTCTATAACATACTTAATAATTTATTTAGGTAAAATTTCGTTTAGTAGTGGATTATAAACTGTATTTTCTTATGAGGTGTATTTATTTTAGACTTAAAACTCAACCCGTTTAGAAGAAAAATGTCTTTATACATTAAAAAGGCATCATTTTAAAATATAAAAAGTATCGAAAAAATGTTTTCCAATTAGGTTTTTGGTTAAGACATGGAGAGAGGAAGGTATGAAAAAACTTAAGTTGAAGTGTTTTAATAAATAGATGTGTGCTTGCCTCTGCAGATATAAGCAAATAAGACTAAAATTTATAGTGCCTCCTCTTAATATAATCATGTTGATGTAATATTTAATTAACTGCAAAATTAAATTACACGGAAGACCGTGTAATTTCATGGAGAAGCGAAACAGTTCCACGTCGTTTGACTACTAGCGGAAAAAATTGAATTAAAGTAATTATTACATCAACATTATTATATTAAATATCTATATTATTGATGTTTAACTGCAGTTTAAATAAATTTCTTACCTAAATCGTGCTTTTAACACTTCAATGCACTTTTCCATCAGTTCTTGAGTAGTTGAAATCATATTATTGTAATGCATTTTTGGCATCGTTAATGGTTCATCCAATATTGGAGTCATTATTGTAGGTTCTAAGGGATAACCTTTGCCACCTTAAAAAAAACTTTAATAAAACCAAATGCATTATTTTAACCATTGAATCTTAAGGCCTAAATCTAGTTTCTAAATATATAAGCTTAAATAGGTCAAATCAAATCAAATATTATTTATTTCATGTAAATCTTTACAGATATTCATGAATAGTCAAAAAAAAAAGTATCGTAATGCGAGTGAGAAACAAACAAAAATTTCGCACGGAACTCTTGGAAGAAATACAGTTTTTTTGCTATAACTTTTAAAATATTTTGAATTTTATAAAAACGCTATGCCATGTACTAGATCTTATACATATACATAAGTAATAAAAACATGGCCTTATAATGCTCTATATTAAAGTAATAGGAAATATCGATAAAAAATGGAGGTGAGATTTTTTTCTATCGTGGCAACTTTATGTTATTACGTTTTCAAAGAGCCGTTACTTCTAAATATCTTATATTATTACTTTTTTTTTTTTTATATTTGTTGGGTTTGATGTAGATTTCTGATTAGCTTTATGCGCCCTCTTAAATAAATAAATCGCCTTCCAAACATAAGAACAATAATATTATGTAAAAGTTAAAAAGTTTGTACTCGGAAAAATCGTCTGTCAATACATTTGTAGTATATCGAACGATTTGGCCTTTAATTAAATAAGTGGCAGACTGTGAAAAGCACAAATAACTCTGTGGTAAAAAGTTGTTATCGTCTGTCATACATTAATGCGTATAGAATCTTATTTTATACATTTTTCTGTTGTTTATATGGCTGTAAATATGTCCCCTATAATTGACAGAGAGTAAAAAAATTTTTTTTTTTCTGTCACCAGCTGGCAGTCTACCATAACAAAAAGTGTAAACAAATTTTATTTTAACCAACCAATGCTCAGAGGCTCTACCATGGGTTTGCGCATTGTAGCAACGTAACCTGTGAACGTAACGTTTTTAATACGTGAGCAACAACCAATAAGATCGCTTCTCGACCAATAAGATTCAATTTCAATCCTGTTACCAAAAATAAAGCGGCCCTATTGGTTGTTGCTCACGTATACGTATACAAATACGTTACGTTGCTACAATGCGCAAACCCATGCTAGGGCCTCTGGAAGTGAACATAGAATGTCGGAAACCAACGTTTTTGACATACAGTTTAATAGACAATTTTGGGCCTTATGGCACTTCTCGTATTTATTCTTAGTTTCATGATTAACTTGTTATTTTTAGAATACTCAAACTTTTAGTTAAGGGTTTTGTTCGACAGCAACTGGCGTGTTTCTACAGTCCACACAAAAAATATACTTTAAAAAGTGACAGGTAAAGCCAAAAGAAAAAAAGCTATGTTACAAGGTAGTACCTACTAACCGAGAAGATATATTTCTTCGCCATCATTGTGTAAACTATTTATATACTTCCAAACAGTCGAATCCTCCAAATTTCCAGAGTTATTTGTATCTACATTTAATATTTCAAGATTACTGTCACAAATCTAAAACAAATGAGATTATTAGTTTTCAAAATTTTTAAGGCTGCTCTGTACCTATGATGGTAGACACTGCCTATAAAAGTATTGAAAAACAAAGCAAAACACGTGTCTGGTGTCTATAGTTACTAATAATAAATGGTCAAGGGGCAACTTAAAGGACTCTAGCTTATAAGAGGAAGGAAACACGCAAGCTGGTTTTTAACAGACTGGGCTTATCTACGCATATGTAGGACATTACATTTAATACCATCGGCGAAATGAGGACGGGTTAATCCCTCCGCTGGGTACCCTGAGGCCGTTTAAACGGTTCTCGGGAACCAAATAGGCACCCGTGATGGTATGTATTATTATGTAGGACATTTCACGCATAGGTATAGCCCAGCGGCCACATTCTGTTTCCTATAAGTTAGATTAAACTGATTGGCGGAGAGCGCGGTATTAGCGTTATAAGAAGCAGAATGTGGGCTAGCCACTAGGATTGCACAATAATACTAATAGATTTATATTTTACTAGCTGTGCTCGCGACTTCGTCTGCGTGGAATAGTTATTTTTTATCATACAAACTTTCATCGCCTATTTTATCCCCTTGGGGGTAGAATTTATCAAAATCCTTTCTTAGCGGATGCCTACGTCATAACATTACAAATTTGCCAAATTACCTGCATGCCAAATTTCAGCCCGATCCGTCCAGTGGTGTGGGCTGTGCGTTCATAGATCACTATGTCAGTCAGTCACCTTTGAGTTATATATATAGATAAACACCAGACCATGGCAAACGGTACAGAAAAAAATACTAATATTGTTTTACCATGAATGGTAATCGAACCCATGACCTCCAGATACGACAACGGCCTAACGACTAGACTACCTTAATGGTTGTTTTTTTTTATAACATTTTTTACAAATTTGGTATGTGTGTCAGAAATTATTTCTGGTTACTTACAATTTGAACCTTAAGGGAATGGTAACCCTTGCTGTTACAATATTTCTCCTCGTCTTGAGTAGGTCGAACAATCGCTACATTTGTATCACCTATACAGCCAACAACGCCAGGAATTTTAAATCTGTTGTAGAATCAATAAACATCATTAAATAAATAGTGGTTCAGACAAAACTGATAACAAGGCTAAACTGTCGAATTAGGCATTATACTGTTTATATATTAATATGTATATTGTATGATATGTAGTATATTATATATGTGTATGTGTATAATACATGTATTTATATAGCATATGGGTATATATTCATTTATTTATAAATATAAAAACTCATTATATTTTTTATTGCACACTACCTAAACTGAATGTTCTAATGTCCGAAGGTTTGACTGTCAGATAATGCCCAACGGCATTAAGTCCGCCATTGTATTATGCAAAAAAGTTTGATAAATAAAATAAATAAATAAACAGATGACAACAAGGCTGGACCTGGGATGGGCGACCGCTTTATACAACGAGGCTATACCATCATAAACACCGCAACAAGCTCGCCACTTGTTAGGTGTTGCCTTCGAATACGGAGAAATGAGGACGGGTCCACGGGTTAATTATAAGTACATAATATCATCACGGAACGAGACCGTGATGATGATAATGACCAATCACATCATCATCGAGACCGCCTATACGACCTCAGCGTGCCCAGAGGAGGGGTTCTAAACCCACCTCATAGTAGCCAATGGTATGAGTCTACATCGAAAAAGTGCCCAGCTCGTAGAGATCTTTGGATAGACTCAATTACCCATCTATAAACAGTTTCACAAGTTGGTATAGTGAAACCGACAGCTTAACATGCTCTCCGAGGCAGTGGTGTTGTTAAACAAATATACATATTTTTTAATTAAAAACTCATTGGACACACTGGGGTTTGATCCAGGGGCCTAAGTGTTTTAGGTCTAAGGCCTAACCAACTCGGCCACCACATAGGTATATTAAATTATTTATTACAGTATATAATTATAAGTAAGAAATATCTATTGAAATATTTACCCAAGTGTAATATCTTTTCTGGTTTCTTCAGATTCCGGAAATCTGACATATTTGTTGAATATAAGGGGATTGTTAAATGCCTTGTGGTGCACAAGGCATAATACATGTATTTATATAGCATATGGGTATATATTCATTTATTTATAAATATAAAAACTCATTATATTTTTTATTGCACACTACCTAAACTGAATGTTCTAATGTCCGAAGGTTTGACTGTCAGATAACGCTGTATGCGCCTTTGACCTTTTATTAGTATAGTCACGGAATCTTAGAGAGCACCTCTCTAAGATTCCGTGACACCGCTGACTGAGATACGGAGTGGAAAATAGATCCTCCAGTTTGTGTCTGACAAGAACCATTCACATAAAACCCTAACGCCATTAGCACCTAAAATAATAATAATATGATTTTTTTACATATTGCTCTGGTCACAAACTATACTAATAAAAGGTCAAAGGCGCAACCACTAGACTACGGAGGAGGTAAACAAAAAATGGAAAAAAATATCCCTAACCTATTTGGGTAGCAAATTTATTTATAGTTTATTCAAAAAGGAAGAAAATTATTGTTTTCCAAAAAAACTAAGATATTTGAAAAAAGTTGTTGTACTTGTTTTATACCCCTAGTTTTTAATTGCATCTAAAATATAATATATCACATAATACTCAGTGATAATATAGCATTCTATTAGAGAAAGAATTTTAAAATGGGTTCAGTAGTTTTTGAGAAACAAAACCAATCTTTCCTTTTTATAATATTAGTGTAGATGTAGATTAACACCAGTAATCATAAAAACTTATTGAGTCCTTGAAGAACACTTTAGTTATGGAAGGCTTTGCCTCTTTTTTTAGCAACAAAAATGATTATGCGTAAAAGAGAGTAAACCTTCTATAACTAAAGTGTTCTTCAAGGCCTCAATAAGTTTTTATGAATAAGGCCAAAAGTATGGAAACTTATAGATACACACTGAGGTTTGAAAATGTGACCTTAATACTTAAATCAACTCAGCCATCATATGTAACAACTTGACCGCCATGTACATATGTACTAACTCCATGTATATTTATTTATGTAATAATTTACCTTTCTCTCAATGTTAATTGAGTCACTTCTTTTAACTTTGTGCATTATTGGTGTCAGTTCTAAAACAAGATCTCTAACTAATGTTTTTGTCAAGCAATATGTTTTTGTAAACATCTCATCACTCATGTCATTAAATGGGTCATACATTTTTCTATTTCTTTTAGCTATTCGGGTCGCAAACTTTGTGTCTTTCCGGTGGGCTTCATCAAGCAAATCCCAATATAATGAAATCACACTCATGGCATTAAAATAAAGATATTATTATAAAGTTGTATACTTTAACTTTAAATCAAATTAATTAAATTGCCACTCCAGACTGCAAAAAGTAAAAAATAAGTGTTAAGGTATTTTTTGTTATATTATTGTTGAATTAATATTGTGTATATATACCATTCAATTTTTGGTAGCGAACTCAGTGAAAGGGAGAGTTGAATTCAGAAAGATCTTAAGCCTGCTTCGCAGTCTTAAGTCTGGGAACACTGCAGTTCACTCCCCTGCCTCCCAAACATGCTATAGACCCGGAACTCGCTCCGAACTCAATCACCCTGTGGGTGCCCTACCTAACTAGGAATTATCCAATTTAATTAAAGGTACAATCTTGGATGCCATACAGCGCACTAGACCAACTAGAGTACTAGACAGTCTAAGGAGCCCTGCAGAAAAGTATTTTATTACCACCATGTCATAGCCAAAGTCTTTAGCGAACCAGTGGCAAGCTAATAACCTGAACCAGACCTCAAATTAATTTCTTTGTGCTGCTGCAGGAGAATATTAAGGGTTGATACATTTTTGGGTATTTTTATATATTCTAAAAAGTGAATGAAGAAATGCATAATTTTCATAATTAATGCTTCTCTATGAAATGGGATTTCAAAAAATTCTGTCACCTGTTTTAAATTAGAATATTGAAAATAGTCTTAAGACTAATTAATAGTAAAATAGAAGTACATACTCAGTACTATTGCTAAAATTTTGGCAGCTAGATAACTATAAAAGTACCTACGTAATTGTTTATTATATATTATTTTATAGAACAGGCAACTTACAATTACATACTTCCTTTGGGTAACAAAGGTTTTGTAAAATAAATGCATTATAAATATGTTTTATTTGTATAATATAGAGGTGAGCGTTACGTAACGTAGATAGTTACAATAAAGTCGTTATTTACTCGTAATATCTATTTAATTAAAAAAACGTAATTAAGAAAAAAAACATAATATTGATTTTTGAGTATTAAAAGGGTTAGATCTCATTATTTCCTTTTATTAGAGTACAAACACGATAGGCTTACGACCGACGGTTGACGAGATAAATTGAAAAAACATTTTCGACCTTAATGACATTTATTGTTACTTCACGTGATTGTGATGTCGACCTTAATGACATTTATCGAAGATTACCTTTTTTTTTAATTTCATTCAACTTATTAGATCATCGAATGGCATACCATCGAATTCTACCAAAAAAAAAGAAATTGTCAATAAGGTCTAAAATCCTTTAACAAAGCTGAAATTACTTTCTTTGGCTAGATATCATCGATACCTATCGTTTAAGTACAAACACTCTAGGGCCAGGGGTTAATAAGTTATAATAAAAAAACGTTTTGACAGGACATTTCGCCAGATTACACCAATACCATAACTATGAGTCCAAAAACAAAATATAAGATGTTGATATAAGAGTTATTATCAAAACAAAAATTTAATACTTTAATTTTCTTTAAACTAAAACAAGATAATTTTTAAATACAACTACAAAAAACCTAGAAAGAATGTGTCACGGAACGTAGCGCAACCAATCACCGCAATAGCGTGAACATCATTAACCACCTCGTCGGAGTGCAACGACGATATTTTAAAAACCGATACAAGAAAAAGAAACTAAAACGAGATTAGCAACAAAAACTCAAAAAAAAACACGACAAAAACCTTAGAACGAATGTGCAACCAATCACGAAAAAACTACTATAACAAAAATCACTAAATATCACAATCACGTGAAGTAACAATAACCACCACGTTACAAGAGTTTCCATCGTTACAAGTTATAACCGTTTTAACCGTTTACCGTCAAATCCTCCAACTTTACTCTTTCATCAAAACTTTGCCCAGCATGGAAATATAATTTCGAAAACATTTATTTACAAAAGTATTACGTTTAAACCAATCTTCTTATTTTTGTTAGAAAATTGAGTATTATTTTGGCATTATGAATCGGTATGACTTTTATAATATTAAACAGTTGCCTGTCACCAGCGCTCTAAATTAGACGTATTTTCGTGGTGCCAATTTTTATGAAAAAAACTTGTGCTTGACTCCTAGGAAGCAATCAAAATAAGTAAGTATTGCATATATTATATAAAAATAGGCTATAAATAAGGAGATATTTCGTCATTTCCAAATAAAAAAGTCATCCGTTATAAAAGTTTAGGCCTTGAGCAATGTTATGCAGATAATCGCAGGATAAACCACCCCAACATTGCTCGCCTATTCTGAGGCTCTAGGGTTGTCACATTTGAATTATTAAGTTACTAGTATTAGCAACGCAGATTTCAACTAAAAATGTAACCAGCGTTGGTATGATTTTGCTTTATTTTGTTTTATAGTTAGTAGGCATAGTATTATAGGCATTTTATATATTTATATTTTATGCTTCATATATATTTAGAATTTACCTACGTTATTTATTAGTTATTTCAAACCCTATCACGCTTTTTTTTTCAGAATGTCAACAAATCCCAAACTTTAAAAAAAGGAATAGTCACAGAAAATTAGGAGCCCGGTCATATAAGGTCTACGCGCCAGAAACAGTTACAGCAAGTAAAAAAAAATGTTTTCACTTTTTAGTCAGATTGTTTGCAGTAGTTCCATTGCGTTGTTCCACGATGGAACTATTGCAACGGTTGTTCCATTACTTTAGAGTAATGGTAATAATGGTACTACTGTGAATGATAAAATAATTCGCACTAGTTCCATAATGGTATGGTTATTTTATGCTATAGTTTAATTTCTTTACGATAATGTTGCTGCGAATAATAAAATTAAGTTCGTCATTTGTAATGTCGATTATGCTTTTAAAACTAATATTTCCAATCCAGGCAAGATTTTTAATGGATTTTTTGCCATACCTAAACTTTAACTGAGAATGTCCTAAATAACGGTAACGTTACGACTTTTTTCGACGCGTTGCAGATCGATGTCATCTATATTATAGAATCTTCAGGGTTGCAGCAGCCATGGTCTTGCTAAAATAAAATTTTCACCTAAAAAACATTAATTTGAGAGTATAATCTTATAATGCTTAGGCTCGGGTTAATTTCAATCTATAACTATTTTTTTTTAAATGTTTTAAAAGATTTTTCTATGGTTATTTTTTCAAAAAAATATTGGTGTATTCCTTACAAAATAAGATCTTACGGTCTTATTCATAAAAACTTACGAAGCCTTTATTGATGCTTTATAACAGCTCAATAGCAAAACACCTCAAAATGTTATTCATAAACGCTCAATAAACCTCTAATAGTGATAAACGTCAAATAACAGCTCCATAACTTTATTGAAGGCAGGAGCCCACTATAAACCTATTTTAACCTCACTTTTTATACATATTTTATTTTTTGGTTTAAAATTTTATTAAATGACTTCTATTACTTCATAAAATTATATTACAAATAAAAATAATAATGCCCAGTCGGCTTCCGATCAACAAATTTTCAAAATTTTACAACTCGGATGGACTTGAACCAAATTAGGTTGGGCGCACACTGACAGAAATTTGTAACAAAAAAATATTAACATTTAATCTTGTTTCACCGCGGTAATTTGTCCAAAAAGACAAAGTTGTGCCGCTTCAAACTACAAAAATTGAATGGCGGTGCCGACTGCCGTCACATCTAGTTACATATTATCATACAGTGATGCAATCATAAAAAATCACATAGGTACAGATATAGAGAGATGCAACATACGCGATAAACAAAGCTGTATTCTATTTTTGATACAAATTATTTTAATTTAAATGACGGCTGAAACCGCGGGCCACAGCTAGTGTGACTAAATTTCTATCAGTGTGCGCCAAACCTTATTATAATTATTTCATTAGAAGTGTCAAAAACGTTTTTTTTTTTACTTTTATGGTCTTGGTTTTCCGCGATTCTGCCAACTTTCTTGACAATCAATTATTTTTTTCTATCAACACATCACTAATTCAGCTAATAAACGTCAAATAGTTATAGGAGCTTTATTGGAGGTTTATGAATAACAAAAAAGTTATCGAGCCAATAGCCTTATTGAACGTTTTAACTATTGAGCTCTTTAAGAGTGTTTTAAGGATTTTTTATGAATAAGACCATTCATAAACCTCCAATAAAGCTCCTATAACTATTTGACGTTTATTAGCTGAATTAGTGATGTGTTGATAGAAAAAAATAATTGATTGTCAAGAAAGTTGGCAGAATCGAGGAAAACCAAGACCATAAAAGTAAAAAAAAAAACGTTTTTGACACCTCTAATGAAATAATTATAATAAGGTTTGGCGCACACGTATAGAAAATTTAGTCACACTAGCTGTGCCCCGCGGTTTCAGCCGTCATTTAAATTAAAATAATTTGTATCTAAAATAGAATACAGAATTCTGATTTTTTATGATTGCATCTCTGTATGATAATATGTAACTTGCAAGTCGCAATACTTGTTTCACATACAACAAAAACGGTCAAGTGACCTAGTCATGTTTCTGTTTTAGTCTGTGGGTTCACCGGTTGGTTGGTACCAGGACTACTGCATAGATTTATTGTTGAGGTGGTAGTATCCTTTCATGGTGCGGTTACGAAATAAGCGACTGAATTTATGATAAAGCAGCGAGGATATTAAAATTGACTCGTAATGTATTCTTTGATTTTTTTTTTTCTTTTTGATTCTTTGACATTTTGTAACCGCATCATTTAGCCAGCATAGTGGGAGCGATCAATATAGTAAAACGACAATGTGTTTATCGATCCATTTATGGACTTTGTAGGTCTGCTTACCATCCGGTAGATACAAAATCACATGTCGTGTAATAAATAAATAAAAAACAGATGTGACGGCAGTCGGCACCGCCATTCAATTTTTGTAGTTTGAAGCGGCAGAACTTTGTCTTTTTGGACAAATTACCGCGGTGAAACAAGATTAAATTTTAATATTTTTTTGTTACAAATTTCTGTCAGTGTGCGCTCAACCTAATTTGGTTCAAGTCCATTCGAGTTGTAAAATTTTGAGAATTTGTTGATCGGAAGCCGACTGGGCATTATTATTTTTATTTGTAATATAATTTTATGAAGTAATAGAAGTCATTTAATAAAATTTTAAACCAAAAAATAAAATATGTATAAAAAGTGAGGTTAAAATAGGTTTATAGTGGGCTCCTGCCTTCAATAAAGTTATGGAGCTGTTATTTGACGTTTATCACTATTAGAGGTTTATGGAGCGTTTATGAATAATTTTGAGGTGTTTTGCTATTGAGCTGTTATAAAGCATCAATAAAGGCTTCGTAAGTTTTTATGAATAAGACCGTTAGTCTTTCCTTATCACTCGATAATGAAAGATACTTATAACAGGAAAATCCCAATAAGGAGACGTACGTAAAGTGTACATAATATACCTTGGTGAAGTGAGACAATTTGACAACAAAAAATAAAATTACGTGGTTCTATGTAATATACGTGGTGGCCGAGTTGGTTAGACCTTGAACTTAAAAACACTTAGGTCCCTGGTTCGAATCCCGGTATGTACCAATGAGTTTTTAATTAAAAAAAATATGTACATTTGTTTGACAAGACCACTAAAGTTCCTCGGAGAGCACGTCCCGGTTTCACTATACCAACTTGTGAAACTGTTTATAGATGGGTTATTGAGTCTATTCAAAACATCGCAACGAGCTAGCCACTTGTTCGGTATAGACTCATACCATCGGCTACGACGAGGTGGGATTAAAACCCCTCTGGGTACCCTGGGGCCGTCTAGGCGGTCTCGGGCGCCGTAAAGCACCCGTGATGATATTGGTCATAAAAAAGCGACCTGCTGGTTCAGCGGCCTTCGATAGCCCAGCAGTGGATTATAGGCGATGAGGAACCTGATTACACCTCAGCAGTATAAAGACAATCCTACCAGTGATTAATGAAATTCACTTACTTGGTCTTATATTGGATTATCCTCCACGTAGCTTTGCAGCACTCTAGATTTCCTCAGTGTCTTCAGGTTCGGCGATGCGGTGGTAAGCGGTGATGTGGCGGAGCGGTTTTTGCGTAAGCAAAAGCGGAGCGTTCACAAATGACTGTCTAGACAGACAGACAAACGCATGGATTAAAGCGAGTATCACTATACAGCGGAGCGGACACAAAAATAATAGCGGAGCGAATCTTGACTTTCTTAGTCCATTGCTTGTGTGTCAATGATTTAGCGGTGGCGTACTGCGCCATCTGTCGCAGAATCTGTGTTAGCTCGTAAGAGATAAATCAATATTAAGCTAACAAAGTAAATCTCATTAAATTCACTAGATGGCGTTGTCTTTACAGTACTGCGGCGCAAACAGATATATACGAGTATATATAGATATATTTATTATTATTGAATAATAGGCGAGCAGCAGATTGCTTATATGCCTATCACTGATTTAGTTAATTTTCATAAAACTATACTGTTTGTTTTATTCCTATTTAATTCACTGGTGGTAACAAACTTGTCCAGTTTATTTTTAAAAGTGATAACAGTGGAAAATTGCACTATATCTTGTGGTAGCTAGTTCCATGTATTCACTACTCTGTTGCAGAGGAAGTTGTATGCAGAGTTTGAAGTGCAGAATGTTCTGTTCAGTTTCATGTCATGATCTCGATGTGGAAATAGAGTTGGATTCAATTTAACCATTTTCTTTAATTGTGGACAATCATACTTGTCAAATGTATGTAATTAAGGGGTCGCCTAACTCAAGTATCCTTATACTTAATAGATGACCTCTACCTTTTATTATTTTTATGTAATTTTTTATTCTGTTAAAGAAAATAAATATTTTCATTTCAAATATCAGTGAGTATTTAAAATGTCCCTGGGATGGAAAATAAACATGATTAATGATTTCTGTAGATCTTAATGCGGTAAGTACGATAATGTTTTTAACTGAGTTAGTGATTTTTTACCAAATAATGAATTTTGCCGATAAGCCGACGATTTATTCTTGTAAATAGTTATTATTTGAAAAATCTAATGATGAGCAAAAAAAAAAACAAAAAAAACATGACTTGATCCAGGCTTAGGACTGGACTAGGGTGACAGACAAAGCAGGCGTACTTGTAAACTATTTACCTACATATATTTTTTTTACATTTTTTACACTTTGTATTTTTCTCTAAAATCACTTTTTATATACTATATAGTGATTTTTGTTATAGTAGTTTTTTCGTGATTGGTTCCACATTCGTTCTAAGGTTTTTGTCCTTGCATTTTTTTTTTTAGTTTTGGCTGTTATCCTCGTTTTAGTTTCTTTTTATGTTTCGGTTTTAAAAATAATATCATATCATCGGCTACGACGAGGTGGGATTAAAACCCCTTTGGGTACCCCGGGGTCCGTCTAGGCAGTCTCGGGCGCCGTAAGGCACCCGTGATTATATTGGTCATAAAAAAGCGACCTGCTGGTTCAGCGGCCTTCGATAGCCCAGCAGTGGATTATAGGCGATGAGGAACCTGATTACACCTCAGCAGTATAAAGACAATCCTACCAGTGATTAATGAAATTCACTTACTTGGTCTTATATTGGATTATCCTCCACGTAGCTTTGCAGCACTCTAGATTTCCTCAGTGTCTTCAGGTTCGGCGATGCGGTGGTAAGCGGTGATGTGGCGGAGCGGTTTTTGCATAAGCAAAAGCGGAGCGTTCACAAATGACTGTCTAGACAGACAGACAAACGCATGGATTAAAGCGAGTATCACTATACAGCGGAGCGGACACAAAAATAATAGCGGAGCGAATCTTGACTTTCTTAGTCCATTGCTTGTGTGTCAATGATTTAGCGGTGGCGTACTGCGCCATCTGTCGCGGAGTCTGTGTTAGCTCGTAAGAGATAAATCAATATTAAGCTAACAAAGTAAATCTCATTAAATTCACTAGATGGCGTTGTCTTTACAGTACTGCGGCGCAAACAGATATATATATATTTATTATTATTGAATAATAGGCGAGCAGCCTTATATGCCTTTTATTATTTTTATGTAATTTTTTATTCTGTTAAAGAAAATAAATATTTTCATTTCATTTCAAATGTCAGTGAGTATTTAAAATGTCCCTGGGATGGAAAAAAAACATGATTAATGATTTCTGTAGATCTCAATGTGGTAAGTACGATAATGTTTTTAACTGAGTTAGTGATTTTTTACCAAATAATGTGTTTGGGTTAAGTTTTCGATTTTTAGTGGACTGTATTTTTTAATGATTTTAATTTGTTATGGTCGGAACTTGGTTCAAATGCGCTGCCTGCACAACGTATTAGGAGATTTCTAAATTACACACAAAAATGGCACAAATAATAGGAAAATAATGAAAAGGGGGGACTTACTGTTATTTTTGGCAATCGACAGACACTTTACACCACTTAAAACTTGGTTTTTGTTAATTTTATTGATTATTATTGTATAAAAGTTACTTCTTCGGCGCCATTGATTTTTGCTTGCTTTTTTATGAATGCCGACGGTAGAGGGCGTTTGGATAAGGATGATAGGAGGGATGTTAGGAAAGAAATTCGCGCCATTATTTAAATTTGAATACTAAACATCCTCCCCGCGCTGCGGAATATGTGAATATTCCCAGGTTATAATGATTAAGTCACTCCAGTTGGTAACTGCGAGCATATGATTGCTCCTTATGTTTTGTTAATAATGTTAAAATGTTTTATGTTAGAGTTAGATATAATATAATTATGAATGCTATCTTAATATTAAGTATATGTACATGTTTTATGTTTAAATTATTGTGAATATGTTATATATGTTCATTAGGAATAGGACATAGTTTTACTAATGGTCTGTCCATCATTCCATGTTCGGTTCTGTCTGAGGCTGAACGAGGTATACCATCGCCGCCATAGTGTAATTTTATGATTCTGCCAAAACGCCAGCGTAAAGGGTGTGTTAGTTCGTCCTTGATGATAACGACACGACCGATTTCCACGGACTCAGTAGTTTTAGTCCACTTTAAGCGTTGATTCAATGTAAGTAAGTACTCCTTATGCCACCTACTCCAGAAATCCTGGTGCATACGTTGTAGGAGCTGCCAACGATTCACGCGATTAACCGGAGTTATACTATAATCAGGTGTAGGCACTGTGGTAAGTGGAGCCAACGTCAGAAAGTGTCCCGGAGTCAACACCGAGAGGTCGTTTGGGTCCGAGCTGATTGGGCAAAGCGGGCGCGAATTCAATATTGATTCGACTTGAACGAATAGAGTATTAAGCTCTTCATAAGTTAGGATTTGGGACCCTATTACGCGGTATAAATGGGTTTTTACTGATTTAACCCCTGCTTCCCACAGGCCACCGAAATGTGGCGCCGCCGGGGGGTTAAATTTGAAGATGATGCGCTCATTGGAGCAAGCATTTTGCATAAGTTGTGATAATTGACTGTGAGCTCCTTTGAAATTGGTGCCACAGTCAGAATAAATGATATTGCATCTTCCGCGACGGCCTATAAATCGTCGGAGAGCGGCTATAAATGACTCTGATGATAAATCCGATGCCAATTCTAAATGCATAGCTTTCGTGGAAAAACACACGAAAAGGCAGAGGTAAGCTTTCATGGTGCGGGTACCTCTATAGCGATGAAGAGTGATAGTAAAAGGTCCTGCGTAATCGCAGCCAACCGTTTGAAATGCTTTGAGTTGAGTAACACGTGAACGCGGCAAATCCGCCATCTCTGGTTCCAATGCTCGCGGTTTGACACGAAAGCATCGATAACAATTTGAAATATTAGTACGTATTGCACGTTTTGCTGATAATATCCAAAAATTTTGGAGAAGTAAAAACTGCAAAGTTTGTAAACCTGGATGATAATTCTCTTGATGTATGCATTGAATAATTAAATTCGTTAAACGATGATTTCTCGGCAATAGACACGGATGCTTTGAATTAAATTCTAAATCTGAACGACTAAGACGACCTCCTACACGTAAGACACCTTCTTCATCCAGAAAGGGATTCAACTTCCTTAATGGTTTCGGTAAAAGTTTGCCTTGGTGCAAACTATTTATTTCATTACCGAATGTGGTATTTTGAACAAATTTAACTAGTGACATTAAGGCTTCATGAAGCTCGAGTTCCGTGAAATGACCTGAGTATGTTATTTTACCTAATGAATTATTTACAAACCGTTTAATGTATGCTATGATACGTTGTATTTTGCGTAATGATGAATATTTGTTAAATAAATTTTCTATGGTGTCAGAGATGACTAAACTTGTTAATATTGTTTTACGTTGTTCACATGAGTTTTCTGACTTATTGACATCTGATGATACTATGATTGTATTAGGCCAATTGGTTTGATTAGTGGATAGCCATGGTGGGCCTGTCCACCATAAATGATGATTAAGAAGACTTTCTGGTAATAACCCACGGCTAGCGCAGTCAGCTGGATTGTGCTTACTGGATACATGTTTCCATTCAGCTGATGTTAATTTACGTTGTATGTTTGATATTCGATTACCAATAAAGATCTTAAAATTTAACGAAGGAGATTTTATCCATGATAACACGATCATCGAGTCTGACCATGCATAAATCTCTTTGATGTTGATAATGTTTGAATAAATGTTGATAATGTAATTCATTAAATCAGCCAGTAAAGATGCCGCGCATAATTCTAAGCGTGGTAGGGTCATTCTTTTAAGGGGGAATTCGTATATGTGACGTCATCACCTTCTGTCAGATTTCACTCAAAAATGTTTGAGATTATTTCTTCAATTTATTCTAACTGTGGACAGTTGAGCCCAAAAGTCACTCTGTTAAAATTTTTATTGTATGGAGTATGAGTAAGCCCAGTCACATGGGTTTATTGTTTTAGATATCTACTTTTAAAAACTTACTATTTTATTTAAAGTAATGTTTGGTCGAAATTGTCATTTAATATGCGAGGATTTGATGTTTTAATAAAATTGATGTATAACTATAATTTCTAGGCATGCTTATAATATGTGATATAACCGCTACATTTTATTAATATATATTAATCTTAACAGTTTAAGTGTATTGTAAGGCATTGATAACAGTAACTATTACATGCCCCCGTAATAAACCAAGAATTTATCTTTTTTTTATTTTGGACTAATTTAGCCAGTCTAAGTATTTATTTTAAAAGATGCTGTCATATGAATGATAAGGATTTGGGTCTAGGTCACTTTATTCTATTTACCTATCTATCTACACTAAAAATATTCCGGAGTTACCTAATTGGAATAATTTTATGTAAAATATTATAAATAAATTGTTTTTTTTTTGTAAAATGTTTTAGTAAGTAAAATAATTTAGATAGACATACACATTTAAATTTATATATAACTTCTAGACGGCCTCACGGTACCCAGACTCATAGTATTCAAAGCAATCATAATCTCTACATTATATACATATAGTCTGGCCATCAATACTGTTACAATTAAAAATGAAATAAAAATTACATTTGAATTTGGAATCTGTAATTTTTATACGATAGTTCATTGTGTTTTCTCATTTTGGCACCAATACATTGTACAATATTTTGCTATATTAAAATGGAATGGGGTGATAAAGAGAACCGAATCGCTGTGATTGTATTACACAAAGTAGGTATGGAGCCAAATGCAATTTTTAAAACTCTCCATACACTTGGTATTGTCAAATGTTTGTGTACCGGGCTATTAATGGTCTGGCCATCCATGTAGTGTTCGTACGAAAGAGGTGGTTATAGCAGTAAGGGAAAGAATTCGAAGAAATCCTGTCCGAAAGCAAAAGATTTTATTTTGGGAGATGAAGATAGCACCTAGAACCATGTCGCGTATTTAAACAAAAAGACTTAGGACTTGGTCTACTGGTTATTTCTTATCTGATAATTTAAAAAAGAATAGGATAGTAAAATCGAAACAACTACTGAAGCGGTACGCAAAGGGAGGTCACAGAAAAATGTTGCTTACGATGGAGATTTTTTTACAATTGAGCAACATTTTAACAAACAAAATGACCATATTTATGCTCAAAGCTCTAAGGAAGCTTCTCAATTAGTCGACAGAGTGCAACGTGGGCATTATCCGACTTCAATGATGGTTAGGTTGGGTGATAGCTATGCAGGAGTGTCTGAGCCATATTTTTGTGGAAAAGGTATCAAAACATCGGCACAAGTGTATCAAGACACCAGTCTTGAGAAGGTAGTTAAGCTCCTTAACAACACCATGTTCAATAACCAAGTATGGTCCTTCCAGTAACACTTGGAGCCCGGTCCACGGAGTCTTGGTTGGAAGCGAACGTTTCGGACTTCATCAGAGCTGAAGACTGGCCGTCGTCTAGTCCCGATCTTAATCACAAGGAATATGTATAAAATTGTAATAAATAAATATATAAAATGTTTTCAGCGTTTGAAAATGTTTTTTATTTATATATCGTAAAAATTCAATATTATTTTATAAATGCACTATATATATATATATATATATATATATATATATATATATATATATATATATATATAAATATTGGTTACTATAATAGTATTGGGCACGAGCCCTCCCGAGGTCGCACCAATAAATAAATGAAAAATGTTTATTTTCATTTACAGACAATAATCATATAAACTATCCGTACTTTAGTAGTTACCATGGTTACAATTGGTCAAAATATATAGAGAACGGTCGCTGGTCATGTTTTGGATCAGATGTGGGATTTTTCTATTATTGAGGCGGTAGTCTCTCTTTATGGTGCAGTTATAAAACGCAGTAGCAGTTAATTTGTTGAAAACTCAGAGACCTGGCATTCCATCAATCATTTGGAATGTTAATAAATATTTTCTAGCGTAGAATAATTTAAACAATGTTCTAGAAATTGCCCACCGCCAGTTTCTAAAACATTTTTGAAGTATTCTACGCTAGAAAATATATATTATTATCTCGTATTGTTCTTCTTTATCGCCGCCAATTTAGTAACAGTGTCATTTGGCCGGCATAGTAAATCGGTCTAATACTATTGAAATCACATCATATTAGTCCCTATTCATAAACATTGTATGTTTGCCTTGAGTTAGATACAAACAGTCACACATGCTGTAATAAAAAAATAAAAAACTTTGATTTGTAATGATATTAAAGATGATAAAATAAGACAATACATTATTGTGTTAGTATTTAAATATTAGATAGGTAATGTTTTTTTTATAGTACTCTGCCAAGAAATCTTATAAAAATGATTTATTTGATAGTGGATGAATCCTATCGAGTGCTTTGCTTTGGACATATAAAAAAAACTGAATTAAAAAAAAAATACGAAAAAAAAGAAATAGGTGTTTATTTAAAAATTGTAAAATAATATGCGCCCGACGATACATTTTATTAAATATTTAAAAGCGACCAAAATAAATAGCTGTTGTGTACTTTTAGTTACATCGGACAGTCTGTCTTTTTTTTTTGTAAGGTTATACTGACAGTGACAGTTGGTGAAAATTGCATATTTATTTTACCTGAATCTGTAGTTAATCGTGTTAAAAGGTGTAAAAACATAGAATATAATCAAAATAAATATGTACTTGTCTTATAAAATTTCCAACAGTGAATATTTAGTGTTCCAATAGTGAAATAGAAAAAAGCGACGCGGAGCCACCTTTCACAGGCGGGATCGCCCGCACAATGACGGCCTGTCATGGATTTTGTATGAAGATTTCTGTCTGGCAAGTTTTTGTAATTATTTAATTAATAATTTTCTATTAAACTTTCAAAAATCTCTCTATACTTTTTTAGAATACATAATAAATTATTGATATCTATTTTTTTACCACTATAAATTGTTGTAGTTTTGTCGTTTGCAGAGATGTTAAAAAGTACAAAATTTTCATGTTTTGGAAAATATAAATTCATTTTTTATTGAAATAATATATAGGATACTATATTAATCTCGTCATACATTTCAAGTTAAAGAGTTACTATTTGCATAATAATAGTTGTCTGTGAGTATCGAGTAAATTTCTTTAACAAACATTTTTAGTTTTGTAGTTCTAGATTTTCAGAATACAGCCTTAACAGGCGATACGCGTGATTTTGCGGTTATTAATGATACGATATGTTGATTTGATGATATGGTACTACGAAGATACACAGCTGCAGCGTAACCTGACTCGCTGGCATCGCAGAACCCATGAATTTGATAGTAGATTGCATTATCGTGTGTGATGCGACGTGGAATTGATAGTTTCGATAAGTTAGGTAACTGCTGAGTATACCTAATCCATATATTGTTTATATCGGTCGGAGCTGGAGTATCCCATGATGATCCAAGAAGCCACAATTTTTGAATTAATGATTTAGCTAGGAATGTTAGGGGACTCAAAAATCCGACTGGGTCGTATATACGAGCTAACTCTGATAGCATGGTTCGTTTTGTGCAAGGTCTTTCGATAGGGTTGATATGGTATAAAAAATTGTCTCGAGATGAGTTCCAAACTAATCCGAGAACCTTAATAAAATTTGTGTCACTATCAAACGATAAATTTGGCGTAGCTTGGTGCTCCTCGGGAATGCCTTCGAGAAGTGCTATATTATTGTTTGCCCATTTACGGAGATCAAATCCTCCCGCTGCCATTATATTAATTAGTTGTTTCTGAATTTCACGAGCTTTGCCCACATCGTTACAACCTGATACTACATCATCAACGTAAATATCAGATAGTAGGATGTCTGAAGCTAAAGGAAATGACACCTTCTCATCAGAAGCAAGTTGATGGATGGTTCTGATAGCTAGAAATGGAGCGGCTGATACACCGAATGTGACTCTGTTTATGCGGTATTCCTTAATGGACTCTTTTGGAGACCATCTAAATAAAATACGTTGATGGTTAGTATGATCTGGTGACACGATAATGTTTCTGTACATTTGACGTACATCAGCTGTAAATACAATTGAATGAAGGCGAAAGCGCAAGAGTATATTAACAATGTCGGTTTGCAACTTGCAGCCTGTTAAAAGAGTATCATTAAGTGATAGACCTCGCCGATCCTTTGCTGAAGCGTCGAATACAACGCGTATCTTAGTGGTTAAACTGTCAGGCTTCAAGACAGCATGATGTGGGATATAATATGTCGTTAATGATTTTGATTCGTTAGGTGATATACTCTCCATTTGACAGGTTGTTAAATATTCTTTGATATGACATTTATAGTCCTCATACAAAGACTGATTTGATAAGAGACGTTTTTCTAATTGCAAAAAACGTCTTAATGCTACTGAATATGATTCATAAAATGATGGTGGATTGTTACGAAATGGGAGTGGTACAATGTATTGTCCCTCCTCATTGCGTTTATGATTTAGTTGATATATCTCCTCGCAATGTTGATCGTCAGCTGATAGAATATTGTTATTTTGGGGAATGCTTTCAGTCTCCCAGAATTTTTGAACTGCTATATCTAAACTAGAATCGTCAAGGTTAGTCACAGAATGAACTGTCAGTATTGTAGGGGGTATTGATTTAGTTGATGCAGTTTTACCCATAAGCACCCATCCAAATACTGTATTTATGGCTGAGGCGTTATCTTCTGTTCCTTCAATTTTACCTGGAAGTAAAATTTTGGGAAACAGTTCTCCACCTAAAAGCATATCGACTGAACGTGGAAGATGATACCGCGCGTCAGCGAGCTTAATATTAATCAGCTGTTTATAATGATTTTGATTGACAGTGTGCGTGGGCATGTCGCCACATATTTTATCTAAGGTAACTGCTTCTATGTTAAATAAAGGGGAAATAATATCTTTTGGTTTAAGTTCTAAATATACTTTACAGTTTGAAAGAGTCGGCATTTCGCCAATACCAGACATTGATGTATTTGTTTTATGAAATTGTAGGCCTAAGCGCCTTACACATTGATTAGTAATAATATGGCTTTGACTCCCTGGATCCAATAATATGCGAACTGTTTGGAATGATCCCCATCTGTCCTTCACATCAACTTCGGCTGTAGCCAAGAGTATGAAGTTCGAGTGAGGTACAACATTTGATAATGACGTGATTGGTGTTATAGCGTTGGAATTATTGTTTGATTGCTGAACTGTTGCTGGAGCTGATGATGATGTAGACGATAGCGCCTCATTATTGTATCCATTCGATGCATGTTTCGAAGGAACATGAAGTAAGCTATTATGCCGTCTATTGCAGAATTTACAATGATGAGTTGACTTGCAGTTTGATAATGGATGATTATTGCGTAAACAATTGAAACATAATTGATTATGTTCAACAAATATTGATCTCTCTTGAGGAGTTTTTGATAAAAAGTCTGGGCAAAAATAAATTAAATGATTCTGTTTACAATTTGGACAGGATTGCGTTTGTGATAAAAGAGTGTTAGATGAAATTTTAGTTGGTCTAGATTTATATGTAGGCTTTTGAGAAACAGGTACTGAAGTTTTATTTGTATTTAAATTATGATCTAAATTAGATCTTTCTAAGGCACAGCATCTATCAATTAAAAATTCTTGTAATTGTATAAATTTTGGGAAATCACTACCCTTGTTAGAAAGTTCAAATGATTCACGTGATTTTTTATCTAATTTTGTTAATAAAGCGTGAAATAAGACAAAGTCCCAATCTGAAGTTGGTAGACCTAGTCCTGAAAGAACTGATATATTTTCTGTAAAAATATCTAACAACTTTCGTAACTCAGATACATTACCTAACGTTATTGATTTTTTATTAATTATCTCTTCCCAACAAATAAAAGCTAAATATCTTTTGTTTGAGTACCTGCTACGAAGCGCTTCATATGCATTTAAATAATTTGTATCCGAAATAGGATAAGATCGAATAATATTAATTGGTTCGTCCGAAAGCGATGTGATCAAATATTGAAACTTTTCGACATTTGATAAATCTTCTCGTGTGTGAACTAGTGTATCATATAAATCGATAAAGGCAGGAAAATCCTTTAACTTTCCAGAAAATGTAGGTAACTTAATTTGGGGTAATTTGACATTAGATATAGGTTTTTTATTTAAATAAGTAGGTCTATTTGTAGATTTAGGGAAAAGCTTTGATTGAATTTCTTTAATTTCGCTGTAAACATTATCCGCTTCCTCTTGAAACTGAGTTTCGGAATCTAAATCGTCGGGTGTAATATCACTCTCATGAAGTAGGCATAAATAATCAATATGAGTTTTATTAAATAAATCAAATATTGAATCCACCCTTTCACACCATGTCTCAAATCGAGATATTATGGAAGGGTTCTCTATAGAATTTCGAGCGCATGATAAACAATCGTTTAATCTTTTCAAATGATAGTTTCTTGTAACTTTACCACGCAATAAAGTAGCCATACTCATTCTAAATGATAACTTAAATATGAATATATATATGTATTTAATAAAAGAAGAAATTCACACACAAAAAAAATATTACGAAATTGCAAAGAAAATATTTACCCGAAAAGTTGGGTAATTTATTTATACTGGTATAAAAAAAAGCTGGTAGCGCTATAATTAAAAAATGGTGTCTAAAAATATGGTAGCCCTGCAAATTAATAAGTCGCTCTGCGATTGGTTTGAATTGACCAATGAGAATGCAAGTAGGTTTTCTTTACCTTCTGCAGATAACTTCAGATTGTTTTTACGTCGAACGAAAATAATATAAAATATTTTTCGTAGGTATGAGAGGGTAGGTATTGTTAGTTATAATAAATCTGCAATAAAACGACTGAAAATGTTTGTTATCTGATTGAATGTTATATGATTATATGTAATATTCAAGGTATAACGTATTAGTTATAAAACTATAATAATAATAATAATTGTTTTGCTTTGATATTTATTATAAAAAGGATATTGTATGAACCGGTTATATAATAATTTTGTTATTCTGATGAATTAATGTTTTAAGTTTGTTACATATTTAACTGATATTAGGTAGGTAGGTGTATATTATAGACGTTGCATGTTACGTAAATAAAGCCGTATCTACCTATTTATGCTTAAGTGATAGTTTTGTTTAAAACGTTATATGTTACGTTTAAAAATGCTTGGTAAATAATAGTTAATGAAATAAAGACGCTATATGTTACGTAATTAAATCATAAATTATTTTAGTGCCATATGTTACACTAAATTATGCTTTGATTGATAACTAAAAACGAGAAACATTGATTTCAACGTTTAAAATGCTTATTTGATAATTATTTGAATATTACATGTTATATTCAGTTAACTGATGATTTGTTTAATGATTATACCTTGATTATGATTACGGTCGCCGAACGAAATAACACAATTAATTGTTTTGATAAAAATAAATAGGTACCCGTTTTTGGGGGTTTATTTATTAAGATATTATTTAAAATAATGTAATTTATGAAAGTGTGGTTTGTATATATGTTGTTAGTGTGTAGGTAGATAATAATATGATAGTTTTAAATAGTTATTTTTTTGTATGTATGATGTTTGTACGGTTACCAACTTTCGTGAGCAAATCAATATATGACAAACAACACAATTGAAACAAGTTACAAAGTTCTAATAAATATTCGGTTCGTACAAGGACCAAAAGTGTGTTTGGGTTAAGTTTTCGATTTTTAGTGGACTGTATTTTTTAATGATTTTAATTTGTTATGGTCGGAACTTGGTTCAAATGCGCTGCCTGCACAACGTATTAGGAGATTTCTAAATTACACACAAAAATGGCACAAATAATAGGAAAATAATGAAAAGGGGGGACTTACTGTTATTTTTGGCAATCGACAGACACTTTACACCACTTAAAACTTGGTTTTTGTTAATTTTATTGATTATTATTGTATAAAAGTTACTTCTTCGGCTCCATTGATTTTTGCTTGCTTTTTTATGAATGCCGACGGTAGAGGGCGTTTGGATAAGGATGATAGGAGGGATGTTAGGAAAGAAATTCGCGCCATTATTTAAATTTGAATACTAAACATAATGAGTTTTGCCGATAAGCCGACGATTTATTCTTGTAAATAGTTATTATTTGAAAAATCTAATGATGAGCAAAAAAAAAAACATGGCTTAGGACTGGACTAGGGTGACAGACAAAGCAGGCGTACTTGTAAACTATTTACATATTTTTTTTTTTTTTTTTTACATTTTTTACACTTTGTATTTTTCTCTAAAATCACTTTATATATACTATATAGTGATTTTTGTTATAGTAGTTTAGCGTTCACCGCACTGAATAGGAACACTACTTCAATAAAACTAGTTAATTGTTCGAGAATAAAATAACGACTGATTTATTATTTTGAATGTTGTGCCTTATTCACTAAAATAACAAACGAACGTATGACAATGAAAATGTGACAATATTATAATTTAATTTGAAAAATGGAACATGGAGATGACATAAAAGATTAAAAAGTATTAAAATAAATACAAAGGAGAAAAGCCAAATATATTGATAACGATATAAAGGAGTAATTATGCATCTGTCCGGCACAGAACCCCCCCTCAAGAAAAACGTACATTTTTCTTGACAGTTCTACCTCGTTTTGTGACATAGGCATAAGTATCTTTAACAGGAGAGGGAGAAACTGACGCAGGGGTTGACGGGTTGGTCGTTAAGGTAGTATCTTTATTAATAGAACGAGATACTAACGTAGGGTTTGGTGGAATGGATGTTGGGGCAGCTGTAGTAATAATCCGGTCTGAATAGATATGAGCGGGTTTCAATCGATCCACGGAAATTATCGTTGTTCGGTTGGGCAATTGTATTTTGAAATGCTTTTCGTGACGGTGCAGTACTTTAAAAGGTCCGTCGTAAGGTGGTGTAAGCGGAGGACGAACGGTATCATTGCGTACAAAAACATGTGAACAAGAGTGTAAGCTTTGCTCTTCTAAATGAGATCACTGGAGATTCCCGGTCCGGATATTTCTTTAAACAAAGGATATCACTGGCAGTACAAAGAGGTAATGCTGCCAGTGTTATGGGAACCTTCGGGCCGGGACAGAGTCGGGACATAGTGGATATTTTAATTTTTTTTATTATCTAGTGGGTAGTTTTAAATTCTTTAAAATATTATTTGTATAGTCGAATTGGACTATTAAGAGTGTAAGTCTTTGTGAATAAATGTTTACCGATTTGATGAAATTAACCTTGATGTAGGCACTAATGATGACATTGACTGTTGAAGTTGGCGTACAAATTCTGCGTCGTCAATGTCCGACTTGGTCGCTTCAAAGAAATCGGACGGAAGTCGTAAAGTTAATCCGTATGTCATCAAAGCAGGACAGAGATTGTCTTCGCGAAGAGCAGTTCGTAGACCAAACAGGATTGTCGGAAGTTCATCACTCCAGTGAACTATGGCATCCCTAGCCATTATGGATGCTTTGAGTGTTCGATGCCACCGCTCTACTTTTCCATTTGCTTGTGGGTGATAAGCGGTGGTTCTTATTCTGGTAATTCCAAATTTTTTTTAACAATAAATTAAACAAAGATGAATCGAACTGTCGGCCTTGATCAGTTGTGATGCGAAGAGGACAGCCGAATCTTGTTATCCAGTTCTCGTACAGTACTCTGGCAACGACTTCAGCTGTAATGTCGCTAACTGGGATGGCTTCGGGCCATGAAGTTGCACGGTCAATGATTGTTATACAATATCGATAGTCGTGTGAAAGCCGCAAGGGTCCGACAATATCGATATGTATGTGCTCAAAACGTTGTGATGATGGAAAATCCACGGGAGGAGAGATTACGTGCCGATGGATTTTTGCACGCTGACAAGAAATGCAAGATCTAGCCCAAGTATTGATATCTGTGTTCATGGAAGGCCAGAAAATTTTTGAAGTGATTTGCTTTCTTGACGACCGTATACCTGGGTGACAAAGTTCATGTTGAGCTTTAAACGCAGCAAAACGATATGGCGGTGGTAGGTAAGGTCTAAGAAATGGAGTAGAATTTTCACACGTAATGTATTTTGTACGTGGCCTCGGTGATGCTTTTGCGGCAATCATTGAAAGCTTTTTCAGCACTCGGTGTCCATATAATAGGAGTTTTATCGTTCTTTTTTGAGTTGTGAAGGAAAAGGTTAAGTTCACTTTGAAGTGGCTTGACGAGGTAAGCAGTCACGATAAAAATTAAGCATGCCTAAAAATCGTCGAAGCTCTTGAACGTTATTGGGTTTAGGAAAATTTGAAATTACATCAATTCGATCTGTAGTTGGCTTGATGCCTTGAAATGAAACTTCGTACCCAAGAAACTTTATTTCTTTTTTACCAAACTCACATTTATCAATGCTTAAAGTAACACCGTATTTGTCAAGACGTTCAAAAATTTTCTCTAGATGTATTCTATGTTCTTTTTCATTTTTAGAAAAAACTAGAATATCATCGATGTAACTGAAACAATTTTCTTGACCACGTAAAATTTCGTGCATAAAACGTTGGAAGGTTTGACTGGCGTTGCGTAAACCAAAAGTCATGGAGGTGAATTCAAAGAGGCCGAAAGGAGTAGTGATCGCCGTTTTCTCCGAATCTTCATGAACTGGTATTTGGTAGTATGCCATTTTTAGGTCTAGTTTCGAAAATATTGTCATGCCATAGAGCTGGTATGTAAAATCTTATATGCGTGGAATCGGATAACGATCGGGTATAGTTACAGAATTTAGTCTTCTATAGTCTCCGCAAGCTCTCAACTCACCGTTCTTTTTAGTAACTACGTGTAGAGGACTTGCCCAAGGACTATTTGATGGCTTACATATACCCATTTCAATAAGTTTGTCAAATTGTTCTTTAGCTGCTTTGAATTTTGCAGGTGGTAGAGGTCGAGGTCGGGAGAAAAGTGGCGGTCCAAAAGTTTTAATGTGATGGATGACTTTGTGTTTGGGAGGGTACTTCATTGACATGGGCCGCAGTATATCAGGGAATTTTAGGAGTAAATCATGAAATGAATTATTTCGGTTCACTATATGAATAGAAGATTGAGCGGTCGGAAATTGTACGATGTCGATTGAAATATTTGTAAGACTATCTACAATTCGTTTATGATGTAAATCGACTAGTAGTCTATAGTGGCGTAGAAAATCAGCGCCTATAATAGATGTTTTAACATCTGCAAGAATAAATTGCCAATGGAAATCACGCCGAAGACCTAGATTTAATTTTAATGTTTTTTCACCAAAAGTTTTGATAGGCGTATTGTTCGCTGCGAAGAGCTGGAGAGCTTCTGGAGAAGATTTCTTCTTTGCAGCTAGTACGGAAATGTCTGCGCCGGTGTCGACGAGAAATCGTTCTTGAGTATAACGATCGAATACGCAAAGGCGGTTGCTTGTCACTTCACCGACTTCCGCCTGGTTCGGTGGAGTAATTAGTTTTTCGACTGTGAGGCTGTCCAACTACAAGGACTAGAGCAGCGGTATGCCTTGTTTCCGAATTTTTGGTGATAAAAACACATTGTAGATTGTTTGTGGTTTTGTGATGTAAAATTTGAACGAGAGCGAGAACGAGAACGAGCGCGGTACTGCCAGCGGGGATGTGGATCTTGGTCGATCGTTTTACGAAGTTCTGCTAACTCCAATGATAATTTCTCAAACTGCATGTTAATTAATGAAATGTATGCAGGTGTTGGTTCTGTTGGCTTTGAAACCGTAGCAATAGATGAATGAGGTTCTAAGCTCTCCATCATAAGATCTGCCATGGAAGCTAGTGTGTCTAGATTTGCTTCCTTATTAATAGCTAAAACAGCTCTGACCTGGGCTGGAAGCTGGTTGCTCCACAACACACGTATAGCACTGTCAGGGGCTAAAGAACCGGCAAGGTCTCTCATTTTTCGAAGGAGGTAGGATGGTTTTTGATCACCAAGTTCTAAACCGCTGAGTAATTTTTGAAACTGTTTTTCTTCCGAATCTTCGTAAACCTCTAGCAAACGTTTTTTTAAAGTTTCATATTTGTTAGTACTAGGAGGTTTAAGCAAAATATCGCTGATTAAGCGTATATCAGTGGGCAGAAGAACACTAATAACATATCTGAATTTTTGGTCGTCGCTGGTTTTAGCTGTAATTAGAATTTCAAATTGCGCAAACCATAATTTTGGGAATTCGCGCCAGAACGGCAAAATCTTTGTCTGAGTTACCGCTGACAGGTCAATCAGGCAAGGATTAATAGATTGAGGATCGGAGGGAGGTGAGGAATCAATAGCCTCCGACGAAATCATTATATTGAAAAAAAAAAACTTATAATATTACAATAGGTACTTAATAATAAAATTGTATCTTGATGCGCAGTCCTGAAGAGTTGATTACACCACGAGCAGATGCGGAGCACGACCAGCAGATGCGAAGCACGACCCGAAGATGCGAAGCACGACCAGCAGAAGCGAAGCACAACCAGAAGATGCAAAGCACGACGAGCAGACGCCTGTGGCTACAGGCGTACAGATGTGAAGCACGACGAGCAGACGCCTGTGACAACAGGCGTGCAGATGCGAAGCACGGCGAGCAGACGCCTGTGACTACAGGCGTGCAGATGCGAAGCACGACGAGCAGACGCCTGTGACTACAGGCGTGCAGATGCGAAGCACGACGAGCAGACGCCTATGACTACAGGCGTGCAGATGCGCAGCAAACTAGACACGATGTCCGGTGAATAATACGTCTGCATGTGGTACAACGAAGATCACCAATTGTCGGGGTCACCAATTTAGCGTTCACCGCACTGAATAGGAACACTACTTCAATAAAACTAGTTAATTGTTCGAGAATAAAATAACGACTGATTTATTATTTTGAATGTTGTGCCTTATTCACTAAAATAACAAACGAAAGTATGACAATGAAAATGTGACAATATTATAATTTAATTTGAAAAATGGAACATGGAGATGACATAAAAGATTAAAAAGTATTAAAATAAATACAAAGGAGAAAAGCCAAATATATTGATAACGATATAAAGGAGAACGTAATTATGCATCTGTCCGGCACAGAACCCCCCCCTCAAGAAAAACGTACATTTTTCTTGACAGTTCTACCTCGTTTTGTGACATAGGCATAAGTATCTTTAACAGGAGAGGGAGAAACTGACGCAGGGGTTGACGGGTTGGTCGTTAAGGTAGTATCTTTATTAATAGAACGAGATACTAACGTAGGGTTTGGTGGAATGGATGTTGGGGCAGCTGTAGTAATAATCCGGTCTGAATAGATATGAGCGGGTTTCAATCGATCCACGGAAATTATCGTTGTTCGGTTGGGCAATTGTATTTTGAAATGCTTTTCGTGACGGTGCAGTACTTTAAAAGGTCCGTCGTAAGGTGGTGTAAGCGGAGGACGAACGGTATCATTGCGTACAAAAACATGTGAACAAGAGTGTAAGTCTTTGTGAATAAATGTTTGCCGATTTGATGAAATTAACCTTGATGTAGGCACTAATGATGACATTGACTGATGAAGTTGGCGTACAAATTCTGCGTCGTCAATGTCCGACTTGGTCGCTTCAAAGAAATCGGACGGAAGTCGTAAAGTTAATCCGTATGTCATCAAAACAGGACAGAGATTGTCTTCGCGAAGAGCAGTTCGTAGACCAAACAGTATTGTCGGAAGTTCATCACTCCAGTGAACTATGGCATCCCTAGCCATTATGGATGCTTTGAGTGTTCGATGCCACCGCTCTACTTTTCCATTTGCTTGTGGGTAATAAGCGGTGGTTCTTATTCTGGTAATTCCAAATTTTTTTAACAATAAATTAAACAAAGATGATTCGAACTGTCGGCCTTGATCAGTTGTGATGCGAAGAGGACAGCCGAATCTTGTTATCCAGTTCTCGTACAGTACTCTGGCAACGACTTCAGCTGTAATGTCGCTAACTGGGATGGCTTCGGGCCATGAAGTTGCACGGTCAATGATTGTTATACAATATCGATAGTCGTGTGAAAGCCGCAAGGGTCCGACAATATCGATATGTATGTGCTCAAAACGTTGTGATGATGGAAAATCCACGGGAGGAGAGATTACGTGCCGATGGATTTTTGCACGCTGACAAGAAATGCAAGATCTAGCCCAAGTATTGATATCTGTGTTCATGGAAGGCCAGAAAAATTTTGAAGTGATTTGCTTTCTTGACGACCGTATACCTGGGTGACAAAGTTCATGTTGAGCTTTAAACGCAGCAAAACGATATGGCGGTGGTAGGTAAGGTCTAAGAAATGGAGTAGAATTTTCACACGTAATGTATTTTGATGATCCAGGAAGTGCAATGTTTGTGAATTTTAGATTGGGTCTTGTGCCAAGGATTTTAAAATCGTCGTCAACGAGTTGGTCTTCAGCTAACTTGTTATAATCAAAGGTTGTTAAAGCTTTAAAGTCTTCAATGCTCTCGATACGAGATAAAGCATCAGCGACAGAATTATTCTCACCCTTGATGTAATGAATATTGGAGCAGAATTGACTGATAAAATGAAGTTGTCTTTCGCGTCGAGGAGTGTCGTTATTACTTGGAGGTTTAGTTAATGCGAAAGTGAGTGGTTTGTGATCGGTATAGATAACTACATCTTCACTTCCTTCAATAAGGCGCCGGAAACGTTTTACAGCCATGTACATCGCTAATAGTTCCCGATCATACACGCTGTAACGGCGTTGAGTAAAACTCATAGCTTTGGAGAAAAATGCTAAAGGTTTCCAGACGTCGTCAATTTTTTGTTGAAGAACAGCGCCAACGCTGTGGTCTGAAGCGTCGGTCATAAGGCAAAGTGATGAGCCGGGGAGAGGATGAGTGAGGGTAGTGGCCTCGGTGATGCTTTTGCGGCAATCATCGAAAGCTTTTTCAGCACTCGGTGTCCATATAATAGGAGTTTTATCGTTCTTTTTTGAGTTGTGAAGGAAAAGGTTAAGTTCACTTTGAAGAGTGGCTTGACGAGGTAAGCAGTCACGATAAAAATTAAGCATGCCTAAAAATCGTCGAAGCTCTTGAACGTTATTGGGTTTAGGAAAATTTGAAATTACATCAATTCGATCTGTAGTTGGCTTGATGCCTTGAAATGAAACTTCGTACCCAAGAAACTTTATTTCTTTTTTACCAAACTCACATTTATCAATGCTTAAAGTAACACCGTATTTGTCAAGACGTTCAAAAATTTTCTCTAGATGTATTCTATGTTCTTTTTCATTTTTAGAAAAAACTAGAATATCATCGATGTAACTGAAACAATTTTCTTGACCACGTAAAATTTCGTGCATAAAACGTTGGAAGGTTTGACTGGCGTTGCGTAAACCAAAAGTCATGGAGGTGAATTCAAAGAGGCCGAAAGGAGTAGTGATCGCCGTTTTCTCCGAATCTTCATGAACTGGTATTTGGTAGTATGCCATTTTTAGGTCTAGTTTCGAAAATATTGTCATGCCATAGAGCTGGTATGTAAAATCTTGTATGCGTGGAATCGGATAACGATCGGGTATAGTTACAGAATTTAGTCTTCTATAGTCTCCGCAAGCTCTCAACTCACCGTTCTTTTTAGTAACTACGTGTAGAGGACTTGCCCAAGGACTATTTGATGGCTTACATATACCCATTTCAATAAGTTTGTCAAATTGTTCTTTAGCTGCTTTGAATTTTGCAGGTGGTAGAGGTCGAGGTCGGGAGAAAAGTGGCGGTCCAAAAGTTTTAATATGATGGATGACTGTGTTTGGGAGGGTACTTCATTGACATGGGCCGCAGTATATCAGGGAATTTTAGGAGTAAATCATGAAATGAATTATTTCGGTTCACTATATGAATAGAAGATTGAGCGGTCGGAAATTGTACGATTTCGATTGAAATATTTGTAAGACTATCTACAATTCGTTTATGATGTAAATCGACTAGTAGTCTATAGTGGCGTAGAAAATCAGCGCCTATAATAGATGTTTTAACATCTGCAAGAATAAATTGCCAATGGAAATCACGCCGAAGACCTAGATTTAATTTTAATGTTTTTTCACCAAAAGTTTTGATAGGCGTATTGTTCGCTGCGAAGAGCTGGAGAGCTTCTGGAGAAGATTTCTTCTTTGCAGCTAGTACGGAAATGTCTGCGCCGGTGTCGACGAGAAATCGTTCTTGAGTATAACGATCGAATACGCAAAGGCGGTTGCTTGTCACTTCACCGACTTCCGCCAGGTTCGGTGGAGTAATTAGTTTTTTGACTGTGAGGCTGTCCAACTACAAGGACTAGAGCAGCGGTATGCCTTGTTTCCGAATTTTTGGTGATAAAAACACATTGTAGATTGTTTGTGGTTTTGTGATGTAAAATTTGAACGAGAGCGAGAACGAGAACGAGCGCGGTACTGCCAGCGGGGATGTGGATCTTGGTCGATCGTTTTACGAAGTTCTGCTATCTCCAATGATAATTTCTCAAACTGCATGTTAATTAATGAAATGTTTGCAGGTGTTGGTTCTGTTGGCTTTGAAACCGTAGCAATAGATGAATGAGGTTCTAAGCTCTCTATCATAAGATCTGCCATGGAAGCTAGTGTGTCTAGATTTGCTTCCTTATTAATAGCTAAAACAGCTCTGACCTGGGCTGGAAGCTGGTTGCTCCACAACACACGTATAGCACTGTCAGGGGCTAAAGAACCGGCAAGGTCTCTCATTTTTCGAAGGAGGTAGGATGGTTTTTGATCACCAAGTTCTAAACCGCTGAGTAATTTTTGAAACTGTTTTTCTTCCGAATCTTCGTAAACCTCTAGCAAACGTTTTTTTAAAGTTTCATATTTGTTAGTACTAGGAGGTTTAAGCAAAATATCGCTGATTAAGCGTATATCAGTGGGCAGAAGAACACTAATAACATATCTGAATTTTTGGTCGTCGCTGGTTTTAGCTGTAATTAGAATTTCAAATTGCGCAAACCATAATTTTGGGGATTCGCGCCAGAACGGCAAAATCTTTGTCTGAGTTACCGCTGACAGGTCAATCAGGCAAGGATTAATAGATTGAGGATCGGAGGGAGGTGAGGAATCAATAGCCTCCGACGAAATCATTATATTGAAAAAAAAAACACTTATAATATTACAATAGGTACTTAATAATAAAATTGTATCTTGATGCGCAGTCCTGAAGAGTTGATTACACCACGAGCAGATGCGGAGCACGACCAGCAGATGCGAAGCACGACCAGAAGATGCAAAGCACGACGAGCAGACGCCTGTGGCTACAGGCGTACAGATGTGAAGCACGACGAGCAGACGCCTGTGACAACAGGCGTGCAGATGCGAAGCACGGCGAGCAGACGCCTGTGACTACAGGCGTGCAGATGCGAAGCACGACGAGCAGACGCCTGTGACTACAGGCGTGCAGATGCGAAGCACGACGAGCAGACGCCTATGACTACAGGCGTGCAGATGCGCAGCAAACTAGACACGATGTCCGGTGAATAATACGTCTGCATGTGGTACAACGAAGATCACCAATTGTCGGGGTCACCAATTTAGCGTTCACCGCACTGAATAGGAACACTACTTCAATAAAACTAGTTAATTGTTCGAGAATAAAATAACGACTGATTTATTATTTTGAATGTTGTGCCTTATTCACTAAAATAACAAACGAACGTATGACAATGAAAATGTGACAATATTATAATTTAATTTGAAAAATGGAACATGGAGATGACATAAAAGATTTAAAAGTATTAAAATAAATACAAAGGAGAAAAGCCAAATATATTGATAACGATATAAAGGAGAACGTAATTATGCATCTGTCCGGCACAGTAGTTTTTTCGTGATTGGTTCCACATTCGTTCTAAGGTTTTTGTCCATGCATTTTTTTTTTTTTTGAGTTTTGGCTGTTATCCTCGTTTTAGTTGAGTTCCATCTTGGTCACGGTTGAGAGCGGACGTGTGCGCATCGTGCTTCCCCCCACTCCCGTGCTAACTTCATTATACCCTCGGACTCAAAAATTCAAAATTCTACGTGCTACTTGTTATCGAAGAGAAGCTTTCCTGCTGCTGAACTATCCTGTTATCCTGGTTACCTCGTGTCGCTAACCAGGACGTCGACTAGGTTGTTGGGGCACTGCGTCCGACCGTACGTAGTCCCCCGAGCGCCTTGTGGACGGGCTGGTTAGCCCTAGACTTTCGTGTCGCGGGCCAGGACGTCGACTAAGTTGCAAGGGCACTTCGAACAATCGTTGTCCCCCGAGCGTCATAGCCGACGGGCTGGTTCGCCTTAGTTTTCGCGGTTGCCCTGCCACACGTCGGTTAGGAACGACAGACATACTTGACTGACACACCGCACGGGCCCAGTGCCCTGCCGGGCTTGTCAAATCCGGCTAGGGCCAAACTCTTCACCCGTGTGGTTTTTGCACTTAACTTCCCAAACTAAATAGGGCCCCCCCGAGGAAAGGTAATCCTTTCCTCCGTCCCCATTCTTGGTTGTCGTGTGGTGGGTCTGGATTTTGTTAGGTGTTGTTGCTCGCCCTCCCTTAAGTGGTCGGAAGGCTATTCATAAAGAATAGTCCCCCCGACCGCACCCTGGTACAATCCGTGCTAAGGGAGGGTCAATTCCAGCAAGTGTCGGTCCCAGTCTCGTTGTCTTAGTCGAAATTATAAACTACTACTTTTGTCTGTCGGCCCCGGTTGTTCGGTGGGGCCGAGTTCCGGCTAAGGTAGACCCTGTTGCCGGTGCAGGTACTCGGCGGGCGGTAGCCCGCCGGGGACTTGTCGCGGTATGCGCGAGGTCCCCCGCTGAGGACGGGGGGACCTAAATGTTGTTATTTAACAACCAAATGGTTGTTCCCGGCGCGTTACAGGCGGCAGCGCGCCGGGTTGGAGAATTTAGGGTGGTGGTGGGGTAGGGTTGGGGGAAAACTCGCCGCCGAGAAGCTCTCTCGGCGTAGGCCTGCCATTCGGCGGCCGTGCGTGCAACGGAGCGATGCCGCGAAGATGTTCGTGCGGTCCGTTGTCGGCCCGGTCGTACATTCGACGGGCGAGCCGCTCTACGAACTCAGCTAACAACTCAATCTTCACGTCATCGCTGATGGTTTTGTTTCGCACGAACCACGGAGCGCCAGTCGCCATACGCAGAGAGATGTTCTGCTGGCGCTGGAGTCGTGTTTTGTTCGTGGCCGACAGTAATTGGTGCCACGCTGGTGCCGCGTAAGTGAGGTGGGGACGAACGAAGGTCTTATAGACCGACACCTTGACCCGGAGTGGGAGGGTGGATTTTAGAACCGGCCGGAGCATAGCGCGAGCAGCCTTGGCCTTGTTGATGGCTTGTGAGGCCATTGGGCTCATGCTCAACGACCGGTTGATGGTGCACCCCAGGTACTTAATGGAGTCGGCCCATTCGATTTCTTGTCCCCAGAGTTCCAGATTTGGTGGACGGCGGCGACGGCGGGTAACCAGTAGGGCGGATGTCTTTCCAACATTTACAGACATCCGCCATCTGTCGAGCCAGGAAGGGAGGACGTCCAACATCCTCTGCATCTTCTCGGCGGCGAGTATGGGATTTTTGTGGGAGGTGAGGTAGGCGCTGTCATCCGCGAACAGCGCCAGGACTACGTCATCCTCTCCGTAGAGTTGGTCGGAGAGGGTAGGGATGTCGTTCGTGAACAGTGCATACAGCGTGGGAGAAAGGCAGCTTCCCTGGGGTACGCCAGCGTAAATGGAATGCTCTACTGAGACCTTTCCCTCCACGGCTACGTGGAAGTGGCGGTTGTTGAGGAATGAGGCCACTAACCTCGTGGCCATGGGAGGCACAGGCGAGGCGAGGAGTTTGTACACGAGGCCGCAGTGCCAGACACGATCGAAAGCCTTCTCGATATCGAGGAAGACTCCGACCGTGGATCGGCCCGCGTTTAGCTCGCTCGCCATGTGGTGCAGCACCCGGACTAGTTGGAGCGTGGTGCTATGTCCTTCACGGAAGCCAAATTGCTCCGGTCGAATTTCGACGTAGCTCTTCAACCTCCGGAGGAACAGTCGCTCAAACAACTTAGCCGGGTGCGGAAGCAGGGTTATGGGCCGATAGCTGCTCGGCAGACGTTTGTCCTTGCCGGGCTTCGGCAGCATGATGACCTTCCCCCGCTTCCAGGCGGTGGGAAAGTGTCCAGTACGAAGCACCCCGTTGAACAGTTTGGCGAGAGCCACAACGGCTTTGCGGAGAAGCTGCGAAAGTTGGTGGTTAGTGATCCCATCGGGTCCCGGGGCCTTTTTTGGCTTAAGGCGGAGCACGGCGCGCTCCACTTCAGCGGGGGATATGAAAAAGTGCCCCGGGAGGGGCTCCGGATTGGGACCATTTATGAACTGCCGCACTGTATGCACTATTCGTTTGTTGAATTCTGTGTCGATCGAGGGGAAGGGCATGAACTGCCCCCTAAGATGAATACCCAGGAGATCGGCTCTATCCTGGGGGGCGTAGTGTTTTGTTCCCGCTCGGTCGACCAGCGGGTGGATGGGAAGGGGGGTTCGGGTCAGTCTCCTGGTGAGGCGGTACAGGGCTCCTAGGGTACCGTCCTCGCCAATGGAGTCCATGTAGTTCTCCCATGATCTCCCCCGGAATGCGGCGATCTCTGCGGAGAGCTCTTCAGAGATTTTATTGAGCTCCCGCTTAGTGTTGGGGTCGCGGAAATCCGCCCAACGCTTTTGGAGTCGCCGCTTGTGTTGCAGTTTTCTCCGGAGGGGTTGTGGGAGAGCCAGGCGTTTTTCGCCTGTGTGGGGAGGCAGCTCATGGGTTGCCGCCTCCTTGGCCGAAACGAAGGACTCCGTAAGTTGTTCGGCGGCAGCCTCAACATCTTGCGGCGTATTGAGGGGACCAATAAGAGAACGGGCGTTGAGGTTCGATCTGTATTGGTCCCAGTCGGTTTTGTACCGCCCTCTCGCGGCGGCGACGTCTACCTGGTTGCCCAGCACTACGAGCAGAGGTAGGTGGCGGGAGTCCATGTCGTAGAGGACTTCGACATGGACTGGGCTCGTTGTGGCTTGGGCTAGGGCGATGTCGAGAACGTCGGCCGCGTGATTCGCCGCCGTAGGTATGTGAGTCGGCGAATCCGGTCCGAGTACTTCGTACCGCTTCCTCTCCGAGTCGTCGAAGAGGGCCCGACCGGCTGGGTTGACAGTCGGGAACCCCACGCGGGATGTTTCGCGTTGAGGTCCCCGATCACCAGGGTGGGTGTTTTCCCGTCTAAGAGACGACGGAGGTCTGCGGTACCGATCGTGGGACCGGGGGGGCGGTAAGCCGCGTAGATGTTGTGGGTGACGCCGGACAACTGGAGGCTGACCCCAGTGGTGCGGATGTGTTCGAACTCCACGTGTGGTAGCTCTTCGTGGACAAGGTCTCGACGTACGAGGACTGCGGTACCTCGGTAGCCGTAGCCCCGCTCGGAAACCTCGTCCCGCCTGTAAACGAAGAAGTTCGGCACGCGGAGTTCGTTATTTGGTTTCAGCTTGGTCTCGCCCAGGAGAATGATATGGGGAGCCTGCTCTTGGGCTAGAAGTTTTAACTGGTTGCGATTGCACAACACACCTCCGGGGTTCCAATAGATTATACGGAGCCCTAGCCCCGTAGGTGTGTGTGGAGGTGGACCAAGCCCTGTAGAATGGCCTCCGCCGGTTCCTGGCCGCTGTTGACCGCTTGCAGCACTCCTAGGAGGACGGTTATCGCCGCCTGAACCATTAGGCCACCTCGTTCCTCCGAGCAACCGCAGCGGTGGGATGGGGGCTGCCCGTTTGGGTCAGTATTTGTAGTAAATGGTAAAGAGGGGCGAGTAGTTGATGGTAGGGCAGCTGGTAGCTGAGCCCGGGCGGATGGCGGGGCAGGCAACCCGGTTGGTTGGTGGTCTGACGTCGGATGTTGTGCCGGTTTTAGGATAGTCCGTGGATGGGCTATCGGTGGTGGTCGCGGGGCCCTTGGGGCCCGAGTAATGTGGGGGGGCGGTATTTGAGGCCCTTGAGTATGCGTTGTGGCTTTGGGAGCTCCTTTGGGTGCTGGAAGCAGCGGCCATTCCATCAGAGACGTTGGAAGCGTTTGCGGAAAGTCCTCTTGGGGTGGTAGTGGGCGTGCTGGTGGGGCCGATGATGGTTGTTGGGTTGGTGGCAGGGGGGCCCTCCTAGCTGGCATTGTTGGCTGGGTAGCCAGCTCCACTGTCTGTTGGGGCGGTTTTGCCTTCTTCCGCTTAGTCTTCCTCTTTTTAGGAGGGCGGCTTGTTTGGGGGGCAATAATTGTTGGTGCAGGTCCCCTTGCCTGCGCCATTAGATTGCCCTGCTGATTTGGTTCTTGGGTGGCAGTCTGGCTGTAGGGCTGGTCTGCCACAGGTAGTCTACGGTCCGCTGGTAGAGGAGGCGGGATGTTAGCGTCCAGCTTTCGTGCTTCTCGCCGGAACGCTGGACACGCTCTGCTGTTGGCGACGTGTGGTTGGCCGCAGTTGGCGCACTTGATGGTGGCGTGCTCCCTATCACAATCCGATGCTGGATGTGAGCCGGCGCAGCGCACGCAGCGGGCTGGTCGGAAGCAGCCGAGGGAAGAGTGGCCGAATGCTTGGCACCGATGACATTGTGGTGGGCCTGCCCTACGAACCCACGCTGTTATAGATACGTTGGGAATAGCCAAGAGCTCCTGGATTCCCATGAGTTTTGATTGTTCGTCCCGTTCCAGGTGCGGAAACTGGACGAAGAATGTAGTACCAGGTCGTCCGCGCCTGGGGGGGATAGCCCTGGCAAACTCGGGTTTCACTCCGACGATGGTCTCCAGGTCTGCCATCAACTCTTCGACCGGCGTGTCCATCAATAACCCATTGACGGCCACCTTGTGAGCACGGTCCTGTTGGATGGCATAACTATGCCCGATAATCCTTGGGTCCTGTTCCCTGGCCTCCGCGAGGTACTTCTGTACCCCACGGTATTCATTAATGTCCTTGGGCAGGAAACGGACTCCTTTGCCCAAGGGTCTGGCGTTTGGCGCATGCCCTAAGATCCCCTTCAAAGCACGGAAGTGGACCGTCCAATTGGGGAGGGTCTCCACCGTGATTGGGGGGATCTTTTGTTTTGGTGGCGCTTGTGGTTGATCGGCGGTTGGTGGGGGTGGCTGCGAGCTCCTTGGCGGTGTGGTAGGTGGTTGGCTTGTAGCTAATAGAAACCCTCAGTACAGCCAACCAATCCCTCAAGCCCCGATACTCGCAGAGCCATACCAACCGGCCAACCTAATGGCCCCGGCCCGTAACCCCGAAGCCCAACCGCCCAAAAAGCGGAAAACGAAGAGGAGGAAAAACCCAGTCCAAGTTACGTCCCAAGCCGACCAGGCCCTCTCCTCCTCCCAACCAACACAACAAGCGAAGCAAGACTTCCCTCCCCTGCCTACAAAACCAGAGCTCCCAACCGAACTGCCCAAAAAAAGGGCACAAAGACCCGAGCTCCCACCCACAACATACAACCAAATTCCCCGTACGCAACCACCCAAAACAAAGGTTCAAAGACCACACCAACCGCCACCACCACCCCCGATCCGGGGACCAATTCCCCCACCAAAAACCTCCGCACCACCACCAGCGCCGGCCCCGCGCAAACGCAAGGGCCAAGCCACAATCCAACCGACGCAACCCACTGACCCAAACCGGATGGCCCCACGCTGCGGGTGCTCGGAGGATCGAGGCCGCCGAATGATTCAGGCGGCCATAACGATCCTCATAGAGACCCTGCAGGCCGCCAACAGCGGACAATCCCCGTGCGAGGCGATAATCAACGGCCTCGCACAACTTCACCTACACCTTCGGGGGTAGGTCTTCGGATCATATATTGGAACCCCGGGGGTGTTAAATCGAACCTCCGCCAGCTCCGCCTCCTCGCTCAGGAACAAGGCCCCCACATAATCCTCCTGGGGGAGACGAAGCTCGCTCCAAAGAACGAACTCCGTGTGCCGAATTACTTCGTGTACAGGCGAGACGAGACCACGGACCGGGGCAGCGGCTATCGCGGTACCGCCGTCCTGGTCCGTAGGGACATCGTCCACGAAGAACTCCCGCACGCGGAGTTCGAAACAACTCGAACAATAGGAGTTAGTCTCCAGTCGTCCGGCTCAGAATTTAAAATCTACGCCGCCTATCGGCCTTCGACCGTGTTTGGCACATCGATCTCCTTTCCAAGCTCGTAGACTCGCCGGTGCCGCCCATGGCCACACGGTTACTCGCTTCCTACCTGAGTGACCGCCACTTCCACGTGGCCGTGGAGGGAAAAACCTCTACGGAGTATTCCATCGAGGCAGGTGTCCCCCAAGGGAGCTGCCTTTCGCCCGCACTTTACGCTCTGTATTCCAATGATATCCCTACTCTCTCAGACTCCCTCCTCCCGGGAGAGCAGGACGTAACCTTGGCGCTGTTTGCGGATGACAGCGCCTACCTCTACTCATCCAAAAGTCCCAGACGCGCCGCCGCGAAAATGCAAAGGATGCTGGACATCCTCCCTTCGTGGCTCGACAAGTGGCGGCTGTCCGTCAACGTGGGTAAAACAGCTGCCCTTATGACGACACGCCGCCGATGCCCACCATCGCTGAAACTCCGGGGACAGGAGGTCCAATGGACCGACACTGTCAAATACCTGGGATGTATCATAGACCGGCCCCTGCGCATGGGCGCCATGGCCAATCATTTGATCAATCAAGCCAAGGCCGCCCGGTCCATGCTCCGGCCGGTACTAATATCATCCCTGCCACTACGGGTAAAAGTGTTGGTCTACAAGACCTTCATACGTTCCCGGATCACCTATGCAGCCCCATCGTGGCATCACCTATTGTCGGCCACGAATAAGACACGGATCCAGCGTCAGCAGAATATCTCTCTGCGTATGGCGTCCGGCGCTCCGTGGTTCGTGCGCAACTCCACGCTCAGCGGCGACCTAAAGATGGAGTCGGTGGAAGCGTTCGTTGAACGACTCGGTCGAGGCATGTTCGACCGAGCCGATAACGGACCCCACGACCATCTCCATGGTATCGCGCCGCTTCACGCACGGCCACCGGAGGGAAGGCCATTGCCGAGAGAGATTCTCGGCGGCGACTCTCAAGGGACTTAAAATCCTATCCCAGGCGCGCTGAACCCGCCTGCAGCGCGCCAACTCCTACCCCTACCCCCCTACCCTAGCCCAAACCTAATCCCAATCCCACCCTCTGAGGAGGGACATGTCACTCGGCCCTCGCTTCGCGAGGGCCAGCGCCAAACGCGCATGAGTTACCGGCGGGCTATCGCCCGCCGTGATCCTGCCCCAGGCAACGGGGAATATTCCCCAGCCGGAACCCAACCCCATAGCAAGGGGGTTGAGACCACACAGAGAGTTCGTTTTAGTTTCTTTTTATGTTTCGGTTTTAAAAATAATATCGTTGCTCTCCGACGATGTCATTATTGATATTCATGTTATTGCGATGATTGGTTGCGCTTCGTTTCGCGACGGTTTCATAGCGCATTCTTTCTAGGGTTTTTATAGGTGTATTTTAAATAATGAAAAAAATATCTCGTTTTAGTTTTAGTTATTTTTATTTTTTAAAACAAAAGTATTTAATATTTGTTTTAATAAAACTCTTATATCCTCATGGCCTATATTTTGTTTTTGGACTCATAGTTATAGTATTGATGTAATCTTGCGAAATGCCATGTCAAAACGTTCTTTTACTATAACTTAATAACCCCTGGCCCTAGACCCATAGTGCTTGTACTTAAACGATAGGTATCGATGATATCTAGCCAATTATTATTTTAGCTTCATTAAAGGATTTTCGACCTTATTGACAATTTTTTTTTTTTGGTAAAATTCGATGGTATGTCATGTAATAAGTCGAATGACATTAAAAAAATAGGTATCGAAAATGTTTTTTCAATATATCTCGTCAACCATCGGTCGTGTTTCTACTCTCAGTGTGTTCGTTTACTACTGTTTTTCACTTAAAGCGCTTAGGCTTTAAGCCAATCTAAACAGCCGTCAAAGTACACAAAGCGAAGCAAAGCAGTCGCAGCGTTTGCAGGAGTACTCGAACAGTTTTATGTGCATAAATAAAAATCATATAAAATTCATAAGAGAATACAAAATAGAGTTCAAAAACGATTAAGTGAAAGGGAGGGAACAATATAAATAAACAAAAAAAAGTATTTGATACATAATTGTGACCACAGACAATTTACTTTGATTGCACTACTCGTATTTTCAAAGCGTTCGCAGCGAATTCGATGACGTAATTTGCTTTTTTTCTGTGACGTCATCAAAAATCCAAAGCAAAGCGAAGTACTAAAAAAACACCTGTCAAGTAAAATAAGCTAGCTTTGTAAGCCTTTTAAGCAGTACTCAAACGTACCGTCTAATAAAAGGAATAACCAATTTCATACACAAAAATCAATATTTTTCTTTTCTTAATGACGTTTTTTAATTAAATAGTTATTACAAATATAATAACCGTTATTAGTTATTTAAGAAATAACGACCTTATTGTAACTATCTATTATAATTAATCTATGATATTACTTATTTGTTCAGTCCCGTTAGGGTAATAGTGTTCTGTGGTTCAGTGTATGATATAATCTGTGGATGGAGTGATGGACGCGTGTTATTGTTGATTGTGATTTTTTCATATTGTTTTTTGTGTGATATTAACTGTTTTATGCTTTTGTTGGTATAAGGGATATAAAGTTAATACAATATGGATGAAGTAGAAAACTTTTTTAAAACACCAGGAGGTTCTCGGCCGATTAGACTTCGCGGTCCACAAACCAATGGTATGCGGCTTACCAAAGATGACGATAAAGCCTCTTTAGCTCGAAAATCTGAACATCAAAGTACTATTTTGGAGCAAGGAGTCAATTATATAAAGGAGGCCAAACGTTTAGAACAAGAACAGGTAATTTTTTTTTTTTTTTTGCTATTCAAAACTGACTTATTTTGAGTTTTCTGGATAGGGACAATGTTCTTAAGCTATTCATCGATTCTCCGTGCGGATGCTGGGCTAACGCGTGGTTTGGAGGCAGGGTAGTGAACTGCAATGTTTCCGGCCTTGAGACCCCAAAGCAGGGTTGGAAGCGTTTCCCATATTAACTCTCCCCTTCACCATAATTTAGACAAAACACATTCTAGGCTGTCTTAGTGCGTGGACACACAATAATTTGGGGCCCTGTCAAAATAAAAACGAATATAATTTGAAAAAACATTCTACCGTTTCAATTTTTTAATTATTATAGGTAATTGGTAAGTAAATCTAATCTGCTGTGTCCAATAAACATATTAAGATACAATTATTTTTAATATATCATTTTGTCTTTCTTCATAAGAGAATTAACCTATAGGGGCCCGTATGAGTTTGGGTACCCTGGACACAGGCTTTGTGTGTCCTTATGGCGAAGATCTCAGATCAGTAAAGTATAGGAGATATGGCATGAAAGCAATTTACTTACGAAACCGCTCTCGCCAGTTAGCACACATTGAAATTTTTGTCTAAGAAATCTTTCTCAAAAATGCTTTCTCAGAAATTTTTGTCTAAGAAATCTTTCTCAAAAATGCAGTCGTTCATTGGAAAGAATTAGAAGCAAACAAAATTATACTTCGTGTAACGTAACAAATGATTATGGTTTTTACGCCTAATACATACGGATGAATTTACTTTGGTTGCAGTCACATCTGTTATACAGGTGGGGGAATCACAGTAAATTTTAAACAAATAGTTTGTAAAGAATTAGAGACCTTATTGCGATGCATACAGTGTAGATTCACTTACCAATATTTGACTTAGAACTTTCTGATCCCTTCCTTTACTTCGGCAAATGGCAAGTAATAGCACATGTTCAACTTTTAGTGATGTGCTATGCCTTAATGTTAATAGTTACCAATATTTAATTTGTTTTTTATGGAGAAGCTACTTCTTCTGCGAGAAGTTACTTCCTACTTTAGCTGACTGAGTGATATTTGTCTCACCTTTATATATTATATTGAAATATAAATTGACGGCCTCCGTAGACTAGTGGTTCCGCCTTTGGCACTGTATCCGGAGGTCATGGTTTCGATTCCCACCCATGGCAAAAAAAAATAGTAAATTTTTTCTGTACAGTTTGTCATGGTCTGGGTGTTTATAAAATATAATATGAATTATATTGTTGCTTCTGGTACACATAGTACAAGCTTAGAGCTTAGTTTGTGACAGAGCAATATTGTGTAAATTGTCCTACGTATTAAAAAAAAAAAATGGGAATTTAAATTAAATATACGTGAATTTGAATGGATGTACTTTGGGCTAATATGAGGTTCTGCTGGTCAAATCGAACAACTTCTCCCATGGAACCATGTGTCGCAAATGAAAAAAAATTTTGGCTTCCCCATACAAATTGGTCATTTTGAAATTACTAATTTGTATGGAGAAGGCAATTTTTTTTTTTCATTTGCGGCACATGGTTCCATGGGAAAAGTTGTTCGTATTAATCAGTAGAACCTCATATAAGCCCAAAGTACATCCTTTCAAAGTCACCATGTATATATATATACCTTTAGCTGTGGCCTACATCCACGGAAACAAAATTGCGCAAGAATTAAACTCCCCAAGGATATATATATAAATATTTTTTTATTAATTTTTAAATTATTTACAATAATAGTCATTGACCAGTAAAATGCAAATATTTATTCAAAAGCTGACTCTTCGATAACTTTCATCATAGTCATCAGTGTCCAGTGGTTGAAGCGACACATTTATGTTTTTGACTGCTGAAGAACATGTTAAAACAGAAATTTCTTAGTAGGCTTCTGCCTGTAGTATTTATCCACTGCTCTTTAATTTTTGGATCAGTCGGAAATCTGAGCTTTAACTAGTTTAACCAAATGGATCTTGTACTTGGGCAGTTGTTCAGCTGGCTTTCTGTGATAGTATAGTTTTAATTATTTTTTATTTGATTACAATTGATTATAATTATTGCACTAAAAGAATTATAAAATAGTACAGTTTATGTATTGAATAAACAAGAGCTGAGATATCTTATAATAACTAAAAATAATTATAGGTAGGTTTTAATTTATAATAGATTGTTGTATAATTAATATTTACTAAAATTAATATTTGTTTCAGGTGGCCTTAGAGATACAAAATGTGCAATGTTCACTGGAGTACTTATCCACAAAGGATTCTATGTATCAAGGTGTGCAGGAGTTGACAGACGAAGCACTTACAGAAGTTTATAACAAGTATTCCTTTAAGAAAGCAGAGGAAATCAATCACTTTGAGATAACTGAGTTTAAAACTAAGGTAAGTTCTGCTCATCATGGGTGCTTTACCCTGCCTGAGTCCACCTCAGACAACCTCAGGGTCCCAATGGTGAAGTTTTATTTCCAACACAGCATTTATGCACTTGTAATGTTACATATTTATACATAAAAGATCATAATGATCTTTTATTATACTTTTTTGGTGCTGGCATTTAATTTGACAGATTAAACATACAATTTGTCTTATATATAGTTTATTCCACAGAAAGTTGAGGTAGCTTAGAATTTAAGTTTTTGGAGTCCAGTAGTTTTTAACCAATAACATAATAAGTGGACTTTGTATGTCTACTTACCATTAGGTAAAAGCCATGCGACTGTTAGAAGTTACTTATTAATTTGTTTATATAATTATAGTATTTGCAGAGAAGCACTAACATTATAAAAATCATAATTCTGTATTAATACCTAATTAATTACGAGTATATAATTTATTTCTATACCTATTATTTTCATTATACATATGTTTATATTATTATTATTATTTAAGTTCTGTCTTATATACATATTATTATGATTATATTTTGTATATAAGTATTTATTATTTTCTTACTTATTTATTATACTATTTTAAGTAATTTTATTATATATTGTCATGCCAAATCCCTAAAATGTATCTTCAAAAAATGATTCTGAAGAGTTATTTTCTTGCAATTCATCAAGCTCGGATGACTGATGTTAGTGGAAGCGATATTCACCTTGGCGATGCGCTTCATAGTACTTTCTCATATTACCCCAAAAATCTCAACGTTTGCCATATTAACGGGCAAAGTATTCCTAGTCATTACTCTGATCTCTTAACCTCGTTTGGCGGCGCCCTGGCTTCATCACAAAATTATAAAGGCCATTAGGTGGAGAGATGCCTTGAAAAGAAAACATTAAAAAAATCCAGGCGAGGCGAGCTGGAATGCTTTCAAGTATGCGAGGAATCGCGTAAATCAGATGTGTAGGAACGCAAAACACCATTACATTCATTATTCTATTAAGACCCCTTAAAATACTTGGTTTTGGGAAGCCCAAACCTGATTCTTTTCTTCCTACTGACATTAACGGCCTTAACCAGCATTTTTCTTCCCCTATTGCCTCTATAGACCCAGCCGTTAAATCCATTGTCATCTCTCAAATTAGCTCTACAGCGCCCCCAGTTCAATTTGAGTTTTACCCAGTGACTACTGGAGAGGTTAAAAAATATATTAACCAAATAACCAGCAAAGCCATTATAATATATTAACCAGATTTGATGACATAGGTCGCGCCCTGATTACCCCAATAATTGATATAATTCTCCCGTCCATTACTTACATCATTAATACTTCTATTTCTTCAGGGTATTTCCCTTTTCATTGGAAAGCTTGTATTATCCCCATACCTAAAAAACAGCACCAACTAATTTTAATCAACTGCGTCCCATTTCTAATCTCCCTTTTCTATCTAAAGTCCTTGAACACGTTGTCCACAGGCAATTTACTGACTTTCTAAACAAAAACTCTTTGCTGAACCCGCGGCAGTCCGGCTTTCTCATAGCACCAACACTGTTCTCGTAATATTACTGACGATATACGCCATGCTATAGATGAGAAAAAGCGAACACTGCTTATTCTTTTAGACTTCAGTAACGCCTTTAACTGTGTTGATCATGATATCCTTATTGCTGTTCTTCTCTCACTAAATGTTTCTCCTACTGCGGCTCAGTGGTTCGACCCCTATCTTCGCGGACGCAGGCAGCGCATACGGGTAGACGATGTCTTTTCAGACTGGTGCTCACTGTCTACAGGTGTCCCGCAGGGTGGCGTATTATCTTCTTTACTATTCTCGGTTTTCATAAATGCCATGGTCCAAGTAATAAACTTCAGTTCTTACCATCTGTATGCCGATGACTTGCAACTGTCGCTACACTTTGAAATGAGCGACGTAAATACCGCGATTTCCAAAGTGAATAGGGATTTTTAGCTATTCAGTGCGCTCGCAAAATCTCGGTATCCTAGTCAACCCTTGCAAAACGCAGGTCATGATCCTTGGTTTCAAACACATGTTGAGCCTGGATTTGGGAGCCATCTTTATTATTTAATAATTTACCACTTCCTTTTTGCCAACATGCTAATAACCTTGGTGAGCATCTGTCTTTCTCTGATATTTCCTGGAATTACCACGTCGCTGATGTCAGTAAACGTATTTTCTCCAGTATGCATTTGCTAAAGCAGTCTCAGTATCTTATCCCTTTTAAGTCAAAGCTCATGTTCGTCAATTCTTTGCTTCTCCCTATCATTGATTACGCTGATATTTGCTACCCGGATGTTACTGAAGAACTACTTAACAAACTTGACCGCCTCCTTAATATATGCATACGTTTTGTCTTCGGTCTACGTAAATTTGATCATGTTACCAAATACCGCAAACATTTAAGGTGGCTTAATATCCGGTCTCGTAGATCAGTACATCTGCTGTCCTTTTTATATAATATAGTATATAATCCTAATACTCCCTCTTACCTTAAGACTCGTTTTCTTTTCCTTGGTGATTCGCATGATCGTCCCCCACGTTCCTCTTTCAATAACCTTCTAAAAATCCCGTCACACGTCTCTTCCAAATATTCAGATTCGTTTACTGTGTCAGCTGTTCACCAGTGGAATTTGCTTCCTCTGACTATAAGATCAGCCTCTTCCATCATGGTGTTTAAACGCTTGCTTACAGCTCATTATCTGAACGCTTAATTAAACCCGATCCTCGAGGCAATTTTTGTTTGGTATGGTATGTATGTTTATGTATTACATTTATTATATTATATACAGTATTTAACTAGTTTAAGTATTGTTATGCATCATTGTTAAAATTATCTATATCTATATCCTTCTATCGAAAAGTTCTGCACCCTAAGCATATTTCACTCTCTCAAAGGTTATCTGGTAGAAAATGCCTAAGGCATTAAGCTTGCCTATGTACAATTTTGTGCAATAAAGAATTTTAAATAAAAATAAAATAAATAAAAATAAATAAAGCTTTTAAATGTCATATAAGTTTAAATAACTAAAATTTTACACAATGGTGATTTATTATTATTTTATATATACAAATTATTAGTTAATTCAACAATTATATTAACATCATATTATATACTCCTTTAATTAAACATTATTCATTCTTATTTTACATAATTATAATATTAACATTAATTATAAAATAAATACCATCACGAGTGCCTATTTGGCTCCCGAGAACCGTTTAAACGGCCTCAGGGTACCACCCAGCGGAGTGATTAACCCGTCCTCATTTCGCCGATGGTTTTGGAGGCAACACCTAACAAGTGGCGACCTTGTTGCGGTGTTTATGATGAAATAGCCTCATTGTATAAAGCAGTCACTCATCCCAGGCCGGCCTTGTTGTCTTCTGCTTATATAAATTAATTATAATATTAATTAAATTTATACATAAAATTCACATTATTATTCACTAGAATTGCCTACCTACTGATTAGATGCTACTTACTTACCCAGTGTGGGATGTCTAGGCGGTGTCATACTGTAAGGTTACAGTCCCTGGCCATATTATTAGACGCACTGTGCATTTTTTATATTATATCTAATAATTATGCTTTGAATATTATTATTGCGATTATTCGTAAAATTTATAACATTTATTTAGGATGCTTAAGTTTTTTTTGTATTATTGAATTACATATCGAATTTTTCTATGTGATATTAAATTGTTACTTATAGAATAGAATATAGTCCTTAACACTTAGTGTATTCAAAAATATCAGTGGCCCTAGTGTGAATTTTGTAATGTTTACTATCCAGTTAACTATACTACTGCGTTAATTTTTCCACCAATCAGATAAGCTTAGTTTGATAGTCCAACAAAATAAAAAGATCCTATTGGTGGAGATTTATCGATTAAGGAGATAGTAACGTAAAAAACAAAACTCAGGGCCTCTGATTGATTCCTTCCAGTAGACTAAGATAATAACTTTATATCACTTAGCAAAAATATATATAAAATTCAATAATATAATTTGTGTACTAAATAAACATTATAAATTTTATTATTAATCGCATCAAATATTGTACCTATTCAATATGGAATTATGTAAAAAAAAATTGCAGTGTCTAATAATATGGCCAGGGACTGTATATTCTTTTAGAGTTCAGTCATAATTTATAGACATTTTTTTTTAGATAATGCAACATATTAACTCCCAAAGAGTAGTATTAATCGAAGGGCCAACAGGCTGTGGCAAAACAACCCAAGTGCCACAATTTATTGTGGATGAAGCCTATGAAAGTAGACGACCATGCAAAATAATAGTTACGCAGCCGAGAAGAATTGCAGCCATTTCTATTGCCAAACGGGTAGCTCAAGAAAGAGGATGGAATTTAGGTGGAGTTGTTGGTTATCAGGTAATTTTTATTATTCATAATCTCACGGATGAATCCAAGATAGAAGTGCCCATTTATAATTGATTCATTACAATAATTTTAGGTTGGACTAGAAAAAGTTACATCAAACACCGATACATTGATCGAGTATGTAACTACAGGAGTATTACTGCAGAAATTAGGTAATTTATATATATATTTTTTTTCAATAATAAATTATCTGATATTGCAGTCCACTTTTCCAAAACCTAACAATCATATTTATTTTATTTGCAGTTGGTACAAAAAGCTTGGGACAATATTCTCATATAATATTGGATGAAGTGCACGAGCGTAATCAAGATATGGACTTTCTTTTATTAGTTGTAAAAAAATTGCTTTACTCTGCACCAACAAATGTAAAAATAATTCTAATGTCTGCCACTTTTGATGTTTACACTTTTATGGATTATTTTAAGCCAAATGATGAAGAGGAAACAGAGGCTGTAACAATTAAAATCACCAAGAAAAACCCAATGTTCACTAACAAAGTATTTTATGCTTCTCAACTGAATAAGTTTGAAGTAAGTATATTTTTATGTAGGGGTATAATTTCTAGGTAATCTGTTAGATTTTGATGTTTTATACTAAATATTGTATTATAGATCCAACATGATTGTTTGATAGATCCATAAAAGCAGACCTAAGTATAGTATTTATATATATAGAATAAAATTATTTATGTTTCTTTTCTAGCCGCCACCAAAATGCAACATGTATCATTCAGAGCCTGGCATCCCAATACAAACTCACGAGACTGCAATCAAACTGTTATACAGATTTGATTATTTGGACAAACATGAGGATCATTATGACACTGACTCTATACCCTCAGTGCTTATATTCTTGCCTGGCATCAATGAAATAGATGAGCTATACAATTTAATTAATGACATGGACTTTAGGTATATATTGTTTTAAATAAAATAATATAGAAGCCATTGCAATCATACTTTTACCTTAATTTACTAAATAAAAATACAGAGTATGTATGGATAAATTGATTCATTACTTACCTACGTTTATTGCCTGAACTTGTCGCTCCCAAGCTCCACCCATATGAGGGTGGTACGATTTTGACGTTTTTATTGTTATTTTTTGACTGCTTCTTGTTGGATTTCGGTAACCTATCAATACAGAAGATACATGTTATTGGCACTAAAATATTTATTAGGTATTTAATTTCAATACATACACACGCTTATAATAACAATATGTAGGACAAATTACACATTATATACTGACAAAAAGATTTAGTGCAGGGGAAAATTAAAAAGGCTCGCATTTTTTCCGTCGATTATTGTTCTATTATAGTTGATTTATAATACATTTATAAATATATATGTAAAAAAAAAAAATATGTAGGACAATTTATACATATTGCTCTGGTCACAAACTAAGCTCTAGGCTTGTACAATGTGTACCAGAAGCAACGATATAATATATATTATGCACCCATGACATACATGACAGACTGTACAGAAAAAAAATGTACTAATATATTTTTGCCATATGGGTGGGAATCGAACCCACGACCTCCGGATACAACGCCAAAGGTGCATCCACTAGTCTACGGAGGCTGTCATGTTCTGTGTCGTATGTCTCTGTTCATTACATAGAAAGAAATATACACCATTTTTTACAAATTTTATATACTTCCACATCTATTTATTGATTCATAGAGACTTACTTGCTTTACAAACAAAAAAATAAAAATTATATATATATATATTAAGTCAAGCTCATTTTTGATATTGTTACAAATTTATTTTAGAACTACAACAGCAGGAGAAGAAAGTAGGAATTGTAAATGGTGGGTGTTACCGTTGCATTCTACCATAACTGCCGATGAACAAGTAAAAGTGTTTCTTAAGGCCCCGTCTGGTCACCGCAAGATTATCCTATCTACCAATATTGCCGAGAGCTCTATTACCGTACCAGACATCAAGTATGGTGAGTGTAACACAACAATATAAAATATAATAATTAGTGTTAATTGGACCACTAAAACCCCGCACGAAAAAAACAATGTTACTGGATATCCATGGATTCACAGCGCAGGTACGAAAAAGAGTGTTCCTGGACTTAGGACCCCTAAGTAGGTCTTTTACGATAATATTAGCAGTACAGTTAATAGTATTAATTAGTTTGTCTTTGAAACACATTCCATAAAAGTTCCAATGGTCGTTCCTTCAAAACACTTTGCACCAAATTCCACTGCATAAAGTTGAGGATAAAACCGTTTCTAGTAATTTCATTTGTAGGAACATACGAGTATATAGTATTTGTTCAATTTGATGGGTTGTACCTTTAAAATGTTTGTTTCTTGGAATGGAATATAAGATAAGTTATGGATTCAATTTCCAATTTTTGGTTTGGAAATTAATATTAATACATTTTTCTGTAGGTACAGTTTGTCCCTGTTTGTGTGTTTATGTATTAGTATTCATGTTTTGTGATGAACCATTGTTAATTTATATTTTAGTAATATAATAATGTTGATGTAATATTTACTTTATTGCAAATTCTTTTGTTTCGCTTCTCCACAAAGCATCTTCAGGACTGAATTTATGTTGGCGGAAATAAGTTGAGTATAGGTGAATTTGTAACGTTGATTTGTCCATTGGCTGTCTGTCCAATTTTTAATTATTTCTAATTGTTCCAAGAATTTGCAATAAAGTAAATATTACATCAACATTATTATGTTAAATAAAGGAATTTCGCAAAATAACGCCTGATTTAATCAATTATATCTTTTAGTAATCGACTACTGTTTGATGAAAGTTCTTGTCGTTGATGATAATACCAATTTTACGTCTCTGCAACTGACCTGGGCTTCCAAGACCAACTGCGAGCAGCGCGCGGGACGGGCGGGACGTGTGAGGGACGGAAGAGTTTACAGACTTGTGTCAGAATCTTTCTACGTAAGTTTGTATACAAGTTACTTTGTTTATTTTTAAAATCCTTTATTGCACCTAACAGGTTTGTTCAAAGGCGAGCTTAATGCCTTAGGCATTATCTACCAGCTAACCTTTAGGAGCGCAAAAATTGCAATATAGGGTGCACAGATTACTGTAAAGAGAAATCAAAATACATAAACTGCATAGATACAACTACATAAAATACATAAATAATATAGCCAAAATAAATACATAAATATATGTTTAAACCTAACCTAAATTATGATAATGAGAAATGAGTAATTTCTTGTAAATGGTTAGAGATGGAGACTGTCTGATGTTTAGGGGGAGAAAGTTCCACTGGCGAGCAGCTGACACCGTCAGAATATTTGGTATAGGCATGTGATGGAATTTTTAATAGGTTATTCGCGTTAACATAGATCGCATTCATGTGTGTCGCATAGAAATTAAAAGCGCGATTTGAGGTAAGAATGAGAATTAGGATTTTTAAGAATATTATATAAAAGGGAAAGGAGATGTAGTGACCTGCGAGAGCGGATATTGAGCCATTTCAGCTGTTTTCTATTCACCGAAAAAAAAAAAATATATATATCATCACGAGCACCCGACACGCCTAGACGGCCTCAGGGTATCCAGCGAAGGCGTTTATAATCCCACCTCGTCGTAGCCGATGGTATGAGTCTACACCGAATAAGTGCCTAGCTCGTTTCGATGTTTGGATATACATAATAACTCATATATAAACTGTTTCACAAGTTGGTATAGAAAAACTGGGACCGACAGCTTAAAATGCTCTCCGAGGTACTGTAGTGGTGTTGTTATACAAATGTGTCATCATTAAGGTTTCGTACGGGGCGCCCGATACCGCCTAGACGGCCTTTTGGTATTTAGTGAAGGGTTTTTATTTCTTAGCCGTTGTTACTCTGAATCTACACCGAACAAGTGGCAAGCATGACGTGATATTCGTATAGGCTCAATAACACACAAACATACATAAAGTTGGTATGTTCGTTATTATTGGAGCATTGTATATGACTTCGTATCTACCAGATGGTAAGCAGACCTACAAAATCCATGAATGGGTTTGACCAATACATTCATGATTAAATTATTAATTATAATAGTTATTTATAATAATAAAATTTCATCGCTCCTACTATGCTGGCCAATTGATCGATTACGAAATGGGCGACGAAAAAAACGAATTAGAAATACTACTTCTTAAATATTCTCTCTGCTTTATCGTTAAACTAACTACCCATTTCGTAACTTTATGATTAAAGAATACTAATCTACGCAGTATGCTCCTAAAAACCAGTGAACCCCACAGACTAAACTTGAAAAATAACTAAGTGACACACTTTTTGTCAGACTATTTTTTTTTAAGGAACAGCCAGTATTTTGTGTTGGCAAAACCAAACAGGAAAAGGTTAAAGCTATTGACCACATTAAATAGGTAACAAACTATAAATGCATATTCCAGGACACCCTTCCAGAGGCTTGCCCTCCAGAGATGCAGCGTTGTCCGCTGGATCGTTTGATACTTCTGGCTAAGATGCTGGAAATGGGAAGTCCATCTCATATCCTGGGACTGGCCATGGATCCACCTGACTTGTCCAATATCCATAGGACTGTACTGCTTTTGAAAGAGGTATTTTTTTGCATAGTACACCTATTTGTTTAGGTAACCGTTATTTAAGGATACTGCATTCATAATCGCGAATTCTGCGTTTTCCATACAAAATGAGCTTTCGCACTTCCAGTATTTCTCGACTATTGTTTGTCGCAGAATTAAAATGTTTTTGTATTAATCCTTCTGTCTAGAGATTCTTTTATTTTGAAATTAGAGAAAAAAACTTAATATTTTTATTTTTATTTTTTTTATTCGGTTTTTTTGGACGGGCTTTGGTCATATTAATTGACCATGTCAGCCCCATTGATAAGTTGCAGTTTACACTGGAACTTTTTACATAATTATTATAAATTCACATTATTATTATATACACATTTTTTTAATATTATATACACATTTTTTTAATATTATATCTAGCTTTCTCTACTTTCTCTATATATATTTACAAAATTGTAAAGCATTCTCGACGTATCAGATGTTGGTTCGGCGAGAATGCTATTAAATGCACCAACATCCCAAATATTTACATTTAAGTCTGATATCAAAATTTTCCTTTCCGACTCACACCTGACACATTCCCACAATAAATGCATCGCTTCTTCTATAAGACCACACTTATCACAAGCTGGAGAGTCTATTTTCTTCATTAAGTATGCAAATTTATTGTAAGGAAGGTGTCCAGTACGAAGTCTAAAAGCGTTAATCAGTAATGTTCGATTTAATTTCGTCGAGGCAAACCAGGGTATACGAGGAGGCTCACACTGCATAGTCTTGTACCAAATGCCTTTTTCTCGCGATCTTTCATTAAAATACATTTTCCAAAATTCGTGACATTTATTTCTATATTTCGGCAAAAAATCAAAGTAGTATGGGACAACATGTACTACCTCCCCCTCAGTTATCCCCGACTTAGCTAACCGGTCAGCCTCCTCGTTACCTTCTATACCGATATGTTTTATTTTTATTTTTATTGGAGCACGACATGTGACTTTGTATCTACCTGGTGGTGAGCAGACCTACAAAGTCCATGAATGGGGTCAATAAATAATTGTTCTTAAACAATATTGATCGCTCCCACTATGCCGGCTAAATGATGCGATTACGAAATGGGGGGCGACAATGACGAATTGCATTACGAGTATATACTCGCTGCCTTATCGTCAATTCAACCACCCATTTCGTAACCGCACCCTGAAAGGAGACTACCACCTCGACAAGAAATCGATGCAGTAGTCTCCAGAAAACCGGTGAACCCACAGACTAAAACCGAAACATGACTAGGTCACTTGACGGTTTTTGCATCTGTATGGGTGGTGGTAACGAGACCGGTCGGTCGGCCTAACGAAGTTATAGAGACCTTCCTCCCACCTAATGTGAAGGGATCCACTGCATGTGCACAATATATTTCTTGGACCAAAGCTCAATTATCTTCCTCAAAATAGAGTAGGCAACGGGTGTGCCACCTCTACCAGAGCCACAATGAAGTAAATGCTGAAGGGAACTCTTGCTATCGGTCAAAATTACCGCTCTCCTACAGCCAGTATCAATTATATAAGATAAAGCTTTTGAAATGGCGATAAGTTCTACGGACATTATTGACAGCCCACTGTTAACTTTAAAACACTTTCCACCTCTACGTACTGGGTCATAATAAGCGGCTCCCAACCCAGAAGGGTTCTTAGATCCATCTGTATACACTTTATACCAACCTTCATATAGTATATGTAACTCTTGCAACACGTTACATTTAAGATTACATATTAAGTTATATATTTTTTTTTTGATAACACCACACTATTTAAATTTATATTTACAATATCATTAAGATTTAAGCTAGACGGAAGCTGCTGCGGAAGCAACATTTTCTTCTTTCATCTCGTTATATATTATTACAAGCAAAGGGATCTTTTTTTTTGACCAAAAACTATTACTACTCATGTTATTTAATTGATCACATAAATCAATAATTACGTTATTTTGAACTGATTTTGCTTTTAGGATAAATTTGCTTGCCAAAAATCTTCTACGTACAGTCAACGGAGGGATACAAATCTCGCTTTCCATTGCATGAATTGGAGTACTTTTAATAAATCCACCAACAATCCTTAGTGCCTGATTTTGAATTTTGTCTAATTTAGACACATGGGTTTTTACACTATTATGATACAAAAAACTGCCGTAGTCAATTCGGCTTCTAATTAAAGCTATATACAATCTGCGTAAGTACTTGGGATGGATACCCCAGGAGGAGCCCGCCAATACTTTTAATAAGTTAAGGAATTTTTGTGTTCTTTCACAAATTTTATTAATATGACATGCCCAGCGTAGAGACCTGTCTAGCCAAATACCTAAGTACTTATATACTTCAACTGTGGGTAAAGTAAAACCGTTTACTTCTAAATTAATTAGGTCTTTACGACGTCCTCTGGTAAAATTGCAAACTTTAGATTTATTGGCTGACAATTCTAGACCTAATTGATCTAAAACTAAATTAACTTTATTTAGTGACCTTTGCATTTTGAATACATTATTCTGTAATGTATTTCCAGAGGTATAAAGAACAAAATCGTCCGCATATTGGCATATATTTACATGTAAATTTTCATGGCATATACTTGATGTGACTATGTTGAATAATAAGGGTGACAATGGATCTCCTTGAGCCAGACCTTTATTTGTTCATCTAACAAAATCATTACTATCCTTAAAATCACAAAAGATTTTAAGTCTTCTGTCACTTAAGAAGTTCCAAAGGTACTTACAAATTTTACTACCAACATTCAGTTTGTCTAAACATTCAACTACTTTGTCAATTAATACATTATTATATGCGTTCTCTATGTCCAAAAAACACGCCAAGGTAGATTGGTTTTTACCCAATCCAATCTGAGCTTGTGAGACCAGGCGCGACACACCGTCAATACTCGACTGGGTTCTCCTAAAACCAATTGTAATGGAAGAAAGAATTTAATTTTTTTCAATAAACCATTCAAGGCGTTTTGTTAAGATGGTATGGAAGATTTTACATATACATGAAATTAAAGATATCGGTCTAAATTTGGACACTGCATTTTGATCTACTGTTTTTGGAATTAATAAAATGTGTATATTTCGCCAATGTATAGGAATAAAACCAGTACTTAGTATTAAATTATATAAAGACAGTAAATATTTTTTTCCAATGTCTGGAAGGTTATAAGTCATTGAGAAAGATATATCATCTTCCCCAGGAGCAGTATCTTTCTTTTTTATACTATTATTTAGTTCATGTAATGAGAATTCTACTTCAAGAGTTTTGTTGAAGGAGTTAAACATTGGGGTGAGTTACAGAAATCGTACCAACTCTGACTCTTTTTCTGCCTAATCTTTCGCTGGGACTCAGAAATTCTTTCTTCCAACACACTTAGGTTCTGAGGGGTGGGGTTGCGTCTAAATAACTTAAGGGCTAGTCTACGCTGGGCCACTAACTTGGATAGTTCTGGGCACCAATACCTTTTTGGTTTAAATTTACTTTTAGGATCAGAACATGTTTTGGTCAAAGGAATGCAATCTTTGGCAGCATTATTCATGCAGTCTAAAAAGTGGTTATATTTTTCTTCTAAGTTATTTATGCTAGGTTCATTGGGTAATAGGTATTTTATTATTGATTGGCGAAAAGCCACCCAGTTAGCCTTTTTTAAATTACGTTTTTGTATGAAGTGTTCGGTATCAAAGTAGTTCATATTAATTTTTAAAATTAAATGGTCACTACCTAAATTTTCATTAGGTACTTGCCAATTAAGGTTTATTACTATATCAGAAGTTACAAATGTAATGTCTGGGGATGATTCCTGAAGGGTATCGTTTACAAGCTTAATTCTAGTAGGTTGACCATTATTTAAGGAAGTATAACCACTTTCTAAAGCAGAGTCCATTATTTTGACGCCTCTAGTATCATTTTTAGTAGACCAATTTGTGTGGTGACCATTAAAATCGCCAGCAATTATAGACTTTTCAGAAAACAATGAAAACAAGTCATCCTAGTCAGATTGTGTTGCCTGAATAGAAGAAGGACAATATACAGATATAACATTTTCAAGATATTTACAATTTAAGAGTTTAATATGTACAATTTCTATACCTGAATTTTTAACCACAGTTGGATATAAAATAGATTTTAATGATTTATGTACCACAATTGCTACTCCCTCATAAGAGTCCATCCTGTCGTTTCTAAAGATATTATAATCACTAATTTTCAACGAAGATTCCGGTTCGAGCCAAGTTTCGCTTATAACAGCTATATGTATTTTATCTTGAGCTAACAGACATACAAATAAAGGAATTTTTGGTCTAAAACTTTGTGCGTTCCACTGAAATATATTTGATGTGAAGTCTTTACTCGCCATTAAATATATTAAGTATTTTCTGTAATATGTTACCTTCAGAATTAATAAAATAATGCGTAATTTCGCTAAGTATATATTTAAAAATAGACTTTATCTTCTCTTCAAAATTTAATTCAGAAAACACTATTTCTTGATTTTTTTTTAATATTCTCAAAAAGTTAAACCTATAGTCTGATTTTTTTATAATATTCTGTTTTTGGCTCTCTGTCTGTGTTTGTATTTGTTCTTCCTGTTTATTGACTAATATTGTTTTATTTCCACTTTGAACTTCTTCTTCTTTTTCTTGATTTTTCTCATCTTCTGTATGTCGTTCTGTACATTATTATCTTCTGAACTATCGACTGAGTTATTAATTGTCTCTTTCGTACATTAAAGGTTGTTCAGTAAAGCGTCCCTATAACCCCGTGATAAGGTAGGTAGAGGTATTGAATTATTTTTATCTTCGTCAACAAGCGATTTCTTTATTAAACTCTCATCACTAATTTCAATTGCCTTTTTAAAAGTACAATTTTCTGTAGAAATTATTTGGCGGATTTTCTTTTCTTTTAGAAATTGCGGACAAGATTTATCTAATGACATATGTGGTCCATTGCAGTTGATGCATTTAAAATTAGTAATTTCGCAATTGGGGTGATTTTCCCCACACTTTGGGCATAATACTTTATTAGTTGGACAAGCCCGTCTCGTATGGCCGAACTTCCAGCAACCTGAACATTGCGTTACAGGAAATGCGTGTGGTTCTACTTTAAATCTGCAGCCAAAACCATTAATAAAGGCTGGCAGATTTGAGCTTCTAAAACATACACGAACAGTCTCACACTCCACCCATTGGCCTGAGCTAAACTTTTTTAACCTTTTAATATTTATAATTTCATATTCGCTCATTAAATTATCAAGTAACTCCTGTTCCTCAGTTTCAATATCTATATGTTTAATTAAACTATATAAGAAACTAACCTCGTTTGCCCTTTTAATCCTGTAACCGCGGTTACATAAGTTTTGATTATTTACCAAATTTGTGGCATCCTTTTCATTGTCAAATTAGATAAGTACTTTGTATTGGCTTTTGTACTTGATTTTTATGATATTTTGAATACTTTCCTCTCTCAAAATTTAAGCGCAATCTGCTTAGGTAATGTATCCTTTAATGATGTTATACAGACTTCATTTTTATTTTCCTCTTCATTATTTTCATTTTCCGTGTTTGATTTGCTAGGTAATAAAGCGGTGAAGCGATTACGCTTAGTCCCTCTTTTATTGGGGATTGAATCCATATTTTCTTCGTTATATAAATCATTACTCGGGCCCGATTGGATCCCCGTAATATTATAAACTTCGACGCCTAAATTGTCCCACTCATATTCGGTATTTTCGTGTAACAACACGCTCACCTGCTCACTTCTCTATCGTCACCACTAGATCCAGCTAAATCAGGATCGTTCACTTTCTTTATTTCACTCTTTTTTTTTTTCGAAACTAAAGGGTAGAAATGAAAAAAAAGACATCGCGAGTTAATACGTGCGTCCGCAACAAAGGTCCGCGCGCGACTGACTTTTAATATTATTATGTAATGTGCATTACATGGTCTTTCATTCAACACATTATTTAAGCAAAACGGTTCAGTAGTTATCTAGAAATACCGCTTAAAATGGGTGGCCGGGCCGCCATCTTTGTTACGTAATTTTTTACGGCGGATAACGATTGAAAGGTCAATGGATTAGCTAACCACCTAGTGGTAACTATTTGGTTATATACATAACATCCGTTTGGTTGGTATTATTTTCATATCGCGCATTTAATTTCTATATCAATTTAATGAAAAATAATTTATGTACATACTTTTGGAGATGAATAGAGATTAGTAAACAAAACGCACTCTGAGATCTTATTGTTAAAAACCTTTTACGTATTTTTGATTCTTCATAAATATCTGTAAAGATTAACATGAAATAAACAATTTAGAAACTTGAAGTGAATACAGCACTTTTTGTGTTCAGGAAAACATACTAAACAAGTACGTAATTGCAACATTCTGTAAGGCAAAGCTAAGTTGAAAATGGAAATGAAAATTATGTCTATCGGGGGCCGTAGTATTTTGATTGATTTTATAGTATTTTTAATAATAATTTGTTTCTGTGATTGTATAGGGTTGTTTTTTTTTTATTTTTAAGTAATTTGTTCGTCATATATAATGTTTCTTTGTAGATTGGATGTTTATTGAAGACCGTGAATGACAAATCATCTAATATTGATGGTGATATTACATATTTGGGTAGAATCTGCTCCAAGCTGCCCATAGACGTGAGGATGTCCAAAATGATAGTACTTGGCCACATATTTGGGTGTCTAGATGAATGTGTTATTATGGGTAAGTTATTTTAACCTTTACTCTTCTTTTGTTACCTGGTGGTGAGCTAATCTAGAAAGTCCATGAATGGGGTCAATCAATAATTGTTCTTGAACAGTTTTGATCGCTCCCACTATGCCGGCGCATTTGATGCGATTACGAAATGGCCGGCAACAAAGATGAATTGCTTTACGAGTATGTTTTAATTTTGTCGCTGCCTTATCGTCAGTTTAACCATCCGCATCATTCGTAATCGCACCTGAAGGAGACTCGACAAAAAATCGATGCAGTAGTCGCCTGTAAACCGGTGAACCCACGGACTAAAACCGAAACATATTACTAGTCATGTTTAGGTTTTAGTCCGTGGGTTCTCCGGTTTTTGCATATGTATGGGCGGTGGTAACGAGACCGGTCGGAAAAATATAATTAATATTTTTATCACTACGAGAGCTCGCCAATTGGTTGGTGTTTGGTGTAGGTATTTTGAGAAATGAGCATAGATAATATCATTTTTTTGATTAACATGAGGATTGATGGTCACAATTGTTATAATAAGAGTTTGTTATTAATTCTTATGCCAGCAATTAGTAAAAATCTAGTTTTAGTTAGTAAAAAAAACCTCAAGTGTGCTGGCACTTCAATATCATGAAATCTACATTAGTTACAAATTTTGAAAATGGGTCTAGTTTGTAAAAAAAAATATTATCTCCAATCACGCAAACCTCCTTTCAATCTGTATACTATTAATGGTAATATTTGAAAATTCTTAAATTTTACAAACCTAAGCTTAAGAATTATTAGCGAATTTGTTTTATTAAAATGTGCACTCTCAATCCTGATGATCATGTCTCAAAATACCATAGGCGACGTTGACTTTTCCACTGGTTACCCTAAGACCATCTAGTCGGTCTCGTGTGCCGTAAGCAACCCGTGACGATGTTTATAATATATTTACAGCGGCTGCAATGTCAGTGAAGAGTCTATTCAGCAGTCCTTTCCAGGAGCGTCTAAACAGCTACAATTCTAGACTTACATGGGCCGATGGCTCTACTAGCGATTGTATTGCTTTCTACAATGTTTATAAGGTAATATATAGTATACCATCTATGGACTGACCGTACCTCCTAACATATGTAAGACTTTTTTTTATTACAATGGAGATGAAATTTAATTTCGCATGGGCCTAAATTTAATTTAGCATGGGCCTAAATTTAATTTCGCATGGGCCTAAATTTAATTTCGCATGGGCCTAAATTTAATTTTGCATGGACCTAAATTTCTTCTAAGGCTGAGTTGTACAAAAGTGTCTGTTAATGTAATTTAACGATTAAAATTAAAAATGGCGTCGAATGCACCAATTTTATTTTACAGTTCGAATGACAGCTGGTACAGTCAACGGCAAGCTAATGTATACGGTTTTAAAGTAAATTGACCCTTAATACAAAGGTATAGTATAGAGTGCGTGGGGGTATACCATTACCTTGCCGTTGACTGTACATTCGACGCCATTTTTAATTTTAATCGTTACATTACATTAACATACACTTTGGTACAACTCAGCCTAACTGTTAATTATGATTTTTAAGTTTTCCCTAGTTTTTTTTTTTAAATGGCTACTAAATGCACAAGCAAGCACCTAGATATATGGCCTGCCTGATTCACCAGTCGTTTAATTAAAAAAATCTGATGAAAATAAATTACAGTTCGTTAATTTATATATCGTTTCTGTAGTTTTTGAGTTATCCGGAACACACAAACAATTAAATCTTTTCTAATATTATAATATTAGGATAGATTATAAAAAAAGCTTGACGTTAAAAATAACAGATCAAATTCGGAGTAGGTAATGTATTCGAGAACAAGTGACACTGAAAGAAATGATAACCAGGGTCCTGGGGCCTGACCAAAGAACACGATCGTCAATCGAATCGCCGCATCGATCGATAAAAATGTATAGGAATTTTACTCTGGGTAGACCCTGATTGACAAGAAACGTCAAATCCTATACATTTGGCTTTCGATGGGTATTTCGATTCGATTATCGATTGTCTCTTTGGTAAGGACCGTTATCGCGGGCTGCCATCGTCTACGACGAACGACGAACCTGTTATATTAGGACCGGCTCCGTAGACTAGTGGTTCCGCCCTTGGCGTTGTATCTGGAGGTCGTGGGTTCGATTCCCACCGACGACAAAAAAAATTTTAGTGCGCTTTTCTGTACAGTTTGTCATGGTCTGGGTGTTTATAAAATATAATATGTATTATATCGTTGCTTCTTGTACAAAAAGTACAAGCCTAGAACTTAGTTTGTGACCAGAGCAATATGTGTGTAATGTCCTTTATATTATTATTATTCCAATGCTAATATAGTATGTATTAGGTTGGCTATAAAAATGCCGCCATCTTGAATGCACGCATTCTTCGCTAGTTTAAACAAGCTTGGAGCATTGGAACTTTACTGTATAATTAATATAATATAACTTATATTTCCATATTTATTGTCTTTTCGTGATTAGGGATAAAACTGATTTTTATATATTTTATTTTTCTTAACGTCTTGTCGTTGTAGACGATGGCAGCTCGTGATGAGATCCAAGGCGTGAAGACAAATAAATAAATAATATAAATTAGTTTTGTATTTTAAGGTTTGGGATCACTTCCGCAAACAGCAACATTTCAAGAACAAAAGTAACAGCAGTGAGAAGGATTGGGCAAGAAGATTTTATATACAACTCAGAGCTCTGAAGGAATTGGACGAGTTGTCTAAGGAAATATTTAGAAGACTCGCGAAGGAAGGCATTGAGAGTAGCAAGGGACAGTCGCCGTGGAACAAAAATGAATTGTCGTTGATTCAAAAGGTAATTTGACTTTTTTATTGTGGCCCCGTATTTTTTTTTAATGTTGATGTTATCTGTAGGTTGTAGATACGATTTACACTTAGAGAAACAGTATATTTATGTTTTTATGTTTATTTTACCCTTGGTTTAAACGAATATTTATTTTTCATTTTGGGGCTTGTGCTTTTTGTCAAACTTTTACGGGGACAAAGTTTGAAAAAAAAAAAGATATTTAAGTAGTTTTATAGGTTCAGTATCTTCAAAATCATTTAAGTAGCCAAAAAGATGTCTTAAAATGACAACTTTTAAACAAAAAATATTCTCAAAAAGTAAAAATAAATTGAATAATATTGTAATGCAGTTTTATATACCCGATTTTGCTTCATATAACTACTCTATGAGTATCTTGGGGCCGAGCACGCGCGTCATTCGGTTCGATACATATCGATCGATAAGACATATATCTACAAAGCTAACACGCGCGACCACGATATATAACGAATAGACTAATTTGACGCATTGGAAGATATATGTCGACTTTTATCGAAAACGGTAGCACGCAGCTTATTAACGTCAAAACTAAACTGTCAGATTGTAGACAAAAGTCGATATATATACAATTTTTATCAGGTTTCTTTTAGGTGCTGATAAGTGTCGACATTACTTTTGCTTTGATATTTTTATTGCTATAATAGCGAAAAATAGAACCAAAATTGTTTTATTCTAGTTAGAAAAACTGTTATACTTAAGTGACTATAAATATGCGTGTTATAAAAAAGTTGCTGGAACAACTAGAACCTCAAAAAACAATGATTTTGAAAAAAAAATCTGGGTGCCCAAACCAAGAAATAGATTATGAAAATGAGATTATCAGAAAATAAGTATTTATGTTCCTAGAGTTATGCTATTTAGAAAAGATAATTAAATTAATATTAAAATTTTTGTATTATGTTATTGTCGTGTATTTTTTTTATTTAATTTCATGTACCTATTTATTATTATGAAGTGGCAGTAGGTTAGTCTTAATATTTTAAAGCGAACAAATCCTAGAGAGGACGATCACTACTAGAGTGAAAACCTTTGAACTTCGGTAACCCCCGAAGTTCAGAGGTTTTCAAGTTCAGATAGGTCTTGAATGCGGAAAAATTTATTGTGTAATGCAATTTAATTATTCAGCAGGCGACTAATTCAGACGGATAATTAAAATAAATCATTCACACGTCGCTGTATTCCATAAAATTCAAAGCATCCATAAAATAAAATATTTGATTTATATCATTGAAGTATATTATTATAGGGAAGTACCTTAAGGCTTAATCGCCTTATCAGTCATAAGAACAAAAGATAGCCGCCCGCAATACAAACCAAAATAAAAAGTGACACAAATGCGATCATAACCAATCAATGCTCAAGAAAATATGTCTGACAATTCGTTTGAATAGCGTTTTTAGGTCTTAGACCACTTCCTTATCTATACGTACTTTCCATAACATTTTTTAATTCCTATCCAATGCCTTAATAAAGAAAAAAACTCACCAAAAAAATATAATATTTTTTTTGGCCAAGGTAACGAGTTTTCTTCGGCTTTATTTTTATTTTGATAAAAGTATGTATTTTTAAATCTTTTAAAATTAAAATATATATTTGTGTAACGATTATTAATAATAATATAAAATAAATGCATCGTATAAGGTAATAATTATTTATTTATTACATAAATGTTTTTGAAATTGTCAACGAAAACACACTTGTTTTAACTAGTAGACAAAGCTCGAGAAATTTATCGTGTCGGTTTGCGTGCTCACCAATTCGATATATTTTTCGACAGCAGACGGTATAAGTCGAGTCGGTATATATCTTATCGTTGTCCGCGTGCTAAGCCCCCTTGTGTATTTTATTTATTTTCTTAAACGACTCTTAAAACAAACACCTTATATATTAAGCACCCTCTATAGCTATGTTGAAATGTGATATACACTATGTCCTTCCCAGGGTCTCAAACTATCTCCATACCAAATGTCATTCAAATTGGTTCAACGGTTTAGGCGTGAAAACGTAACAGAGTTACTTTCGCATTTATAATTACTTTGGAGTATGTCCTAAATTCAACTTAACTTCATAAGGTAAATTTAGATGGTTTTTGGGAGGGGCTTTTCTCCTGGATCCACCACTGCAAGAACTTGTGTGACCTCCGGCGAATAGGGTATTTGACTCTGTACAATACTGACCTCGCCTATGTACAATTTTGTGCAATAAAGAATTTAAAATAAATAAAATAAAATAAATATTCCGTGACGAAAGCCGGGAACGAGAAACTGTCAAAGAGCTATGTGGTCACGAGCCCCGGACCACGGTTTTCCTTAAAGTCATGTTATAATATACCTTATTAACTAATCCATTAGGTTGTGATTGCGGGTGCTTTCTACCCACAATACTTTATCCAACCGTTCCGTGACGAGAGCAGAGAACGAGATGCTGTCAAAGAGCTATGTGGTCACGAACCTCGGACCACGGTATACCTCAAAGGGTTTCCCTTAGATCAGCCCGGAGCCCTGTATGCTACTGGGATAGCCAAACATCTTCGCAAGACCCTCGGCCACCAGCCTCGAGTCATTATAGACCCTAATAGCAGGTTAGTTTTACTATACTATTTCCAAGCATTTATTTTACTTTTGACAACTGGAGTACTAATAATTTAGTGATGTCCTAAAGTTATAAAAGCCTTTCTTCTACCTAAAAAAATAATATTATATCTAATCTGACCAAAAAGATAATATTATATCTAACCTAACCAAAAAGATAATTTTATATCTAACCTGACCAAAAAGATAATTTTATATCTAAACTGACCAAAAAGATAATATTATATCTAACCTGACCAAAAAGATAATTTTATATCTAACCTGACCAAAAAGATAATATTATATCTAACCTGACCAAAAAGATAATTTTATATCTAACCTGACCAAAAAGATAATTTTATATAGAATAGAATAGAATATGTATTTATTCAATAAAATAAAACAAAAAAAATAACTTACGCTAACTTACAATAATATAATAGTACAAATTTGATTACAATGCTAATAAAACTACATTTTATTGAAATGGTTTCACCCTCAGCTTGTGCGTGGTGACTAAATAAATAGTGCCTCGCGCTATACATAATAAAATTGCTTATTTAATACCTACTTAATAATAAAATTGTCCTCCATTTCCTTTTTCTGTGCTTGCATTAACCATTTTCTTAAATTAATTTTAAAACTAGATGGATTTTTAATATTTATTATGCTTAGAGGTATTTTATTCCATAACCTAGAAGAGGTCAAGATAAATGAACCTGTGTATTTGCTAGTTCTATGGGTATGGCCTTTCATTATAAGGCCATTACGGTTGGATCGTAAATACTTAATTCCATCATGCAAATATGAAGGTAGCTTGTTTTTTATTACTTTAAAAATAAGGTTCAGAATATGAAGTTCTAGACGGTATTTCATTTTCAGGAGGTTGTTGTTTACAAAATACGGAGTTACATGTTGTCTTCTATGAACGTTAAAACAAAATCTAATGCAGCTGTTTTGTATCCGTTGCACTTTTTTTGCTGTTTTTTGCAGTAAGCATGGGCCATATACTACATCACAGTAGCTAAGTTTGGACAAAACAAGAGATTCGCATAAGTAGATTCTATTTTTAATATCTAAAAAATCCCTAATAGTGTATAAAGATTTTATTGATGCAAAGCATTGTCTATATTTTTCATTAACATGTTTTTCAAACGTAAGGTTTTCATCAAAATGTAGACCAAGGTTTTTTACATTTGTTGCGCGTGATATTGTTTTATTATAGACTTTGATTATGGGACCGTATTCCAATACCTTACAAATTTGTTGTTTATTTCCTATTATAATAAATTGTGATTTATCTGGGTTAAGTGTTAGGCAGTGAGATTTTGCAAATTCACAAATTCGATCTAGGTCAGAATTGATGTCACTTACGGCACGTGCAGTGTTGCTTGGCAGAAAGGAATTTGTAAGTTGTGTGTCATCGGCATAAAGATGATATCGACAGTTTTTGATTGTTTTAAAAATGTGTGATGTATATATAGCGTAGAGTAATGGGGATAATATTGCCCCCTGAAGGGGTTCCTCGTCCGACGTTTTTGGTTGTTGATAAGATTTCTGACCCATCCGTTTTTGTTATTAAAACAGTTTGTCGACGGCCAGTAATTATTAATAAGTTTTAACGCGTTTTCACTTATTCCGTATGAGAATAGTATTGATATTAATAAAGATATATTTTGGCAATCAAACGCACGTGAAAAGTTTAATAAAACCAATATTGATGCACATCCCTTATCTCCTGCATCAAGTAGGTTCTCTGTTACTTCTAGTAGCGCCGTGGAAGTACTATGGAGTGCCCTAAAACCTGACTGGTATTGTGGTATAAAGTTATTTGTAATAAAGTAGTCATTTAATTGTAAGAACATGATTTTGTCTAAAATTTTTGACATAGCTGGCAAAATGCTTATCGGCCTTAAATCTTTAAAATTTTCAACAACTTGTTTTTTAGGTAAAGGTCGGATTAATGCATGCTTCCACTGCAATGGTAATGTGTTTAGTTCGATGCATCTATTGATAATTTTTGTAATAGTTACTAATGAATAACTCAGAGCCAGTATAATCATTGTAATAGAAATACGATCCCAACCGCTAGCATTGCTTTTTATTGAGTTGATGGCTTTAAAAATTTGCTGTTCATTAGTTTGCGTAAAATTAAAAGATACGTCAGTTATTTTGTTATTGCGATAGTGATCTATCAGCTGTTTGCTGACTTCCGAGTTATTTGGTAATTCTAGAAACTTACTATTTATGGTGTCGACGTTACTTAAGTGTGTTGGTACTATAGGTAGGGTATTTCCTGCAATACCAATTTTTCTAATATTTTGCCACTTAAATTTTTGGTCCCTATTTTGATTATTTATATAATGGTTAATGTAAGCACATTTTTCCCGTCTAATCGCACTGGTAGTATAGTTCCTAAGCATCCGGTAATATTCCTCATGTACAGGGTTATGACTTCGCTTCGCTCGAGACTGGGCTTTGTTTCTTAAACTTATCATAAGCTTTATATTGTCCGTTATCCACGGTTTAGGGTTTTCATATATTTTAATTCTTTTCAACGGAGCGTGTTTATCGTATAAGTTTAACATATTACTAACCATAGAGTCTACTGTATCTAACTGTTCTATTTCATCCCAATTTATTAATTTTAAATCATTATCAAACTCTGCTCTGTCTATGGTTAATAAATTTCGTCGCATAATCCATTTCTGTTCTAGTCGAGGTACTTTGAATTTCATGTCTGTTAACACCAATCCGTGATCGCTTAAGTCATGGTTATGAATAACTTTTTGGGATTTAATATGATCTGGGCACGTTGTATACAAAACATCTATCAAAGTGCGTGTATTGTTGCTAATTCTTGTTGGTTCCTTTACCGTTTGGGTTAAGTTGAAGTTGTTAAAAAATGTAGTGATATTATGGGTGAGATATGTTTGCTGGGCGAGAAGATCTATATTCATGTCCCCCATTAAGATAATGTTGGGCATTACTGAACGATACTAATGAGTCTCCGAGCTCTTCAATCATTGTATCGACACTATAACGAGGTGGTCTATAGAAGGTACCTATTATGGTTTTCGTATGCTGAAGGTGTAGTTCCAACCACATTTGCTCTAGAGTGCCTTCCGGATGCCTAAGAATTTTAACTTTTATATTTTCCCGTGTGTAAAAGCCAACTCCACCTCCTTCCATCTGTCCTTGGGTTGTGTTGAAATTTGTAACCAGGAATTTTGGGTCCTTTTTCGCCTGGTTTTAACCAAGTTTCATTCAGTGCGATAATATAAGGGTTCATAGTGTTCATCATGTTAAAAAACTCGTCTTGACCAGTGTTTAAAGAACCAACATTGAGAAAAATTAACCTAAGATTTTTTTGTCTACCCATATTGAAGCTTGTCTAATTGAGATGGGTGGCGCTCTAGGCGCCTTCATAATCAATTGAGTTTACGTACCTAATCTCTGCACTTTTTCTAGCAGGACAATTTTCATCACCTGTTTTGTGTGCTGAAGGTTTTTTAAAACAATGACACGTTGCACAAATACCAGTGCTATCTTTCTTTGTACATTCTTGAATAGAGTGACCTTGATTGCCACAATGACCGCAAGTGGATTCTTTTTCTCTGCAGAATTTTGCTGCGTGACCATATTGTTGACACTTAAAACACCTAGTCACTAGTGTGAAATCCCTCACAGGACACGAGCTCCAGTTTATGTAGATGCGCCCTTGGTTTATCAGGGTGCGTCGTATATTGGCGGGCATTTCAATTACAAAATTGGCAGTGTTTGCTTTTTTTTTGCCAGATTTATGGCTAAACCTTACAAGTTGGTGAAATTCCTCTCGAGTTATTCTCGGGTGCTTTTCCGTGATATTTTGGTCGTATATACAATCAAATAGTTCTTTCTGATCCATTCCACTGGGCACACCTATAACTGTAATCCTCGGATTACGCTTACTGGGCTCTTCAAGTTTTAGTCCCGATGATTTAAGCGCCTTTGACTGAGCTAATTTTTCTAAGTCGTCTTTTATTTCAGTACTTATGATAACGCCACCGTTTTTTGTTTTCCTAAGCCCTCTCACCTGCAGTTTCAATTCATCGGGCTTAATTATTTGTTGCACTAATTTTTTTGTTGATTCGCTGCTAGCTTCGCGGTCAAGAGGGTATATTGCAATGCTTTTTGTGGTAGCGGGCCGAAGGTAGGTATTGTTTTGCCGTTTTACCTTGTCGGCAAAGCTCTCTGTCAGTACAGGTTTGATGGCGGCCAATTCTACGGTTTCCTTTAGCTCATCAATATAGCTTTTGAATACCTGCTGATCCTTCTCCTTGGTAACTACATTTTTGTATCTGTATTTCAGTTCCTGGTATTCTACTGCCAACTGATATACGCCATGCATTATTTTTCGGCTTGTGGTGTTGATTTTTAGTTTTTGGTCCGTGTTGAACTTGCCATCATTTGCAGTTAAACAGATTTCATTAAGGCAGGCCTCGATGTCTGTTAGCCACATTTGTAGGGCTTTTGCCGTTTCGCATTTTGGTGGATCCGGATCTTCGACGTGACGCGATGGACCCGTATCCATAGCTTCAGGCTGTTTTCTGGCCGGTGGTGGGCTTCGCGCAGTCCGACTACTCCGATTAAATGGACTATCATCCATTAAAAAATCAAATTTTGTTCAACAATAAAATAATTAAAACTCACAATAACATCACAATTTCACTACAAACACTTATATGACCTGGTTAATGCTTAAAATTTATTTTATTAATTCTAAGTATGAGTCACATTAAGTAGGACACGTCTGTTTGCTTCGGCGTCTCTGAGTAAAAAAAAAAAAAAAAAAATATATCTAACCTGACCAAAAAGATAATATTATATCTAACCTGACCAAAAAGTTATTTTATTTAACCTGACCAAAAAGATAATATTATATCTAACCTGACTAAAAAGATAATATTATATCTAAACTGACCAAAAAGATAATATTATATCTAACCTGACCAAAAAGATAATATTATATCTAACCTGACCAAAAAAATATATATATCTAACCTGACCAAAAAGATAATATTATATCTAACCTGACCAAAAAGATAATTGTATATCTAACCTGACCAAAAAAGATCAACCACAAAAAAAATATAAGTAGTTCTTGATATATTCCATAAATAGACAGACACAGATACAATGCATTAAAATATATGACTATAATAATACCCAGTATATGTAAATAATTATATATATGTTATTTTTACAGTGGTCAAAAAAATGCCCTAAGTATCAATAATTCGTATGAAAAATAGAGTTTATAATTATAAGCTTGCAAATAAAATCCTCGAGTTATATATACATGGTAACTTTGAAAGGATGTACTTTGGGCTAATATGAGGTTCTCCTGATCAATACGAACAACTTTTCCCATGGAACCATATGCCGCAAATGAAAAACAAATTGCCTTCTCCATACAAACTAGTAATGTTAAAACGACCAATTTGAATGGGGAAGCCAAAATTTTTTTTCAATTGGGACACATGGTTCCATGGGAAAAGTTGTTCGTATTGATCAGTAGAACCTCATATTAGCCCAAAGTACATCCTTTCAAATTCACCATGTATATATGCCTATAATTGCACTTCAATATCTTTAAATCTACACTAGTTAACTAATAGCATTATTCATAATAACTTATTGAGGCCTAGAAGAACACTTTAGTTATGGAGTGTTTTGTTTTACCGTTAATAATTTTTTTTGCTAAATAAAAGAGACAAAACCTTCTAAAACTAAAATGTTCTTGAAGGACTCAATAAGTTATTATGAATTATATATAATGAACCATTAGAAAATAGGTCTAGTTTGTTAAAAAAAAAACTTTCAAACCACGCAAACCTCACTTTAATCCATTAATTATTAACAGAAATATATATGAAAAAAAAACCCAATTCTTTTTTTTTATTTTAAATGTTTACAAGCTAGAGTTTATTTTATAGACTTGATCTCGATTTTTACCAACTAATGGCATAATAATTAGAAAATTCGTATTATAAAACTGTGGCGCCTCAATTCTGATGCTCATAAAAAAATGTCCGAAAAGACAAGTGGCGGGGGTCTTAATTGTGGGTTTAGTATAAAAGTTAAAGTGATTTGTGTACCGTTTTTTACTTTAAGTCATTTCATCTTAACATTTTTGTATAGGCAACACAAGAAGGAGAAAATACGTGGTTATTTTCTTCATAGAATACAAAATAAAAATTTGGCCACTATGACCAATTTATTTACACCCATTATTTATATTTTGTAAAATATTTATATTTTTCGTTTTTTTCAGCAAAGTCCTGGTAACATTTACAGACAATCGCAATACTGAAGAATCTCAAAAGAACTCGGAAAATGTAAGTTAAATAACTACCATAATATATATTTAAGGTCAAACCAAACAGGTAATAACAAAATCAATATAGCGTTAGGTGGGATATAAACCCTTTGAGTACCCAACGAAGGGGTTTATACCTGCGACCGCCTAGACGGCCTCAGGGTACCCAGCGGAGGGGATTTTATTCCCACCTCGTCGTAGCTGATGAACAAGTGGCTCGCTCGTCGCAATGTTTGGATAGACTCAATAACCCATCCTTATACAGTTTTAACAAGGTGGTATAGTGAAACTGGGACGGACAGCTTTTTTTAGAATAAAAGGTCTTTAATCTAAAAATATATACATATTTATCTATATAATATTGTAATAAAAACTCACTGGTACACACCGGGGTTTGAACCAGGGACCTAAGTGTTTTTAAGTCTAAGGTCTAACCAACTCGACCACCACTATATTATATGTATTATATTATTTTAAATTGTACATAGGTGAACTTAATGCCTTAGGCATTTTCTACCAACAACAAAAGCAAATAAAATAACAATTTAAAAGACATATAGCCTATTGGTATATAAACTACTTAAATATACACACAATACATAATATACTACTTATACATGGTGACTTTGAAAGGATGTACTTTGGGCTAATATGAGGTTCTACTGATCAATACGAACAACTTTTCCCATGGGACCATGTGTGCAAATGAAAAACAATTTTGGCTTCCCCATTGGTCATTTTAACATTACGAGTTTGTATGGAGAAGGCAATATTTTTTTTCATTTGCGGCACATAGTTCCATGGGAAAAGTTGTTCGTATTGATCAGTAGAACCTCATATTAGCCCAAAGTACATCCTTTCAAAGTCACCCTGTATAAATCATACAATATAATACATATATTATATGTACATGTTATTCTAAAGCATAATAAATGAGTATTTTATTTCAGAGCGCTATCATACCTGGTAAAGTGATCCTACCAGTGTACAAAGCTGTTAAAGCAAGGCAACTTCGGTTGGATATTCGAGTGCCGTTATTACCGTAAGTCAAATTCGTAGATACAACGCCAAGGGGCCACCCCCTTGGCGTTGTATCCGGAAGTCGTGGGTTCAATTCCCATCCATGGCAAAAAAATATTAGTAAGTTTTTCTGGTCAGTTTGCCATGGTCTGGGGGTTTATAAAATATAATTTGTATTGTATTATTTCTAGTACACATAGTACAAGCCTAGAGCTTAGTTTGTGGCCAGAGCAATAAGTGTAAATTGTCCTACTTATTATTATTATTTAAACCATAGTATTCTCAACCGTATTTTGTCCAGGGTCCACTTTAAGAACTTTTTTCTCTAGAGCCCGTTTTTTTTCTGTTGCAAATCTGAAAGTTAGTTGAGTGTGTAGGTAATTGCACTGTAATATAATGTATAGTCGTAAGTAATTCGGCTAGAATAGTCAGCCGACTCACGCAAAAATACTCGCTGCCTTATCGTAAATTTAACCACCCATTTCGTAACCGCACCCTGAAAGAAGACTTCGACAAGATACAGTAATCGCCTAAAAATCGGTGATCCCACAGACTAAAACCGGTACATGACTAGGTCACTTGACGGTTTTTGCATATGTTTGGGTCGGCCTAACGAAGTTATAGATCTTCCTTTCACCTAATCTGACGTACAACTAAGTAAGTGATAACTTTAATTAAAAGGTTATTATTTGCAGAAAGAAGAAAGCACATGAGATTATGAACTCCATGAAGAAGGAAAGTTCAGAGTTGCAAAAAGCTGAAATGGGGCCCAAATTGCCCGACATTGATGAAACGTTTATGCCAATTAAGATATCACAGGCAAGTCCTTTATTTATTACTCATCAATAATTTTGTACTTTATACAGTATGGTATTTATTAATCACAACCACAATTATTTTTATGAACAATGCCCGCCATTATTATTTGTATTTTATTCATAACAAAGAATAAGAAGTTTCAGTATTTCATATACATTCGCTAACCTATTGAAATCAAAATAAGCATTATCCCTATTAACCTTTACCAAATGAGGTAATTAATTGCCTTTGAAAGTGTAACCCTATGAAGGGGTAACCCCTTCATGTTTTGTTTTACAGGCTACCTGTTAAACATATGGCTTACCCTTTTAAAAGAGTTACCTAAATGTATAGGATAGCAGTTGAATTGGGTAAACAAGTTCACGGGGTAATTCATCGTAAAAGATACACCGTTTAAAGACTAGCGGTCTTATTCATAAAAAAACCTTAAACACTCCTAAAGAGCTCAATAGTTAAAACGTTCAATAAGGCTATTGGCTCGATAACTTTTTTGTTATTCATAAACCTCCAAAAAAGCTATAACTATTTGACGTTTATTAGCTGAATTAGTGATGTGTTGATAGAAAAAAATAATTGATTGTCAAGAAAGTTGGCAGAATCGCGGAAAACCAAGACCATAAAAGTAAAAAAAAAAAAGTTTTTGACACCTCTAATGAAATAATTATAATAAGGTTGGGCGCACACTGATAGAAAATTCACACTAGCAGTGCCCCGCGGTTTCAGCCGTCATTTAAATTAAAATAATTTGTATCAAAAATAGAATACAGCTTTGTTTATCGCGTATGTTGCATCTCTCTATATCTGTACCTATGTATTTTTTTATGATTGCATCTCTCTATGATAATATGTATAATACTTGTTTCACATACAACAACAAAAACTGTCAAGTGACCTAGTCATGTATCCGTTTAGTCTGTGGGTTGGTTGGTACCGGGGACTACTGCATAGATTTATTGTTGAGGTGGTAGTATCCTTTCATGGTGCGGTTACGAAAAAAGCGACTGAATTTACGATAAAATAGCGAGGATATTAAAATAGACTCGTAATGTAAACTACTTTGATTTTTTTTTCTTTCTCTTTGATTCTTTGACATTTTGTAACCGCATCATTTAGCCGGCATAGTGGGAGCGATCAATATTGTAAAATGACGTTTTTATCGATTCATTTATGGACTTTGTTGGTCTGCTTACCATCCGGTAGATACAAAATCACATGCCGTGTAATAAATAAATAAAAAACAGATGTGGCGGCACCGCCATTAAATTTTTGTAGTTTGAAGCGGCACAACTTTGTCTTTTTGGACAAATTACCGCGGTGAAACAAGATTAAATGTTAATATTTTTTTGTTACAAATTTATGTCAGTGTGCGCCCAACCTAATTTGGTTCAAGTCCATTCGAGTTGTAAAATTTTTAGAATTTATTGATCGGAAGCCATTCCATTATTATTTTTATTTGTAATATAATTTTATGAAGTAAGTAATAGAAGTTATTTAATAAAATTTTAAACCAAAAAATAAAATATGTATAAAAAGTGAGGTTAAAATAGGTTTATAGAGGGCTCCTGCCTTCAATAAAGTTATGGAGCTGTTATTTGACGTTTATCACTATTAGAGGTTTATTGTTATGAATAACGTTTTGAGGTGTTTTGCTATTGAGCTGTTATAAAGCATCAATAAAGGCTTCGTAAGTTTTTATGAATAAGACCGTTAAGCTCGTAGTCCTCAGAGAGAGAGAGAGAGAGAGAGAATGTTCGTAGCTATCCATGGATTCTCTGTGCTGGTGCCGGGTCCATCGCGTGGTTGGAAGGCAGGGGAATGAACTGCAGCGTTGTTGAACATGAGACCGCGAAGTAGGGTTAAAGGCCTAACATAATCATATATTATTTGAATGAGTAGAGAGGGTACTCTTTCCTTCATTGTGTTCACTACGCTCTCTACTCATCCAAATAATATATTATCCTCTTAGGCCTTTAACTTCGCGGTAAATATGATCCTGTTAGCAACATCTTAAAAACCGTTCCATAAAAGTTTTTTTTTAATAAGTGTATATTTTAACAGTTCATAAACTGCGGTCGTTTCTGGGTGCAATATGACGACGCTAATACCATAGATTTATTGCGTCTTCTTGATAATCTTCTGAACGGAAGTAACCTGCTCGTTCACACCGGGTCGGTGAAGGCTGGCGATCTGTTAGCCTCGCCTTACCGCGATGAGGCTGGCGTCACCAAGATGTACAGAGTCAGAGTCAAGAAGGTGTTACCTAACGATATGGTTTGGGTGAGTATGTTAATTGAGATTCATTTGTTTTTTTTTTATAGCATACATTTGTCAGTTGTTTTTCGCGTAAATGGTCAGGTTTTTCAGCTTTATTTTTAATATATGAGGTAGGATAATCTACTTCTCATATTAAAAAAAGGTAAAAATTCATGCTTCTGGTCTGCTGAAAGATAACTTACCAATAGTGTAGTGAGTATGTAACGCAGCATGCATTTCTAAGTTGTACAACATGGTGTGTTTCATTAAATATTATTAGGTTAATGTGTATAATCATTTTTGTTGCTAATAAAAAGAGACAATACCTTCCATAACTAAAGTGTTCTTCAAGGACTCAATAAGTTTTTATGATTACCGGTGTGAGTGTTTGTAAGTTAAATTTGCTGAGAGATGTTACTGATGGGGACGGTGGAGGCCAATTATTTAAATAGTCTTTATTATTTTTATTCCTAGCATCTATTTTTAAAAATATCTTAGTCAGCAAAAACCGTTTGTTATAAACTTTTTTCGATCCCTGATCATCCTAAATGCGGTTTGAACTGACTTATCATTCCGCTTGAGGGTGTTCAAGTGTTCCTCTCCACTAAATGTAAAGGACACATTTACCCTTCACTTCATTTCAATACACTATCTGGTTTCTCAGTCTACTTAATGAAAAAACGCATTCCCAGTAATAACCATTCCTTAAAGGCACTGTTTTCGTAATCGCGTTCTTCATACAAAATGAGCTTTCGCACTTCCAGTAATACTCGATTACTGTTTATCATAATTAATGAATGCAGTAGAAATGCGCTTATTAGTAGTAGTGTTCGGTGTTAAAATGACAGATCGAATACACAATTACGTAATTCGTGACTGTAAGAATGTATAGTTATAAAAATGATAAAACGCATTGCTCTGCTAATTTGAGCATGTAAAAATGATCATCATTTTTACATGCATAAACCTAGCATAGAAACCAGGGACAAACGTCTGTTATTAGGTGGAATTTTATCTCTTTATCTTAATTTCTATTTGCCAGCTGTTCTACATTGACTACGGTAGTGTGGGCCGAGTTAACAAAAACAGTCTGTTCGTGCTCCCGAGCCAGTGCTGGCAGGTGGCCCCGTTGGCCGTACAGTGTGTTCTGGCAGAGCTGGGCCCGGCACTACAGCAGAATCTGACGGGGGACTGGACCCAGGCTGCGACCAGACATTTCCAAAGTATGCTGAGGTCTGGAGGACAGCTGTATGGAAAGGTGAGTTGGCACCAATTTACGATAACTTACAGATTACACTTGAACAGTTATAAAATGTTGACAATATATTTAAAGCATTTGTACTTCGCCACTTAAAAAAATCATCGTCTCACACTATACACTACAAAAACGAAATATATATAAAAAAAGTAATATACTAATAGTTCTACTAATAAAATTAAAAAACTTTTCCTATGGAACCGTGTCGCAAAGAATGAAAAAAATTTCCTTCTCCATACTAACTAGTAATGTTAAAACTACCAATTTGTATGCGTAAGCCATCGGAGAATTCTCGTCCACGCTTCGACAAGGTTCGATTCCGTTCCCGCTTAATCATATAAAATGTATGGGATCGATAAAATTCTTTTCGGCAAGGCGTGGTACTGCGAGCCTAGTTAACGAAAGCCTTTATACTTGGCCGAAAATGGCAGTCGACTTGGTATAAAGCACTGACGGCAAGCGACTCTGGCCAAAGGCGGAACCTGTACTGGTGGTTTCATGGCTTGTGCTGACGCGGCATTTCCGCACTGCAATAGTTTATAGTAGCAATAAGAAAAGATCTGTATGAATATATTATATAAAGTGTTTTGATTGGGTGACAAAATTATGATAAAGGGCTCTTTGTAACATTTAGTACACCTTCTGGTCAACTTGATTTGCATATTATTTTTAGGTTTACTCCGTGGTACGCGGCGTGGTTGCTATAGAACTGTTTACACATGGTGGAAAAATCAGCGTTAACCAGGAGTTAATAAAGAAGAAATTTGCTCAGCCCATGGACGAGAGCTATGAATCTAAGGTATGTCAAAGTATTATGGTCAACTTAGTCTTACTACTACATATGTGGGATTAATATAAGTCAGGGCACTTTGATTTATTTAAACTTTTGTGCACTTACCCCTTTCCTATATTTTTCTATCAATAAAAAATACACTATATCTACCCATAATGTACATGATTGGGTCTGCTCCTTGGCAGTTTAAATACAGAAATTACCCTTACGGGACAGAAGATGGCCGGATGCCATAAGATCAAAAACAAAAAGTGAAAAAAAAAAATTATAGTCAATCATTGCTCAAGAAGTATATACAAGTATGTATATTATGTACCATCACGGGTTACTTGCGGCGACCGGGATCGCCTGGACGGCTCAGGGTACCCAGTGGTAGGGCTTTATTCCCAACTCGTCATAACTCGTCGTGCCCAATGAGTAAGACAGTTGAATGCTAATATTTTACAGAACTTCTGTATATTATTCATAATTTAAATTTGTTCCCACATCGCAGCTGCCAAGTATAATATGCCATATGGATGTAATCTTCATACTTTATTTATTGAGTTTATTATTTTAAGATGAATCACGATCTTCGTGCTTCGGTCAATGAATTGAACTTGGGTCAGCAGCGAGCTCACAATCAGCTGCAAGAGGAATTGGCTCGAAAAGACTTGGAAGAGCCCGAGCTTGAACCTCCGGCCTCTAGCCAATGTTCTACTAGTGTCGTACTTAAAGGACCATTTAGGTATGTATATTAATGTAATGAAAGATAGACTTGTGCCAGAAGAGAGCAATATAGCTAGAATAACTGGCTTGTGCTCACTTAGAAGACCCTTAGCTGGAGTCTCCAGTCTCTAGCCAGTATTCTATTAGGTCGTACTCTAAGGTCCCTTTAAGTATGTTTATTTATATGATGAAGGGAAAACTTGGGTCATCAGTGAGCTCACAATAAGCTGCAAGAGGAATTGGCTTGTGTAGACTTGAAAGAGCCAGGGCTAGAACTTTCAGGCTATAGTTAGTGTTAAGTATAATCAAAGCTTTTTTATTAAAAAAAAATCTTTATAGCATTCAAAGATTTGTACAAAGATGAGCTTAATGCTTTAGGCATAATCTACCAGCTAACATAAAAAAAAAATTATTTAGATTTCTAAACTATCTATCATTGTATAATGAAGGATAAACTAGGCCAACAGAGTGTCTACACTCTTTAAATTGCTATTAGTATAAATGGTACTAATTTTAACATCGACATTGCGGGGCTTTTTATAAGATTTATTGGAGATTAAAGTGAAAATACACATATTTATATACAAGTTTGTGTTTCTCTATAGTCCCCTGGAATGCAACGTGTATCCGCTCCTGTATGGCACACAAAACAAACAAGTCAACATAGAGTGGAACTCTGTCAACTCTGTTCTCATTGACAACGAGCCGCAACAAGTATTCGACAGGTAATAATAATTAATATTTCAAATGACCTAGTCATGTTTCGGTTTTAGTCTGTGGGTTCAACAGTTTTCAGGAGACTACTGCATCGATTTCTTGTCGAGGTGGTAGCCTCCTTTCAGGGTACGGTTACGAAATGGGTTGTTGAATTGACGATAAGGCAGCATACTCATAATGCAATTCGCCATTATCGCCCCTCATTTCGTAATCGCATCATTTAGCCGGCATAGTGAAAACTATCAATAATGTTTAAGAACAATTATTGTTTGACCCCATTCATGGACTTTGTAGGCCTGCTCACCACCAGGTAGTTACAAAGTCACATGTCATACTCCAATAAAAAAAATCTATAACTTCACAGTGTCTAACTCAATACCTCTTACATTCGCAGGATGTTAGTGGCAGGCCTAGTAGGCCGGAATGAAGAGAACACAAAGCTAACGCTGCGGTACACGACCATGCTGCCCGCCATACCGGGGTTGCCCATCATACTGTCTCTCATGTTCTGTCCCACGTGAGTAGTGTCTTAGTATGGTAGTGGGACATTATCTTGTGTTAGTAGCATATGCAAGTATGGACGGAAATGTCTAATTCTAATAATATGTAGGACAATTTATACATATTGCTCTGGTCACAAACGTGTACCTGAAACAACGATATAATACATATTATATATTATAAACACCCAGACCATGACAAACTGTACAGGAAAATGTACTAATATTTTTTGACATGCGTGGTAATCGAACCCAAGACCTCCGGATACTACGCTAATGGCGCAACCACTAGTCTACGGAGGCGGTCAATGTCGTTATACAATGTCTATGAATCGAAATTGTAGATAAGTATCTATTTAAACTACGATCGCGGAGCAGAAATAATTTAATAAATTGACTCTACTTATGTCGCTGCATAAATATACTACCGTTTCATTCGCTCGGTCTTGGAGTTACACATCACTACGCTAGCGACAGAGATAACTATAGTTAAGTTACTTTTGTTTTTGTGCTTTATGAATAACCACGTTAAATTTTTGTCTCCATACAAAATGAGCTTTCGAACTTCCAGTAATACTCAATTACTGTTTGTCGTAGAATTAAAATCATATTTTTCTATTTATTGTATTTATTAATCTTTTTTGAAATCATAAAAAAAACTTTTTAAATATTATAATACAAAAATATTTATTAGAGAGACAATGTTCTTAGCAAACCATGGATTCACCGTGCGGGTGCCGGGTCCATCGCGTGGTTGAAAGGCAGGGGAATGAACTTCAGCGTTCCCGGACTTGAGACCGCGAAGTAGGTTTAAAGGCCTTTTGAACTCTCACCTGCACTGTGTTCACTACCCTCTCTACTCAACCAAATATTATATGATCCTGTTAGCGCCATCCTGGAAACACGCTCCATAAAAGTTCCGACGGTTGTTCGGCTGTACATAACAGAAAGATTTTTGCGTACAATAACCAACATAAAAATAATAATTTAACTTTGACTAACAGCCAAGTGGTAATATTGGAAGTATGTTTGTATGAGCGTCAAGTCGACTACAGAGCTCTTAATTTTGTTTCTCAGTATGGAACTACGTTGTGACGAAGAGCGCACTCGGTTTGTGAGCGCCTTATGCGGCCTCGGAGCGGACGAGTCAGGCCATCCTTTGTATCCTGAACATGACATGCTTATGAATGTGGATGTCGACATAGACGAAGAGGATATTAAGAATGTAAGTCATATGTAGTGATCAGAAATCTGGGTGTAATTGTACCTAAACTTAGTCAGAAAGGCAGTTTTTTCTCGGCACCAGAGTTTCCGATCACTAGTCTTGTGTCTAAGAGTACTGTAATTAAATTTCTTGTTCCAGTTTATATTGGTTCTTATGTTATTATTAATTATTTAGTGCCAAGTGTAGTGGTTTTTATGTGAAGAAATACAAAATTGTGAAAATTATGTAATTTTATTATCATCAAAATAGGTTAGTTTACCGTAATATGAACATGCACCCATAAATGAACACTTATAAGTTTTTGAACCCACAAACTAAAACCCGAATCATGGCTAAGTCACTTGATGGTTTTTGCATCTGCATGGGCGGTGGTCTATGTTTGGAATTTATACGAAGATTTTATCATAAATTTTCTTTGAATCAACCATTTACTCTACACAAATTGATGTTGGCCACTTGTTGGGTATTGACTCAGAATACCATCGGCTTCGACGGGACGACTTAGGTGGGAATAAAACCCTACACCGCTGCGTGCCCTGAAGCCGGCTAGGAGATCACGGGCGACTTGCCTATTGCATTTTAATAGTATTACTAATTACTTTATTAAATTACAAAAAAAAAAATATACCCAAATTTATTGTATTTATAATGATAACCATTTAGGAAAGCAGGACTTAACTACCTTTAATAAAAAAGATGGACAATATTTAAAATTAGTACGATTAAACTTTTTTTTCTTATTTTTTCTCTTTCTCTTCTGGTTTTAACTGTTCTTATTTTAAGATGTTTTAATATCTTATTATCATAGTTTTAATTATGTTAATTATCTTACTTTATGTTGATTTTTGTTGTATAGATTAACCATATCCGCTACATAATGGATGAAGCACTTTACTGCCCCCCTGGTCATGATGCTCCAGTTCGAGATGATGATTCTAGTATACCCAGCAGTATTAGAGACACACTACTGGGGTAAGTGATCTTATACTCGTATATTATCGTAAAATATTTGAAGCCATTTTGTTTAATTTTATTAGAATGAGTAATGTTACTTGTAAGTACAGTTAGTACAAATCGCCATCTTGGATTTTTAATATAAATGAATAATGTAGTTTGGAAGAATATGGCCGCCATTTTGAATATTAATGCAGTTTAATTAGCTTTGAAGAATATTGACGCCATTTAGTATTTTAATACAAAATTAATTAGCTTTGAAGAATATTGTTGCCGTTTTTGATTTTCATACAAATGAATAATGTAGAATGGAATATGGTCACCATTTTTAATACAAAGTAATAATGTTGAATTTTCATACAAATGATTAATGTAGCTTGGAAGAACATGGTTGTAATTTAAATTTTTGATTTAAATTCAAAATGTATTGGATAATTATATTATGGTCGCAATATTGGATTTTTAATACAAATTAATAATATAGATTATAAGATGGTCGCGACTTTGGATTAAGCTATATGAGAATTGACGGCATTTTGTATTTATAAGGTGACCGACCGAATTAACCCATCTCCTCCACCATAGCAGAGAATGGCGAAAATGTCTATGCCATAAAGATCTAATAACGATTTCGGTTCTGCGTTTGGATAGTTTAAAAAATCGGTTGTTTACAATACATCTCCACTTTGGTGTTGGACTACATTAACTATTTAACTTGGTGTTAGTTTTTTTTAATTATAAGAATACAATTATTCAATACATAACTGTTCTCATAATGTGTATCGGAAACAATTAACAATAGTAATACATCTTATATTTTATAAACAACTAAACATAAACGTTAAACTGTACAGAAAAATGTACTAATATTGTTTTGCCGTGAGTAGGAATCTATCTAACCCGCGAATTCTAGATACAACGTCAATACAGAAACGGGTTGTAAATAGCGTACTCTCTCAGATTGGTGTGGAAGCCCCGGGCACATCGCGCCCCGTGCGCTGTGTCCGGTGAGTGGGACTGGAGCCCGCACGAGCGTCCCGCCTCGCCCCGCGCGCTCTACCCCGCACTCCCGCGTCCCGCCCTGCGCCGCGCCGACCCCGCCGCACGCGCCTCCCGCCGCGTCGCCTGCCGCGAGCTCCGCCAGCACGTGGCCAGGTACGCATCTCGTCTTACCCCATGAAGATATAGATGGGGAGAAGCCCTTGGGCCTTAAGGGGGGCCTTTAGTCGACTGGACGCCCATACAAACGTACTTCCAATGTTACAACTTGGCTGTTAGTCGAAGTTTTTTTTTTTTAATGTTCATAATTGTATGCTTAAATCTTTCTGGGGCCCTATTCTACTAAGGGCTGATTTTTCAATCGTCAGATAAAGTTATTCCACAGATAACTTGTATGGAGAATAAATAAATTTGACAGTTCTTCATACAAGTTAACTGTAGAATAACTTTATCTAACAATTGAAAAATCAGCCCTAAATGAATTGGATATCATCTGCATGTCAAAGTTAAAATTTGACATATTTTCCTTACAAAATGTGTCAAATTCTAACTTCATACGACGTTGATACACAATTTATTTAGTAGAATAAGGCCCCTGTTGTGGGTAATATTATAATATTAAAAAAACTTAACCCAATGCAGAAAGATTAATAAATACAATGAACAACATAAATTTTATTTTAATTCTGCGACAAATAGTAACCGAGTATTACTGGAAATGCGAAAGCTCATTTTGTATGGAGATTGCATAGTTCGCTATTACGAATGCAGTGTCCTTAAATCATGTTTCCAGTCGTGAGAACAGAACAAATAAAAAAACATGAGAGCAAAAAATATTATAAAAAACAATCACTGAACGATTGGTTGAAGTGAGACAGAAGATGGCGGCAACGAACATGTTTTACACTTTTTTAGATGGCCTTTTTATTTTCTAAGGGCTGTTTCGTTTAATATTCTTACTTCAATAATCTTACCACACTCCTTTGTTACTGATATTTTTATTGTACCACGGTATATAACTTTGTACCTACCTGATGGTAAATAGAACTATTCTTTTGCGTGTAATACCATGACTGACATAAGTCTAACACCATGACTCCCATAATTCTAATTTCATGGCTGGCATATGTCTTATACCATAACTGATATAAGTCTAATGCCATGACTGACATAAGTTATATCCCATGACTTACATAAGTCTAATACTATGATTTACATAAGTCTAATACCATGACTGACTTACATAAGTCCAATATCATGACTGACATAAGTCTAATGCAATGACGAACATAAGTCTAATACCATGACTGACATAAGTCTAATACCGTGACTGACTTACATAAGTCCAATATCATGACTGACTTACATAAGTCTAATACCATGACTGACATAAGCCTAATCTATTGCAGGACCCCGATATCTTCAAGCAGAGAGGTGCAGTGTCAGCTCTGCGGAACAGACTCTATGACCCTGCAAGCCATGCGCATACATCTGTACTCGCAGGCGCACAAGCAGAGGGAAGACGAGCTTGAACGAGCTATCGGCAACTAAGGACAAGTTTTTTTTAATTACTTAAAAAATTGTGTTCTTTCAACGTGCCATTTAATTATATTAGTTTACTAAAGTCTGTGCGGAAAGAATGCTCGCCTTTAGTAATTGCAGTCAGGATTATGGAAATGTTAGGAACTGAAAATAGTGCACAATATCTTAAGTGCACAGGAAATGGTCTCGCGAACTCGAACGCCAAAATACATCTAAATGTTGTTTTCAGTGTTAATAAAGTTATTTTTGAAAAAAATACATATTTCATCCTAATTACATAATTTATCTATAAAATATACGTGGTGGCCGAGTTGGTTAGACCTTGGACTTAAAAAAACTTAGGTCCCTGGTTCGAATCCCGGTGTGTACCAATGAGTTTTTAATTAAAAAAATTATGTACATTTGTTTGAAAACACCACTAATAGTGCCTCGGAGAGCACGGTGTTTATGCTTTCGGTCCCGGTTACGCTATACCAACTTGTGAAACTGTTCATAGATGGGTTATTGAGTCTATTCAAAACATCGCGACGAGCTAGCCACTTGTTCGGTGTAGACTCATACCATCCGCTGGATACCCTGGGGCTGTCTAGGCGGTCTTTGGCGCCGTAAGGCACCCGTGATGATATGTATGTATGTATTTATAAAAAATCTGTTAAGTTTTGAACATAAATGAACGAAATGTCATCTACAGTAATATTACAGTAATATTTTAGAATCAGAAATAAAACTTTGATTATCTTTTCAAAGTTTAATAGATTTTTTTTTTAAAGAGCCTATCTGATAAATAATATTTACACTTCCAAGTTTTTAACTTTAATATTACCGAAAATAATATATAGATGTTTTTAGACGTTTAAGTCCACAAATAATTTCCTGGCTTCTTAAGTTACTGTTTCTTTAGTTCAGAGTAGGACTTCATTTTAATGGTTAAAACACTTGCGTAATTGTCCCGCTTGTTTTAAGCGTATGTTCCTTCAAGAAATATCACAAATATTAAACCCCCTTTTAACTTAAGTGTTAAACTGCTTTTTTCCGTCTTTTTAGATACGCTTTTTTACTGTAGTACTGAAATCATTGTATACATTTTGGTTAAATTATAATTAAAACACTTTTCTCATAGTAAGAAAATGACTGATAAAAGGATCAGTGACTAGCAGCGCCCTCTATATGTATTTTTGCATCAACCAAATATTATTAAATATACTGACAATTAATTCTATGATAAACAGTATAGGGAAAATACTGGAACTGCAATTATATTATTACTTTGCTATGATATTACACTCCCGTCTATGCCTCAGTCCTTTAAGAGCTCTGCAGTCGCTTTGGCCCCCGTATAAACGTACTTCCAATATTACAACTTGGCTGTTAGTCGAAGTTAAATTTTATTATTCTTGTTGTTGTTTGTTGTTGTAAAAATATTTCTGTTATGGGTAATAAATTTTTTATATATTTTTTTGATTTCGAAAAAAAAAGATATATAAAAAACCCAACACAGAAATATTAATAAATACAATGACAATAAAATATATTTGGAAGTGCGAAAGCTCATTTTGTATGGAGAACGCAGACTTCGAGATTACGAATGCAGTGTCCTTAACTGTGTTTTCTGTATTTTTAAAGAACACAAGTAATAGAAACAAATTTATAAATTTAGTTTAAGGGTTACTAAATAGTTTATTTAAGCCTCTAAATTAAATTTTAAAACTTAATACCTTAAAACTAAAAAAAAGAAGAATTTACGACCTCTTTTTATAATCAGTATTTTGGATCAAAATTTGGATTAGTATAATAATATAAAGAGTTCTATAACTGTATACTCTTTTTACCTCATTATGAAAATATAGTTTTTAAACTATTTAACTTACTTAACGGTACTTAATTATATTTAGTATTCTAAATGAATACCTGCCTACCTTAGTATTCGTCTTTGTTAATTTATAAAGGGAAAATATATTCTATATAATAGTATTTTGATTATTAAGATTAATTGTACTAAGGTATCTAAATAGTATTGTACTATCAGGTTTTTTTTTTGTTTCGTTTTTAATTTGATGTTATTAGTTTTTATTTTTAAATTTAGTTTAGGTATGCAAAAATGGCGTTCTTTTTTCTGTAATGTTAATGTTATGTTCTCTTTTTATATTTAACAAATCATTGTAAAAAAAAAGATTTTTATGTATAAGTTTTTTCAGTATTAAAAAATAAGTCTTTTTAATGTTGGTTTTCAATATAGATATTCTATGACAAAGTGAGTATATACTAACTTATTAGCATAGTATATACTGTTACTGTAAGTAGCAACCAAACATATTGGCCCTACTGTTTTGGGCTTAAGTTTTTAAAAACTAATGGCCTTATTCATAAAAACTTATTGAGGCCTTGAAGAACACTTTAGTTATGGAATGTTTTGTCTCTTTTACGCATATTAATTTTTATTGCTAAATAAAAGAGGCAAAACCTTCTATAACTAAAGTGTTCTTGAAGGACTCAATAAGTTTTTATGAATAAGGCCATAAATGTTTCAACTACTTTTTTTTTCGTAATTGAAAAACAAATGAATCTTTTAGTATGCAAATGAAAGTAGAATATTTAACAAGTGATGTTCTTAAAAACAGTAGAAGTCCTTTAATAATCTTTGTTAACTCTTCTTTCATTTACAAATATTTTGTAAAATTAAATCTTGAATCGTCAAATGTAAAGTGACGCCATTTTGTTTTCTCAACGCAAATTGGACAAAATTTTGTATGAAAATAAACGCCATTTTGAATGACTTTGTGTTCAATTATTTTCTACTACAGTTGGAAAATTTAAAAAATATGTGTAACTACATTTCCCAGTCTATATTTGTGATAAAAAAATGTCTCTTTATTTTTTATTAAGGAAATAATAATATTTTCATAGCCTATCGATCTGTTTTTTAGTTTAAGTTTTGTTAAATTTATTAGCTTTAAGACTATTCCTCAATATATTTTTTGTGATCTAAATGTTAAATGTGATTATAATGTCATATAATAAATAAATATGTCATTATCCAAATAGTTTTTTATTTTAAGGTTTCGGGTCGCAATATGACGGACAGGGATAGTGGTGGGTCAAGCTTACACCTGGCCAATTGCAATGGACTATATGATTTATCCCTGGCCAATAGACTATGATTATTTTTACCCGAGAAGCTAGCTGACTGGTCTTCACTTTTTTTTTTTTTACACATTAAATAATATTTAAACATAAAATCTTAGATTTGTACCCCTAGTGTGAGTTTTCTAACTATTACTTTGCGTTTGAGTTAACTAAAATTTGTATGGGAAATAGTTCAGCGCTCCAAGCGGAAATTTTGAGAACTAAAAATGCGAGCGTGTGATTGGTCAAAATGTTAACGCAGTAGTATAGTTAACGCGAAAGTAAATTTTAAGAAAACTCACACTAGGGCAGTACATACTGTATACGAAACAGTAATAATTCAAAATTAAGATTAATAGTAAGCACAGATTTTATTTTTGCTATTGGTCAGAATAGGCTATTTGACTACATTAAAAATATACTATAAATTGTGGTCATCCTATCAGACAATGGCATAAAAAAACATATTTCACTTTAATTTAAACTAAATTATGACTATTTTTTGTAGATTACACGAAATAAAATTGAATATTTTTTACAATTTTATCTATGACAAAAACATCTTTGATTTGTTGACAACTGGTGACGTCACACGCAACACACAGATTATTTAACAGTTTTCTCCACTGATTAATGTATATGTTCTATGTATTCTCTATTTATTTAATATGTGCTTGTTTGTTTACTTGCGTGTGACGTCACACTCTGCGCCATTATGGACACAGCGTTTTTGGCGCCATTGTGGAAATTCAAACTTTAACATTCATTTTTACTAATAATAGAGCAGACATCCTGGAAATATAAATGTAGTGCGCTTATTATGTAATGAAGGATCATATAAACCGAGTTTCAAAAAGTCGTCAAATATATTGCAATCAAGTGTTACTGTGTCGGCGACCATGACGTATTTACATTACAAGTATATCCTCGCTGCTTTATCGTCAAATCATTCGCCCATTTCGTAACCCCATCTAGAAAGGAGACCTCGACAATAAATCGAAGTAGTAGTAAATCTGTGAACCCACAGACTAAAAGCGAAACAAAACTAGGTCACTTGATGGTTTTTGCATCTGTATGTGGTAACAAGTCCGGCCGAGTTTGCAGTGAGTACATACCTACATTTGAATTTTTGTATTAACAAAACTTTTCAGATTATTAAACTAAGTCTGTGAGAAGTTAAAACGGGTTAGAAGCATCACAGAATTTGATTTTCATAGGGTAGGTACAGGTGAAAAAGGGTCAAAGTAATAAAAATGTAAGTGGTGTCGATACACCACTCGTAATGTTTTTTACAAAGAAAATTAAAACAAAAAAAAAATGCCTTTGATAAAAAAAACGAATTAAATTAAAAAATATACTTATATATTTTTATATAAATGAGCATCAGGATTGTGGGACCACAGTTTGGTAATACGAATGTGCTAATAATTATTGCCAGTGGTTGGTAAACAACGAACTTAGTTTGTAAAAGTAAAAATAATAAATGTGACTTTTATTTTTCAAAATTTTTCATTAATAATAAGCGGATTGAAGTGAGGTGTGCGTGGTTCGATAGTATATATTTTTAACTAAACCTATTTTCTAAGTTTGTAACTAGTATAGTTTTAAAGATATTAAAGTGCAAAAAAATCAGCACAGAGGGACCAACTATAATCCCATGTAACTTTTTTATTCTAACTTTTACAACCTTGAGGTTTTTTTACAAAATTGAAACTATTTTTGATAACTGCGGACGAAAAAATATTACTTAAAAAAAAGTGGCCCCTCAATCCTGATGCCCTTAAAATTTATAACGATAGAGTTTTATTAATATAAAAAAAACAGTACCTAATGGTTATTTTGATAATAATAGGAAACAAACAGGCAAAGAACAGGTATTAGGGTGTGTGTCATAAACACGGGAACCTATTAAATATAATTACTAAGAATACCGGTATTAAAAGGTACAAATTAAAAAATAATTATCGACACGACCAGAGGTATTAAATGTCATCAATTAACTAATTAAGGTGGGGAAGGGATACCGTAAACCTATCAGGTGCCAAGTAAACCGGACCAGTTTCTTGTGTAAAGTGAAACGCACAGTGTCGGTTAAAGTGCATTCAAGTGCAGTGCTAGTTATATACCTACATCAATATGTGGAACAGTTCTGATAGTGTGGGGCAAGTTGTCAGGTAAGTTCTATTTCCTATCTAATAATAATGTAGGATATTTGACACAATAGGTTTGGCCTCAAACTAAGCTCTAGACTTGTACTATGTGTACCGAAACAATGATACTAATAGGTACATTTATTTATTTATTTATTTAAATCTTTATTGCATACAAAATACAAAGGCGGACTTAATGCCGCTAGGCATTCTCTACCAGTCAAACCTTCGGGACAGTAAAAGCAGTTAATAAGTGAGGTAGGTGCAATATAGTATCTGAGTATATAAACCAGTGAATATTATATAAAATACTTCCAATCTATTATACACTACTTAAATATATCTTATATATATATACATACATAAACTACATATACACAATACTACCAACTACTAAATGAGAAAGGAGAAGTAACAAAGTGGAAAGGAATAGAATAATGAATGATAAATAAAAACTACCTATGAATTTAAATAGTAATCATATACTCTTTTTTTAAATATGACTCTATTTGGTGATTGTCTTATTTTGACTGGTAAATTATTCCAAAGTCTTGCAGCGACAACTGCAAACGATTTAGAAACAAAGGTGGTATGATGGGAGGGGAAGGCAAGGGTTGTATTAAAAGTAGATCGAAGGGTTTTGTCGTGATGCGAGCCAAGATAAGTAAATCTGTTTTTAAGATATTCGGGTGTAGCAGGTTCGTTCAAAACAGAGTACAAAACACAGAGAACTCTGCAGTTTCTCCGGCTTCGTATTTTTAACCATTTAAGTTTATCACGAAAAGGCGTAACGTGGTCATATTTGCGAAGGCAAAAAATGAATTTGATGCATGCGTTGAGTAGACGTTCCATTTTATTAAGCAAACTTTCCGAAAGGTCCACACAACACACGTCACCATAATCCAGTAAGGGGAGCAGCAGAGCCTGTACGAACAAAATTTTAGCTTTTAATGGCAAAAAGTGCTTTAATTTGTTTAGGGAGTGCAGTGAAGAAAAGATTTTGCGACTAGTGTTGGTGATTTGCGCTCCCCATGTAAGGCAAGAATCAATGTGTAAACCAAGATTTTTAACCTCACTGCAGAACTCAATCGGCTCATTGTTATACCGAACAAAGTCAAGCTTACTCATATCAACTTTGGACAGTAGCCTGGAACTCCCAATTATAATGGATTGACATTTGTTCGGGTTAACAACAACACCAAAGCGGGTCGACCAAGATAATATATTAGAAAGATCTGAATTCAGCCAAGCTATTGCACTATTAATTGTGTTAATATCTGTCTGCACATAGATCTGCAAGTCATCGGCGTATAGGTGATAATGGCAATGAAATGATGTTGTGATTCCATTAATGAATAATGAGAACAGTAATGGTGAAAGAATGCCTCCCTGGGGGACGCCCGTATTCATCTCACACCAGTCCGACGATGTTCCATCAATGCGAACCTGTTGCTGACGACCATGCAAATAATCCGAAAACCACACAAGAGCCTCCGATGAGATCCCAAGACGAGACAACAAAGCAATCAGCAAATCTGGATCTACTGTGTTAAATGCATTTGTGAAATCTATTAGTACTAGAATCGTAACTTTAGTTTCATCCATGCCGTTTCTGATATCTTCAGTTACTTTAAGTAAAGCTGAAGTTGTGCTATGACCAGGACGGAAGCCAGATTGAAAGGAATTTAGAAGTTTATTGACATGAAGAAAAGGTGACAGTTGCTTATTAACTACAGACTCCAACACCTTTGATAAGAAAGGCAGAACGGAAATGGGTCTATAGTGCGTAAGAAGGGTTGGAGTGGAGATTTTAGGAAGAGGTATTATAAAGGCTTTACGCCATAAAGATGGAAACTGGCCAGAAGTCAGAGAAAAATTTATGATCCGCTTAATAAATGGTAAGAGTAAATCAAGGATTGTAATGATCATAACACGGCCGATTGAATCACATCCAATTGCTTTCGAAGTTATAGAATTAATCGTCTTAAGGATTACATCGTCAGACACCTCTGCGAGCGCAAATGGCTCAATATCGGGCTTTGCCATCTCCATTATATCAGCTAAAGTTTTTGTTTTTGTAATGACATCCAGGGTAGGAGCTGATGAAAAATGAACATTAAGCTGATCAGTTGTTACAGAGCCGAGTGAAACTTGGCTCTGAGTACGTCCTAACCCAAAGGTTTTAAGGAATTTCCAGGTATCAGCGGGAGATTTATTGTGGAGGCTATCATAAAAATGTCGGCGCTTAGCTGTTCTAACTAGTTGATTACATCGATTTCTTGCAGCTCTATATGCAGCCAAACTATCATCACAGCGATGTCGTCTGTACTTGCGATACGCATAATCCCGCTTCCTCATTGCCATACGTATTTTATCATCAATCCAGTGTGCAGGGAGACGTTTAGCTTTCGTAGGGCGTATAGGAGCATGAGAGTCGTACAACTTTAAGACTTCTCGATTAAATATCTCAACCATTTGATCAATGTGCTCCGCTTTATTGAAACAGCTCCAGTCAACCCGGCTAGCATCACGACGAAGATCCGCAATATTAATACGGCAAAAATGGCGCATGAAAATTGTGGGTGGACGAAATTTAGGAGGTTTAGACTTATAACAAGCATAAATAAGATCGTGATGGGAGAAAGCAGAGGCATATAGGTATGTGTACAAGTATACACGTTATATATAGGTATGTGTACAAGTAATAGTGGTTGCGCCTTTGGCGTTATATATGGAGGTCGTGGGTTCGATTCTCACTCGTGGTAAAAACATATTAGTACCTATTTACATTTTTCTGTACAGAGGCTCTACCATGGGTTTGCGCATTGTAGAAACGTAACGTATTTATTTACGTATACGTGAGCCATATACATGTTTTCGGATACATTTAGTATTTAATGAAGTAAATACTATAAAATTTCTAACTTCACTCGTATAAGAGTTATTAGAAGAAAGCCAATAGAGGGCGTCTGTGTATAAGTAGATAACAAGCAATGACAAAATTCGTGAGCGGTGATTGGAACCTGGTTGGCTCAGCGGTTGAGCGCCTTGACGCGATAGCGAGATTCGTGGGTTCGAGTCCCGCCACCAGGATTTTTTTCATTGCATTTTTATCTTTAAAAATTTAATATAAGATTATCCTATAAAAGGAATTTTTAAAAATGCATAAATATAAAATACTGAAAAAATCAGACTCCTCTGTTCAGTAGTTTTCGAGTTTCTCCGAAAAAAAATGTTTATCCTTATAATATTGGTGTACTCACACCAATATTATAAGGATAAACATAACAATGGGAATCAAACCAACGACCTCTAGTGGTTGTGCATTTGGTCGCGCATGAGGTCGCGGGTCCGATTCCTACTCATGTCAAAAAAAAAAAAAGTGTCTAGGTAACTACGTTTTTCATGGATTAGGTGATTATAAAATAATCATATGTATTATTATCGTTGTTTTTGTACACATAGTACAAGCCTGCTTTGTTTAGGACCGGGCCTTATTCTACAATTTTAATTGTGTATCAACGTCGTATACTAATTTTAACTTTGACGTGCAGTTGATATCCCATTAATTTAGTAGTTCAAAACAAAAGTTCCTTTGTTGATTTTTTTCAATCGTTTAAATTTGCTTTGTCGTTGGCTTTAAACGGCCCCTAAACGGCTCTCATTTGTTAAGGGAATATTAACGTCACGTTCAAAAATTTCTTTGACTGTAAGAACGGGGTCCATCAATACATTTTTTAACAGCTTTAAATCTATAAATTTCACCTACTTACCAAATTATATCGACAACGACTTTAAGGGATCTGCAGTCGACTTGACGCCCATACAAAAGTACTTCTAATGTTTGTAACATTAACTTGGCTGTTAGTCGAAGTTCAATTATTATTTTTATGTTGGTAATATCTTCTCGTCCCAAATACCGCAGTGTTCAAAAACCAAGGTGTTCGAGCAGTGTGTGTTGCCAGTGATGACTTACGGATCAGAGACGTGGTCGCTTATTATAGGCCTCATGAAAAAGCTCACAGTCACACAAAGGGCGATGGAGCGCGCTATACTCGGTGTTTCCTTGCGGGATCGTATTCGAAACGATGAGATCCGCAAAAGGACCAAAGAATCGCCAAACTTAAGTGGCAGTGGGCAGGCCACATAGCTCGCAGAACGGACGGCCGTTGGGGCATTAAGGTTCTCGAGTGGCGACCGCGTGCTGGAGGACGCAGCAGAAGCAGGCCCTCCACAAGATGGACCGACGACCTTAAAAAGGTCGCGGGAAGCCGATGGATACAGGCAGCGCAGAACCCGTCGTTGTGGCGATCCTTAGGGGAGGCCTATGTCCAGCAGTGGACGCGCGAAAGGCTGGCATGATGAATTGTTCGTAAAATTCTTTCTGTTATAATAATAAATAAATAAATACCATCACGGGTGCCTATTTGGCTCCCGAGAACCGTTTAAACGGCCTCAGGGGGGTACCCAGTGGAGGGATTAACCCGTCCTTATTTCGCCGATGGTATTCGGAGGTAACACCTAACAAGTGTCGAGCTTGTTGCGGTGTTTATAATGAAATAGGCTCGTTGTATATAGCGGTCACCCATCCCAGGTCGGCCTTGTTGTCATCTGCTTAACCTTGTTATCAGTTGCGCAGTGACTTGACCACTAGCCTGGGGCTGCTTTTTATTTTTATATTCTTTCTGTTAAAAGTTTATTCTCATGAGTATATATTACATATTTATTTAGAAATTTACTTAATTTGTTGACCAAACAGATAACATTAACGAGTATGAATGAACCATTTGCATGATAAACATCTGACCTTACAGAGCTTTGGCCTTATTGTTTAGTAACAAATAATACTTTAGGACGAAAGTTATGTTTTTGAAATATCTATTCTATATTTAAGTTCAAAATGGTGAAATTATTTAAGTTTATGCATAGATTATTTACTGTATCCTCAAAAAGTTATTCAAATTTTTCACTGGACTGTTTAAGGTAAGGTGCCTATTGATTCTCTTACATGGGTATTTTATTATCTGTTGCTCGCAACCATGAAACTAATAATAAAATATGGAACCGCCATGTGCCATAAAACGAAATGTCAAACGATTTCGTTGCCGCCATAGTCTGTGCTCACTTCAACCAATCAACGCTCACGAATTGCTTGTATTCTCACTTTTTTTTTTGTATGGCGGCGGCCATCTTGTGTTCTCAAAAAAGGAAAGGCGGTTTAAGGGCCATGGGCACCTCCCTATTATTGCTCGACTCGCAACTGCGTATGCCTATTATTTTTAATCTAAATCTGATTTAAAAAAAGTACCTAATCTGTTCTAATTTGATTCTAATGTTACTTTCATTAAAGTTTCTTATATGGAGGAGAGGCGGATGGCGAGTGGGCCTTGGAGTGGTACAGAGCTCCGAATATCGACCGAATGACCCCAAGTGAGACTGGGGCGGTGATAAGAAGTGGGAGTGAGGCATTTTTTAACTAAGAACCGGATTTAAATGCGGTGCAATGAAAAAAGATAATGTGCAATGAAAAAAATCCTGGTGGGCGGGACTCGAACCCATGAACAAGTATCGCGGCAAGGCGCTCAACCGCTGAGCCAACCAGGTTCCAATAACCCCTCAGGAATTTTGTCATTGCTTCTTATCTACTTAAACACAGATGCCCTCTATTAGCTTTCTTCTATTAACTCTATACGAGTGAAGTTAGAAGTCCTAGTTTCTAATACTAGATGGCAGATCCTAATAAGGAATTTATAAAAAAAACATAAATATGTATAAATTGTGCTATATAAAAAATAAAATAGTATAAATTATGCTTTTTAAAATAAATGTCAAATGTACAGTCACAGAAAGGACGACCTCATTTTTAGCGTAAAATATAAATAGTGTCTCTTATTTTGAAATAAAGACTAATGGATAGTTTATTTTGGATAAAAATTAACGCATGCATGGTTTGTTGCGTATTTTACAAACGTTTTTTTTTATATAAAAAAAAGTAGTTATAGTGACCATATCATAGCGTTTTATTGAAAACAATATCATGTTCCTTATTTCCATGCTTAGTCCTTAATTTTTTCCTGGCAAATCTTCTACAACACAAAACGGGAGCTGGCAACCCTAGTGGGTATACTGTATACCTACCAGTATACAGTATACAGTAGTAGGATGGATTTTTAAGTCGGGACAGTAAGGGTAGGGGTACCTTAACCGTTATAGTTACGAGAAAACGTTCCTATAAGACCATCCATAAATTGTTGATATATGCTGAACTGCATTCACAGATTTTGGAAAAAATATACAGTCAGCAAGAATATGATAATATCACACAAATACTTTTTTTTGACGCCAATCGATTCTGTTTCTTATAATGATAAAAAGTCTAATGGACCGAACTGAGGGTTGAGTACTAGAAATGACAGAAATCGCGAATAACTTTTTCCATACATTTCTGTAAGAGAGTCAAACTTCTACATTGGCCAAACTTTTTATTATGGGTCGATCCTTTATGCGCTATAAAGAAAACTGACTGAAAAAAGTAAATAAAAAATTAGTTTCAACTTTCCAAAAAGGATTGTTTTATTTTTCAAATAAACGTCTCTTATTGGTTGATTCCCATCTTTGGTTACTAGTGACTATAGTGAAAACTGTTTGCATAAACTTGTAGATATATCGGTATATAATTTACCCACAGAACTAATAACTATTCAACGAAAAAAAAAACGTATATAAATTAGTCCAGTAGTTTTTAATCGATGCCCCGACAAACAAACAAACAAACAGCCAGATATTGTATTCTAAAAATGATAGTTTAAATAATACAATAATAGAAGAAATAATAGTACAAGTAATATAATAGTAATATAGTAATATATACCTATAAGCCTATTTAGAGTCCATCCCGCCAATTTAAAAAAAATCTGATCAATGTACAGATTTTTTTCATTTATAATTTTATTATATACACGTAGATATAGATAATAAAACAAAAATTACCTATTTAAAACCAATATAATTATTTCAAAAGAATAAATTAATATAGGTACCCTCCATAACTTTGTAACGTATCTATACTACGTAATCTTTGTTATTGTTATAACGTATTATAATATTAATAAACATATTATTTGTTGTTTCAATTAAATTATTAAGTATTTAAAAATAGACGCTTACTTAATTCACATAAAAATTTTGTACTTGAACCGTGTTAGCGTGATTACTGATTATACTGGGTATTTTTTTTTCTCAAAGGCTCATTTTTATTTTTATATTATTTTAATTTATGGACTTTAATAATTTTAAGATTATGTCAGTCTCGTCCAATTACTAAATCTAATGCTGAGTCTATATTTTATTTATGGGGATTGACAGATTGACGTTCAAAACGAAAGCTGCGTCTATTAATATTAAAATTAATTTATTTTAATTTTGTGTTAAAAAAGGATTATTTGGTTAGATAAATCTAGTTTTTAATGCTATTCATTTGTATTTAAATAATATTTCATTAGTTTTCACTAGTTTTTTTTCCATTTTAGTGTTTTGTTTTTTCATTTCATTTTCAGGTTTCATTATTTTGTATTAATATAATTTTTAATTATGGATTTTTCATTTTCGTCACCTAAGCCTCCAGACATATCGGTATTAAATTCTCCTAGTTCTCCTGGAGCGTATGTTACTGTTAATGAATACGACTCGTCAAATAGTTCGATTATTGAAAATACTGCTTCTAATGATAATACCCCAAAACCCAATAAAATTAAAAGGAGACATTCCAATAAACGACATAAAATAGACTGTATTAATCATGATAGTTCAAAGGAAGTTATAATTCCTCTCGGTCAACCTTCAAACAATACTCAAAATGATTCAGCTCAGACTTTGACACATCAGTCCATTCCACTATCATCTTCAATAGATAGCTCAAACTTAAAAAATATGTACAGCGACAGTGATAAAGGTCCGTACGTAGTTCATGTTCAAAAAAAAAAAGAAGTTAATAACTCTGAAAATAATAATATTATTATTAATCCTATCATATTTGGAAAATTTATTCAAAAAAATTATTTTCGTGGTATTATATCTGGCAGTATTGTCCGGATTGGTCGAAATAGAATAAAAATTTCTTTTATATCGTATAAGGACGCAAACAACTTTGTAAATAATTCTTTAATAATGGAACAAGGTTATAATGTTTTCATTCCGTCCTTTTGCATTACTAAAATTGGAGTTATAAGGGTTCCTAGTAATATTGATGATTCTGATATTTTGTCTGACTCAATAATTCCTAATAGTCCATCAAAAATTATTAAAGTTAGAAGACTTAATTATAAAGTCTCCGTCAATGATTCTATTGTATGGAAACCATCACAGTCTGTGGTGATAACTTTTGAAGGTCAAATTTTGCCTGAGTTTATATATTTATATTTTAATAAAATTAACGTCCAATTGTATCGATATCCAACAATTCAATGCTACTCATGTTGTAGATTCGGACATACAAAAAATAATTGCAGATCGAAGCCCCGTTGTTATAAATGTGGTCAAGACCACAATGGTGATTCTTGTGGACTTGATGAATCGGAGGCCTGTTGTTTGGTGTGCTCTGGCAATCACTTTGCTATCAACAGAAAGTGTCCAGAGTATAGTAGGCAGCAAAATATCAAATCTCGTATGTCACTAAACTCCATTTCATATATGGAAGCTAACAAATTAGAACCTCGTTTAAATAAATCTTTTGCCGAAACTGTAAAGAGTACATCATATAAAAAAACTATATTTTCTAAACCTAAATCTGTTAAACCCAATTTAAATAAGGGTTATGACTTAGAATTTCATAAACAAATGTTAAAAGATTGTTATGTTCCAAACTCTACAAACGGATGTGCCTTGTCTAATAACGTCGAAAATGAAACTGGAAAAAAATCTTCGGAATCTACAATTGAATCTCTTCTCCTTTTACTTATAGAATTAATTAAAAATAATAGTTTACCGACCAACGTTGAATTTATTTTAAATAATTTACTTTCTTCTTTTACTCATGGCTCAAGCCCAAACAAAAATATTACAATGGAATTGCCAGAGTCTTCAAAATAAGAAGACCGATTTATTATATTTGTGCAATAAATATTGCCCTTCTATTTTGGCTGTCTCGGAGACGTGGTTAAAGCCTCTTTCTCCTTTTGGCTTAAGTGGTTTTAACTGCGTCCGAGATGACAGACAAGATGGTAGGGCCGGCTCAGCTCTTTTTATATCAAACTCTCTCCCTTTTTCATTACTCTCTCTTCCTCATCATTCTGATAATGTTAATGTAGTTGGATGTATCGTTAATAACATTAGTATAATCTCTTTGTATATATCATCGCCTGACTCACAATCATTATTGTTTTTAAAAAGACTTTTTGAATTTTTAAAACCGCCTTTTATAATTTTAGGAGATTTTAATTATCACCACACGTTGTGGGGATCAGCCTTCTGTGATAGTTTTGGGAACAAATTAGTGAACTTTTTAAATGATTTTAATTTATGTATTTTAAACGACGGAAGTCCTACGCGTCGGACCTCTCCACTTCAAAATGTTAGTGCTGTTGATATATCATTATGTTCCAATGATATAGCCAGCTCTTTATTATGGAATATTGAATCAATTTCTTATGGTAGTGACCATTTTCCCATATTAATAAATTCTCCAATTGCAATTTGTAATAATAGTTTGCCACCTTTATTAAAATATAAAATTTCAAATGTTTCTTCTGATGGTTGGGACAATTATGGTTCTAAATTAAATAACAAAATTTCATCTTTGCCGGACGTTACGAACTCTAATTTCATTATGTGCTATGAGCATTTTCTTAAAAGTATAATAAGTGTGGCGGATGATTGTTTTTGTGTTAAATCGTCTCATAATAAGCATTTTTCATCTCCGTGGTGGGATGAAGAATGCTCAAGTATGATAAGACAAAGAAAAAATGCTGAAAAGAAATATTGTCAAAATATGACCATGGAAAATTATATGGAATATAAACATATATTAGCTAAATCTAGACGTTTTTTGAAAAAGAAAAAATTTGATAGTTGGCGTAAATTTTGTGCTTCACTATCTCCTGATACTCCTTCATCTTTGGTGTGGCATAATATAAAAAGATTTAGATCTTCCCAGAATTATAAAATTAGTAATTCAACAGTTTATTCTACCTGGACAGAATCTTTTTATAATAAACTTGCTCCTTGTTATGTTCCAAGTCTTGAAGAAAGTATCACATCTTTAAATTTTCCCTATATTTCATCTCATCCTTTAGATATGCCTTTTATATTAAAAGAATTAAAAATAATTTTATCATCTGTAAAAGATTCTGCTCCTGGAACTGATGGTATTCCATATTCTTTTTTAGTTCATGCAAAAGATTCTAGTTTAGAGTATTTTTTAAAGATATTAAATTTTATTTTTAATTCTGGAACAATTCCTCAAGATTGGAAAACTCAACTCATCATTCCAATTCTCAAGCCTGGTAAAGATTCATCTTCATCTTCTTCATATAGACCCATCGCGTTATCATCCGTTATGTGTAAACTGTTTGAGCATTTGATTAAAAATCGTTTGGAATGGCAAATTGAAAGAACAAAAGTATTAGGTAATTATCAATTTGGTTTTCGAAAGGGAAAAGGTACAATAGATAATCTAAGCATTTTTTCTACTGACATTAGATTAGCATTTTCCCGTAATGAATATCTTTGTGCTGTTTTTTTGGATATTGAGGCTGCATACGATAATGTTTTAATTCACATTTTAAATAAAAAGCTTTTAGATATTGGTATTTCTTCTAAATTAGCAGATATTATTAGTTGTCTATTTTGTCAGAGACAAGTAAAATTACGGTTACTTAATCAACCAGATGGTAATTTGCCTAGAAGTATCTGGAAAGGTTTGCCACAAGGTTCGGTTTTGAGTCCTATTTTGTTTAATATATATACTTTTGATTTAGATTCCCAGGTAAATTCTATGTGTCGCTCTTTACAATACGCTGATGATGTTATTTTATATACTAATTCTAAAATTCTAAAAGACTGTGAAAATAATTTGAATGAATCTTTGTTCCGATTAAATTACTGGTTAATCAATCATGGTCTTCAATTATCTTCAGCTAAATCTAATGTCGTTGTATTTAGTAGAAAGAGAATAATTCCATTAATCGACATAAAAATTAACAATTCTACAATAGTAACTAAACCATTTGTAAAATTTCTTGGTGTATATTTTGATTCCAAATTAAATGGCAATAAACATATTGAGTACATTGTTTTAAAATGTGAAAGAAATTTAAATATAATGCGGGTTTTATCCGGAACTTGGTGGGGTTCGCATCCATTTAGTCAACGCCTTTTATATAACGCAATAGTTAGGAGCCATTTAGATTATGCCTCTTTTATTTTGGAACCATGTAGTAAATTAGCTATTAGAAAATTTGATAATATCCAATCTAAAGCTTTGCGCATAATTGTTGGGGCGATGAAGTCGTCTCCAATAAATGCCTTGCAGGTTGAATGTGCTGATCCTCCTTTAAAGAAGCGTCGTCAATATTTGTGTGATAAATTCTTTTTTAAATCTTTACAATTTTATAATAATCCCTTAATTCCGAAAGTTAAATTATTATCTGAATATATTTTTAAAAATAAATCTACTAAAAATTTTTGGATAAATAAGAAAGTTCTTCCAAGATTAGTTTATTCTTTTTCCAAATTTAAAAATATTAAATCTCCAATAGTCACAAACTCGTCTCTTCCGGTCTTTTCGAGTTCATTTGAATCACTTATTTTTGATCCGCAAATTATCTTAAGTTTAGGCATTAATAAGGAGTCAAAAAATTGCAATGATATGTTTAATCATATTGTTGATCTTAAGTGGCCTAATTCTGATTTATTTTTTACAGACGCTTCAAAATTATCACCACAAGGTAGTGTAGGTTGGTCCATATTTCATCAAAATTCAGGCTCATCTTTTATTTACAAAAGCCCGAACGAATCATCAGTATTTACTGGTGAATGTTTGGCTATCAAACACTGCATTCTCTTCATTTTAGAACATCAAATTAATGATAGTATTATATTTTCGGATTCATTAAGTTCACTGCAATCTTTAATTAGCAATCCATTTTCATCTAAACTTAGGTCAGAAATAATATTTGAAATTAAAGAGTTATTACATTGTTGTCATGTTAATCATCTTTCAATTGTATTAGTTTATGTTCCTAGTCACTGTGGTATATATGGTAACGAAAAAGCCGATTATTTTGCTAAACAAGCAGTTGCACATGGAAAATTGGACTACTATAAAAATTATACTTATGATCTTGTGGCTTTAGCCAAAATATATTTAGAAAAATCTTGGAATGATTTGTGGACAAAATCTTCCAAATTCAAGGGTTCTCATTTATTTTCTTTGCAGCCCACTATTACCTTTAGGCCTTGGTTTGCTAAGTATAAAGTATTAAGCAAATCATCAACTTCATCATTGGCACGTATAAGGATTGGTCATTGTTGTATTCCTGTTCATTTAAATAAAATTAAAGTAAAAGAGTCTATTATGTGTGATTGTGGAGGAGGCATAGGTGATTTAGATCATTTATTTTTCAGTTGTAAACATTATCCATCATCACTTTACTATTTATTACCTTCACATAATATTCCTCTTCCATCTAAAATGAGCCTTTTATTATACATATTTGATTTCAATATAATATCTCTTATTTGTAAATATATTAGTTATAATAATATTAAAGTTTAGTTTTTAGTTAAGATATTTAGTTCCTACCTACCTAGTTATGTATATTCGTATATAATATTATCTACTTAGATCCTATTTTAATTTATTTTTCTATGGATTAATTTATTTCTTCATTAAATTTTTATTTAAACAGCAAATAGTTTTGATTGTTAATTCTGTCCATGGGCTTTCGTCAACATAAGCCCATTAAAGTGGAGTTTCGCTATTCACTACTCCGCGCTATCTAGCTACTTAAGTTGTGTAGCATAAATTTGTCAGTGGCAATATTGTTACCAAAGTGACAGAAGGCCAAAATCAAGATTGAATTGAATTGAATTTTATTTATGGATTTGTGTGATGGAAATAGGATTTTTTTCCTTATTGTGTCGCCCATACAAAAACAATAAATGATAAAATTATTTAAACTACAAAAAAGGTCTCAATTCTCATCAACTTTTATACTAAACTCACGATTGAGACCCCGCCACTTGTCTAAAAATTAGGGGAATAAACTCTATTGACTCCCCTCGGGGGCTTGATTGTTTTATATATTATGTCAGCGGCCATATTGTGTTTCTTTTAAAGGTAACGTTAGATTGTAAAAATAACGAAATCCTTTATGTACAATTGTCACCATACGAAATTCTGAAAACTGTCAAAGCAATAGCACTTGTAACATAAGGGAATAAAGTTCTTTGCTTTTTTAGTTATTGTTGTTGCTGATTGTTCAATGTGAATTTTATTTGTTTGACTTTCTCAAATATAGAGAAACAGAATGTGGTCTGCAGGTAAAATCGCGGGGCACACCTAGTATTAAATAAATCAGAATAGATTGTTTAACAAATTAAGTGACGTCAGATCCCATACTGTTTACGGGTCCAGTGTTTATTGTCACGAGTCAGGGGTTATCAGGGAATGTCAGTAGATTTCTGATGACTCCTTATGTCACTTTACGTGATTGAGCAGTAAGTTTCAGTTGTCCCGAAGCAGTGACAGTGTTTTGTTATTTTGAAAAATAAGTGTTAGGGCAAAACAATGGCCCAAGTATTGTCAGGAACTAAAGTTTCTAGGTAGGTACCCTATTAAAAAAAAAATACAAACTTGATACTTAATTTATATTAGCTTGGGCTAGAACGGAAGTTATTCATTATTCCAAAAATATATAGACAATACATGGTGAATTTGAAAGGTTGTACTTTGGGCTAATATGACGTTTTACTGATCAAATCGAACAACTTTTCCCATAGAATATATATTTTTTTTATTTCTACACATGGTTCCATGGGAAAAGTTGTTCGATTTGATCAGTAGAGTATTAAACCCAAAGTACAACTTTTCAAATTTACCCTGTATTGTAATTTTACCTACTCTGAAAAGAATATGCACGGTATAGTTGGTTAGATAAAATATACATTTGTCTGTACCCAGAGAGCACGTAAAGCTTTCGGTCCCAGGTGCACTATTAAAACCACGACGAGCTTGTCATATGTTCCGTGACTTAGAATAGCGTCGGCTAACGACGAGGTGCGAATAAAATAACTAGCTTCGCTAGGCCGACCGACCGAACTCGTTACCACCCATGATGCAAAGACCATCAAGTGATCAAGTCATGTTTCGGTTTTAGTCTGTGGGTTCACCGGTTTTCCGGAGACTACTGCATCTATTCCTTGTCGAGGTGGTAGTCTCCTTTCATGGTGCGGTTACGAATCGGGCGTTTGATTTGACGATAAAGCAGCGAGGATATTAAAATATACTCGTAATGCAAAAATATGTCTTTGTTGCCGCCCATTTCGTAACCGCATCATTCAGCCGGCTTAGTGGGAGCGATCAGTGTTGTTAAACACCAATGTATTGATTGACCCCATTCATGGACTTTATAGGTCTGCTTAACATCAGGTAGATACAAGGAATGCCGTGCTCTAATAAAAAAAAAATAGGGAACTTTTTGGCAGGAAGGTTTATTATTTTTGTATATTGTAGATGTTTTTTATTTTGTATATTATAGTGTTTTTTTGTAGGGTTTATACTACAGGATAATTTATTATTAAGTATGATTTATTATGTAAAATAAATGAGCACTTTAGACAATAAAAAACCGATAGTTATCTAATATTTATAAAACCTATCAGATCAGTCCAAGATGATCTACGAGAGCAAGTGACCAAGCTCCGCGCCCAGTCTCCCAAGTTCATCCCCCGCCTGGCCATTGTCCAGGTGGGCGGACGAGAAGACTCCAACGTATACATCCGCATGAAGCTCAAGGCGGCTGAAGACATTGGAATGCTGGCTGAACATGTTCGCCTGCCGAGGGATATCACTGAGACTGAGGTAAGGCATCCAAATAAACCTAAAACCGGCCAGACATTGGCTTGTTAACTAAAGACTCCAATGTTTACACATCCAAGACAAAGGCAGCTGAAAACATGAGTAGGTATGTTTGCTGGACATGTTCGACTGCCCAGGGATAATGCAGAAACTGGGGTTATAACGAAAAGAGTTTCTAAAAATATTACATATTTATAGTTTTTTTTGTGCAGGGTTAAGGTAAAGGGTTGGTTATTTTAAACTCAAATCATTTATTAGATGAAAAGAAATAACAATTGAATTTAAAATTAAAAACTAAAAAAATAAAAAGTTAATTGGATGAGTGCATTGTTCCGAGGACACTCGCTGCATTCCCCCGTTGCACAGCGAGGCTGACCCTTTGAATAAAATACTCCTTACTCAAAGGTTCACCCGTCACTAAACGGAGCTTATCACTAAGCTCGCGGGAGAATGCCAGAGCGTCCTCGGACCACGGGCCCATCGTTTCTATTGCAAATGGAATGAAATGATGGTTGATTATGATCTCCGCGTACTTGTTACGTTTAGACCGTGCGGCTGATTCTGCAGCAGCTCCTGTCTTTTTGTGGGTGGTTGTAATGTGCGATGCACAGAGTGTGTCAACACATGTAGCATCCCAAACCAGTGCACGACCTTGTTTAAATGGAATCAATGACATCCCATCCGGACGTTTACCATCTGATCTAACTATCCCCGAGGGTTCGAGGATGCAGGGGATATTAGCAGATGTGATCGTCCTAGATAGGATATCATTGATCGCATAATGTCTAGGGATCCTGCCAGCACTTTTTTGGCAGCATAGAGCATGGTGACCTAGTTCGTCTGCAATATCGCCACATTATTAATAGTGTATTGCCTATACTGCGGTCATACTCTGTTTCTTATAACGGAAACGTTAGCTTATCAAAATAATAAAAAATCCTTTAAAAAATAAAAAAAAAACAATCAACAAGAACTAAACCTAAAAAGTCATGCACTTTATTTCCTTATGTTACAGGTGGTTTTGCCTTGACAGTTTATAGCAAGGTGGCCATTGTACATAAAGGATTTCGTTATTTTGACAATCTAACTTTACCTTTAAAATAAACTGATTATGACCGCTGTCCTTGCACGGTTTAACGTTTCTTCCATGGCGAGAGGTCGCAGTCTAATTTGGGATGCGACATGTGTGTACAGATATGCCGCGGAGGCTGCTGCTAAGGCCAACCTGAAATATTCAACTTTAAAACAAAACTATTTGTTTGTACCTTTTTCTGTTGAAACTTCAGGCGTTTGGTCTGCAGAAGCAAAACAAATTGCTGGGCGCTATTCTAAATGATACATCTGGTGATGCCCGGGCTCATTGTCATTTCAATAAATAAAAGAATATAATTTATTAATCAAAGAGGCAATATTGCGAGTATACTAGGTACGTTTAGCCACAGTAATGGGACATGGAAAACATTAATTTCATTTTGTTTTTATTTTAGTTAAGATATATTTATATTTATTTTGTTATTCTTTTTTTGTGAAGAGATAACACGCTTACTCTATAAAAAGGAGACCACCTCGACAAGAAATCGATGCAGTAGGCTCTCGATACCCGGTAAACCCACAGACTAAAACTTAAACATGAATAGGTCACTTGACGGTATTTACATGTGTATGTATTGTCTAACCTGCCCTTTTTAATGCACGCACGTATGGCAACTGTTACACGAATTCGGGATCATTAACCCAGAATATACAGAGTGAAAAAAAGACCGTGATTAGAGGGAAAGTACCTACATTTGATGATGGAAAATTTTACTGAAAAAAAAAACATTCCTTTATTTCTAAAAATAAGTAATTTTATTTAAAAGAAAACATTTTCATCATTCATTAAGATAATAATGCACTATTATAATTAATTTTAATAATAATAAATAACTGAAGTTTGGATGATAGATATGCAATATTTGGGAATGATGTTTTTCCCTAAATAGGTATCGATATTATTCAAAACGTGGTCATATTCAATGATAAGATATTATTAACTTAGATACGTCTAGCAAGTCATCCATTGACCTTTTATCTTGGGAATATTATGTCATTGTCATTATAAATTCCTATCACTTAAAAGTACCTAGACAATTATTATTTTTAAATATAGGAGCACGATATGTGACTTTATATCTACGCGATGGTAAGCAGACCTACAAAATCCATGAATGAGTCGATTAATACATTGTTGTTTAATACAAGCTTGCCATTTGTTAGGTTGTAGGAGGAAGATTCAGAATACCACCCGCTACGAGGAGGTCGTAAGTAATAAAAACCCCACCCCTAAAAAGTTTAAGTAGCCACTCTTGGCTAAAGGTTCTAGGAGTAGTCAGCTATGTAGTAAAATATGGAAACAATCAAGGCGAGGATTGCTTGTGTTCTCACTTTTTTATTTATTTGTACAGCGGCGGCCATCTTTTGTTCTCACAACTGGAAAGGCGATTTAAGGGCCATGGGCACCTCCCTATTATATATCTATGGCTACCACACTTTTTTTTTTTGCAGTTACTGGCAAAGATCACAAACTTGAACGAGGATCCTGACGTCCACGGTATCATCGTACAGATGCCACTGGACTCGGACCACTCCATAGACGCCCATCTCGTTACTGACGCAGTCTCTCCCCATAAAGATGTCGATGGGTAAATAATTCTATCTTACATATATAAGTATATTATACATGTATAGCGATAACAGGATCGCATAGTATTTGTTTGTATAAAACTAAACACAATAAAGGTCAATCGGGGGGATTGATCTCGGAAGGACCAGGCCTTTCGTCCTGCTTGGCGGTCTCAAGTCTGGTAACACTGCAGTTCCCACTCCACAACCACATGATTTATCCCGGCACCCGCACGGATAATCCATGAAAAAACACTATATATCTGCGGACAACGTGATTGGTGATTTGGTATTTTGTCATTTCCAGGGACTCCAACTGGAAAAATACTGAATCTTGTTGAACCTCCTAGGGGGTTCGAGTGGAACCTTCCTCCTTTATATTTTTTATTGAACACAAAATAGGCTCTTTGTCACAGAGTTATACTACTGCTACCATAGCTTTAATATATAAAACAATTTACCAGATTATTTTCGTGACATAGACCTAACTAAAGATATCGGAGCAACATGATTTATTATAGTCAATGAGCTTAGTCACCATAGTCTTTTATGCATGAGAAGTGCTGACAGGACGCTTGCCACAATCTCGATTCCTCCGATTTTTGAGTCTAATGGCTTAAGTCGCAATGATAGCAAGCGTCTAGACTTTGGTGCTTTAGAGGGTTCGGTCAGTCCCTTGTATGGGATGCTACGTGTTGGGATACTTTAGCATCCCATCTTCACCTTCAAACATTTGTAATGATTACATATTGCTGTCGAAACTTTAAATCCGCGGGGACCAGAATTAAAATATTTTATAAAAAAATTACGGCAAAGCTCGTATACATCACTGGTGACAATAGAGCTGGCGGCATTTTTGTTTAGAGCTGAGTATTCTAATTCATAGAAATGCTGTTGTTATTGGGCACCATGCCGATAGACAGCGATTTGGATAAAATATTTAATTCATTATGTGTATTTTATAATTTATTGAATTATATCCTTATTTACCAGATTGAACACAATAAACGAGGGTCGAGTAGCTGTCGGAGACATGTCTGGTTTTATCCCGTGCACTCCGCATGGATGCATCGAGCTCATCAAACGTACTGGCGTGTCTATCGCCGGCAAGCGCGCCGTAGTGCTTGGCCGTAGTCGAATCGTCGGCACTCCGGTGTCCGAGCTGCTCAAGTGGGAACATGCTACTGTCACCGTCTGTCATTCTAAGACCAAGAATCTTAGTGAAGTGGTGAGTGTTTAGGCTAGCATAAAGCTCATGAAGTATACTGGCGAGTATATCGCTGAAAAGCACGCCGTGGAGCTTGGCCGTAGTGGGATCGACGGCACTCGGGTTATAGTCATTTAATTACGGCGGGCACCGAAAAAAACGGCGTTAAATAAGTTTATATATCTCGATAATTATAATTATATTTCATATTTCGATAAAACTTTTTTGAAGATATAAAATTATACGTTTTCCTCTTAAATATGAGGAAAACGTAATTGGAGCAACGTAATCTTTATTGATAACAAACAAATAATGAATTCACCCTGTTTTGAACCTAAGACCCGCATTTCTTCTAATCGAAATTAGTTTTTAAACGTATTTTTTTGAGAAAAAGATAATAAAATAAAAATTCTATGATATTTATGAAGACGATATTCACTTACAGGTTTTATTAAGTCATCTTTTTATTCAAAAGATAAGACAAATTAGTTCTACATTAATAAAAATATCAAAACAATGTTTTCAGACAAAAGAAGCAGAGATTCTGGTGGTAGCCATCGGCAAACCAGAGCTGGTGAAGGGTTCATGGATAAAGCCTGGAGCCATCGTCATAGACTGCGGCATCAATCCTATTCCAGGTCAGTCTTAATATCTGCTGTTGATTGATGGTGAACTATGGAGTAACTATCTATCATCTTTTTTTTTAAATAGAGTACGGTACGTGACTTTAGATTCACCTGATGTTAAGCATACCTACAAAGTTTATGAATGGGACGGCGACATGGACGTGTTTGCATTACGAGTTTATTTTAATATCCTCGCAGCTTTATCGTCAAATCAAAAGCCTGCATGGTTATTACGCGTCTTAAGTTCGCTCGCACTCCAATCGTTTCGACGTCATAATGACGTAGTTCAAGCCGTAACGGCTTTAAAAATTCTTAGAAAAAGCGTCATAGCGATCGGCGTGCGAGCTAACTTTGGTGGGTGTAATCACCCTGCTGTTTCGTACCTGTAACATGAAAGGAGACTACCCCCTCGACAAGAAATCGCGCAGTAGTCGCCGGAAAACCGATGAACCCACAGACTAAAACCGAAACATGACTAGGTCAGATGATGGTTCTTTCTCTGAATGGTTGGTAACGAGTCCGGTCAGTCAGCCTAGCGAAGTTAAAGAAGCCTTCCTCCCACCTAAATTTATTTTAATAGACTCTTATCTCTGCCCATTTAGCCAGCATAGTAGAAGCGATCAATATTGTTAAACAATAATGTATTGATCTACCACAAGGTCTTTGTAGGTCTGCTACAATGTATTAAGTCAGGTAAATATAAAGTCACATGCCGTTCCCCAATAAAAAAAAATCAGGTGGATCAGAAAGTTTGCCAAATTTTAAATACATTAAAAAAAAAACTAAATAAAAATCAATTGCGGCAATCATCACTTGAGAATGGATTAGTGATCGAAAATTCGGGTGCTAAACTTTCCGAGAAACAAATGCCTTACTGAATATTTTCATATTAAAAATAACATTTTATTTTATTTTATTTTATTGGAACACGACATGTGACTTTATATCTACCTAGTGGTGAGCAGACCTATAAAGTCTATGAATGGGGTCAATCAATAATTGTTCTTAAATAATATCGATCGCTCCCACTATGCCGGCTAAATGATGCGATTACGAAATGAAATTCCGGGATTCTTTATATAAAAATATAAAAAGAATATTCAGAAAAAAATATTCGATGAAATATTTTACAAAATAAAGGTACCTAAATATTAATATATTATTATTTATAATTAAATTAAATAGAAAAACTCACTGAGAGGGTCGCCACTTGGTAGAGTACCTAATACGCTGGCAGCATTGCCACGTTGAATGGCAATGCTGATTATTTGTTTTAAATATTCATAACATTTGGGGTCATTCAGAAAGGCATTATTTTCTCGGGAAGTTCGGGGTATAGTTGCCCTCGAATTTCCAATCACGCATGTACCTATTTATTTTTATGTGTCCGTAATTTGCCAGGACAAGGTTTTTTTTTAAATGTCCTGTAGGTATAAATATATGTATAAAAATATGACGTTCAGTTTTTACAGTTCTGCTGTCACATGTTTTATTTTTAATAGGGGAAGGCGGGGAAAGATCAAATATGGGGAGTTTTTTTTTTTCAAAATTATACAGAAAATTAATAAACAGGTGTTATTATAAGGGCGAGGCCGCGTCATTAAAATCTAGTTTAAGAGCAGACCATAAATTGGTGAAAATCTTCTAGCACATTGCTTGTGGAAAAACGGCTATTTCTCCTCAAAAATGGTCTTATGGTTATAAGATCTTATTTATACGATCCGTCCTATGATGCAATTCGTCTTATGATCTTATTGCCGATGCGATCAACAATTAAACGTCTTCGATCAATTGTTAATCGAAGGCTATAGTAGTAAGATCCTTGGGCCTTACCAAAGAGCCAATCGATGATCGAATCGAAATACCCATCGAAAGCCAAATGTATGGGATTTGACGTTTCTCATCGATCAGGCTCTACCCATAGAGTAAAAATCTTATACATTTTTATCGATCGATGCGGCGATTCGATTGGCGATCGTGTTCTTTGGTCAGGTTCCTCTCATTGTGCCATAAATCTGCCTAAAAATTTAACAAGAAATTGAAGCAGTAATATTTATACTGAAAACATGTAAACACACAAACTGATCCCACAAGATAACTGATACTAACCAGTTTTTACACCCATATACTAAATTCAAGAATATTCATGCAGTAGGTAAAATAATAAAACTTGTAGCATCTGGTTTCACTTTTTTTATTTACTAACATAAGATAGTTTTTACGGGTAACAATGTATTTTGTTTCCGGCAGTAACCGTCTACTTACTTATTTTGAATTAGTTTTTTTTAAACAATTCACACGCTACAAATCATGCCAAAGCATTTCAAACTTTAAACAGTTTTATTGCTAGTTTCCCAAAGGCACTAGTCTAGATGATTATGTGGAAGTTCATCCAAAATACAAGCCCTACTTACTTTGGAATACTAGGAAAAGTTTCAATAATTAATAATGATTTTTATTATTATGTATAGGTAGCTATAGGTATTAATATTGTTATAGATGTTGTAATATTGTAAAGCTTAATAAAGTAGGTAAGTAGTTTTTTCTTTTTCTTTTAATATAATATATATTTTTTAATTGTTTAATTCCTAAAAGTTAGTTAGTTATCTAGGGATTTTATGTAGAAGCTACGAAGCTATTCATGTCAATTTCAGTCGTTAGAGCGCTTGGGTTGTTTTGGGTCTGCTTTTGTGAGATCTAATGTCGATTTTGGCGTAATTCGGACCGCAAGGTCACCTAACTGAAACCGAACTATATCAAACACGGAATAAATAATACAAGTGGAAATGGTATACAATACCAAAAGTATCAGAATCGATGTCGCCAAAATCATATAACTATAAGTGTTGAATCTATAACTGTATCGTCCTGATTGGTTACAAATATACACAGTAATTTTAAACACTATGTGCTATGAAATAAGATTTAAATTAATATATCAGAAAATCATGACATCTAGTTTCTAGTAGAAATAAACTGTCTAAACACTCTGCTAAAAAGTTTCTGCTATTAGAACACAGGTGGCGTGATTTAATCAATATCCGATTAATTGTTTTATGCAGTCGGCATAAGTCCTAATATAGTTTATAACGCCAAAGTCTGTTTGACTATTCTAGAACTTTCTATGCACAAAATATAATAATTTAAGGGCGGGACATAATAAAATATTGAAAGTATTGATATCGATGTTTTTTTTAAATTTAATGTGTGTAGTAAATTATATTTTTTAAATGTTAGTAAAAAATATAGACCGATCGGTCGGATCGGTCTCGTTTCCACCGCCCAAATTCAAAATCATGACTAGTCCCTTGACAAATTTTGCAACTGTATGATGCAAAAACTGTCAAGGGACTAGTCATGATTCGATTTTAGTCTGTGGGTTGACCGGTTTTTGAGATTATTGCCGAGGTAGTAGTTTCCTTACAGTGTGGTTACGATACGGGCGGCTGATTTTTTAAATAAAACGTGATAAGGTTTTTAAAATACTCGTAAAGAAAATTCGTTTTCGTCGTCGCTTATTTCGTAACCGCATCATTTAGCCGGCATAGTGGAAGCCCATTCATGGACTATGGATTTATGCTTACCACCAGGTAGATGCAGTCACATGACGTCTTATAATCTATTACTTAGTCGTCCTCATTCATGGAGTCTGTAGACCTGCCTAATAAAAGGTAGGTAGAGTCACATGACACGCTATTCACCTGTTCGTAAGCAGGTCAACAGGTTCCATAAATGGGGACGATTGATATTATAAGAGCAGGTCATGTGACTCTGTGCCTACTTGTTGGTAAGCAGATCAACTGAGACCATGAATGGAGACGACTGATATTATGAGAGCAGATTATGGACTCTGCGTCTGGTGGTAAGCAGACCTACAAAGTCCATGAATAGGTGGATCAATACATTGTTGTTTTATAACAATAATCGCTCCCATTATGCCGGCTAATTGATGCGGTTACAAAACAAATAAATTTTTCCCGCTGCGTCAATCCACTTTTCTTTAATGATAGGATCAATAGGAAATCTTAAAAAAAAAATTCGCTGAAAAAAAATAAATGATTAAATAAAAAGTCAATATCCTCATTTAAGTAAATACGACATTTTTGTTTTAAATTGAGATGATTATAGCAATACCTTAATTATTGCGATGAAACAAGAAAATAATCTCAAATACAAAATAATATAATGATAAAGAAAAATATCGATTTTTTTAATAAATATACTTTTCCCAGCTCTAATTTAGTAGCGAGTAATGAGGAGTTTTCTTTTTGCTGGTTCCAAAATATTCCACTAGATGGCAGCAGGAGAGATATCCACAAAAACTGTCAAAAAAGCATGTTTCTATACTTGAGTAGTCTATATTTTTATATAGACTACTCATATATAGACTCTAAATTCTCTATTAATTAAAACTAAATTTTGGTATTGCAAGACGTGTTATATTTTTACCATATTTTGTCACATTTATATGTATCTACTTACTCGTTATTGCTCTCTATAATCTTTATGTCAAGAAAAACTTCGTAAAAAAGACTATTATACCTTAGAAATTCAAATTTAATTACTAATATGATGATATTTAAAATAAAAAAGATTGTATAAGTTGGTGCCGTAAGGCAAAGTGCTCAGGATATAGTGTATATGTTAAACAAAGTTAAGTAAATTTTATAAATTATTCATATAAAGGTATTTGTTTTCCTATTTACCCTAAATTTTGGCTGTATTTTATATATTACCGCTATCTGTTTTGACAGTTTTTGTAGATAGCGACTAAACGCCATCTGTTGCGTTAAATAATAACTACTGGAAAACTCCTCATTGTATAAGAATGAATGTGTCATTAATTATATTTATAGAAACAAACTCGACCTTAGCGGCAATGAAATAAAGTCAATTATAATATGTATAGCTCTCAAATAGAAATGCATTAGATTTTATATTAAATTAATTAGTAAATGAACTTACCGATGATAAGATACACCACCATTTAAAACATTTTTATATCGACTATCATTTTTACACTGCAATACAGCATAATTAGGCATATTTACGAAGTTTTATGCAATTTTATTATGCAGAAAATGGATAGCATCAGTGTGGCATAGAGGACACAACTAACCGCAAAAAAAATGGTATTTGCGGATCAGCGCAAACGGCTGGAACACGAGCCACGCCCACATCACACTTCCACTTGTTTTATTTATTCCGTGATATCAAAGCTAAACCCGTTTAGAAATAAGCAAATATTAAAATACCTACACTAAATTATCATACCTAAGTGTAAAGCGATTGGTTTCATGTCAACCAATCGCAATGGTGTGCGCATGCACCCGCTTTACTCAGCCTTTTATATAATCGTCAGTACTTATTATTCTTTCGATTATAAGTATTTACTTTTTTTTTTTTTTACTTAGACTAACTAAATACTTTTTACCTATATGTTAACTATTTTTTAGTAGGTTAAACAGATAAACAAGACTAATCTCAAGTTAAGCGTACGAAAGGAAGAAAATAATAAATAAAAAAAAGATTACTAATCTCAGATTTATGTGTGGCACAAATATTTAAAAAAAAACATGCATGGTATCCTCTGAGTAAGAATGCATGCAACCTTGTTCAAAGGATCAGCGTTACCTTCCAAAGAGACTGCCCCGCAAGATTTAGGTACCTAGCTTTACAATTATTCTGTATATCGTTTTTTTTTGCAGTACAATAAATGATATTAATTAATAAAAATGCTTACCCAAATATTAATTACAAAAATAAATTGAGAACCATTGTTATAAACTATAAATATTGACTGATTTCCGATAAGCTAGGTTATTCAGTAATGTTACTGCTTGGTAACAAAATCTTGTGAAAGTGTTACCTATAAGTAAATAATAACTGTGATATTTTTGCTTCTTAATGCTAATTTAATCAAATAATAATAAAATCCTTAAACTCTATTGTAAGTAAGATCCTCTCAAATCGACCGTTTCCGCTGGTCTAGTAGTTGCTACTTTGGTGCTGTATCCGGAGGTTGTCGGTTCGATTCACGGAAAAACAGTATTAGTACGTTTTTCTGGGTGTTTATAAATATTTAGAATATTGGTGAGTACCAATGAGTTATTAATTTAAAAAAAAAGGACATTTGCTTGAGAACACCACTATAGTGCCTCGGAGAGCACGTTAAGCTGTCGGTCCCAGTTTCACTATACCAACTTTTGAAACTGTTTATAGATGAGTCTATTCAAAACATCGCGACGAGCTAGCCACTTGTTCGGTGTAGACTCATACTATCGGCTACGACGAGGTGGGATTAAAACTGGGTACCCTGATGATGATATGTATGTATGTATGTATGTATAAAATAGAATAGGTATTGGTATCGTGATTTGTTTAAATAGGTGCAATGAAAAATTTCCTGGTGAATGGGACTCGAACCCACAACCCTCGCTTTCGCGGCAAGGTACTCTACAAAGGTACCTACAAGTCATCTCCCATGGCTTTTTGCCTAAGTATTTATATATACACGTTCTCTCTGTATTCTTCCAATTAGAGTAGGTAATTGGTATTAGAGTGAATGTTAGAAGACCTATGTTGTTTCTAATACCTGCTAGATGGTGAAGGAGTGTGTTATTTGATTTAACTTTTTCCTGTATTTATATTTTTAATATATTTTTTAATTTAATAATCATTTATTTAAAAAAATATATATAATAAATTAACCTAGAAAATATAAAACTAAATTTAAACTAATAAGAAAAATCATCGCAATCATGCATGAGGCGCCACTTGTTATAGGGTACCTAATACGCTAGCAGTATTGCCTCTTTGTATGATAATGCTGATTTTTTGTTTTTAATATGCGTATATCTCCACATTCCAAGAAAACTCGTTTTCCGAGGTCTCGGAATAACCGCGAGCCTCGGTTCCTAAGGTTCCAGAAGTTTCGACCCCAAATGCTACGAAATTATAATTTTGTATTAAATCCCTGTACTTCAGCCGCTTATGTGACTCAGATATGTTCGCGGCTGAACCAGGGATTTCTTATGTGGCCGAAATATATGATTGCGCATAGGTATCCACACAAGTGGCGTCCCATAACAGTGATTTTCCTTCCGACCAAGGGATGAGTGTGAGGCCACGACGGTTAACATCGGATCTACTAATATCCGGTGGCTCTGTAATTGATGGAATGGATGATGAGTTTAAACTTATACGTTTTATTATACAGGGTGAATTTGAAAGGATGTACTTTGGGCTAATATGAGGTTCTGCTGATCAAATCGAACAACTTCTCCCATTGAACCATGTGCCGCAAATGAAAAAAAAAAATTGGCTTCCCCATACAAATTGGACATAACATTACTAGTTTGTATGGAGAAGGCAATATTTTTTTTCATTTGCGGCCCATGGGAAAAGTTGTTCGTATTGATCATATTAGCCCAAAGTACATCCTTTCAAAGTCACCATGTACCTATATTAATTGTTATGGACCAGCGAAAATCGACCAGCACTCTTTTGGCAGCTTAAACCATGTCTTCCTAGAGTGTCGACCTGTTGGCCACACTTACATATATAAGGAACACATAGTGGTAAACCCAAACGAAGACCAATTGAAATTCGGAACGTTTCTCTATCTAATAAAGTGCCCAAACTAGTTGTGAGAATAGCTTGAAGCCGTGCACCGGAATTTTTATTGCAGGCTGCCAAAATACAAGATTTATCATTAACATCTGTAATTTTGCTTATTTATTTAAATCTTTATTGCATACAAAATACAAAAGCGGACTTAATGCCGCTAGGCATTCTCTACCATCCAAACCTTCGGGACAATAAAAGCAGTTAATAAGTGAGGTAGTCAGTAACTGAGTATATAATCCAGTGAATATTATATAAAATACTTACAATGTATATTAGCAGTAGTGTATATTAGCTACTTAAATATATCTTATATATATATACATACATAAACTACATATACACAATACTATCAACTTCAAAATGAGAAAGGAAAAAAGTGGAAAGGAATAGAATAATGAAAGATAAATAAAAACTACTATGAATTTAGATACTAATCATATACTCTTTTTTTAAATATGACTCTATTTGGTGATTGTCTTATTTTGACTGGTAAATTATTCCAAAGTCTTGCAGCTACAACTGCAAACAATTTAAAAACAAAGGTGGTATGATGGGAGGGGAAGGCAAGGGTTGTATTAAAAGTAGATCGAAGGGTTTTATTCAATTTTGATGTATTATTTCAAAAATTGGAGTGTTCCATGATTTTTGGATATGTTTTTCTATCGGCTCTTCTTGCCCAGTGACTATAACCCCCGTATTCTAAGGCGTTTCCTTAACGTGGAGTTAAGGAAACGCCTTAGAATACGGGGGTTATAGTCACTGGGTCACGGGGGTTATCTTCACTCAAGGAGCGTCTGTCTCAACTTGCTTTTTATAGTTGACATTTGGTGGAAAGAGATAGACGTTCCTTGAGTGTAAAGTGGAGTTAAGGATACGTCTTAGAATACGGGGGTACATCTCTCCATCTCTGCCTCGCCTCTCCAACAAATTCTGAGTCTAAATTGACCGATTGGTTATTTTTAAGTATAGTCGAGTCAATTAGATGAAGAACTTTGTATAAAGAAGACAAGAAAGCAGGGAGAGATGAGTTATTAAGGCTACGGAGTCCAAATCCACCATATTTAATAGGCAAACTTATTTTTTCTTGATTAATGTTATTAATATTTATTATTATAGCTAGAGCCACCATTAGATTGTCGTCAAATTTCTTCAAATATTGTGAAGCGAGCCAAGAAGGGCAGCATCTAAGTAAACAAGTTAGTTCTTTTAACTTTACTTTTAATTAAACTTTTAGAAGAACTAAAATTTCGTGAACATAAGCTGCAAAAAGAGTGGGGATTATTAGATTAATTTGTAGGTAGAAGAGATAGTGATGCTTTTGTTTTGTGAAGGTTGTGACAGATTTGAACAAAATTTACATAACCAGGCGGTATTATTGCGACTGAGAATCAGTAGTTCATCGTCCGAAAGGCCAACTAACGCACCGTGGTACCAGGGGCCTTATTCCGAGTTATCAACAATTTTCACAAATATCGAAATTTTGATCTGAAATAAGTTTACAGTGTGAACAAAGTCGTACAAAATCTATAATAAGAAATATATATGTAAAAAAGAATGTACATAGATTACTAGGTAAAGGAAAAAAGCTTATAAATAATATATTTAATTATAATAATGACTGCTACAAATATTAAAACAAAATATCTAAACAAGAATAACAATATATAGGTATAAAATATAATTAAATTAAGAAAATAAATATATATAATAAAAAAATGTAAGTACCTACCTAATTATTAAAATAAAGTATAAACTAAATGTGATTTAAGAAAGATAAAAATGAAATTAATTATAAAATGAAAAATAATAGATAAGAGAAAAAATAAAGATAATAGGTAATAAAAGTTTTTAAAAGTCTTGCGCTAGTATTTACACTTGTCTATAGGACATCACACAATAAGACTGATAATTTGCCGAATAGGTATTCAGCGATGGAAATAAGCGAAAATATCATCAAATAGGTATGTAGGTAAGTATGTTCAGGCAGATCGGTATTTATGACCAAGTGCTTCTCAGGAAAAACTATAAAGATTTCCTTACCAACTTTGTAGTTTTAGAAATTTTATTCCATGTGACTTTCAGTTCACCCTACTCACAACAGTATTTATAGGTTTATCAATTTCATAGTAGTAATATTAATGGGTAGTTACTTGTTAAAACAGTCAATCTTCAAATCCAAAGACCTATGATTATCGAAAACCAATATCAGGAATTATATTGAAAAAACTTGAACTGTCAAACTTGGGTCAACAAACAATGAAAAAATGTTGCATATCCATGTCCAAAGAAGAATAACTTCTTTATATTTATTTACATTTGATTTATTAGTTATCTTCACAAGTTTCTTGTCTTTAATAAATGTATCTGAGAATTCGTCGATATTGGCATGGTAAGCAGATCGAATTCAAGCACAAACCTAGGATTTTGCCGCCTGTTTATGGTCTTCCTTTAGAAATATTTGTATCACTAGTTTCCAGCAGAAACCCAGGATCTTGACGCCTGTCTATGGTCTTCAATTAGATTTTTTTGTATTACTCACTTCCAGCGCAAACCTAGGATCATGCCACCTGTCTATGGCCTTCCACTATAATTTTTTGTATCACTTATAAATATAGAATACCTCTAGAAATATTTGTATCACTCGTTTTCAGCCCAAATCTATGGCTTTGTTGCCTGCCTATGGTCTTCCACTAGAAATTCTTGTATCACTCACTTCCAGCACAAACCTAGGATCATGCCACCTGTCCATGGTCTTCCTCTAGAAATATTTGTATCACTCGTTTTCAGCCCAAACCTATGTCTTTACCACCTGCCTCTACTCTTCCTCTAGAAATATTTATATCACTCACTTTCAGCACAGATCTAGGATCTTGCCGCCTGTTTATGGTCTTCCTTTAGCAATATTTGTATCACTAGTTTCCAGCAGAACCCCAGGATCTTGACGCCTGTCTATGGTCTTCAACTAGATTTTATGGTATTACTCACTTCCAGCACAAACCTAGGATCATGCCACCTTTCTATGGTCTTCCACTATATTTTTTTGTTGCTCAAACCTAGGAGCTGGAAGTGAGTGATACAAAAAAATATAGTGGAAGACCATAGAAAGGTGGCATGATCCTAGGTTTGTGCTGGAAGTGAGTAATACCATAAAATCTAGTTGAAGACCATTATCATGCCTCCTGTCTATGGCCTTCCACTATATTTTTTTGTATCACTTCTAAATATAGAATACCTCTAGAAATATTTGTATCACTCGTTTCCAGCCCAAATCTATGGCTTTGTTGCCTGCCTATGGTCTTCCACTAGAAATTCTTGTTTCACTCACTTCCAGCACAAACCTAGGATCATGCCACCTGTCCATGGTCTTCCTCTAGAAATATTTGTATCACTCGTTTTCAGCCCAAACCTATGACTTTATGACTTTACCACCTGCTTTTGCTCTTCCTCTAGAAATATTTATATCACTCACTTTCAGCACAGATCTAGGATCTTGCCGGCTGTCTATGGTCTTTCTCTAGGAATATTCCATTAGTATCACTTGTTTCCAGCTCAGACCTAGAATCTTGCTGCCTGTCTTTGGCTTATAAACTTAATTGGTCAACTTACAAACTAGGAAATAAATCATGTAATGATTAAAACTTTGCCTTCTATCTTAGATCCCACAAAGAAAAGTGGCCAGCGCCTAGTGGGAGACGTAGCGTATAAAGAAGCGTGCGAAGTAGCGTCGCACGTGACTCCGGTCCCTGGAGGCGTAGGGCCTATGACCGTGGCAATGTTAATGTGGAACACCGTCTTGGCTGCTAGGAGACAGTTCGACAAACTGCTCGCTCCTGCGTGGCCGCTGAAGACTCTGAGGTTGACTCCTTTGCAACCGGTTCCTAGGTACAGTAGATCCTTTACTTACAGGGTACATATTACTTTTGCATCGACAATCATAACTCTTCTCATACATTAAGGCTTACAACTGTCCCGCATTAAGATGGACCATAGGCGTACCCAGAGGGAGGGGGGGGGGGGGAGGGTTCAAACATAGGGCGGCGTATGTTGCATACAAATTATTCTGAAGCTGTAAACACATATTAGGACGCTTAAACCCTGATATTAAATCCTGGCTACACCCATGAGATGGACAGTCCTGCCTTCTTTGTTCGTTAAATTGCTAGGCTCCTGCGTGGCCACTCTCTACCTTTAAAACGGTTTTGACTAGACAACCATAACTCTTCCCATCATTCACATTAGCATTATCCATGACAGTGCTTGTATTTTAAGATCATAAAAGTATAAATAATAGGAAAGGCCCAAAATAGCAAAAAATTAGGACACAAGAGTTATATATACATAAAACCCCAATAAATGAAAGTATGGGAGCTATTATATTTTATAAACACCCAGACCATGACAAACTGTACCTACAGAAAAAATGTACTAATATTTTTTTGCCAAGGGTGGGAATCGAACCCACGACCTCCGGATACAACGCCAAAGGCGCAACAACTAGTCTACGGAGCCTGTCAAATTATTAATTATTAGAAGATAATATTTCATATATGCAAGCAATTAACACGTTTTTTCGGGTTAAAAAATACCATATTACCCATTTCTTAAAGACCTTTTCTTAGGGACCTGTATTTTAATCATGAAAAGAATTTATTCTATATTTTTTTTTTTGAGATAAAGTAATAAAATATTAAGTATATGGTAATACTGACAATATTCCTCGCCAAAGTAGTTTAGGTACTTATATTATTTTGTTATCCCTCAGCGACATAGTGATAGCGCGTGCGCAGAAGCCCAAGGATATCTCGGATCTGGCTGCGGAGATCGGGTTATTCCCCAGCGAAGTTTCCCAATATGGCCGCACTAAGGCCAAGGTGGCACTGTCGGTCGTCAACAGACTGCAGGATCAGAAGGGAGGGAAATATATTGTCGTTGCTGGGTAAGTAATTAATACAATTTCATTTGAGTTGAAACTAAACGCCGTTTTTATTAATCGATCATCAATCTTTTTTCTATCGATTGTAGGTAATCATCGATGGTAACTACTGAACCTAGTTATTTTTACTGGAGCACGACATGTGACTTTGTACCTACCTGATGGTAAGCTACAAGATCCATGAATGGGGTCGGTCAATACGTTGTTTAACAGCATTGTACGTTCCTACTATGCCTGTTAAATGATGTTGTTACGAAATGGGCGGTATTATAATTCTATTTTAATACCCTTTCTGATTTATAAAATATATTACCCTAACGCTAACGACCGAGATAATTTTTCAAATTTACCTTTTCCAGTATAACCCCAACCCCCTTGGGCGAGGGAAAGAGTACCACGACCATAGGGTTGGTTCAGGCCTTGGCTGCCCATCGTGGTCGCAACGCCTTCGCCTGCATGAGGCAGCCAAGTCAAGGTCCTACCTTCGGAGTCAAGGGAGGAGCAGCAGGAGGGGGATATTCTCAGGTAATCTTACTTACTTATATACGACCTTATAATTCTAGCACGTTCATAAATGAGAGAAAAAAAATCGAATAATTTAATTTTAACAAAAACAAAGGAAAATTGTCGCCGCCCATTTCATAACTGGATTATTTAGAAGCAACCAATGGTTGACCGGAAAAAAGCGTTAAATAAATTTACATATCCCGATCTACATGTGGTAAAGGTATTATTGTAATAATAATAATAATATTATACAGGGTGATTTTTTCAAGTGTGCCTTCAAGACCAAACCCTTAACTACAAGGAATAGCGAAAACTGCTCAAAGGAGTCTCGGGGCCGATTTTGATAATTGAGAAAATTTAATTCGATCCTATTCATAAAAAAAAAAGAAAATCACGAGTATTATTGCACCAGCCGTTAGTGTCGCTTAAAATTCTTCAAGTAGAAAACTAATGAAAACTCATTTGTATTTGAAATGAAATATGTTTATTTTTGCAAGAAAATGGTGTTAAATATGGTAAATATTTTATAAATATATATTATTAAGGTAACATATCTATAGAGAAAAAAAATTGGGGCATATTATTCTGATAAAAAATCAAACCAGTTTTAAAACTAGGACCCGTATTTCTTCTTACTTGCGGACACTAGATTTGCGATTGCGAAACCGCGTTCTCCATACTAAATGAGCTTTTGCACTTCCAGTGTTTCTCCACTACTATACATTCTGTACTCCAATAATAAAAATATCAACAGATTAAATATATAGGTACGTAGTGGCTTAGTTGGTTAGACCTTAGACTTAAAAACACTTAGGACCTTTCAAACTCCGTACGTATGTGTACCAATAGCTTTTTAATCTAAAAATCAACACCACTATAGTGCCTCGGAGAGCACATTAACTTTTCGGTCCCAGTTTTATTGGTCCTTGGGTTATTGAGTATATCTAAATATCGCGACGATCTAGCCAGTTCGTTATTCGTTGTAGACTCATACCATCAATTACGCCGAGGTAGGATTAGAAACCTCTCCGCTGGGTACACGTCTAGGAGGTCTCTTTCCCGTGATGATTGTTATTTATTTATGAACAGATAATCCCAATGGAAGACTTCAACATTCATCTAACCGGCGACATTCATGCAGTAACCGCAGCCAATAACCTGCTAGCGGCCCAGTTAGACGCTCGCATGTTCCATGAGTACACTCAGCAAGACCAAGCGCTTTACGATAGACTGGTGCCCAAACTCAAGGGGACCAGGAAATTCTCCGCCATACAAGCTAGAAGGCTGAAGAGGCTTGGCATCGGCAAGACTGATCCTGATTCCTTGACCCAAGAAGAGAGAACCAAGTTCGCGAGATTGGATATTGATCCTAACAAGGTTTTATGGAATAGAGGTTAGTGAATGTTTATGTCCCTACTACTAGCTTTTGTTAATCTACGCGGGTTCACCCGTCTTATTATTTCAGTAACATCACACTAAAAATGTAAAACACTTCACACACCATCACGGGCTGCCAATGTCTACGACGAAATGAGGTGAAGTAAAAAATAAATATATGTAGGCTGTTTCTACTTTAGGTTACCCTGTATTTTTTAGTAGGTACGGTATCTCAAAAATAGAAAAGGCTGTGTTGTGGGAATCAAACTCTTATAATACTACAATAAAATTAATTGAGTGAAATGTTACTAAAATTTATAAAAGAAGAAAACTATATATTTTCTTCATATAGTCACAAATTGGCCTTTTATTTGATCATTCATTATTAATTAGATGAACCTACAGTTTAGTTTTTCGCTTTCTTACAACATACCTATATCCCGATGGATTACATATACGAGTATCATTCGTTCTCATCTCCCATCGGTTATTTCGAAAAATAATGGCGGAATAATGTTAGTTTCCCGTAGCTTGATCTGCCATTTTGTATATTGGTATAACGAACCTTTACCGTAGAATTAATATGAATCCGCCTTAAATCAATTAGTCAGCCATGACAAAAAAGATTACGTAAGTTTATGGGACTTTGATAGGATGAGTTCTGATTCTATTCGGGTAAAGACTAAAGTGTGATTAAGGAAGAAGGGGCGAGTTGTAGAAAAGGGAATCATATTCTGTGGTCCATGCGCCATGAATCCACGAATGAAATAAAAGTTTTGCACTACCAGGAAGTCTTGGAAAATTATTTAATAAATCACCAGCGTTCGATTCATCAGATTTCTATATTTAAAGAGATAACATTTTTTTTTTCAGTGGTTGATTTGAACGACAGATACCTCCGTAAGATAACCATCGGGCAGTCTCCAACCGAGAAGGGTTTCACCAGAGAAACTGCCTTCGATATATCTGTGGCCAGTGAAATAATGGCTATTCTGTCACTGGGAAAAGACCTAGACGATATAAAGGAGAGGCTGGCTAACATGGTAGTCGCTCTCGATAAGAAAGGAAACCCGGTCCTCGCTGATGATTTGGTAAGTATTTTTATTTTATAGGGGACAACGACTCATTATCCGAGGGTTCTATTTAGGCGTGTAAAGCGAAGAATAATCGTGTCCCTTGTTAGCGAAGGACTCGCGCGTGTACCAACACAGCCACCGCATAATATGACGCCTAAAATTTGTGGCCCTAGAGAAGAAAAAGCGAAAGGTCGCGTCCAAAAGTTTATACACTTTGATAGGTCATGACGGCGTACCTCACGCCTATAGTTCATACTAATAACTAACAAATCCCAATTAGGGCGTAACCGGAGCTCTAATGATAATGTTGAAGATGCCGTAAAGCCGACCGACCGTAAAGTATATCGGACCCTTCGCTAACATTACTTATAAAAGCATCAATCTATGTAAGATACCATGCTACGAGGGAGCCGTAGTAGTACATACTAGGCCCTACGCTATAGAAATAACAATAACATCTGGTTATTCTTATATCTATCTTTAATAATTATAACCCTGTAGGGTACCCCAGTGTTGGTACACAGGTAATGCTTCTCCTGCATTATCGCCTTTATATATATGTTTACTTATTTTATTCGTTTAGGGCGTGACTGGAGCTCTAATGGTATTGCTAAAGGATCCGTAGAACCAACGCTAATGCAGCCCCTAGATGGTATCCCAGTGTTGGTACACACCTGGCCCTTCGCTAACATCGCTTATGGTTGTCCTCCATTGTCGCCTTTGTTATAAGTTAATTTTTATTCATTTAGGGCGTCACAGGAGCTCTGATGGTATTGCTTAAGGATGCCGTAGAACCAACGCTGATGCAGACCCTGGAGGGTACTCCAGTGTTGGTACACACCGGGCCCTTCGCTAACATCGCTCACGGCTGTTCGTCCATTATCGCCGACAAGATCGCCATGAAGTTAGCCCGGGAAAACGGATATGTGGTCACTGAAGCCGGCTTCGGGTCTGATATTGGTAAGTTACTCATTATAAATGATGTGACTAAAAACACGTCAAAAAACTTTTTATGTAAATAACATGCCATTTTGGCACCGATTTTTATTCAATATCAGCTGATTTACAGTTTATCGAAGTTATTTAAGAATCAAAATTATTCGATTACACTTTTGGTTTTAAAATACTATAACTCGTAGAGCATGCATTAGAGTGCATTCTTAGTACTTAGTGTTAAAGGCTTTCAGAAAATCAGTTATTGGCTTAAGAAATTGGATAAATACCTTATAATCAATTATAGTTATTTTGTAGATGATTTTTGACAAAAATAAGATGTGACATCATATTTTTTGATATTCTACAAAATCTCAATTTTTTAATTTGTCTTTATTCCAAAATATGTTCTTAAACTTCTATATGATTGAATTAAATTATTAAATGCACGTTCTGTTAAAATACGAACCAATTTAACCAATATTCGTTTTAGGGATGGAGAAGTTCTTCAACATAAAATGTCGCGCAAGCGGTGACGTTCCACACTGTGCGGTCATTGTGTCCACCGTACGTGCGCTCAAGATGCATGGCGGCGGGCCTGCCGTGACCCCTGGCGCGCCCCTTCACGACGTATATATACAGGTAGTGACCCACAAGATGCATGGCGGAAGGCATGCCGTGACCCCCGATGCGCCCATTCACGACGTCTATATACAGGTAGTGACCCACAAGATGCATGGCGAAGGGCATGCCGTGACCCCGATGCGCCCATTCACGACGTCTATATACAGGTAGTGACCCACAAGATGCATGGCGATGGGCATGCCATGATCCCCGATGCGCCCATTCACGACGTCTATATACAGATAGTGACCCACAAGATACATGGCGGAGGGCATGCCGTGACCCCCGATGCGCCCATTCACGACGTCTATATACAGGTAGTGACCCACAAGATGCATGGCGAAGGGCATGCCGTGACCCCCGATGCGCCCATTCACGACGTCTATATACAGGTAGTGACCCACAAGATGCATGGCGATGGGCATGCCATGATCCCCGATGCGCCCATTCACGACGTCTATATACAGATAGTGACCCACAAGATGCATGGTGGCGGGGATACTGTTACCCCTGGCGCGCCTTTTCTCGACGTCTATATACAGGTAGTGACCCACAAGATGCATGGCGGAGGGCATGCCGTGACCCCCGATGCGCCCATTCACGACGTCTATATACAGGTAGTAACCCACAAGATGCATTTCGGCGTGCCTGCCGAGACCCCTAGCGCGCCACTTCACGACGTATATATACAGTTAGTGACCCACAAGATGCATGGCGAAGGGCATGCCGTGACCCCCGATGCGCCCATTTACGACGTCTATATACAGGTAGTAACCCACAAGATGCATTGCGGCGTGCCTGCCGAGACCCCTAGCGCGCCCCTTCACGACGTATATATACAGGTAGTGACCCACAAGATGCATGGCGAAGGGCATGCCGTGACCCCCGATGCGCCCGTTCACGACGTCTATATACAGGTAGTGACCCACAAGATGCATGGCGATGGGCATGCCATGATCCCTGATGCGCATATTCACGACGTCTATATACAGATAGTGACCCACAAGATGCATGGTGGCGGGGATACTGTGACCCCTGGCGCGCCTTTTCTCGACGTCTATATATAGGTAGTGACCCACAAGATGCATGGCGGAGGGCATGCCGTGACCCCCGATGCGCCCATTCACGACGTCTATATACAGGTAGTAACCCACAAGATGCATTTCGGCGTGCCTGCCGAGACCCCTAGCGCGCCCCTTCACGACGTATATATACAGTTAGTGACCCACAAGATGCATGGCGAAGGGCATGCCGTGACCCCCGATGCGCCCATTCACGACGTCTATATACAGGTAGTAACCCACAAGATGCATTGCGGCGTGCCTGCCGAGACCCCTAGCGCGCCCCTTCACGACGTATATATACAGGTAGTGACCCACAAGATGCATGGCGGAGGGCATGCCGTGACCCCCGATGCGCCCATTCACGTCGTCTATATACAGGTAGTAACCCACAAGATGCATTTCGGCGTGCCTGCCGAGACCCCTAGCGCGCCCCTTCACGACTTATATATACAGTTAGTGACCCACAAGATGCATGGCGAAGGGCATGCCGTGACCCCCGATGCGCTTATTCACGACGTCTATATACAGGTAGTAACCCACAAGATGCATTGCGGCGTGCCTGCCGAGACCCCTAGCGCGCCCCTTCACGACGTATATATACAGGTAGTGACCCACAAGATGCATGGCGAAGGGCATGCCGTGACCCCCGATGCGCCCATTCACGACGTCTATATAGAGGTAGTGACCCAAAAGATGATAACCGCGGGCCTGCCGTGACACCTGGCGCCCGCAAACTTATTAGAGTATGCGGATGTCAGATGACAATATTAGACACACGGGCGTAGTCAGGATTCGCTTGATTTTCAGAATTTTTAATTTTTGATAAGCAAAAAAAAAACGTCATCGTCATCTTCACCAAAAATAACGCGCGTACCCTTCTTTACGTTTCGGGGAAAGTGGGTGGGTTCTCCAACAAATTTTATCTTATTTCATACATTTCGGATAAATTATTTGTATAAATAATAAATTATTTTTACACGTGTGTTATCAGGAAAACTTGGAGCTCCTGAGCAAGGGCCTGTGTAACCTCGGCCAACACATCAGCAACGGCAATAAGTTCGGGGTACCCGTCGTCATCGCCATCAATAAACATACGTAAGTAGATATTTGCGTGGAGTTGAGATGCTTAAAAAATCCTTTTGACAACACCATTTTAGTGTCTCAAGGAGCACATTAAGACCCCTCCACCATCACTTATCTTCACGTCAGGTCCCTTGCAGGTAGGACAGAATAACTTTGCACCAAATTTCACTTCTACAGCTCTATTTGCAGTACAAATAAAGCTTTCTTTCTTATTGGTGGATCTTTAACTATATTGTCAAATAAATGATCGTGCTTTTACATATTCCTCTATCAGTTATTATCTTTTATTACTCATGGCTAAATCCTGATGAAACTATAGTCGACAGTGCTGCCAAACAGACGTCCTTCTCATTATTAATCCAATTATTATAATAAGATGTTTTTTTGCCATTTATGAATTAAGGTAAACATATAATTAACAGAAAGATATTACTTATACTTAGTTATGTATAAAATGATTTTATTTTATTATTTAATTTATAATTTGATTATTAATAAGAAGTGGGTAAACGTTTGTCGATAGGCTAGCTAGAGGAACTGTTTAAAGCTAATTTTATTTTAAGGTATCCAAAAGTAAACGTATTTAAATTTTAACTATTTATTTGCAGTAACGACACAAACGCCGAACTAAATTTAGTGAAAAAGTTCGCGGAATCTAACGGGGCTTTCCGAGCTGTGATCTGCGACCACTGGGCCAGAGGCGGAGCCGGGGCCGTGGACCTAGCGGATGCCGTCATAGAGGCCTGCGACACCCCCGCGGATTTCCGACTCCTCTATCCGCTTAATCTCACTGTCGTTGACAAAATCAAATGCGTTGCCCAAAACATGTATGGGGCAGGAAACATTGAGTTTACGCCAGAAGTCTTGGAGTTAATTAAGAAATATTCACAATTGGTATGGTTTTTTCTTCTATTTATTTATTTATAAATAAACCTACGAGTACTAATCTCTAAAAATGTAGTTGCCTCTCCTTCTATTATGTATTCTTATTTCTTCTGACGACGTTAGAGTTGTCTTGTTTTTAGAGAATAATTAATATAAATATTTAATTACCTACCAGTTCTATATTTAAAAAAATATATCAAACTAATAAACACATTTACCGACATCAGAGTAGGTACAACAAAAGTTAGTGAAAGTTAAGACAAACACTTGGATATAATATTAAAATAAGGAATAAAAATAGAACAAACAAATTATGCACTTAACTTTAACAATAACGGTTCTTCAGAGCTATATAGCGCAGGAAGCTATAAATATTATAATATTTGAATAGTAGGGGGCGCTTGAGGTCAGTAATAGACCTTGTGAAACTTTTTTTAACGTTTACTTTCGAGCTAACTATACTAATGCGTTTCACCAATCACACGTTTGCATTTTTGCTTCTCAAAATTTCCGCTTGGGGCGCTGAACCCATACATTTTTTTAAGCTCATACTAGGGCGCTTTCTATAATATACAGTATCTTGGACAATTTTTTTTCTGTTCTACTCTGCATAATGAAATAGAAATTGAGTCAGTCAATAAAAAAAAAACCGGGTGCAATAAACGTAAATGATTAAAATAATTTAAAATAAAAATAAATTTAAAATTAATAATAATAATTTAAAACCAAATGACTAAACAGCGATTTATTTACAAGGCGACCTCTACTTAAAAATACTTTAACAACTTTTACTATAGGGTCCACTCTATTAGACCCAAATAAACTTTTTAAACAAGTAAATATTGCTACTTTAAAACTTTTTGCAGATTGGCAACCCTAAGAAGGTCATATGCATAGATTTTTTTAGAACTTAGGTAAAAACTTAGGTCAACCTATCCCCTATGCCCAAGGAAACCAAACTATCGAAATTAAGTATAATTATACTTGTTATTTTGTAACAATTATTACAAAATATCCTCAAAAAACTCCTAGAATTTATTGATGAGCAAAAAAAAAAACAATACTATATAATATAATAGTAAAATAACAATTTAAAAAAACAATCGTACCGTCATTACCATATTACATGTATGGTGATATGTTAATATATCGACTGTATATATTACATACAGTGTAGTTTAATTTATACGAAGTGGTTATACGTAATGTTTTTTTTTTTTTTTAATAATATGTAGCACAATATACACAATATTGCTCTGGTGACAAACAAAGCTCTAGTAATAGGCTTGTACTATGTGTACCAGAAGCAACAATATAATACATATTATATTTTATAAACACCCAGACCATGACAAACTGTACTGAAAAAAAGTAACTAATATTTTTTTTGTCATGGGTGGGAATGGAACCCACGACCTCCGGATACAACGCCAAAGGCGCAACCACTAGTCTACGGAGGCTGTGTGTATTTATTATCCGTTATTTAAAAAAAAACTGCTCCCTAAACATCTTTCAGTCCTTAAAGGTTAACTGGTGGAAAACGCCAAGGCATTAAGCAATACGTGTAATTAATATACGTGGTAGCCGAGTTGGTTAGACCTTGGACTTAAAAACACTTAGGTCCCTGGTTCGAATCCCGGTGTGTACCTACCTATGAGTTTTTAATTAAAAAATGTATGTACATTTGTTTGACAACACCACTATAGCGTCCTCGGAGAGCACGTTCCCGGTTTCACTATACCAGAGATGGGTTATTGAGTCTATTCAAAACATCACAAAATATTAATTATAAAACTTGATAATTCCAGGGCTACGACAAGCTTCCAATCTGCATGGCAAAGACGTCCAACTCCTTAACTGGCGATCCCTCTGTTAAGGGTGCTCCCAAAGGATTCACCCTCAAAGTCAACGGTATTTTTGTATCCGTGGGGGCGGGATTCGTGGTTCCCATGGTGGGAGAAATATCTAAAATGCCGGGACTGGCCACCAGGCCGTGCATATACGACATGGACCTTAACACCAAGACGGGAGAAATTGAAGGACTTTTCTGATTTAGAATAAGATTTTTTATTGTTTTGTGTTGTTAATGTTATCTATAATAAAATACCTACTTGTTTGTTTATTGTGTTGTTTTTTATTTCGGAGGAAATATTCTTTGTTTTCATGCTTTCCAATTTTTTTTTTTGCTTTATTAATGGCATTTATTTTACAATATGAGCCAAAGACAAATTAAAACAGCTAACTTGGTTCCTAACAAACTTCCACGCATGGACAATATTATACACTTCGGAAGAAAATAATAATAATAAGATTCTAAACACTTACAGCCTTATTTATTAAAGTTAATAAGACATTGATTAAAAAATATTCTTACTTATAAACGTTGAGTTACTAGTATGCCTATTTAAGTAGTTGTCAAATTAATTACCATCGGGCCCTTGTTTAAACCTCAGACGAAATAACAATGGACGGAGCAAAGGTCCTATTTCCCGAGGTATTTTTTCTGCCACTTCTAGTGCGGGACGAGGTAAACATGTATAGAACACAAGTATAGGCTAAACCACAGAGCACGGAATCCACGCGCGCCAGCGCGGCGATTCCGTGCTCTGTGGGCTAAACGCACGCTAATGCAACTAGTGATGAGCGTAATAAGTTAGCAAGCTTTAATTGTAATCGGTAATGATTGAATAATCGAATATTTAATTATAAAAATATCTGAAAATATTGATTTAGTTATAAATTTATGTACATTCGTTTGACAACAGCACTATAGTGCCTCGAAGAGCACGTTAAGCTGTCGGTCCCGGATTCACTATAGGTACCAACTTGTGAAACTGTTTATAGATGGGTTATTGAGTCTATTCAAAACATCGCAACGAGCTAGCCATTTGTTCGGTGTAGACTCATACCATACCAGCCGAAATTAGTGAAGCTAGGAATATTAAATTTGGGTCGCGATAGTCAGTAGCTCTACCACAAGTTTTTGCCTAATAAGGTAGCTAGAGTTTCGACCTGATTTTGTATGGAAAATTGTTCAGCGCCTCTACTGGTTACTACTGGAACTAAAATCGGCACCACGGGCTTCTAGAGCAACTATTTTCATCCGGACTACACCAACTGTAGCGTAGAAAGAATATCGGCGTAGTGTAGTTGAGGCCTAAATTCATACAAATCAGTACCATACCTGTTATTAATTTTTGACCGTGCTATAGCAATCCAACTATAACCAAAGTAGTTACGGCACTCACCGACCTTTTCAACAAATAATATTTATCTTACTGGCAAATTGTTTCTTAATATTATTTATTTAATTAGAAATTATATTTTTATAAAATAGTGTTTAAAAATAGCTTTTTTAGTGTGTTATGAAAATTTTAATTTTTTTAAAATTACTTTGCTACCAATGCCTTAAGCATTGGTAGCAAAGTCCATCAGCCTAAATTTTATATTTACAAGAAAGAAGAACGGGCATAGCCTATGTATTTTCAGACCCAGGTTTAGAAGCCGCGTTTAAAAATGAAACCTATCCAGTTCGATAGAGGAAAATACATATAATAAAATTGTTAATTACATCGAAGTTCCAGAAGTTGGGAGAAAAAAGTTATTCTCATTTGAATTTCAATTTGAGGTTATGTTATGACTAGTTATTAGGTTAGTATAGCGAACAATTTCGGCCCGCGAATTATTAATCCGCAAAATTATTAGTAGTGTTTCCTTGTGCTGCAGCATGACATAATAATATTATATAATCTGAACTAGGCTGAATGGTTCATAGAGACCTTTGCCTTCTCTATATTTGAGAAAACCGAAAAATATTAATAATAATAATCTTTGGATGATATATCGTCGCTCTTTTTTTTTAAATTATTTATTTTAACATAGCACTGGATTCAAGTCAATCGACCTATCGTCGCTATATATTTATCGTATTTTTATTGTGTTCATGCGATAAATGGACAAAGGGCATTCAATACTATACGGCCTTTTCTTTTTTTTTCAAAATAATGTGAAATCTCTCTTTATTTTATTAAATCTCAATCCAGATAAGCAAAAATAATATTTTTTTATGTATAAAGCATTTATTTTTTCTGCATAATGTAGACAAAGATACAGAAAAGGCGGAAGAAGGGATTGACAGGATTGACGTTCAAAACAAAAGCTGTGTCTAGTAATTTAAAATTTAATTTCTTTTGAATTTGTGTTAAAAAAGGATTAAAATTTGGTTAGATAATGCTATTTATTTATATAAAATTTTTTCATTAGTTTTTCACATTTTTTCCTACATTCATCTTGGTCTAGTATTTTTTTTTATTCATTAGTGTTTTGTTTTTTCTTCATTTTCAAAATCATATTATATTTAGTAATTTTTCATTATCGATTTTTCATTTACCTCACCTAAGCCTCCAGAAATATCATTATTAAACATTCCTAGTTCACCCGGTGCATATATAACTGTTACTGAATATGACTCTTCAAATAGTTCGGTAATTGAAAATGTTACTTCTAATGAGAAATCTCTTAAGTCTAAAAAAATTCAAAGGAAACATACCATTAAAAGACATAAGACAGATTGTATAAATTATGAGTGTCCAAAAGATGCTATAATACCTTTAGGTCAACCTATCATCAATACCCAAAGTGTTTTAGTTCCTCCATCCCAGTCACCGGCACCTCAGTCCATTCCACTATCATCTTCCATGGATAGCTCTAACAACATAATACATATGTACACTGATAGTGATAAAGGTCCGTACGTAGTTCATGTTCAAAAAAGAACTGATACTAACTCTTCTGAAAATAATAATATTATAATAAATCCCATTATATTTGGAAAGTTAATTCAAAAAAAATCTTTTCGATGAATTATTACAGGCAGTATTGTTAGGATTGGCACAAACAGGAAAAAATATCCTTTATATCTTATAAGGATGCAAATAATTTTGTAAATAACTCTCTATTAATGGAACAAGTTTATAATGTTTTTATACCGTCATTCTGTATTACGAAAATAGGGGTCATAAGAGTGCCTAGCGGTATTGATGATTCCGATATTATGTCTGACACTGTTATACCTAACAGTCCTACTAAAATTCTTAAAGTAAGAAGACTTAACTACAAAGTCTTAATCAATGATTCTCCAACGTGGAAACCATCGCAGTCTGTGGTGATTACTTTTGAGGGTCAAATTTTACCTGATTTTATATATTTATATTTTAACAAAATAGATGTTCAATTATGTCGGTATCCAACAATTCAGTGCTTCTCGTGTTGCAGATTTGGTCATACAAAAAATAATTGCACATCGAAGCCTCGTTGTTACAAGTGTGGTCAGGATCACAATGGTGATTCATGCGGTCTTGATGAGTCTGAGGCGTGTTGTCTGATATGTTCTGGCAATCACTTTGCCACTAATCGAAAGTGTCCAGAACATAATAGACAGCAAAATATCAAATCCAGAATGTCACAAAATTATATTTCTTATATGGAGGCGAACAAACTAGAACCTCGTATTTTAAATAAATCTTTTGCTGAAACAGTTCAGAGTACGTCATATAAAAAAACTGTGTTTTTGAAACCAAAGCCTGTTAAGCCAAATTTTAATAAGGGTTATGATTTGGATTTCCATAAAAATATTTTATCTTCATAATCTTACCATTGAATCGCTTCTACTTTTTATAATTAATTAAAAATTATAGTGCACCGTCCAACGTAGAATATATTTTAAACACTTTACTTTCTTCTATTAAACATGGTTCAAGCCCAAACGAAAATAATACAGTGGAACTCTCAAAGTCTTCGAAACAAGAAGACTGAAATATTGTATTTACACAAATACAATATTTCGGTCTAATATTGTCCTATAGTTTATAAATATTGTCCTTCCATCTTGGCTGTCTCCGAGACTTGGTTAAAGCCTCTTTCTCCTTTCGGATTGAGGGGTTTTAACTGTGTCAGAGATGACAGGCAAGATGGAAGGGCTGGCTCAGCTCTTTTTATTTCTAACTCTCTTCCTTTTTCTTTACTTTCTCTTCCTAGTCACAATGAGAATATTAATTTAGTTGGTTGTATTGTAAATAACTTTAGTATAATATCATTATACATTTCATCTCCTGACTCCCAATCATTGCTTTTTTTTAAAAGACTTTTTGAATTTTTAAAACCGCCTTTTATAATATAAGGAGATTTTAATTATTACCATACTTTGTGGGGATCTGCTTTTTGTGATAGATTTGGTAATAAATTAGTAAAATTTTTGGATGAATTTAATTTATGTATTTTAAATGACGAGCGTCCTACACGTCGTACTTCTCCTCTTCAAAATGTTAGTGCAGTTGACATAACAATATGCTCGAATGATATAGCTAGTTTGCTATTTTGGGATATTGATTCGACCTCTTATGGCAGCGATCATTTCCCAATATTGATATTCTCCAATTGCAAATTGTAGCAATAGTTTACCACCTCTTATGAAATATAAAATCTCAAATGTCACTATTGAGTGGTGGGACCAATTATGCTAATAAATTGGATGAAAGAATATTATCTCTGCAGGATGTTATAAATAGTTATTTAATTTTTTGTTATGAGCAATTTGCAAAATGTTTAATAAGTGTTGCGGATGATTGTTTTTCTGTTAAGGGTCCCCAAAACTTTTCAAAACATTATTCCCCTCCTTGGTGGGATGAGGAATGCACAAATAACATAAAACAAAGAAAAAATGGTGAAAAGAAATACTCCCAAAACATGACCACAGAAAATTTTATAGATAATAAATACTATTAGCAAAAAGTAGGCGTTTTTGAAAAAGAAAAAAGTTTAATAGTTGGCGCAAGTTTTGTGCTTCCTTGTCTCCTGACTCTCCTTTATCGCTAGTTTGGCAGAACATAAGAAGATTTAGATCGTCCCAAAATTGCAAACCTTATAATACCACGGTATATTCTTCTTGGACCGAATCTTTTTTTAATAAACTTGCTCCAAGCTATGTTCCCTCCCTTGAAGAAAGTGTCTCATCTATTTCTTCTAATTTTCCGTTTATTTCATCTCATCCATTGGATGTTTAATTCTTCTAATGTAAATGGTATATTTACATTAGAAGAATTAAACATTGTTTTGTCTTCTGTAAAAGATTCGGCTCCTGGTACAGATGGAATAACCTATTCTTTTTTAATTCATGCAAAACAATTCACAAGAGTATTTTTTGAAAATTCTTAACTACATTTTTAATTCTGGATTAATTCCTCAAAATTGGAAAACTTAGCTAATAATCCCTATACTTAAGCCTGGTAAGGATCCATCATCATCTTCATCGTATAGACCTATCGCATTATCATCTGTTATGTCCAAAATATTTGAACATTTAATAAAAAACCGTTTAGAATGGCAAATAGAAAATAAAAAGTTATTAGGAAATATTCAATTTGGTTTTCGGAAGGCATAAAGTACCGTAGATAATCTGAGTATTTTTTCTACGGATATTAGATTAGCTTTTTCCAGAAACGAATTTTTATGTGCAGTATTTTTTGACATTGAAGCTGCATATGATAACGTGTTAATTAATATTTTAAATAAAAAACTAATAGATATTGGTATATCTTCCAAGTTGGCAAATACTATTAGTTGCTTATTTTGTCAGAGACAAGTTAAATTACGTATATTGAATCAGCCAGATAATTTACCAAGAACTATATGGAATGGATTGCCACAAGGCTCTGTTTTAAGCCCCATTTTATTTAATTTATATTAATTCGATTTAGATTCCCAAGTTAATTCTTTGTGTCGTTACAATATGCTGATGATGTTATTCTATATTCAAATTCTAAATTTATTGAAACCTGTGAAAATAATTTAAATCAATCGTTAAACTGATTAAATATTTGGCTCTTCAACCTTGGTCTTCAGTTATCCCCAACAAAGTCAAATGTTGTAGTTTTCAGTAGAAAAAGAAATATTCCTTCGATTGACAAATCTACTATAATTGTTAAACCGTGTGCCAAATTTCTCGGTATTTATTTTGACTCTAAATTAAATGGTACAAAGCATATTGATCAAATTGTTTTGAAGTGTGAGAAAAATTTGAATATAATGCGTGTTTTGTCGGGCACATGGTGGGGTTCCCATCCTTTTACTCAAAGACTTTTGTATAAAGCAAACGTTAGAAGTCATTTAGATTATGCCTCTTTTATTTTTGGAGCCATGTAGTAAATCTGCTATTACAAAGATTGATAGTATTCAATCTAAAGCAATGCGTATAATCATTGGTGCGATGAAAACGTCTCCAATTAATGCCTTATAGGTAGAATGTGCTGATCCTCCCTTAAAGAAACGTCGTCAATATTTATGTGATAAATTCTTTTTTAAATCATTACAATTTCTAAATAACCCGTTGCTTCCAAAAGTTAAATTATTACCTGAATATATATTTAAAAATAAAAGTACTAAAAAATATTGGAGAAATAAAAAAGTTTTACCTAGGTTAGTGTATTCTTATTCCAAATTGAAAAATATTAAAGCACCAATCATTTCAGATTCAGCTATTCCAGTATTTTCATCTTCGTATGTTATTTCTGTCTGTCATTTTTGATCCTCAACCAAATAACATCTTAAGCTTGGGGATCAAAAAAGATGAACTAAATTGCAATGAAAAATTCAATAAAATTGTGGATATTAAATGGCCTAATGCTGATTATTTGTTTACGGATGCCTCGAAATTATCACCACAAGGCTGCGTAGGTTGGTCTATTTACCATCAAAATTCTGACGCTTCTTTTATATATAAAAGTCCAAAGGAATCATCTGTATTTACTGGCGAGTGTTTGGCTATTAAACACTGTATTAAATTTATTGTTGATGTATACGTGGTGGCCTAGTTGGTTAGACCTTAAAAACACTTAGGTCCCTGGTTCGAATCCCGGTGTGTACCAATGAGTTTTTAAATTAAAAATTTATGTACATTTGTTTGACAACACCACTATAGTGCCTCGGAGAGCACGTTAAGCTGTCGGTCCCGGTTTCACTATACCAACTTGTGAAACTGTTTATAGATGGGTTATTGAGTCTATTCAAAACATCGCAGCGAGCTAGCCACTTGTTCGGTGTAGACTCATACCATCGGCTACGACGAGGTGGGATTAAAACCCCTCCGCTGGGTACCCTGGGGCCGTCTAGGCGGTCTCGGGCGCCGTAAGGCACCCGTGATGATACATTAAATTTATTTTGGAAAACCAAATTAATACTAGTATAATATTTTCAGACTCATTAAGCTCACTTCATGCTGTCAACACAAGGAGTTGTGATAGCCCACGTTGAGAACATGGTCTACACCAAACAAGTGACTAGCTCGATGCGATATTTGGATAGATTATATAACCTGTTTAAAAAATAAATAAATAAATACCATCACGGGTGCCAATTTGGCTCCCAAGAACCGTTTAAACGGCCTCAGGGTACCAGCGGAGGGATCAACCCATCCTCATTTCGCCGATGGTATTCGGAGGCAACACCTAACAAGTGGCGAGCTTGTTGCGGTGTTTATGATGAAATAGCCTCGTTGTATAAAGCGGTCACCCATCCCAGGCCGGTCTTGTTGTCATCTGCTTAACCTTGTTATCAGTTGCGCAGTGACTTAACCACTAGGCTGGGGCCGCTTTTTTAGATATAACCTGTTTATAGATGTATAAACAGAAAAGTTGGTATAGTGAAACTGGGACAGACAGCACAATTTTTTTTTTAAACTATCAATTCATTAGTACACACCTGGATTTGAACCGGGGACCTACACTACTGTTTTTAAGTCTGAGGTCTAACCAACTGGGCCACCACGTAGGTATACATGACTTTGAAAGGTCGAACTTTGGGCTAATATGTGTCTACGTTTGAAATAAATAAACGCTATTTACTGCGACGCAATTCAATTTATTTTTAATTTATTTTAGTAATTGGGGTTAACGAGCACTTTTACGCGTCAAAATACACTCATAGACCAATTTACAGATGCTAAAAATAAATTATTCATTTTATGAATGTTCTTTTTAGGTACTGACTGGCCTTTTTACTAATGTACGAAATTTTAGATAACAAAATAATTTTCGACACATGATATGTGGATAAACAGAAGGAATAACTAAACAAACGGAGTACGGAGGACTTGGTTCACTGTCGCTGACGGACGCCCTTAAAGTCCGCTACGTCTATAAGCTGGAAATCGTGCAGAAACCGCGGTATTCCGGCAAAGACAAACATATTCCAAGTGGTGTGGCTCTTAACTAACCTGATAGAAGTATGGACTTGGTTTACTCACGCCGACGCCCCTAAAATCTGCCATATCTATAAGATAGAACTCGTGCAGAAAACGCGGCATTCCGGCAACGACAAACGTGTTCCAAGTGCCCTGATAGAAGTAGGGACTTGGCTCACTCTCGCCGACGCCCTTAAAGTCCGCTACGTCTATAAGCTGGAAATCGTGCAGCAAGCCCGAGCGCACGGGTACCGTGCGCTGCAGAGGCCAGCGGTAGAGGTTGCAGATGCTAGGACAGATTACACGGGAATCATGAGAGGGCATAAAGCAAATCAGAAATCTAGATCTCTGATTATGAGATTACCTAAAAACCAACAAATACTTAGTCTTGCCATAAATATTATAACAAAGATATTTTTTTTTTCTATTGCAAATAACATTTATTACTTTTACAGTGTGTTAGTTTAATGTATAAATATAAAACAATTAAAAATATAAAAAGCTTATTCGAAGTGACCTCCATTGGCTGCAATACAGTCCTTTAAACGTTGAGAACGTTAGTTTAGAAGTTATCAATAAGCACGCACACTTTCCATGGGAACATTCTTCACTGCCAATCGTATGGATTGTTTTAGCGACTCCAAATTATCATGGCGTTTAGAGCAAGCCGTTCTCTCTAAAATTTACCATAAATCATAATCCAGCGAATTAAGGTCGGGGCTAGACGACGGCCAGTCTTCAGCACTGATGAAGTCCGAAACGACCTTTTTCACAAAAATAAAGCTCACTCACTCCTTCATAGGTGTGCGCATCCTGAAGTCGGCTAATGCCCACGTTGCACTCTGTCGACTGATTGGGAAGCTTCCTTAGAGCTTTCAGCATAAATACGGTAATTTTGTTTATTAAAATGTTGTTCAATTGTAAAAAAAATCCTCCAATCAGACAAGGTTAAACTCTGATTGGAGGAGAGCACGCTAATAACGGAAATCGTTATTTTGACAATCTAACGCACACTTTATAAGAAACAGAATGTGACCGCTGGGCTACTAAATAGGCAAGTTTAATATTATTATTAAAAATTAAACTTGAGATCCAGTGGCGTAGCGTGCCTTGGCGGGGCCCCGTATAAAAATTTGTTTGTGGGCCCTTAGGAAGGGTAAAGATATCTCACAAAAAAAAAGTTTGCATAATATTAAAAGAAATACATTTATCGTAATTATCTGTCACTTTTTCCATTTTTTTTAATATAATATAATAATAATATATCTTTATTTGCCAGAACATGGTACAGAAGAATGGTGTTACAAATGATTTTATGATCAGCATATTCTACCCCATTACAGGTGTGCAAAATATTAATAAGTACACAAAAATTTACAAAAACCCCAAAGGTGAACAAAAGCCGTATTTTACAAAGATTATACAATACAAAACAAATTAAAAAACACAAATATATTTCTAAAAAAAAATTGCTTCAAAATGTCAAAATTCTATCAAAATCCATAATTATTTCATTAAATACACAATGTCATTAGAAATAATGAGAAATGAATTCAATATTATGATGTCTTATTAATAAATTCAATGTCCAAATCCAAATATAAAATTAAAGCATAACAAACAATTATAAAAATATGTTCTAAAATGTTATCATAATATAAATTAATTCAGTCATAGATCTTATTAACACTGGAACAACTACTATTGTATTAATGCATAATGTCAGTAGGAACAATGGAGCACAAAATCAAAAATAAACAAATCACTATGTCATTAATAAATTCAATCGCCAAATTATAAACTACTAAAAATTTAACTACAATATAGGTATATTTTGATGTCATATTATAATATGTCATGAGCACACACAATCAATAAATTACGTAGGAATACAAAAAAAAAAAATGTCTCAGTCTTACTAAATTAAAATATTAACAAACTTGTACAAATCACACATTTTTAATTTTATCACTAAGAAACAAACAATTCAAATTAAATAAATATACACTCATTTGCCTTTTTTTCGGCAAACTGATTTATTAAGAGGAGTGTATTATGAGGCTCTTTTGATATCTTCTTGTGATAGTTATGAATATGCATGCTGATTCAACTCAGGGGCCTTATTCCGAGCTTGCAACCGCTAATCACGACAAGACGTTGCGCAAACTATAAATATGGAAATGTAAGCTCTATTCCAATGGTTATATAGTATGTATTAGGTTGGGTATTATAATGCAGCCATCTTGAAATACACGAATTCTTCGCAAGTTTGAACATGTATTTAGCATTAGAATTTCAACTTTATAATTAACAGGATAGAACTTACATTTCAATACCCGTACTTTACGCAAAATGCGAGCGGTGAACGTGTCAAAACTCGGAATAAAGCCCCAGGGGCTTTATTCCGAGTTTTTATTGGCGGCATTATAATTGCCAACCTAATACATACTATATATCCATTGCAATAGAGCTTATATTTCCATATTTATAGTTTGCGCAACGTCTTGTCGTGATTAGCGGTTGCAAACTCGGAATAAGGCCCCAGCCCCCCTAGCCAAGAGCATGAGCGCTAAAAGCGCGGACGAAAGTTTTGTATGAAGATGACATTTGGTGATGACGTCACGTTCGTTAAATGCGTTGACAGAATAAATTGCCAGCCAAGAACACGGACGGTGAGCGTTGGGCATTCGTTTTCGTTAAAGCGCTCGCGAGAGGCCAATTTCCCCATACATTTTGACAGAAACCTCTACATACTCGGAGGGAATTGCCAGCCAAGAACACATTTTTGTTCGTTTTTTGCGACTGCTAGACGCAAAATTCGACGGTATACGGGCGGGTGGTCGGGGTCTCCCTTTCGAGCTATATTCTATCAAATCGACGCCATTGTTTTGATTTAAATTAACTTAAAGTATTGTTTTTTTTTGGTTTTAGAAGTTTTTTTATTGCGTTGTGTAAATTAAAATGCATAAATAAAATTTATTAGTAAGTGCAAATAACAAACAAGTCTTTATCGACGCCAAATATAGATTAGAGCAACGAAAAGTTCTCTCTATTTCATACTTACAAATAATCTCAAAACACAGAATGTGATCAAACTAAATATTCAAGAATCATAAGGACTAAGGAGTAATATAACAATTTTAAAACTATACCTACAGCAAAAGTACGACTAGGAAAAATTGGAGAAGAATTACGAATAAAAGGAGTCCGACAAGGAAACCTATTATCCCTCAAACTCTGCTCGGCTGTATTGGAGGAAATTTTTCGTCAATTACATTGATTGGAATTATTTGGAATAGCTATGAGCTTAACATAAATGGAAGTAAAATAATTCAACTGAGATTTGCTGATGACCTAGTTCCAGTTATTATGCAAACAACTAGCAAGAGAAGTGGAAAAGTGGGGCTTAAAAGAACCATGTGTGAAAACCAAAGCTATGACAAACAGACATAAACAAACCCTGAAAGTAAATTATCAAGAAATTGAATAGGTACTTTTATTTAGGTCCAACAATTACACCAAAACTTTAAATGGAGAAAGAAATACATAGAATAGTATGTATGTTCTCAGGTCTCTGAAAGAAGTATAAAAAAATCAAGACATCCCAATGCCGAGTAGTTGGAGACCGCTGCCAATGGTATTTGCTGGAGGAGGCCTATGTCCGAGGACAACCTGAACACATATCTGATCTTGATTGATAATAGTGGATAGAAGTGTTACAACATTAAATCAAACAAACCAATATTAGGCAAAAAGTTAAGAAAACATGTATAAATTCTTGTAAAATATCAACAAATAAAGTTTATTTTTATTTATTTCTTTATTTTTAATGAAAAGTTCACATTTTCAAAGAAATTGGGGATACCAGGGAGAGTTTAGGTAACATTTTAGGCTTAACAAAGGATTTTTCAGAGCCTTTGTGAAGACCTAGAATGTTTCACAAGCCCCACAAACTTATGGTTTAATATATTAGTAGTGCTATAGTCTTCTTTAATCATATAATTGTATATAGTGCCCTAAAAGAATATGATTTTCCTTGACCATTACTAATAAAATTTGTTACACCTTTTAGTATTTCAGGGACTGATGATAGTCTTTGTGGTTGTATAGAATGACTTTTCACCTTGAGTTTCAAATTTAAAAGAATCCTTTTAGAGCGGTAAATTATTATTTTAAAAAAAAACCTAGCCTGTAATAATAATACAATTTATACTCAGCCACAATAGATATTTACAATATTAGGTATTTTATTATATACACTATATGACCCATACATGCACACACATCCACACAAATATTCACTTAACGCTGATATATATTTATAATATTGTTAAGTAAAAACTACTTAGTACTATTATATAAATGGTACTAAGTAGGGTATTTGTAGTATGTACTATTAGACCTATATTGTTTATACAAGCTCTTTTATTTATAGGAATTTTAATTCCCATGCAAGCACTATAAATAGTTAGGATGGTACCTAGAGTAACATTTCATTATTTTATATGAATACTATTAGGGAATTACATGTATCTAATGTGAGTATTTGTAGATAAACTTACCATAATGGTAAGCATATCTACAAAGCTTAATTTTAAACACACTGGTATTCATAAAAAAAAACTTTTTGAGTCCTTGAAGAACACTTGTATATAGTAGGTTATGTCTTTTTTTACCAAACAAAAATAAATAAGTAAAAAAGAAACAAAACTTATTTTAACTGAAGTGTTCTTCAAGGACTTTATTAAGTTTTAATCATTAAGACCATTAAAATTCATAATAAAATTTATTAACCTGACCCATTTAAATGTTACAAGTATCTATAAGAAACATTAATAATGATACTAGCATTTCTTATTCAATACTTATCCACCTATATGTCTCTTTAAACTTATCCACCTATATGTGTCTTGATTCTGTTAATGTATACTTAATTAAATATTTCCCAGAATATTGATTTCTTAAAATTGGATAATATTCACAATAAAACATAAACAAATTAAAAGTAAATATTTATTTAAAAATTTTGTTTGGCTTGGGCCACTCTAAAACTTTGAGCACCATAGTTTGTAACCTCTCTTGATGGGGAAGGTGTGAAGGGGTAGCTATCCTTGAAACTCTGCAAAGTATAAATACCTGAAATAAAAAAAAATACAAAATTGTAATTAGTTTAATAAAAAAATAAAAAGACCTATTTTTTTTTAAATAACAAAAATTACAATTGCAACATAACTGGGTTGGAGTCAGGTTTTACCATCTGTGTCAGTTGACTCCGCTCTTCCAAATATAGTAGGAGAGTGAATAAAACTTTGATAAAAAAAAAGTAAGCGGACAATTTGTAATTTATTTTTCTTAACTCACCTATAGTGTTAGGAAATGTTGTAAAATAAAACAATTAATAGAATTTACCGAAAGCTGTCACGCATATATTTTTTATTCTGTTATCCGTCGTCCTAGTTACAACTTATATTTTTTTATTGAAGCAAAGAATTCTCTACATCCTCCCCAACCTAGCAGAGCTAAAATATATTATAAAACACGGATAAATAAATAAATGTAAAAGTAAACACGAAATAATAATTGATTAACAATTTTAACATGTTTTTCTTCTTACACAAACCTTAACAAAATATTATTTTAGAAAAGAAATTTAAAATATTGTGTCAACCCTAACACAAAATGTAACCTCACTGTAACAATGTAGGTTGCCTAAAATATTAATTCATTTTACAGTATATTTAAAAAGTAAAGCAAGAAATTAAATAATAGGTAAACATAATAGAATAAATAAATAAACCATGTCCATAAAGTTTTATAAATCAAGACGTTGTATAGGTCTAATTTGTCTACCTGCCCTTGTGACTTTTCTTTTATGTTTTTACCTATCTCAATAATAGATTTGTCTGTTTCTTGTCTCACCTCTAATGGAAATAACCGTTGATACGGTCTAGTCAAAATAGAATTATGAATTTTTACCTTAGCCACTCTTTTAAAACCATCACGACCAGTCATAACTTCTAAAATAATTCCTAAGGGCCAAAACTGTCTTTTTTTATCGGTTTCAACTAACACAACGTCACCTTCTTTAAGAGGAGTTGGTTCCCTAGAATTATTTCTTTGAATAAGCAATGTCAAGTATTCATTTCTGAATCTTTCTCTGAAATTTGATCGTAAAGTTTGAATGTAATTTAGGCGAATGTTAAGTATGGTAGAGTCTATATGGTCAATGTCACTAACATCTGATGTTGTAAGGTCATGTAAAAAACATGCAGGAGTCAATGGTTCTAGATTGTCTCTGGCTGAAATATATGTTAAAGGCCTAGAGTTCATTACTGATTCACAATCAACTAAAAGTGTCTCCATTTCAACATAGGTTAACGATGCTGTACCTAACATTCTACGTAGCAGATCCTTCAATATTCTAATTAACCTTTCCCAGAATCCTCCCCACCAAGGACTACTAGGAGGATTAAATTGCCATTGTATTTGTAGAATGTTACATTTTGCCTTAATTGATTCCCAATCTAAATCTCTTAATTGGTTATCTGCTCCGATAAAATTTGTCCCATTGTCTGAGTATATTGTACTCACTCGACCTCTTCTCCCTATAAAACGCCGTAGGGCCATGAAAAAACTTTCTGTCGAGATTGACATCGTAATTTCCAAATGAATGAAGCTCGGTAAACTGCACATGTAAATATGAGTATCCAACATTTTTCACCTGTTCTTAATAGCAACGGGCCAGCCAAATCCACACCAACTGTTTCAAAAACTTTAGCTTTATTGATACGGTTTTCCGGCAGTGGAGCAGTCGGTACGTAAGCAGCTTTACATCTATAACGTTTACAAACCATACATGTAGATATTACTTTATTTACACTTCTTCTAGCAGAGGTGATCCAGAAGTCTTGTCGGATATTACTGATAGTTATAGAAGTACCCGCGTGTTGTAATTGGCAATGTTTGTAATAAATTATTGGTGTTTTGAAATTTTCAGGTTCATTAGTAAGCATAAGTTTAGTTTTAACTCTTATAATTCCTGTTGAATCTATAATAGTTTCCATATTATTCCAATTAGTATTCTCAAATGACTCCTTTTGAATAGTTTTTATTAATAACATCTGTGCTGACTGGTATTCCTCATATGAAATATCTCCTGTTAACTTATTTGTAAATCTGCAGTTATAAGCAAACCGTAAAACCCAGGCCATACAACGAACAATTTTAGAATATTTTGAAAAATAATTAAAACTTGTACTAAAAATAAAATTTCTCAAAACTGTTGTAACATTTGTTGTATGTACATATTCATTGTTTACTTGCTCTTCGTCGACTGTCATTTTTGATTTGGGCCAATCCTTACTATTTGATCTTAACCAAACCGGACCAAGCCACCACTTTGACGATGCAAGTTTGTTCGCATCGCAACCGCGTGAAGGCAAATCAGCTGGATTATTACACCCAGAAACATGTTGCCATTGATTAACATTAGACAAGCTTCGTATCTCCTTAACACGATTTTTTACAAAAAGAGACCAATTATTATCTTTTTTAATCCAAGTGAGAGCAACTAACGAGTCAGTCCAAAAGTACGAGTCATATTTAATGTTTATTAATGATTCAATTACGTGTTTATATAGTCTCACAGCTGATATTAGTTCCAATCTAGGGATGGTTACTTCTTTTACCGGAGCCACTCTAGACTTCGCCAAAACTAATTGTACATGAACATCATTTTCATACTCGGATCTCAAAAAATTACATGCCCCATAAGAATTTTTCGATGCGTCACAAAAAGTATGCAAGGATAATTTACACGCATTGATTGGGTACTTAGTTAAACGTCTGGGTATAGTAATATTATGTAAAATATCTAATTTACTAAGCCACAACAAAAAATCTTTAAGAATAAAATCAGGTAATTTTTGATCCCATTCAATATTAAACTGCCAACATTTCTTTAATAGTAATTTAGGAATTAAGGCTACTGGACTGGTAAAACCTACTGGGTCAAATATTCTTTGCGCAAAGGATAACAAAACTCGCTTAGAAACATTATTTTTATCAATATCGTTGTATTCAGGATTAACACATAAATAATCGGACTTGTTATTCCACATAATACCAAGTACTGATAGAGTTTTGTTTTCTTTGCTAGGCCCTGTAACCCAATCACATAGATCAAATTTACCGTCACTCATTAAGTCTTTTGCAACTTTTATAAATTCAGTACAATCTCTTTCAGAGTCCATGCTAATGATACAATTATCTACATAAAAGTACATAATTTTTCTGCAATCCCCCTTCTGTCATCACAAATATTTTCTAAATGAAAATTTATTGTTGCTGCCAAAAGAAAAGGACTGCACTTCAAACCGAACACAACTCTTTTATGACGATATGTAATTAATTTATTTGTATCATTAACATCACTCCACCATAGAAATTGTAAATAATCTCTGTCACTTTCAATAATGGAAATCTGAAGAAATGCTCTTCGTATGTCAGATACGATGCCATAACTACCACTGCGAAAACCTATTAATAATTTTGGTATAAATTCAATAAAATTTAAACCTTTCTCAAGGCCATTATTCAATGTATCACCATTAAAGTTTTTAGCTGAAGCATCAAACACAGGCCTTATGGGTGTAGTTGTACTTGACTCTTTGAAAACAGCATGATGAGGTAAATATATTCCTCTATCGTTTCTACTTACTTCTTCTATAATACCCCTTTTTAACCAGTCTTGAAATATGTTATTATAATCATTTAGTTTACCTTTCATTTGTAGTCTTTTAGTTGTAGATTTAAGTCTGTTATACGCTAATTCCTTGTTATTAAGTAATAGTAATGTTGGATACCCTTCTTTCCATGGCAAGCTTACTTCATATCGCCCATCATTATTTCTTGTCACAGTGTCTCTGTAAAACTTTAAAGTATCATTTTCTAACTCCATTTTATTTTTAACATCACTATTGTCACGTATTCCTAACGACTCTAAGTCCCACAAATCAGTCAAAGTAAAATGATTAACTAGGGTAGTATTATAATAAATATTATTAATTGCGCAAGGTCCCTGCAGAGTCCAACCTAACTTGGTCTCAATCGCAATAAGACTTCCCTCTATCTCTATAATATTACCTGTCAAAATATGTCCAGCTATGTCAGCGCCTATTAAAATTCCTACATCCGTTCTTTCATCGCCCGTATCATTAATATGAACATTTAAATTGTTCAGTTTATTCTTTAATTTTTGACATTGTAAACGAGGTAATGGACCACTAATTTTAGTTTGTTCTAAAGCTGTCATATTTAATTGATAGCTGTTATCAAGGCTCTTGATATTAAAATTAAAAATATTGTGTATACCTTTTTTAGTCTCGATGCCTCCGAATAAGTAATGACTTACCAGTTCTTGGTCACAAGCTTGCATACCTAATTTTTGGGATATATCTCGCCTAATATATGACCTGTGCCCCACTATCAAAAAGAGCTCGAGTAATAATGCTTTGTCCAGAATATACAATTTGACATAATACAGTTTGTAAAAATGTAGTAATATTATTATTTCTTTGACACATTAACACTTCCGGGTTACTTTTATTCGCTTCATCTTTGACTTCATCTTTGTTATTTGACTTTAAATCGGGACACATTGGTACAACATGACGTTTTCCACATACCAAGCATTTTGGAAAACTTTTACATTTCTTAGAAATATGCCCACCTCTTAAACAGATTAAACATGCATTCTTTTTCTTTACTATGTCTTTCTTCTGTTCTAAATTAAGTCTACTTAACTTATAGCACTCTAAGTTTGTATGGCCTACTTTATCACACCAAATACATTTGTCTTTCTCGACCTTTTCATTGGCAATTATGCATGTTGCTGTAGGTTCATGCTTTTTCTGATGTATGTCAACACCAAAACCACTTCTTGCTGCTCTAATTCGCTCTTCACTTTCCACTTCCTTTTTAATGAATTTTAGTAAATTATCCAACTGACATCCTTCATCTTTATTATCTCTTGATCTCTCCCAAGCTCTCAGTATATTAGCAGGTACTGCAGATTCCACCATAGGTAAAAGTATTGATGCATACTTATCAGTAGTAACCTTAAGTGATGCCAATGCATGTAATTGTGTTGATAATTTATCATATAGGTCTCTTAGTGACATATTAACTTTATTTTGAGATAATATTAATTGTAACAAACCTCTAATATAATTTTCAATAAGCAGATCGTCTCTGGCGAACCGTTCTTTTAGTTCGTGGATCGCTACCTCGTAATTATCTCCCGAGGGTGGATAGCTATCTACCAACTGTCTCGCTCTGGAACCTGGTTCTGTGGCTTGCACCAAATATTGAAATTTATCACAGTTATCGATTGCGGGATCTGAATGAATTTTTTGGAATTGTCCCCAAAAGGTGATCCAATTATTCACATTGCCATCGAACTGTCTTAATTGAATTTTAGGTAGATTAAATCTCCGTTGTTGTGAATTTTCAACATCGGCCATCATACCTTTATGTACTGTTGTTCCGCTCGCTACACTCTCTGCATACACATGTGCTGGTGCTGCAAATTGGCGGCGGTATTTACAGCTGATATCATACCATCGACGTACATAGGATTCTGTAACTGTTAAATCGGCAAATAATTCTTCTTCATCTGCGTCTTCCATTTCCAGCCATTTATCCTTTATTTCAGCGTCAAGTTTAAAAAGAACTTCGGCTTTATTGCTACAATATTCAAAAGCCGCCTGGACATCGACTTCCTCCGAAAAGGCCTTTTCCAGCTCATTCTCTGATGTCGTATATAAGCGACGTAATAAACTTCGGTCTTTCTTTAATTTGTTCATTTTGGTGCTTTACCTGTTTGATTTCTATTATACACAAAAATGTACAGGATCGTATTTTTCCTATTCACGGTCGCCACTTGTTAGGAAATGTTGTAAAATAAAACAATTAATAGAATTTACCGAAAGCTGTCACGCATATATTTTTTATTCTGTTATCCGTCGTCCTAGTTACAACTTATATTTTTTTATTGAAGCAAAGAATTCTCTACATATAGTGTAACATCATATTGGTTATTATGCTGCACAAGCCATTACAATTTGGGAAGACTCTTCAGAATCATAGTGCAGAACTCTGTCTATTCCAAGGTATTTTAATGACCCCCTGAGATAACCATTAGCCTGCTTCACTCATATCCTGACTTGGCAGTGTATTGGTCCGCTGAGGTATAAATTAGGTACGGCATCCATGACAGGGGTAATCAATCATGGTTCCAAGGCATATCCGTAATCACCTGAAATAACATTATTTGTATGAGAAACAAAGGTAATTAGATGGGTGTTGTAAACACAAAGGTCGGTTTTGTTTCGCCTTTTCGGCATACAAATGTTTTAACAACGTGTCTAATAAATTATTAAATATATAACCTTAGAAGCACTTATTTATTTTGATTCTTACCTATTCAAAAAGTAATTTCCAATCCGAGAACGATATTACTGTTGCAACATTTCTTCCTTGATCACAGAGTTTTAAAAAATAAATTGGTCGTGGGCCGCCCCGGATGCCTCGAATTTATATTTAGAATTCTTCAGTTTATATTTACAACTTAAAAGTGCCATATTAATAATGCCGAAGAGTTTGTCCGCAATGTTTCTATTTTCTATTAGGTTTGTTTGTAATGAAATATGAAGAGCATTGGCCCGTAAAATAAAACGAGATATCACATAGTTACACCAATAGGATTTATTTTTTATTATCTCTCTCTCTTTAACACTAAAATAAATAAAATGGTTCCGATTAGGCATGTAAGTTAATATAAGCATTAATATACAACGGTGTTAAAACTGTACAATCAATTTTACACCATTAATATGATAAAAAAAATAATTTTTATTTTATATTCTCAATTCATTCGTAATATAATTATTATGTGTTATAAAACATCATACTCTAAATTACTCGCGGGTTTTGAATATAATATCGGAACGTCAATAATCGGGCCGAGCGGTCGCCCTCCCGTGTTCAACAGAATCACAGATAAAATAGAGTACTACGTACTGAACAGAATGAAAGTTAACGTCAAAAATTGTTCATGGCTACCGATTTCTGTCGATTACTGTCCGTTCTGCGACGCTTGGGCGCAAAAAGCGCCGATGCTCTTGGCTAGGGGGGCTGAAGTATTACCTCTCGCCGCGCATGACGCTAGTCAGTAACGTTATCATTTACGCACACATTCAGTCCGCACGCACACTCGTACGTAAAGCGCCCGCCGCCCGCACCACCGCACCGCGACCGCCGCGACATATTTTGGTATCATTTTTATCAAAAACCGAGCGGATTATTTATTTTGGTATTAATTAGTGATTTGGAAATTGGACGGGTTTGTACTATTTAATTTTTTAATATTTTTGGTATTATTTGTAATTTTGAACTTTTTTTTTATTGGTACCTAGTACCTTATATAGTTATTTATTTTATATAACAAAAAAAACACTAATTACCTACTCATTTATAATGAACATATTTCGTCTAAGTGCCTAGATTTTTCCACAATTATTACTATGTAATTTATAGTATTAGTTTTATTTTAGATTTCAATTTATATTATTTCTTTTAATAAATGGTAATTATTTACTGATAAAATAAATTATTATTATTGAATTAAATATATATAATAAACAGTAAAAGAAATACATAAACGAATTAGGTAAGTATATTCAAATGTTATCGAATATTGACAACAGGTTTTTTTCTTACTATCTACCTATAATCTATTTTTATGGAAAATAAAGGTATATTTTAAATAAGTACGTATAACTCTGTACTATTATTCCTTCTGTGGTACATTAGCTTGAGTTTTATTTGATCACGACGGTAAATTTATCCACGTGCCTCACCTTAGATAGGTCTACCTACCAATGTACCGACTAGAAAAATAAGTTCATTAGTAGGTTATTAAAATTTACAATGAGGAGTTTTCTTTATGATGGTTCCAAAATATTCCACTAGATGCAGCAGGAGAGATATCCACATAAAATGTCAAAAAAACCTGTTTCATAGTCTATATTTCCGTATGTCTATAACTTAAACTTCAAACTAAATTTTGGTATTGCAAGACGTGTAATATTTTTTACCATAATTTGTCATTATTGTATGTAGATACATACAATAGTGACAAATTATGGTAAAAAATACTACCCACTCTATATTCTTGCTCTTTATATTCTTTAGTAAAATATCTTAGAAATTCAAATTTAATTACTCATATGTTGATATTTATAAGAAAAAAATATTACTTAGGTTACGGTACCAACTTAAGTGCTCAGGATATTGGTGTATACAGGTTGAATTTGAAAGGATGTACTTTGGGCTAATATGAGGTTCTGCTGATCAAATCGAACAACCTTTCCCAAGGAACCATGTGTCGTAAATGAAAAAAAAATTTGGCTTCCCCATACAAATTGGTCATTTTAACATTACTAGTTTGTATGGAGAAGGCAATTTTTTTTAATTTGCGGTACATGGTTCCATGGGAAAAGTTGTTCGTATTGATCAGCAGAACCTCATATTAGCCCAAAGTACATCCTTTCAAAGTTACCATGTATATTAAACAAAGTTAAGTTTTTTTTTTAATTAATCGTATGTAGGTATTTATTTTCCTATTTACCCTAAATTTTAGGTATATTTTATATATTACCACTATCTGTTTTGACAGTTTTTGTATATAGCGACTAAACGCCACCTATTGAGTTAAATAATAACTACTGGAAAACTCCTCAATAGTTATTTTTTTTTTTATTCTTTTTTTTAAATGGCTTTGGTCTATTGATTAGTGCATTTTTCAATGCAGCATTTTTAGACAGTTATTTATATTATGTTAAGTTTTCTGCTCTTCTATCTATATACAAATTTACAAAATTATATAGTATTCTAGCCGAAGCAGAGACTGGTTCGTCTAGAATACGATTGAATGCTCCGACACCCCACACATTGATATCTAGGTCTGCTAACATGTCACTTTCCGACCCGACCCTGGCATAAAATAAATTTATATATTTATTAAGTGTGCCCGCAGAATTCAAAAGATGGCTGCTGTTAGATATTTACCTCTGCGATAAATAATTGCTTAATATTTACTAACTGTTTACTATCTGCTTCTTATATAAATGGAAAAAGTGCATTAAACAACTATTTGTGCTGGACCTGTTATTTAATCAAGAGCTGACTGTGGAAACCTACATAAATGGCAATTTGTATAGTGCAGAAGTGTTGAGAACTATTTTGGACTCTCCATGTGTTTCGCGTCCGCGTTATTTAATTTAATTTTGTAAAATACTTACTGTTTCAACTTTCATATTTTATTTTGGGTTTTTTTGTTTTTTTTTTTCTAATTATTGTTTGATTTTGTGTGTTTGCACGTGTAAGGTTTAGATTAGTAACCGGTAAGTTATTGTATGCTAACATGGATATAGCCAACTTAAATCCTGATCCACCAGACCCTGGCATTCCCCAATATGAAGAGATTATGGAATCTCAAGATTTGTATATTACACCACCGGTAGGGGCTAATGTTGTATTGTCAACCCCTGTTATTCCAAAGAAAAAATCGGATCTAAAATCAATTACTAAAAATAAATTGAAGGATTCAAATCAATCCCCTACACTAAAAAGAGCCATAGTCTCTTCAGATAATATTTCGCTAAGACCCTCCCTACCTTTTCTTCCGCCCCCCTTTATTTCAAAAGACATTATTCCTCCAACTCCATCTGTTATTATAAGACAACAATATGCTGTAACGGATTTAGGCCCCTTTATTATCTATGTGGAACTAACCGCTGAACCTGCCTCTGGCACCACCCTTCATCCCTTGAAGTTTGGCGCCTTTTTATTTAACCATAATTTAAGGAAAATCATGGAAGATGGCATTAAAAAAATTGGACGAAATAGACTCTCTGTTACATTTTCAAATTATAAAGATGCAAATAATTTCCTAAAAAGTGAGCTGTGGTTGAAATCCGAGTATAAAATTTATATCCCCTCATTTAATATCTCGAGATTAGGTCTTGCAAGGGGCATCCCATTAGATTGGTCTCATGAGGATGTCATCGAAAAAATCAAGGTTCCAGAGGGCTTCGGTCAAATTATTAAGTCGAGACGACTTAGTAAGAAACAAAAAATAAACAACGATATTTCTTGGGTACCAACTGAATCAATGGTATTAACCTTTGATGGACAAGAATTGCCTAAAAAGATTTTTTCGTATTACTCGTCTATAGAAATAGAGCCTTACGTTTATCCAACCATTCAATGTTTTAGGTGTTGTAGGTTCGGTCACACCAGATCCCAATGCCGCTCAAGGCCTAGATGTTTTAAATGTACGCTGGACCATGATGGCATTGAATGTTTGGTTACTGATCTTGTCTGCATACACTGTAAAGGGTCCCATACTGCCATTTCCAAATCGTGTCCTGAAACCATGAGGCAGTACACCATCAAAAGAACAATGACTCAGGAAAACATTCCTTATTTAGAAGCTAGCCAGAAAACGCCCCAAACCAGACAGTCGTATTCCGATATTTTAACAAAAAAAACTCAACCTGAGACTTCCCACATTTCATCCCCCCACCCTTATACCACATTCTCTACACTTAAACCTAGATCCTCACGCTCAAAATCACGCTCACGGGTACACTCCAAAGGCTATGATTCTGCCGCTCATATAAAAATCCTTAATGATTTCGCCATGCCTGTTCCAGAAAATGGATGTGGATACCCCCTACACCACAGTCTCCCCCATCCCGTGACGATAATCCCTCTCTATTTCACTCCCTTCTCCTCTCAATAATTGAAATAGTCTCAAACACAAATCCACCGCATGACGTTGCCTTAAATTTAATTAAAAATATAGTTTTAGTTTTTCAAAATGAAAATGGATTTAAAAGTAATTCAGTGGAACGTTAGAAGCGCCCTCCAAAAAAAATGTGAACTAATCCATCTAGCTCAAAAACTTAGACCCACTATATTCGCTCTATCAGAAACATGGTTCCACCCTAGCTCTCGTTTTGCCCTGTCTGGATATTCATGTCTCAGAGACGACAGAGACGATGGCTGGGGTGGCACCTGTTTACTAATAAAAAATAACACTCCCTTCTCTTTAATCCCTACTCCTTATCCCAATTTTAATATCATTGCAGCAAAAGTAAACAATATAACCTATATTTCGCTTTACATCCCTAAAAGAGACCCTACTGTTATTCCTTTCCTAAAAAATACTATGCAACAATTTACTCACCCTATGATTCTTTTAGGTGACTTTAATTCCCACCATCCTCTATGGGGGGCTAATAATACTCACCCTTTCAGCAACCTCCTAATTGAAAACATTCTCGAATTATTCAACCTTTGTGTATTAAATGATGGGTCCCCAACAAGAAGAACTGCCCCAGGGGTCAACAGCAGCTTTGTAGATATTACCTTCTGTTCGGCATACTTAGCATCCCTTCTCTCTTGGTCAATTCTCCCATTAACCTACGGCAGTGACCATATCCCCATTTTAGTTTCTTCTCTCTTGAATTCTTCCAACATTCCCCCTCTGCCGCCGTTGTTTCCCTATATTATTAATAAATCTACTGATTGGGCTTCATTTTCTGCCTCTCTTGAAGACTCTATCTTATTACTTGATATTCCTACCTCTAATAATCTGTTGCAATGCTACGACTTATTTTTTGATGCCATTCACCAAACTGCTTCATCCTTGTTTCAAAAAAAAAAACTAACAAAAAACACATTTCCTCTCCTCCTTGGTGGGATGATGAATGTACCATGGCAATAAGTAAAAGGAAAGAAGCTGAGAAACTATGCAATTTATCCCTAAATGTAGATAATTTCATTAACTTAAAAAACATACAAGCATCAACTAAACGTTTATTAAAAAAAAAGAAAATACAAGATTGGAAAAGTTTCTGTTCTTCCCTTTCCCCTGATACTCCCTCTTCAGTTGTATGGAAAAATATAAGACGATATAGATCCTCTTACAAACTTAATTCCCCCAAATCCTTTTCTCTAGAGTGGGTAGACCAATTTATAGATAACTTAGCCCCTAATTCGAACCCCATTCCAGCCCCAACCCAAAATACTCATTCCCGTGAAAATAATTCTTTAATTCCCAATTGTTCCCTATTTGATTCTCCCTTCTCCATCAAGGAACTAAACTTAGTTCTTAAAAAGGTTAAACTTAAATCAGCTCCTGGCCCAGATGGTATACCATACATTCTCCTATCCAAAGCTAAACCTCACACCCTCTCTTACTTATTACAGTTAATCAATCTCATAGTTCTCTCTGGTAATATTCCATCCTCCTGGCGAAATCAAACAATTATACCAATTTTAAAACCCGGTAAAGACCCCTCCTCTGCCTTCTCCTTTCGCCCTATCGCTCTTTCTTCATGCGCATCAAAATTTACAGAACATCTTATAAAAAATAGGCTAAAATGGTTCCTTGAACATAACTCTCTACTTGCAAAATCTCAACATGGGTTTAGAAAAGGTCACTGCACCCTCGATAACCTAAGTCTCTTTTCCACAGATATATATTTTTCCCTTTCTAGAAATGAGTCAGTCATAGCTGCATTCCTCGACATTTCAGTAGCCTATGACAATGTTAATCTTACTACTCTCAGGCACAAACTGCACCAGCTGAGAGTTCCTAGTAAGATAACTACCTTTCTCTATAATCTTTACTCTGAAAGACAAATTAATCTCCGCATCCCTGGTAGGGATATTCCTTCGAGGACTATGTGGAAGGGCCTCCCACAAGGCTCTGTCCTTAGCCCTTTACTATACAATGTCTACACATTTGACCTTGAACGGGAACTGACTGATAGCAGAATACTTCAGTATGCTGATGATCTGTTGATTTACTCCTCTGGGTCTGATTTATCCGATATTGCCCACCGTGTTAATACGTCCCTTTCTCTTCTTCATTCTTGGCTACAAAAACACAACCTTTCGTTATCACCTTCAAAGAGTTCCATTGTTGTATTTACAAAAAAAATAAAACTTCCTAACCTTTCAATCATATATCACAATCAGCCTCTTAAAATTGTAAAACAAGTGAATTTTCTTGGCAAAGTTTTTGATAGCAAAATGAGCAATTCCCCACAAATTAATAAAATTATTGCTAAATCGGAAGCAGGCTGCAATATAATTAGAGCTTTAAGAGGCGTCTGGTGGGGCGCCCATCCCTTTAATTTAAGATTAGTTTACAATGCCATAGTTCGCAGTATTTTTGATTATGCATCATTTGTTAACCTTGACTCCCAAGCTAATACCAATAAAGTTTTACGTGCCCAAAGCAAATGCCATCGATCTGTACTTGGTGCTATGAAATCTACCCCAACTAATTCCCTTCAAACCGAATGTGGTGATCCCCCCTTTAACCTCAGGCGCCAATATCTATCAGACCGCTACCTTTCCAAAATAAAATTATTTTCAAATCACCCCTTATTCCCTAAATTAAAATTACTTAAAGAATACATATCAACAAAACCTTTCTGGAAAAACAAAGCTGCCCCATGTTTAGTTAATAGCTTTGATCGCATTAACGCTATTAAATCTCCCATTAAACAATTCCCTTGTCCCTCATTCTTTCTGATTCTTTAAGTTCTATCCAAACCCTCTCCACCAACCCTTTTTCTAAAAACTCAATATGTCCCCTTACTCTAGAATTAAAAAAGTTACTATATGGTTGTTCAGATAACGGTATTAACATAACATTGGCATGGATCCCAAGTCACATAGGAATACTAGGTAATGAATGGGTCGATCAACTCGCCAAATCTGCTACTGCCCATGGTTCAAAATCCTCCTTCATTACTTATCCCCATGATATTGTATCAATCCCCCGACAGTCCCTTTTCTCATCCTGGAATTTACACTGGAAAAAATCTAGCCGAGTAAAAGGAAAACATCTGTACAATATCCAACCTTATGTCAACTTTAAACCCTGGTTCTCTAAATTTAGATTCAATAAAATTACTACATCCATAATTTCCAGACTAAGACTGGGCCATTGTTCATCACCCTCTCATTTAGCCAGACTTAAAATTAATAACACTGATAAATGTGAATGCGACACTGCTGTTGGTGATGTCACTCACATACTATTTAATTGCCCAAGGTATAACTCCTTTCCTCTTTACCACTTCCTAGCAGCTAACAAAGTCCCATTACCTACTAGCCTTAATTGTCTACTATCCCTTGAAACCTATAATTCCCTGAAAGCTATTTCCCAATTTCTTACCCACCATAATATTAAATTGTAAATTTCATTGTAATTCTCTTTAAAAATATATATATAGAGATTGTACTTAAGTATGTAATAGTTTAGCAATAAATTTAACTTAGCTTTAGTAGTAGTTAGTAGCTAAATTACCCCTGTTTTTGATTTTACTTATGTTATGTTTTTTATTTTATTTTTTGCACGATGTATCTTTATTTAACTCTAGTTTTCATTAATACTCACTAATAAAAACAATACTAACAATTTCAACAGGTTTTCGGGAAGCAGTAGTATTAAATTATTATTTAATACGCTCCCTTTGTAATACCATGGACTGTTTATATCCAACTCGACACTGGCACTAATCCCTTCGTACAATTGAGGGGTATTTGCCATTCTACAAAAAGAAGAAGAAGAAGAAGTGTGACCGCATACGTGGTAGCGCGTCTTTTGCGTTGCAGCAAAAGTAGCGCTACCACGCAAAAAACAGATTATTTTTACTCACATATTACAGGCTTCGCTTAGTTAATGAATTGGGCATATGTGTAAAAAAACAGATTATTTTTACTTATGTTAGCATCATATAAAATAACTGACACGCGCAACTTCGTCTACGTATCTTTAACCGTATACGCAGCGCACGCAAGAGAAGCTCTCAAAAAGAATAATTTTCCCCCGTTTTTTCATTTTTTTTCTTTGATGCTCCGCTACTATTGGTCATATCGTGATGTTATATTATAGCCTTCCTCGATAAAAGGGCTATCCAATACTAAAATATTTTTTTACCTAATATTTGAACCAGTAGTTCCTGAGATTAGCGTGTTCAACTAAACAAACACTTCAGCTTTATAATATTAGTATAGATAAAAAATACCCGAGGGTGCCAAGAAATCTGCCGGTCAGGGAAAGATTATAGTAATCAATAAATATAGGTAATATTTACATTATTTTTATGTCCCTGGTTTGAACCCGTTGTGTACCAATGAGTTTTTAATTTAAAAAAAAGTACATTTGTTTGACAACACCACTATAGTGCCTCGGAGACCACGTTAAGCTGTCGGTCCCGGTTTAACTATACCAACTTGTGAAACTAGATTATAGATGGGTTATTGAGTCTATTCAAAATATCGCGACGAACTAGCCACTTGTTCGGTGTAGACTCATACTATCGGCTACGACGAGGTGGAATTAAAATTCCCTCCACTGCGTACCCTAGGATTTTTTTTGTGCTATAAAGAATTTTAATGAAACAAATTAATTAATCAATGTTCTTAATATTTATATCGATTATTAAGTCTCCTTTTCCATCTTCTAGAATTCATCATTTCGATGGGTACAATGTACACCCTTACTCGATACTCCATTTATTTAATAAATATAATAAAATATATTCTTGCTTATACTATGTGTACGAGAAACAACGATATTATTACCTATTAAATACCCAGTAGTTAGTATTATGGCAAACTTTACAGAAAAACGTACTAATATTTGGATGGGAATCAAACCCACGACCCCCCGAAACAACGCCGAAGGCGCAACTACAGAGGCAGTCATTTAGCCATCATGGTGGAAGTCACCAACACTGATATTAAACAATGTTTTGGTCATCCCATTATCGGTGTGCTTACCGCCCCAGTGAAATTCCGTGCCTTAATAAAACAAAACCTAACTAGTATTATTAATCTTTGCTACTACCTAATAATATCAGACCCCCGAGAAAATATTCTGAACAATAAGTATAATATATGTGTGTAGGGCGTTCAGTTATTTCTGACTACCCCATAAGGGACCTAGTTCAAGATGAATTATTATAATATTGAACACAAATGCACATTGTACAGAAAACCGGTAAATACATGTATTCATAAGGCAATCGACGTAACGTCATATAGTCATATACTATACTATAGCACTAAGGTGGTCTTAGGTTTAATTTGCACAATTATGATTCAGTAGGTAACATGTTTCCGCATACTCGCATATACACATTCTCTTACGCCTATGGGATTATCTTTAGGGGTTTTATTTTTCTAAATAGTTACAACTATGCTGGTTCTTCGATAAACCTGAACCAGCTGAATCTTTATTTCAAAAACAAAGGTGTCTAAGATATAATTATATTCTTGATGGGTTTATATTGATTCCAAAATTGAAATGTTAGACTCTAGAGCAACAGCTAGGATAACCAAAAGAACTAAATTTTGTTTTCTTTGAAATATGAAAATAATATCGATATTTTGTACATCATTACTATCGGTAATATCACTCGACAACACTATTCGATATCTATAGATCTACACTATACATATGTATGTAAACCCTCAATGAGAGAAAGAGCACGTTGCACTCAGTGTGACATTTTACCTACAATTCAGGCAGCGAAACGACTTTTGGGCCAAGTCTGTTTCCCACCCCTAAACTATAATGGATTTGAATAAAAATGGTTTTATTTTATTAAAGAGATAATAAACGATGACTGTACGTTTTTCTTTTTTATATGTCTGTCTTAATATTTTATAGGAATTATTTTAATATGAGGATTTTTTTTTGGGATTTTTTGCATTTTGGGGTCATATATTTTCTTTCATACACCAAACTTTGAAAAAAGGAAAACGTACGAGCTTAGATATCGATCATAATTATGACTCCTCCAAAATTCATAAAAATCCATGAATGTTTAGGGGGGTGAAACAGTCAAGACTTTTTGTATCAAAAATCCACATCAGACTCTGGTCTTAAATAATTTATAGCTGATGATGACTTTAGTTTTTCTAAAGTTTCTACCTCTATGGACAATAGTGACAGGTCGGACAGGCGTTTCATATGTCCCATCGAAGTTCTTAAGTATTTTTTTATCAGTTTTAATTCTCCCGTTGAAATATATATTATGGTAAATGACTTTGTGCGAGAAGCCGGGAAACAAAACTCTTCAGTCCAAGCTTCTCACACGGGTGCGATGCGCACCGCAAATGAAATTTAGAAATTAAACTTACCGAAAGGCTTGGTGGTTAGCTTCAGCGTCGAGATCCCTGGGTACCCAAGGAATGCAATATCTTCGATGTCTTCAACCACTACAACTAACATGCTACTCAAATACGACGTTGGAACAATATAATAAACACAACTCGACAACTCTGATAATTATTTGTAGGCGCCTAATACATGGCGAACGAAACTCTACACATTTCAATGGTATCTAATAATAAAGAAGGCCGCACAAATCACATTACGGAACAAAAAACTTCTTCTTCAACAATTATTAGAATCAAAAATAAATTAATTAAGGACTCAATTCATCTTGTTCTCACAAAAAAAAAACAGTCATGTCATGACCACAGATTAGCGTCCATAGAGTATTATCTAAATCGAAGAGACTTAAACAGGGGAATCCCGCAGCCCGCGATAACCGATGTAGGGTGTTGCCAACTTTTGAACGCACGCTTTACGCAGAAAAAAAGGAAAGGTTTTTTAGACTGTGTCATTTCTGAAATAATAAAAAAATTGGGATGTTATTATTAATTTTTGTTAAGCACGTTGGGGGCCCCCATGGCCATCAATTATTTATACGAGGCCCCTCGTATAAATAATTGATATGGCAGATACGGCAGTATCTACGCCCCTGTTGAGATCTTAATGAAAAAAAAATGATTTCGAAGAGACAGAATCCTCACATATTAAAGAAAATGGCGTGAAATAAATAAATAAATCTTCTAAGATGTGAATACTAAATAAACACAATGCTTGATAATAATGAAACAGAGTCAAATATGGACTGATAAATACAAGTCAGCAAAGGTATACTGCGATCTAGGAGATAAATTATTCCCCTTCGCTGGGCTACTTGTGGCCGTTTCAGAAAGCTGTTATTTATAATTCACAGAAAGCCATGTGGCTCACACTTGGCCGGGAGGGTTACATATCGTAAGAGGCCGGCGATCATACATACGATATACGAGAGCTCTCTTTAAGGCGATATACACATCGACAAGTACAGTAGCAAGTAATCGGTCAGTGCTACTTAATTTTTATTGGAGCACGAAATGGGCAACGACAGGAACGATTTTGCATTAAGAGTCTAATTTAATATCTTTCCAATTCAGCCGCCCGGCCCGTTTGTAACCGCACCCTTAAGGGGACTACCACCCCAACAAGAAATCGATGCAGTAGGCTCCTGAAAACCAGCGAACTCACAGTATAATACAGGCAAACTACCTAAGTACCTAGACAGCGGGATACTCGCCGCAAAAATAAAACTATTTCAATAAACTTTATTAATTAACTATAATTGCTCTGCAGCCAAATCCGTTTTTTTCTGGAACGTTAGCTTGTCAAAATAACGAAATCCTTTATGACATTGAATAATCAGCGGCATAGGCCATTATTTTGTTTTTTATTAAGGCAACGTTAGATCGTCAATATAAAGAAATCCGTTATGTACAATTATTGTCACTTCACGAAACGCTAAAAAATATCAAAGCAATAGTACCTGCAACATAAAGGGAATAAAGTGCATGTATTTTTAGTGGTTGTTGCTGTTTGTTCGATGTAATTTTTAAATTATTTAGTTATTTTGACAAGCTAACGTTTCTGTTATAAGAAACAGAATGTGGCCGCTACAACAAAAATAACTATCGCTTTATTCAATCCTGTTACCAAAAATAAATCGATCCTATTGGTTGTTGCTCACGTATACGTAAATGAATACGTTTTGTTTCTACAATGCGCAAACCCATGGTAGAGCCTCAGAATGTGGCCGATGGTCACAAACTAAGCTCTGCAGACTATGAGTATTACGGTTGTGCCATAAGTGGGGATCGACCCCACGACTTCTGGATACAACGCCAATGGAGTATCCACCAGAGGCCCTAGTACGAGTTTGTTTTAACCACAGAGCACGGAATCCACGCGCGCCGCTACTAGAGACGGCATGTTCAAGTTGAGGTGAGCGTTACGTAACGTAGATAGTTACAATAAAGTATTATATTATATTATTTATTTTTCTTATTTCTATTTCTTAAATAACTAATAACGGTTATTATAATTGTAATAACTATTTAAATAAAAAACGTAATTAAGAAAAATAAACATAATATTGATTTTTGAGTATTAAAAGGGTTAGATCTCATTATTTCCTTTTATTAGAGTACAAACACGATAGGCTTACGACCGACGGTTGACGAGATATATTGAAAAAACATTTTCGACCTTAATGACATTTATCGAGTACTTTTTTTTTATTTCATTCGACTTATTAGATGGCATACCATCGAATTCTACCAAAAAAATGCGATGGTCGAAAATTATTTAACAAAGCTGATTTTTTTTTGGCTAGATATCATCGATACCTATCGTTTAAGTACAAACACTTTGGGTCTAGAGCCAGGGGTTAATAAGTTATAGTAAAAAAACGTTTTGTCATGACATTTCGCCAGATTACATCAATACCATAACTATTAGTCCAAAAACAAAATATAAGCCAATATGTACTTAATACTTTTATTAAAAAAAACTAAAACAAGATTTTTTTTTTTTAAATACAACTACAAAAAACCTAGAAAGAATGCGCTATGAAAACTAAAACGAGGATAACAACAAAAACTAAAAAAAAACACAACGACAAAAACCTTAGAACGAATGTGCAACCAATCACGAAAAAACTACTATAACAAAAATCACTAAATATCACAATCACGTGAAGTAACAATAACCACCACGTTACAAAAGTTTCCATCGTTACAAGTTACAACCGTTTCAACCGTTACAAGCGTTTCAACAGTGATATCCATATAGATAGGTCCGTCCGTTGCAATCACACGTGGAATGTCGGCGGGAACAGCGACATAGCGCAAAGCGGTGAAATAATGAACTAAGTAAACCAATTTATAACAGCTACTACAGAGAGATGGCGCTAATAAATTAAATAATGCAGAATAGTAGGTTGTGGTCAATAAAACTTTTTTTTTTCTTTTAGATGTAAAAGTTAAAAATTGATTAAAATAAAAAGACATGTAAAAAACATAATACAAATATGAAATAAAAAAAATGCAGAAGCGGGTATCGAACTGGCGTTCTGTGGTTTTTATGTTATTTAGATAGAATAGAATCATATCGCCATAAAAAAATCAAAATTAGATAGAAAATTTGTTGGGAAAAAATTGTACAAAGTATATAAGTTTTATAGTTCTGACTGCTGTTATAGTGAATAAGGTTTTATATTAAAAATCATTAAACACGGGTAAATTATTAGTAAGTAAAGATTTTATTTTGACCAATTCGAAAGTTTGCGTTGTAGGTACCGGAGATCGTGAGATTGAACTCCACGGCAAATAATATTAGTACGTTTGCGTCGACGACATTACTATAAAATTAAAACGTACAAATTAAACTTTTTTTTTTTTTTTTGCTTATCATTAGATTTTTAAATAATAACTATAAATAGTTACATAACAGGTGATTAACAAAAAGAAACGTAGCCGTTACGTTACAATGAAATCACGTAATGACCCACCTCTATGTTCAACATATTTCATAAAAACCAAGCGTGGGGGTGGACGTTGCCGTTAACTCACACCTATACGCACACTACTGCTACACAGATGATGTCTTGAAGTGCTGTGGCTGGGTCGATATTTTTTTTATCGACATTATTTTTTATGAGCAGAAAGATTAAGAAAGTCTGCCAATTAATTATTAAAACACTCGGATTTTTAAGTAGACGAAGTTAATAATTTTTCAATTTGGCAAAATTAGTGATTGAAACTGGTTTATAGTTACTATATAATATACATATATATTATACAAGATATATATTATATATCTTGTACATAATCTTAAATACAATTTGAATTAACAGTGACCTAGTTAGTTAAACCCAGACTTTGTAATATTTTGATCAAATAATAATATTTTTTTATTTGATAGACTTGTATTTATATATTTGAATTTTTTGGTAATCTAATTAGGGCATGCAATACCCAATGATTTACAATCCCGGAACTGATTTTCGATACTGAAGATGTAATTCCGAAACTGGTTCCGAAAGCGGCGATTTCTAATAAAAATAACCACTTTAAAATAAAACAATCTATGTTATATAAAAACTCTTTTTATTGTCACATAGCCGAAGAAATGAAAACTTTAATGTAAATACAATATACATATTGCGAGGGATAACGCCAGTCCATGAATTTATAATAGGAATGGTTATGACTGTTTTCATGTTCCATTGAGATTTTAATTCTATGGATAAGTCCGTATATTTTATTATTTTTCTGTCTTGTTGTCTTTTCTGAGTGTGTTTTTGCCAGGTTATGCGTATTTGGGATAGCTATGTCGATAAGATATGCAGTTTTCTGTTTTTTGTCTACAAGCGTTATATCAGGTCTATTGTGGTGGATTGTTTTATCAGTTATTATTGCTCGATCCCAGTATAGTTTATGATTTTCATTTCCCAGTATAATTTTAGGTTTATATTTATAATATGCTATTTGTTCTTTAACTTAGCATTTAAATATAACCAAATGCTATATCTTGATGAATTATTGCTGCTACTTGATCATGCCGGTGTTTATAGTCAGTCTGTGCTATTGCTTTACAAGCGCCTGTTATATGTTGAATGGTTTCAGAATTACTAAAGCATAATCTACAAGTGTCTGTAATGTTTCGTTCTTTGATGATGTGTTTTCTGTATTTTTTTGTATGAATAACTTGATCCTGTATTGCTATCATAAATCCTTCTGTTTTTGTAAATATTTCACCATTTTTAAGCCAAAAGTTTGATGCATCCATATCTATGTGTGGTTGTGTTATATCGTGTCGGTGTCTACCATGCAAGGATTTCTGGGTCCATTCTGTAATTTTGTCATCGTTTGTGGTTATTTTGCTTTGTGTACCTGGTGATGAACTATGTAGATTCAATGGTGTGTAGTTACGATCGGAGATTTCTATTGCTTTATGTATAATTGAATGCTCTGCTCGGTTATCAAAATAATACCTTAGGGTCTATATCAGTTTGTTGTGTAGATTTTTTATATCAATGAGGCCTCTGCCTCCTTCCGACCTGTTAAGTGTCAATCTTTGCGTGCAAGCTTTTTGGTGGTTTTTTCAGTGTCTTGTCATACTAGTATTAATTATCCGTTGTAGGTTATTAAGATTTGTTTGTGACCAGTTAATAATCCCGAAGGAATATGTTAACAAAGGGATAGCATATGTGTTAATTGCTTTGATTGTCTTTTTACTATTAAGTTGTGATTTTAATACCTGATTTAATCGAATTTGAAATTGTTTTGTAAGCATTTCTTTTGTTTCTTTATATTCCATTTGTCGTGCTTGTTGAAATCCTAGATATTTGTATGTTTCTTCGTTGTCAATTGCTTCTATTATTTCCCTATTATTTAATTCAAATGTATTATGTTCTACTTTACCTTTATTAATTGAAAATATTTGCATACCGAAGCTCATGTGTATATCATTCGAAAATGTTTGTGTAAAATTGGCAACATGGGATAAATCTGTTTTATTTGTTGAATATAGTTTTATGTCATCCATACAAAGAAGATGGGAGAGTATTGTCTGGCTATTATTATATTTAATATTAAATCCATATTCTGACTTATTTAATAGTTCTGAGAGTGGGTTCAATGCTAGACAAAACCAAAGTGGGCTTAATGCATCACCTTGGAATATTCCTCGTTTTATAGGAATAATTTCAGTAACTATTGATGCACATCTATCTTTATAATTTATTGTAGTATTAAAGTATTTAAAGTATTAAAGTATTTATTCGAAGTCACAAAAATAACAAAGTAACAAAAAAATATTGCTTGCTAGTTATATAAATATTAAGATTTACAAAGGTATATATTTCACTATTCACCACACTAGGATTCCCTGTGTCGTGGTGATTAGTCTCTTCCTTGTAGTTACTTAAATATACACATATAATCAGGCACACAATCCATTTAAGATACAATATAAATTAAAAACTACTGGCTCAGTAGGAGCCACAAGAATTGATGCAAGTTAATAAATATAAAATGAAAGAAAAAAAAAATGTAGGAGAAAAACAATAATAATAAAATATTCAATGTAACAACGGACTTAATAATTATACTTTTTATTTATACTTATGTAAACATGACTATTGTAAATTATATTATTATGAGCGTGTTATTATACCTATTAGCAAATATTTATAGATTGTCCGTCTGTCTGTTTGTTGGGGACATCTAAATTTGTATGGAAGACTATGTATGTATTTGAGTATATAATAGTAACTGAGTGAGCAAAATGTGGTAGTGTTGTAGTTATGTGTGTATTTATGTGATGTGTTATATTAAGGATGTTTACATTTCTTCATATATATAAGTTTAAAGTTGTGTGTGTTTAGATACTTATTATTGTATATTTCTTTTTCTTCTCTTTTGGCGCTATGTACACACATGTTGTGTTCATTAAATAGATCTAAGTGAACCTATATGAGTATGTAAATTATATATGTAGTGTGTTTAAGTATTTGATTATAGTTTACTAATGTGTGAGTGTGTGCGTACAGTTTATATGAATTATTATTGTAGATACTAGGTTTGAGTATAAAAAAGAGTGTGAGCGAATGTAAGAGCATCATATTAGATTATGATGTGTATGAAAATGTGTGTATGTGTGTGTGTATATAATAATATATTAGATTAGATTGGGGTGTTTGTTTGTTTCGTGTTAGATTATATAATATTATGTGATAGAATGCCTATATAATAATGCTGAGTATTTTTATGCGTGTGTATGTGTGGCAATGCTTCTGTGAGATGAGTCATGTGTATATAAGTGTGTGTGTGTATATAATAATATATTAGATTAGATTGGGGTGTTTGTTTGTTTCGTGTTAGGTTATATAATATTATGTTATAGAATGCCTATATAAAAATGTTGAGTATTTTATGCATGTGTATGAGTGACTATGCTTTTGTGAGATGAGTAATGTGTATATTAGTGTAATATAGTGTGTGAGTTAATGTATGTGTGAGTAACTGTGTGTATGAGAGTATAATAATATGGTGAGCTTTAAATGTTTATATACTTATGTTTAAAATATTCAAAACCTCTTCCTTTTAACTTAATATATTTAAAATATTTTCTGTGTCAGTATAATTTAATTTGTTAAACCAAGTTTTAAGGAGTTTCTTGGTAGTTTTTTTTTTGTTAAATTTAATATTTTAAGGTTGCTGTTTACTTTAGTATATATATATGGACCTAAGAATTGAAATGATTTCTGTCCAAAAGTAGTACGGGATGTTCGAGATTTCCAGGTATTTAGTCTTGTTTTATGCTCCTTACATGTTAATAATGCTTGAGAGTGAAATCTTAAAATAGTTGCCTCCAGAAACAATTGCCTAACTCTCAAAACTTTGCACTCCATATAAAGCAAATCGGTCGGATAACAAAAAGATTTATGATAGGCCACTATTAATAGAGCTCTCTGTGCTCGCTCCAGTGATATTAGATGGGATTTACTAGCTGCTCCCCAAGTGATATTGCAGTATGTTAAAATTGATTCCGCTAGGGCACTGTAAACCATTTTAAGAGTTGGTTCATCAGCGACCCGGCGTAGCCTCTTGAAGATAAACATTAACTTCCTAGTGCGAGCACACAAAGCATTCAGTTGTTTCTTCCATGTCAAAAGCCCATCTATAAATACTCCTAGGTACTTGATACATTCTACTTGATCAAGAGTTGGACAGCTACAGTTACCCGGTGTGTGGCAGCTATGAATTATAACAAATAACTCTTTAGGAACTGAACGCGCTGTGATAGTAAAAACCATATATTTGGTCTTACTTGTGTTCAGCGTGAGCAAATTATCATTTAACCATTGTGATACAATATGAAGCCCACTTTCCGTCATGCCAACCACATCATCCCATGAGTCACCGTGAAAAATAATAGCGGTATCATCAGCATAGGCAAGTGTAGTTGCTTGGGGTAGCTCTAGTATGCACAGATCATTCACATAAATAATAATAAGAGTAGGTCCTAGCACACTACCCTGTGGTATGCCAAATTCAATATTCGTAAGGTCACTTGTATCATCGCCTATCCTAACTCTTTGATGCCTATTTGAAAGGTAGGATGTGAACCATTCAAGTGACGTTCCACGTATACCTAACAGCTCCAATTTTCTAATCAGAATGACCCTTGATACCGTATCAAAGGCTTTTGCCAAGTCCAAGAATACACCGATGCACTTTTTGCCTTGGTCTAGATGTTCTCTTACAACGTCATTTAAAGTTATTACTGCATCATGAGTAGATTTGTTGTTGCGGAACCCAAATTGACACTTCGATAAGATTTTGTTATGTTCGAGAAATTGTAAAAGCCGTTTATTTACTACCCTTTCTAGAATTTTTCCTAATGTACTGAGTAAAGAGATAGGTCTATAATTTGATGCCTGGAGAGGGTCTCCGTCCTTATATATCGGGCACACCTCAGCAATTTTTAATGAGTACGGGACCACCCCACTATTTATGCTTAAATTACAGATGTGAGCAATTGGTTCAGAGAGAATGTTTACAGTGTTTTAAAATGTAATTACTGATATTATCATGTCCAGTGGCTGAATTTGTTTTAAAATTATTAATAAGTTTATATATTTCAAATTTGTCTACAGGTGTAATAAAAAAGGAATCTGCTGGTGATATTAATATTGATTTAGTTAAAATTTTGCTTAGTTGTTCTTCTGTTTTGTTATTATTGTGTAATATATTATTTGCTAATTTTTTACCAATAGTAGAGAAATATGTATTTATTTCATTTAGGGCTTTTGTTTTGTCAGGTTTTTGTTGTAGGAGCTGAGTGTTAGTATATTTTTTGACATCTATATTGCTAATATTTTTTATATTGGCCCAAGTCTTTTTACTGACGCTTTTATTTTTTTGTAGTAGATTTCTTTCGTAGGTATTTCTTAAATTCTGAATAATGTTGTTACAAGTGTTTCTATAGTTTTTATTCTGTTTGTATAGATCTGGATCAGTAGGTTTATTTTTAGTTTTAATATGTAGTTTATCCCTCTTCCGTAGACACCGTAGTAGATTTGGGGTTATCCAGGGCTTAGTTATTCTTTTTGAGCTACATATTGTATAATCCTTTTTATTAGCTTCTATACAATAGTTTAGGATTTTACTAACTTTGTTTACGGCCTTGGTAATCATTTATCTTATAAAGTTCATTTCAATCGACCTCCTCCAACTCTGTTATTACTTGAGGAATGTTTATTTGCGTTTTTTTTAATTGTGGGCCAATTTGATGCTGGGTTTTTTGTTCAACAGATAGAAGAACAACGTCGTGGTCCGTTATATCTGAGGTACACACTACAGTTCATGCTTTAAGTTTAGTTCTAAGTAGACAGTGATCTAATGAATTTGGACCACGAGTTGGAAGTACATGTCCGGGAAAGATATCATGATAACTAGTAAGGTTTAGATATTGTTCTGAATTTATGTCATCGTTGTCGGGTTTTATATCGATATTTAAATCACCAGCAATAACACACGTTGTTCCCTTTAATAGGTTGAGTATATTCTCTAGCGATTCACAAAATATATCAATTTTCCTAAATGACGGAGACCTATAGATTGCCGCAATAGACATATAATGACCGATGTGTATAAGAAGACAGGTTCCTTCTTTAAAATATGGTTCAACAACTGTAGCATCTAGCGATGACTTGACTAGGACAATTACGCCGTCATTTTGATTGACATGACATTTTGTGCAGTAGAAAGAGTAATTGTCAAGATTAATATTTATATTACGACTTTCTAACCAGCTATATATAATAATTTTAACAGAATAAAATTATTACATCAGGTTGAAAATGAAGTCGGCGTAAAAAAATTAAAAAGCTATCGAAGTTTTTGTTAACACTTCTAACATTAAACGTCACCACTGTATATCTGTTCAAAACGTCCCCAAAAACTTGAACACAGCTCTCCGGCAAATCAACTCTGGTACTACTAAAGATATATGTTTTATCAATTACATTAATTAATGTGTTCATTTTAATATATTTTATTATAGGTATATATAATATTTTAGTTTAATATCAATAGCAGCAGCCAAAGCTAAGTTACCAGATTTGGAGAAGCGTAGTTTGTAGAAACAAGGTAAATATAATGACACAATATTAAGTTGTATAAACTCTCTTTGTATGGTTAAATGAGATTTTTTTTGTATATAAATATATGTTTGTATAAAATTATGTGTGTATAAATGAAAGTGTGTGTGTAAAATATAGCGATAGTGCGAAAAAGTTTTCGTGTTTCTGTACTGACCTATGCGGTAAATTTAGGTGTATGTATCAATATGCGTGCATTTATTATGTAGGTGATTATAAGTATGCATGAAGAAATGCATGTATGCATTTTGATTAAAGGCGAGCGTGTATATATTGCCGCGCAATTTTGGTAACTGAAAGTGTGTGTCAGTCAGGTGGTGTGTAGGTGTGTGACTGCGTGCTTTCATATATGCATGCATGTTTTTTAAGGTAAGTGTTTTATATTGTATATTTTGTATGTGTATTTCGGTGAAATATATGTGTATTTTTTTCCACATAAATAACATATGTGTAGTTGAGTGTATTTGGGTACGTATGTGTTTATTAGTATGTATGCGTGTGTGGAAAAATACACGTAAAAAAGTATGTTTGGGTATAAAGATATTTATGTGTGCACAAACGCGTATGTAAATACGCAAATCAATATAGTAAACAGTGTAAGTATAATACAGGTAATGATAAGTGTAATGACAGATGAATAATTTTGCATATTACAAACTAATTTTGCCTTATAACAAAAATATATAGTTTCAGTGTTCAAAGTAGTTAGTTTATGTATGCAACATTCAGTAAAATAACTAAGTAAGAAGGATATGTTTATCACATGGGTACAAATTATTGTAGCCAAAACAAAAGGTATAGTATATATAAAAAATATATAAAACAAACTAAACCTAATATTAGTTGAGTGGTAGTAATGGATATACTCGTATTATAATGAAATCTGACCAGAACTAGTCAGATATTGTTTTTGCCTAGGGATTTTAACACACCTTCATTCTTTATCCATATGTGCGCAGATCCAGATTCCTTGCGTAGAAATACTCTTCCACCCGTAACCCAGCAAAACTCATAGTTTTCACTCTTGGCAAATTTCCGCGCGAGGAAAAAAATGTTTTTTATCTTAGAGGTAAAATTATCTGATATGTATATTATATTATTAGAGGGCTCCAGCCCTAAATCCCCCGCGTTGAGATGTTTCGTGGGATTACAAGAGTGAGCTTCTAAAATGTTTTTCTTCATTAGAGTATTTGCAAACTCAACAACAACCGTCGATGTTGTGCTGTCCTTGGTATTAGGAATACGATAAATGTCTCGGATAGCTTGCGAGGTTGAGAACTTCATACCCATTTTTTCTTTGAGATTATCCAGGATACGGATTAGATCATTTTTGGTTTCACTCCCTGTATTCTTTCGAGGAACACATCTAACTTCTATGTTTGTCTTGCGTGTAAAAGATTCCATTTGTTCATTCATTGCATTTAGCTCTAATTTCACGTTTCCCACTTCATTCTCTAAATTAGTTACTTTTGTTTGGTACTCTTTAAACTGCTCTAATAGGTTACATAAGGATTTATCAATACCATTGTTTGTTTTTTGTATCTCTTTATTTTGAAATATAACATCGCCAATGTGTTGCTCTAATATATTAAGGCGCGAATTCTGTTGTTCCAACATTTTTTGAAACATAAGTCTCATTTCGTCCTTAAAAGTGTTAAACGAGTCCTCAGAAAGGTTTATACTACGAGCATTATTACGTTGTACAATATTGATATCTGGTATTGTAGTAGTGAGATCCGGGTTTGATGCAGAAATTCCAGATGGGGGTGTTCGTTGCAGATTTATGTTTGTATTCATTGTATAAGTATACTTCAAAAAATATACAAATTCTAAATAGTTTTTTAGTTTGCGGATATTATTATTGTTTAGGGGATCCTTATTAGTTACCTTACGATATATAAAACAACACACTTGTCGGGGCGTGCGCCTCTCCGCTGCCCGCAATGTAGTTGCTGTCAGTTTGTCGCTGTTTCTCCGCGATGTTCACAGGCGCGAGACAAAATCAATGCGTTAAGGTTATAAGTACTTTAGGATTTACACACAGCAAAATTCACTTTCATTATACTCCAATAGGCTTTATAATACTTTGTACGCTTCTCCTGTTAATAATAAAAATCAAAAACACGTCCGCCGTCTTCGGTTGACTAGAAGAAAGAGGAATAGTATATTCCAATTTAATATTGCCGCTTGTAGGAAATTTATTAAGTCTGAGAGTCAGATTGTTAGGAGGTGGCATTCTTGATTTGACACTCTTCTTTAGCAAGTCCCAAACGTGCTCAATCGGATTCATATCCGGGGACCGTGCTGGCCACTCCATCACCGTAACACCAACATGGTTTAGGTATGCCTGTACTGAGCGAGCACTGTGAACCCGAGCATTATCCTGCATTAAAATGAAGTCGTTACCAATAAATGGGGCAAATGGCACAACATGTTCCTCTAAAATCTCCCTGATATACCGATCAGCATTCAGATTCCCGCCGTCGACTACCACTAACTCCGTGCGAGCTCCTAAACACATCCCTCCCCAGACCATAATTGTGCCGCCGCCATATGCCACTGTATTTTCAAAATTAGACTGTAAATAACGCTCTCCTTTGCGTCTCCATACTCGCTGCCTTCCATCAATCTGATTTAACAGAATTCTACATTCATCAGTAAAGAGAACCTGGTGGGCGATTCTCGCGCTTTCGACATTCATCTCGATTCGAGATTTTTAAACGAAATGGTTCGCATGCTGAGACATACAGTATCGGCTCCAGATGTGCCCCGACGGTAGCCCTCGGGAATCGGCATTAAATGTTTTCTTTTCATTTGTCTTGTCTCCGTTATGTTGTTGGGTTGTTTATATTTTGGGGGGGGGGGGGGGGGGGGGTAAGTCATAATAAGCAATGAAGTCGCATCTGTATGCTTCTATCTTATAGTAAAATAAATAATAAAAAATAAACCTTTATTTCAGTAACAAAGATTAAGAATTACAACCTTAACAATATTTAATTCTTAATCTTTGTTACTGAAATAAAGGTATTTTTATTATTTATTTTACTATTTTCTAGTAACGCTAGTTTATAATAACTTGACTTGTTGTTCGTTTGCTGTAATACAACCCTGGGGCTCTAGAGAAGAAGCTGGCGAGTCGACATGTCGCGTCGCGTTAGTAAAAACGTATGTATTTTGACAGTGACAGTGAGGTACGCTGTCACCTGCCAAAGTCTATACAGTTTTGATTGAAGGCGACACGACACGTCGCCTCGCCTGATTTTTCTCAAGAGCCCCTTGGTCTGGCACGCCCTTTAGCATCCAATTCCATGTGGAATTGGATGCTAAAGGGCGGCACAGCCAACCTCACCATCCTCGTGAACAGACTCTGTTCCATGTTACAGTACTTCTGGAACGCCATCCGCTGGGTACCCTGGGGCTGACTCGGGTGCCGTAAGGCACTATATGTAGGTATATGTATATGTACCCATGACTTTAATATCACCAGTGAGAAAAATATCACCGATGATGTCATGATATCAAGGTATCAAGTCATATGTGCGTTACCAAGTTACAAATAACATTACAAGAGCTACCTGCATTTCGTTGATTATTATCGATTTTGAATACCAGCCTTGACTTTGATATTACCAGTGAGAAACATATCACCGATGACTAGGTAATCACCAAATTTTCGCCAAAAGTCGTATTTTTGAAAGTCATACCTATGTGCGGTACCAACTTACAAATAAGAGATTGAAAAATATGAACTTTAGAAATCAATGAAACATTGTGATTATTATCATAAGAAAAGAATATACCTAACATAACAGACAAATTCACAATTATTTGAACGTGGGATTTTCCATACAAATAACGACCACCGCAGCAAGGTCAACAACACTGAACCTTTTAAATATTGACCTTGGCCATTCTTTAAATATTTATATTTGAGGACAGGCAAAAAATAAGTTTTTGGCTTATCCAGAGATAAATAATCTAACAGAACTGACCGAAAAAATATTGGTGTAACATATATCATGTCTTTCCAAATAAAATAACGTTACGAAGTAACTGTAGGTGAACTAATTAAATGAGCATTAAAAATTGTAATTTGGATAAATTATCTAGAACTCGGAGGGACTACAAAATGGGAAAAAAAATATAGCATAGTTTCAATAGGCACTAAAATTAGGTATGAATGGATTTACTGTACCGTAACCCTTAGAAATATCCACAAAACATTGCCATAAATAATTTTAAAGTCTACTAAAATATTGAATTTATGATCAGCTTTAAACAAAGGCCTATTGTAGAGCACATTCCAAACACAGCTAGTTATTAAGGACACCGCATTCGTAATCGCGTTCTCCATACAAAATAAGCTTTCGCACTTCCAGTAATACCTAATCAATTATTGTTTGTCACCGAATTAAAATAACATTTTTGTCAGTCATTGAATTTATTAATCTTTCTGTATTATTTCTGTTTTATACGAAATCAGATTTAAAAAAATAATATATAATACAAAAATATTTATTACATACATAGGTACTCTCCTGAAATATAAATATTTAAAGTATGGTCAGTGTATTATGGCCAAGGTCAATAGTTTGGAGATCTAGCTAGACTGACAAACAGATGACGAGTGGTTCCATCTGGGCTCTTTTTTTATTTACATACGTATGGAACCCTAAACCGTTGGGTTTCCCAATGACGTTTTACTACTAAAAAGTTTATTTTTGTATTGAATAAACCGAGATGATAATACTTAGAAATAAATTCTGGCAACGCACCAGATTATAAGGTAAACTACGAAATGGATTTTTTTTTGTTGAGTAGTCTTGAAGTTAGTTCTATTTGATACAGCTAAATATCTTTTACCTAATAATAATGAAAAATTTTAATCTTGAAACCCTAAAAATAATATTTTTTAACCAGACAGGGGAGGTCATTAAAGTTGTGTTCGTGTTCAGTGAATAGTTATTACGTAAAATGCTAGCATGGAGATATAACCTCTAATGTATGTTTATGAAGTTGACATTCCCATATTAAGAACATGACAAAGAAACCTGTTTATAAATTACGGCTTTAAACTGAATGACTATCGTAATAGAGCTGGGTATCATTACAAGTTGCCAACGTCTATGACGACAACACGTAAAGTAAAACTTAAATATCGAAATATCAGTTCTATTCCAATGGTTATATGTATAACCAGTTTGTATATTTGGTTGGCTAAAAAAATGCCGCCATCTTGAAATAATCGAATTCTTCGCAAGTTTGAATATGTTTGGAGCTTTGGAATTTCAACTCTATATTTAACAGAGGCTCTACCATGCGTTTTTACTTTGTAGCAACGTAACGTTAATACGTGAGCAACAACCAATATATATAGCCGCTTTATTTTAGGCAACGTGATTGAATACAGCGATCCTATTGGTGGTTCTCACGTTTTAACGTTACGTTTGATACAAACTAAAAACCCATGGTAGAGCCTTAGGTCAGTAGTGAGAAGGAACTTTATTTAACACTTTTGCTTTCGTCAGTGGAATCGTTTTCGTCTTGTCTATGATCAGAACCTGTATGAATAATATACGGAAGTGCTGTAACAGATCATATAAATTATTAAAACTGTACCATAATTCTTTCGATTCAACTTATAGAAAAGAGATAAATATCAATCATTTGTTTCTTTGAAGAATTCAATCGAAAAATCATCAACTTAATAATTTTGAAGATGCATTACAGCACTTCCGTATATTATTCATACAAGTTCTGACCATAGACAAGACGAAAACGATTCCACTGACGAAAGCGAAAGTGTTAAATAAAGTTCCTTCTCACCCCGCTGAACTTATATTTCCATTGGTGTAGCCAGGGAGACCAAGGCGATCTCCCGGACCACGGGTGGGTTAGGGTGACGTCAGCAAAAACCTTCGATAGCGACGTGACGTCACCTTGCGTTGGTGCTGGTCGTTGTATACACATATGCCTAGGGGAGATATCCCATACCTTATAGAACACACAGGTACTCACGTTCGTCCACTGCGGCGAGGGTGCAACAACAGTTCGCAACGCATATCAAGACTCGCAGCCCTCTGGTAACCTGGATAGTTGAGTTCTGGAAGTGGACTTAACGTTACGTACGTTACGTGCCCAAATATGCGTTCGCAAGATCGCGTTTCGGGTGCGTGCGTTGTTCGACGCAACGGTACGGGCGAGAGCGTGAGATCGCGTTGACGATCGCGAAGAGTCTGTGTAGCGGGCCCGGTCGCAGAACAAAACTACCCACCAACTAAAATCTACCCTATTTACTTGCGAGACCCGTGTATTTGCAAAGGCAAACAGCATATCGCTGTTACCAAAGACCTAAATACATACAACATGTAGGTATATGCCGTAACCATCCATATTTATTCTTTACTCAACGTCTTGTTGTTAAAGATGATCGCCAACTCGTGTTTAGCCCACTGCCCCCCTAGCCAAGAGCATGGTCGCTTTTTACGCTCGAACGTCGCAGAAGCGCGAAAGAGAGGAGAGATAACAAATTTATTATCCTATTGGTGTATCGATATTGTTGTCTCGTTTTGGTTATTTCTGCAACGATAGAAACGAAAGTCATCATCAAATGTAATTTTCATATAAAAGTTTTTCTCAAAACGACAAGAGGAAGGATCCGTTCCTTGGTGCATTACAATTGACGAACTTAAATTTATTATTCGCAACGTTATATAGAAATGAAACTAATACATAAAAAAAACGAATAGTAGTCATATAACTAGTGCGAATTATAAATAATTTTATTATTCGAAGTAGTCCCATTATTACCACTACTCGTAAAGAAATGGAACTTATGCGAAAAAAATATCGCACTAGTTCCATCATGGAACAACGCAATGGAACTACTGCGAACAATCAGCCACTTTCACTCCTCTGCGACGGACGAGCACGAACTTTGCAACCTTAGCACGGCCAACCCAAGACGCGACACGGAGTCGCGAGCAAACGTCAAAACGGTGTGGCGTGACTTTTTGCTAGCACGGGCTAGACAAGACTTCAAAATAGTGCTTTATGGTATCCGTCTTGTTTCCATTCACTCTTCTCACCATGGCATGGGTGCCCAAGAATTAAATATTTGGAACATTGTTAAAGACTATTATGGCGGGGTTTTATCACGTTCGGCCTTAGGTGGTGACATAGAAATTTTGCTTGAAATTATTTGATTACTTTGGAAAAGTAATAATTAGGGAATATTTTTATATGGGGAAAGTGGGAATTATAGGAACAGTGTATTGAGGAAAGTTATCATTAATAAAAAGGTGGGGAAAAGTCCCTCTTGACGAAAAAATGATTTTTTAGTGAAATTTTAAAAAAGTAGTATTATATTATCAATTTCTACATTTTGCCTAAAGCATTAAATTCAAAAGTAGGAAAAGTCCCACTTGACGAAAAAATGATTTTTAGTGGTGATTAAATCCCATTTTATGAAAAGTGGGAAAAATACCCACCTAATGAAAAAGCAGGGAAAATTCTTTTTGAAAAAGTGGTTGAGTTTTTCCCAATTGTCATAAAATGGAATTTTTGTCCCACTTAAAAAGTTTTTTTTTCGTCAAGTGGGACTTTTTTCTACTGTTTTGAAAAAGTGGGACTTTTCTCTGCTTTTTTATTGGGTGAGAATTTTTCCCACTTTAATCACCACTAAAAATAATTTTTACTTAAGTGGGACTTTTTTCCTCTTTGTAAAAAAGTGGGGCTTTAAAAAAAATCCCACTAAACATTTTTTTTTTGTCAAGTGGGACTTTTTCCTACTTTAAAAAAAGTAGTTATTATCAAATTCTACATTTTCCCACCTTTACATTGACTACTTTTTACAATTCCCACGTTCCCAAAAAATCCCATTTTATAAAAAGTGGGGGAAAACTTTTTGAAAAAGTGGGTGAGTTTTTCCCACTTTTCATAAAATGGGATTTTTGTCCCGCCGAAAAAATATGTTTTTCGGTAAGTGGGACTTTTTCCTACTTTTTTAAAAAGTAGTAGGTAATTATCAATTTCTACATTACTACTTTTTCAAAATTCCCACGTCATAGCATACTTTCGCTTATAAACATTTTGCCACCTTTACTTTGACTACTTTTTATAATTCCCACGTTACCAAAATTCACTACTACCTTTACATTGGGGATAAGCCCCCCGTGGATAAAGTAAAGTGGATTGGGGGTATACCGTAATTTACTCACTAAACTTTACCTCACTACAATTTCATTCACTTCCCTTTTCTATAAGCTATTTCACTTCATCGGGTTTATTTCTTCTCTTTACTTCACTCCAATCCTTGCTATGCTCTACTCCACTCCTTACTATGCTCTACTCCACTACATTCCAGCCCACCCGGTCTATTCCAATTAACTATCTACACTTCACTTACTATATTTTCTTCGTTTTTTCCCTTTTATTACATTATATTTCATTTCATTTCGTTACTTTGGTTCATTTCACTTTTAAACATTTCAATTAGTTATACTACACTACACTTCACACAACACCCAAATACACTAAGACTTCACTTTAATTAACTTAGTTTATTTTATTACGCTCCTTCTTTTATTTCACTTCACTCCATTATATTTTATTTCATTTTCTTACTTCAGTTCACTTCACTTCATTTTAGAACACATTCTAGTCCACTACACTTCACACTACCTAATAATAATACACTTTAATTTACACTCCTATTTGATAGTAAGCTGATAAAATATTTCTCGTAAAAACCTTTTAGGTGGTATTATCTTCATGTTTCTTGAAAATGTGTTTTTTTCATTTCACTTCAGTTTATTTTTTTATTCTATTTAGGGCCGATTTTTCAATCGTCTGATAACTTGCTTGTTAGTTATCAGCCTGTTTAATTTATTTGATTGTTTAACAGCGGAATAAAGGTTTTGATAGTCCGATTAGTTTAACTTAAAAAAATCAAAATATTAAACCTTACTTTATCTTAATAAATTTTGGTGGTGACGACAACTGGGAACGTTTTAGTGCCACCCGTAACTGCTAGCAACAACTGCGATTTATTTCCCAGTTGTCGTTAGTACGAACGGCACGGGTAGTGATAACTGGGAATAACCCGTTACAAAGTACCCTATATGTATCATTCTTTAAATGTTTACTCTTTAAACTACCTAACATCCATTAGAGACAAGACCCTGAGACACCCCGAAAAAAGAAAATGACTATAATGATAGACAAATTAAGAAATACTTGTTACAAAACAAAAAAGTTATATTAAACGACTCCAGAAAAGAGAAAGCCCACATATAAAAAAAATGCTAAATTAGAAGGTATTTTAGAAGAACTGAACAAAAATAATTTATTGAACTCTGACCAAGTTACTTACCTAGAGAATCTAGCAGTCAACGACCTTATTAAAAAATAACAGCAATACGTCTTATCCGGAAAAACCGTAAACGCCATATATTCCCCGGTTTTAAGATCTTTTGCCCTTAATCTACGTTGAAGTTCAAGATATCGGATTTGAATCGGACGGCCGACCGGCCGCTCGCGTACCTATGAGCGTTTAGTTTAGAACATCTGCTAGGACCGTAACACGTTATAGTGTAATAGCAATTTAAAGTGTAATAGCGATACCGTACATACCGTAATAATACCGTTTTATTTCGTGTGCGAGCGGCGCACGAGCAACAGCCGCGGTGGCACCTCGTCGTGGTCGAATAAGAGAATTTCCGTAGCTCAGCGTAGGGCCTTAATGTAAAATGTACAACAGTTTATATATTTATCCACTTACCCGCGAGATATTTTTCATAAAAAAAACAGTTCACCGTAAATTTTATAAGCCGGAAAAATAGATAACAATGGGTATCAAATATTTAGTGTATTTTATAGTTTTGTGTAGTTGTACAAAAGTGTTTGCGAGACAGTGCTGCCAGCGAGATGACATTATACGAGAAGGTGAAATACCAGCGTGTGAAAATAAAAATACAACCCATAGATATAATGTCACTATATTCAGTTCGTGTACCACGATGATGATTTTCACCCGAGGCGATCAGAACTTTACAGAGCAAGCTGATGAATTACTGCTCTGGTCAATCTTGGACGATGAAAAACAATTTCAATCAGAAGCTAAAATTTTTCCTACGCACCAGTAAGTAACCCAAATAATTTTAGGGGTCCCAGTCCCAGGGGTTAAAGACAAATAGAACCATTATGGGATAACAAAATCCGTTTGTCAATCTATCAGGGCCCCAATTCCGCTAATTTTAAAGCTTTGACTTACGAACACGATCCATTTACAAAGCAAAGGACGTTGAGTTAAAACTTGGTATCCTACTAAATGTAAAACGGATTTGTGTATGGGCGTCGATTGCACGTCGCACTGTGGGGCGGCCGTGAAGAACAGCATCTCATTAATCAAAAACATGACATATTATATGTCATACAAATTCAAAATTGATAAATTCTTATATATAGATATTATTCCTATTAGACCTATATTATATTATTTCGTGTTTATTTTATTTTATTTTATTGCACATATATTTTTATAGCATCTTAAAAGTTGCAGTTATTTTATTTTGAACTCTGTCTAAAAGACGTAAAGTTTTGGAATTAGAAGACGAGGCCAAAGCACTTATGGAATCCCATGATAATTAAAGTTAAGCGACATAATTTAGTTATATACTTGATTTTTTAAGATATTTAGGTACATACCTATATTTAAGTACCTGTATTTTATTCAATTAACAGTGACTCTTATTGTATGCTTGTTAATTGATATTATATTATAAATTAAATATTATTAAAAATTGATTTTAACATGTTTAACAAAAAAAAAAGAATAAAATAATTAATACTTTAATTTGTCGATATTATTATTACAATTTATAACATAATTTTAGTAATTATATTATTTAATTATAAAAGTACATTTATTCATTAACCCTCATTCCAAATTTCAACTTGATATTCCAATTACTTTTAAAGATATTATATTTTGATATAAAAATCACCTTTTCGCCCCATAGTGCGACAGTGACGTCACACACTCGAGCCGCGACAACTTGACGATCGGCACATTCATATGATTACAGCCCCCCTAGCCAAGAGCATAAGCGCTAAAAGCGCGCACGAAAGTTTTGTATGAAGATGACATTTGGTGATGACGTCACTTTCGTTTTTATCGTTACAGAAATAACCAAAACGAGACAACAATATAGATACACCAATAGGATAATAAATTTGTTATCTCCCTCTCTTTCACGCTTCTGCGACGTTCGAGCGTAAAAAGCGACAATGCTCTTGGCTAGGGGGGCCGGTGTGAAGTTACCGGCCGAAATGTTACCGGCCGTTATAACCCGACCAATTTGAGGAGTTTTATAAAATGTGAAGTTACCGGCCGAAATCTAGCGGCCGTTATAACCCGACCAATTTGAGGAGTTTTATAAATTGTGAAGTTACCGGCCGGAACCTAGCGGCTGTTATAACCCGACCAAATTGAGTAATTTAATAAAATACGTAAATAATGTTACCGGCCAATATAAACCGACCTTGGCAATTATGGACTACCTATTTTTTTATACGGTCGCGGATATATGATCTACATTACATAACATAAAAAGTGAAACGATTTTCGGATTTTAATATTCATTATATTTTATACATTACTCAACATACTGAACAAAACATAAGATTTTCAGAATTTTATTCCCGAGTTCCTAGGTCATTGTAGTAGAACCCACTATACCTGCCGTTTTCAGGCAATTATGGAGTACCTACTAATTTTTTTTTATCAAAGTACTGTAGTGGGTAAAAAAGTTATATTATAAATAAAATGTGAAGTTACAGGCCGAAATGTTTTGTTCAGTGTGTTTTATAATGTAAAATATATTATTCCCGAGTTCCTAGGACATTGTAGTAAAACCCACTATACCTACCGTCTTAAGGCTTTTATGAAGTACCTACTTATTTTTCTTTATCAGAGTACTGACGTGGGTATAGAAGCTACATTACATAACATACTGAACAAAACATAAGATTTTCAGAATTTTATTCCCAAGTTCCTAGGTCATTGTAGTAGAACCCACTATACCTGCCGTCTTCAGGCAATTAAGGAGAACCTACTCATTAATTTTTATCAGAGTACTGACGTGGGTATAGAAACTACATTACATAACATACTGAACAAAACATAAGATTTTTAGAATTTTAATTCCGAGTTCCTAGGTCATTGTAGTAGAACCCACTATACCTATCGAATTAAGGCAATTATGGAGTACCTACTCATTTTTTTTTATCAGAGTACTGACGTGGGTATAGAAACTACATTACATAACATACTGAACAAAACATAAGATTTTCAGAATTTTATTCCCGAGTTCCTAGGTCATTGTAGTAGAACCCACTATACCTGCCATCTTCAGGCAATTAAGGAGTACCTACTCATTTTTTTTATCAGAGTACTGACGTGCATATAGAAACTACATTACATAATATACTGAACAATACATAAGATTTTTAGAATTTTATTTCCGAGTTCCTAGGTCATTGTAGTAGAACCCACTATACCTGCCGTATTAAGGCAATTATGGAGTACCTACTCATTTTTTTTTATCAGAGTACTGACGTGGGTATAGAAACTACATTACATAACATACTGAACAAAACATAAGATTTTTAGAATTTTATTTCCGAGTTCCTAGGTCATTGTAGTAGAACCCACTATACCTGTCGAATTAAGGCAATTATGGAGTACCTACTCATTTTTTTTTAACAGAGTACTGACGTGGGTATAGAAACTACATTACATGACATACTGTACAAAACATAAGATTTTTAGAATTTTATTTCCGAGTTCCTAGGTCATTGTAGTAGAACCCACTATACCTGCCGTATTAAGGCAATTATGGAGTACCTACTCATTTTTTTTTATCAGAGTACTGACGTGGGTATAGAAACTACATTACATAACATACTGAACAAAACATAAGATTTTTAGAATTTTATTTCCGAGTTCCTAGGTCATTGTAGTAGAATCCACTATACCTGTCGATTTAAGGCAATTATGGAGTACCTACTCATTTTTTTTTATCAGAGTACTGACGTGGGTATAGAAACTACATTACATAACATACTGAACAAAACATAAGATTTTCAGAATTTTATTCCCGAGATCCTAGGTAATTGTAGTAGAACCCACTATACCTGCCGTCTTCAGGCAATTAAGGAGTACCTACTCATTTTTTTTTATCAGAGTACTGACGTGGGTATAGAAACTACATTACATAACATACTGAACAAAACATAAGATTTTCAGAATTTTATTCCCAAGTTCCTAGGTCATTGTAGTAGAACCCACTATACCTGCCGTATTAAGGCAATTAAGGAGTACCTACTCATTTTTTTTTATCAGAGTACTGACGTGCATATAGAAACTACATTACATAACATACTGAACAAAACATAAGATTTTTAGAATTTTATTTCCGAGTTCCTAGGTCATTGTAGTAGAACCCACTATACCTGCCGTATTAAGGCAATTATGGAGTACCTACTCATTTTTTTTTATCAGAGTACTGACGTGGGTATAGAAACTACATTACATAACATACTGAACAAAACATAAGATTTTTAGAATTTTATTTCCGAGTTCCTAGGTCATTGTAGTAGAACCCACTATACCTGTCGAATTAAGGCAATTATGGAGTACCTACTCATTTTTTTTTATCAGAGTACTGACGTGGGTATAGAAACTACATTACATAACATACTGAACAAAACATAAGATTTTCAGAATTTTATTTCCGAGTTCCTAGGTCATTGTAGTAGAACCCACTATACCTGCCGTATTAAGGCAATTATGGAGTACCTACTCATTTTATTTTATCAGAGTACTGACGTGGGTATAGAAACTACATTACATAACATACTGAACAAAACATAAGATTTTTAGAATTTTATTTCCGAGTTTCTAGGTTATTGTAGTAGAACCCACTATACCTGCCGAATTAAGGCAATTATGGAGTACCTACTCATTTTTTTTTATCAGAGTACTGACGTGGGTATAGAAACTACATTACATAACATACTGAACAAAACATAAGATTTTCAGAATTTTATTCTCAAGTTCCTAGGTCATTGTAGTAGAACCCACTATACCTGCCGTCTTCAGGCAATTAAGGAGTACCTACTCATTTTTTTATATATAGTGGGTTCTACTACAATGACCTAGGAACTCGGGAATAAAATTCTGAAAATCTTATGTTTTGTTCAGTATGTTATGTAATGTAGTTTCTATACCCACGTCATCACTCTGATAAAAAAAAATAAGTAGGTACTCTATAATTGCCTTAATACGGTAGGTATAGTGGGTTCTACTACAATGACCTAGGAACTCGAAAATAAAATTCTAAAATCTTATGTTTTGTTCAGTATGTTATGTAATGTAGTTTCTATACCCACGTCAGTACTCTGATAAAAAAAAAAAAGTAGGTACTCCATAATTGCCTGAAGACGGCAGGTATAGTGGGTTCTACTACAATGACCTAGGAACTCGGGAATAAAATTCTGAAAATCTTATGTTTTGTTCAGTATGTTATGTAATGTAGTTTCTATACCCACGTCAGTACTCTGATAAAAAAAAATGAGTAGGTACTCCATAATTGCCTTAATACGGCAGGTATAGTGGGTTCTACTACAATGACCAAGGAACTCGGAAATAAAATTCTAAAAATCTTATGTTTTGTTCAGTATGTTATGTAATGTAGTTTCTATACCCACGTCAGTACTCTGATAAAAAAAAATGAGTAGGTACTCTATAATTGCCTTAATACGGCAGGTATAGTGGGTTCTACTACAATGACCTAGGAACTCGGAAATAAAATTCTAAAAATCTTATGTTTTGTTCAGTATGTTATGTAATGTAGTTTCTATACCCACGTCAGTACTCTGATAAAAAAAAATGAGTAGGTACTCTATAATTGCCTTAATACGGCAGGTATAGTGGGTTCTACTAAAATGACCTAGGAACTCGGAAATAAAATTCTAAAAATCTTATGTTTTGTTCAGTATGTTATGTTATGTAGTTTCTATATGCACGTCAGTACTCTGATAAAAAAAAATGAGTAGGTACTCCTTAATTGCCTGAAGACGGCAGGTATAGTCGGTTCTACTACAATGACCTAGGAACTCGGAAATAAAATTCTGAAAATCTTATGTTTTGTTCAGTATGTTATGTAATGTAGTTTCTATACCCACGTCAGTAGTCTGATAAAAAAAAATGAGTAGGTACTCCTTAATTGCCTGAAGACGGCAGGTATAGTGGGTTCTACTACAATGACCTAGGAACTCGGGAATAAAATTCTGAAAATGTTATGTTTTGTTCAGTATGTTATGTAATGTAGTTTCTATACCCACGTCAGTACTCTGATAAAAAAAAATTAGTAGGTACTCCATAATTGCCTTAATTCGACAGGTATAGTGGGTTCTACTACAATGACCTAGGAACTCGGAAATAAAATTCTAAAAATCTTATGTTTTGTTCAGTATGTTATGTAATGTAGTTTCTATACCCACGTCAGTACTCTGATAAAAAAAAATGAATAGGTACTCCATAATTGCCTTAATACGGCAGGTATAGTGGGTTCTACTACAATGACCTAGGAACTCGGGAATAAAATTCTGAAAATCTTATGTTTTGTTCAGTATGTTATGTAATGTAGTTTCTAAACCCACGTCAGTACGATGATAAAAAAAAATGAGTAGGTACTCCATAATTGCCTTAATTCGACAGGTATAGTGGGTTCTACTACAATGACCTAGGAACTCGGAAATAAAATTCTAAAAATCTTATGTTTTGTTCAGTATGTTATGTAATGTAGTTTCTATACCCACGTCAGTACCCTGATAAAAAAAAATGAATAGGTACTCCATAATTGCCTTAATACGGCAGGTATAGTGGGTTCTACTACAATGACCTAGGAACTCGGAAATAAAATTCTAAAATCTTATGTTTTGTTCAGTATGTTATGTAATGTAGTTTCTATATAAACGTCAGTACTCTGATAAAAAAAAAAGAGTAGGTACTCCTTAATTGCCTGAAGACGGCAGGTATAGTCGGTTCTACTACAATGACCTAGGAACTCGGGAATAAAATTCTGAAAATCTTATGTTTTGTTTAGTATGTTATGTAATGTAGTTTCTATACCCACGTCAGTACTCTGATAAAAAAAAATGAGTAGGTACTCCTTAATTGCCTGAAGACGGCAGGTATAGTGGGTTTTACTACAATGTCCTAGAAACTCGGGAATAATATGTTTTACATTATGAAACATACTGAACAAAACATTTCGGCCGGTAACTTCACATTTTACTTATGATATAACTTCTATACCCACGACAGTACTTTGATAAAAAAAAATGAGTAGGTACTCCATAATTGCCTTAATACGGCAGGTATAGTGGGTTCTACTACAATGACCTAGGAACTCGGAAATAAAATTCCAAAAATCTTATGTTTTGTTCAGTATGTTATGTAATGTAGTTTCTATATGCACGTCAGTACTCTGATAAAAAAAAATGAGTAGGTACTCCTTAATTGCCTGAAGACGGCAGGTATAGTGGGTTCTATTACAATGACCTAGGAACTCGGGAATAAAATTCTGAAAATCTTATGTTTTGTTCAGTATGTTATGTAATGTAGTTTCTATACCCACGTCAGTACTCTGATAAAAAAAATGAGTAGGTACTCCATAATTGCCTTAATTCGACAGGTATAGTGGGTTCTACTTCAATGACCTAGGAACTCATAAATAAAATTCTAAAAATCTTATGTTTTGTTCAGTATGTTATGTAATGTAGTTTCTATACCCACGTCAGTACTCTGATAAAAAAAATGAGTAGGTACTCCATACATGCCTTAATACGGCAGGTGTAGTGGGTTCTACTACAATGACCTAGGAACTCGGGAATAAAATTCTGAAAATCTTATGTTTTGTTCAGTATGTTATGTAATGAAGTTTCTATACCCACGTCAGTACTCTGATAAAAAAAATGAGTAGGTACTCCATACATGCCTTAATACGGCAGGTGTAGTGGGTTCTACTACAATGACCTAGGAACTCGGGAATAAAATTCTGAAAATCTTATGTTTTGTTCAGTATGTTATGTAATGAAGTTTCTATACCCACGTCAGTACTCTGATAAAAAAAAATGAGTAGGTACTCCTTAATTGCCTAAAGACGGCAGGTATAGTCGGTTCTACTACAATGACCTAGGAACTCGGAAATAAAATTCTGAAAATCTTATGTTTTGTTCAGTATGTTATGCAATGTAGTTTCTATACCCACGTCAGTACTCTGATAAAAAAAATGAGTAGGTACTCCATAATTGCCTTAATTCGGCAGGTATAGTGGGTTCTACTACATTGACCTAGGAACTCGGAAATAAAATTCTAAAATCTTATGTTTTGTTCAGTATGTTATGTAATGTAGTTTCTATACCCACGTCAGTACTCTGGTAAAAAAAAATAGTAGGTACTCCTTAATTGCCTGAAGACGGCAGGTATAGTCGGTTCTACTACAATGACCTAGGAACTCGGGAATAAAATTCTGAAAATCTTATGTTTTGTTTAGTATGTTATGTAATGTAGTTTCTATACCCACGTCAGTACTCTGATAAAAAAAAATGAGTAGGTACTCCTTAATTGCCTGAAGACGGCAGGTATAGTGGGTTTTACTACAATGTCCTAGAAACTCGGGAATAATATGTTTTACATTATGAAACATACTGAACAAAACATTTCGGCCGGTAACTTCACATTTTACTTATGATATAACTTCTATACCCACGACAGTACTTTGATAAAAAAAAATGAGTAGGTACTCCATAATGGCCTTAATACGGCAGGTATAGTGGGTTCTACTACAATGACCTAGGAACTCGGAAATAAAATTCTAAAAATCTTATGTTTTGTTCAGTATGTTATGTAATGTAGTTTCTATATGCACGTCAGTACTCTGATAAAAAAAAATGAGTAGGTACTCCTTAATTGCCTGAAGACGGCAGGTATAGTGGGTTCTATTACAATGACCTAGGTACTCGGGAATAAAATTCTGAAAATCTTATGTTTTGTTCAGTATGTTATGTAATGTAGTTTCTATACCCACGTCAGTACTCTGATAAAAAAAATGAGTAGGTACTCCATAATTGCCTTAATTCAACAGGTATAGTGGGTTCTACTTCAATGACCTAGGAACTCATAAATAAAATTCTAAAAATCTTATGTTTTGTTCAGTATGTTATGTAATGTAGTTTCTATACCCACGTCAGTACTCTGATAAAAAAAAATGAGTAGGTACTCCATAATTGCCTTAATACGGCAGGTGTAGTGGGTTCTACTACAATGACCTAGGAACTCTGGAATAAAATTCTGAAAATCTTATGTTTTGTTCAGTATGTTATGTATTGAAGTTTCTATACCCACGTCAGTACTCTGATAAAAAAAAATGAGTAGGTACTCCTTAATTGCCTAAAGACGGCAGGTATAGTCGGTTCTACTACAATGACCTAGGAACTCGGAAATAAAATTCTGAAAATCTTATGTTTTGTTCAGTATATTATGTAATGTAGTTTCTATACCCACGTCAGTACCCTGATAAAAAAAAATGAGTAGGTACTCCATAATTGCCTTAATTCGGCAGGTATAGTGGGTTCTACTACATTGACCTAGGAACTCGGAAATAAAATTCTAAAAATCTTATGTTCTGTTCAGTATGTTATGTAATGTAGTTTCTATACCCACGTCAGTACTCTGGTAAAAAAAATGAGTAGGTACTCCATAATTGCCTTAATACGGCTGGTATAGTGGGTTCTACTACAATGACCTAGGAACTCGGAAATAAAATTCTAAAAATCTTATGTTTTGTTCAGTATGTTATGTAATGTAGTTTCTATATGCACGTCAGTACTCTGATAAAAAAAAAATGAGTAGGTACTCCTTAATTGCCTGAAGACGGCAGGTATAGTCGGTTCTACTACAATGACCTAGGAACTCGGGAATAAAATTCTGAAAATCTTATGTTTTGTTCAGTATGTTATGTAATGTAGCTTTTATACCCACGTCAGTACTCTGATAAAAAAAAATAACTAGGCACTCCATAATAGCCTTAAGACGGCAGGTATAGTGAGTTTTACTACAATGTCCTAGGAACTCGGGAATAATATGTTTTACATTATAAAACATACTGAACAAAACATTTCGGCCGGTAACTTCACATTTTATTTATAATATAACTTCTATACCCACGATAGTACTTTGATAAAAAAAAATGAGTAGGTACTCCATAATTGCCTTAATACGGCAGGTATAATGGGTTCTACTACAATGACCTAGGAACTCGGAAATAAAATTCTAAAAGTCTTATGTTTTGTTCAGTATGTTATGTAATGTAGTTTCTATACCCACGTCAGTACTCTGATAAAAAAAAATGTGTAGGTACTCCTTAATTGCCTAAAGACGGCAGGTATAGTGGGTTCTACTACAATGACCTAGAAACTTGGGAATAAAATTCTGAAAATCTTATGTTTTGTTCAGTATGTTATGTAATGTAGTTTCTATACCCACGTCAGTTCTCTGATAAAAATTAATGAGTAGGTACTCCTTAATTGCCTGAAGACGGCAGGTATAGTGGGTTCTACTACAATGACCTAGGAACTCGGGAATAAAATTTTGAAAATCTTACGTTTTGTTCAGTATGTTATGTAATGTAGTTTCTATACCCACGTCAGTACTCTGATAAAAAAAAATGTGTAGGTACTCCTTAATTGCCTGAAGACGGCAGGTATAGTGGGTTCTACTACAATGACCTAGAAACTTGGGAATAAAATTCTGAAAATCTTATGTTTTGTTCAGTATGTTATGTAATGTAGTTTCTATACCCACGTCAGTTCTCTGATAAAAATTAATGAGTAGGTACTCCTTAATTGCCTGAAGACGGCAGGTATAGTGGGTTTTACTACAATGTCCTAGGAACTCGGGAATAATATGTTTTACATTATAAAACATACTGAACAAAACATTTCGGCCGGTAACTTCACATTTTATTTATAATATAACTTCTATACCCACGACAGTACTTTGATAAAAAAAAATGAGTAGGTACTCCATAATTGCCTTAATACGGCAGGTATAGTGGGTTCTACTACAATGACCTAGGAACTCGGAAATAAAATTCTAAAAATCTTATGTTTTGTTCAGTATGTTATGTAATGTAGTTTCTATACCCACGTCAGTACTCTGATAAAAAAAAATGAGTAGGTACTCCATAATTGCCTTAATACGGCAGGTGTAGTGGGTTCTACTACAATGACCTAGGAACTCGGGAATAAAATTCTGAAAATCTTATGTTTTGTTCAGTATGTTATGTAATGAAGTTTCTATACCCACGTCAGTACTCTGATAAAAAAAAATGAGTAGGTACTCCTTAATTGCCTAAAGACGGCAGGTATAGTCGGTTCTACTACAATGACCTAGGAACTCGGGAATAAAATTCTGAAAATCTTATGTTTTGTTCAGTATGTTATGTAATGTAGTTTCTATACCCACGTCAGTACTCTGATAAAAAAAAATGAGTGGGTACTCCATAATTGCCTTAATTCGGCAGGTATAGTGGGTTCTACTACATTGACCTAGGAACTCGGAAATAAAATTCTAAAAATCTTATGTTTTGTTCAGTATGTTATGTAATGTAGTTTCTATACCCACGTCAGTACCCTGATAAAAAAAAATGAATAGGTACTCTATAATTGCCTTAATACGGCAGGTATAGTGGGTTCTACTACAATGACCTAGGAACTCGGAAATAAAATTCTAAAATCTTATGTTTTGTTCAGTATGTTATGTAATGTAGTTTCTATATGGACGTCAGTACTCTGATAAAAAAAAATGAGTAGGTACTCCTTAATTGCCTGAAGACGGCAGGTATAGTCAGTTCTACTACAATGACCTAGGAACTCGGGAATAAAATTCTGAAAATCTTATGTTTTGTTTAGTATGTTATGTAATGTAGTTTCTATACCCACGTCAGTACTCTGATAAAAAAAAATGAGTAGGTACTCCTTAATTGCCTGAAGACGGCAGGTATAGTGGGTTTTACTACAATGTCCTAGAAACTCGGGAATAATATGTTTTACATTATGAAACATACTGAACAAAACATTTCGGCCGGTAACTTCACATTTTACTTATGATATAACTTCTATACCCACGACAGTACTTTGATAAAAAAAAATGAGTAGGTGCTCCATAATTGCCTTAATACGGCAGGTATAGTGGGTTCTACTACAATGACCTAGGAACTCGGAAATAAAATTCTAAAAATCTTATGTTTTGTTCAGTATGTTATGTAATGTAGTTTCTATATGCACGTCAGTACTCTGATAAAAAAATATGAGTAGGTACTCCTTAATTGCCTGAAGACGGCAGGTATAGTGGGTTCTATTACAATGACCTAGGAACTCGGGAATAAAATTCTGAAAATCTTATGTTTTGTTCAGTATGTTATGTAATGTAATTTCTATACCCACGTCAGTACTCTGATAAAAAAAATGAGTAGGTACTCCATAATTGCCTTAATTCGACAGGTATAGTGGGTTCTACTTCAATGACCTAGGAACTCATAAATAAAATTCTAAAAATCTTATGTTTTGTTCAGTATGTTATGTAATGTAGTTTCTATACCCACGTCAGTACTCTGATAAAAAAAATGAGTAGGTACTCCATACATGCCTTAATACGGCAGGTGTAGTGGGTTCTACTACAATGACCTAGGAACTCGGAAATAAAATTCTAAAATCTTATGTTTTGTTCAGTATGTTATGTAATGTAGTTTCTATATGGACGTCAGTACTCTGATAAAAAAAAATGAGTAGGTACTCCTTAATTGCCTGAAGACGGCAGGTATAGTCGGTTCTACTACAATGACCTAGGAACTCGGGAATAAAATTCTGAAAATCTTATGTTTTGTTTAGTATGTTATGTAATGTAGTTTCTATACCCACGTCAGTACTCTGATAAAAAAAAATGAGTAGGTACTCCTTAATTGCCTGAAGACGGCAGGTATAGTGGGTTTTACTACAATGTCCTAGAAACTCGGGAATAATATGTTTTACATTATGAAACATACTGAACAAAACATTTCGGCCGGTAACTTCACATTTTATTTATGATATAACTTCTATACCCACGACAGTACTTTGATAAAAAAAAATGAGTAGGTACTCCATAATTGCCTTAATACGGCAGGTATAGTGGGTTTTACTACAATATCCTAGAAACTCGGGAATAATATGTTTTACATTATGAAACATACTGAACAAAACATTTCGGCCGGTAACTTCACATTTTACTTATGATATAACTTCTATACCCACGACAGTACTTTGATAAAAAAAAATGAGTAGGTACTCCATAATGGCCTTAATACGGCAGGTATAGTGGGTTCTACTACAATGACCTAGGAACTCGGAAATAAAATTCTAAAAATCTTATGTTTTGTTCAGTATGTTATGTAATGTAGTTTCTATATGCACGTCAGTACTCTGATAAAAAAAAATGAGTAGGTACTCCTTAATTGCCTGAAGACGGCAGGTATAGTGGGTTCTATTACAATGACCTAGGAACTCGGGAATAAAATTCTGAAAATCTTATGTTTTGTTCAGTATGTTATGTAATGTAGTTTCTATACCCACGTCAGTACTCTGATAAAAAAAATGAGTAGGTACTCCATAATTGCCTTAATTCGACAGGTATAGTGGGTTCTACTTCAATGACCTAGGAACTCATAAATAAAATTCTAAAAATCTTATGTTTTGTTCAGTATGTTATGTAATGTAGTTTCTATACCCACGTCAGTACTCTGATAAAAAAAAAATGAGTAGGTACTCCATAATAGGGATGTGGACTATTTTTGGGAAAGTGTTTAAAACGATGCATAAGTACCAAATATAGCCCAAACTATTTATTATTATTTTTTTTATACAACTAATACTTTTAAAATAAGTTATTTAAAATTCCATTTCATATTTCGCGCCAAAACGTGGATACCTGTCAAACGCCAGCTGTGACGTCACTTGTTCATAAACATTGTCGAAGTTGTTTGTAATAGAAAGTTATTTCGTAGTTTTGTGTTAATAAGATGGATTCTACATTTTATAAATGTTGTGCGGTGCCGCAGTGTGAAAGTACTACTATTAAAACACCTGAAAAACTATTTATTCACGTTCCACGTACAAAAACGATGCGGAAAATGTGGCTTCAACTAGCCCGTCGGGATCCGGCACTTGTATCTACACAAAGTAAAATGTATTTCTGTGAGGATCATTTTGATGTAAGTTTGATAATATTTGTTAGATTTCTTTGTATTAAAAGATTTTTTCTCTTCAAGTTTTCAAAGATAAAAACTGGAATTTTGAGGTTAGAAATAAAGTAAATAATGTTTTGTACTTTCATTTTAGTTGCCGAATGATATGGAGAATTATCCAGAATATCATTTGATGGGCACAGTATCACAGATCCGATTGAGAGCAGGTTGTTTGCCAAGAAAGTTTGCATGTCAACCTGATAGAAAAAGACGAACCGAAGACATAACAACTCGACCATTAGCAGTCAAAAGGCAAAGATTGGAAACAATAGCGGAATGTGAAAGAGAAATAGAACAGACTCACTCTTCACAAAGTATTTCCGTGGCTGAGGTTCAACCAGGTCCAAGCTCAGGTAAACAATATACTTATTTTTTGTTGCAAATAAAAACATATTGCCTAAAGAGTAGTAGAAATATTGCATAAAATTGGTGACTTAATTTACCTTTATATTAAACTGTGAAATACCTAAAGCAAACTTCTCTTTTCAGATATGCTTCAACCAGTATTGTGTAGTCCAATAACAACGGATAAATCAATACAAGTGTCCCTAAGCCATAAATTTAGAAGTAAAAGCACACAGACTACAACGAAGTTTACGAACATAGCACTATCACCTATGAAAAACCTTAGTACATCTATTTCAACATCTCCGTTGAAACTGAAAATCAATAGAATGGCAATGCCATCCACATCTGTAAAGGTTTCCAAAAAACTGTGCTTTGGTTCTGAAGATGAGCAGTGTGATAGTGATGTGTCATTATTATTTACACCATCTGTGACTCATTCAAGCTCCTCATCATCATTAATATCTCAACAAAAAAAGGTGTCTTCAGAAAATAGTAGTCTAAGTGAATATTCAGAAAATAGTAGTCTAAACGAACAAATCATTAAACAAGAACGGGAGGAAATTGTTCAAATGACTATTAAAAAAATTATGAAAAGGCCAAGGTTCTATATTGGAGTACCTAAAAATTGTTATTATTTAATAAATATTATAAGTAAGCAAACAAATATTCCAGAAAAATATATATTATTATGTCTAAAAAAAATTAGATTAGATACAAAATTTTCAGAACTTGCAGATGAGTTTGGCATGTCAGTGTCTTATGCATGCAAGATATTTCTAAAAAACATACCAATAATTTGTAGTGTTATGTGTCCTTTTATTGTAAAATTGGAGAAAAATTCAATCAAACAGTGTTTACCTATGGCATTCAGACACAAGTACCATAATGTCAGTTGTATCATTGATTGTTTGGAAATTGAAATCCAAAAGCCCTCAAATGCTGTAAATCAAGCTTTAACATGGTCGGATTATAAAAAGGCAAATACTTTAAAATACCTAATATCTAGTACACCAGATGGTTTGGTGAACTATATCTCACCTGGATATGGAGGAAGAACGAGTGTTGTGTGCGTAGTAGAGACTTGTAACTTCCTAAATACTTTAGAGAAGGGTTCATGTATCCTGGCAGATAGGGGTTTCAAGCATATAGAGCAGATGGTACTCCAAGCAGGTCTTCACTTAGTTCGACCTCCAAGTGTTAGTACTGGATCAAAATTATCCAAGCAAGAAGCTCGCCAGACTAAGCAAATTGCCAGTTTGCGAATACATATTGAGAGGGTGATACGACGCTTGAGAGAATTTGCCATGTTAAAACCTCATGCTTGCATTAATAACTATTTAATAAAGGTACTAGATGAAGTAATTATAATAGCTTGTGCTTTGATTAATTTACAGGACTCTGTCATTAAATAAAGACCTTGTTTAATTTAATAATAATCATTATACCTAATAGGTTAGAATCTAGACTTAAGTTTTACTATGTAATGTTTTAACCCTCAACCCAAAAAGAGTGTGATATGTCTGTCTGTGTCTGCCTGTGGCACCGTAGTTCCCATATGCAATAAATATTTCAATGCGGTTTTCTTTATTGGAAAGCTTATTTATTCGAGATGGCTTTGTTTCATTAAAATAGGAAACTAGACTACTGAACCGATTTTAATTAAGTGTTTATGTAAAATTCTGAATTATTTAACATGTACATAAGGGAAATCAATTGAAATAGACAGATAATGTTACTGATATTTATTCATGTATAAAGTGTAACTATTGAATAATTTCATCAAACAAACATCTCAATAATTGAGATGTTTGTTTACAAAGGGTGCCAGTTTCATTACCTATATAACTTGTCCAGGGTTTTGTGACATCTGTCGGTTAGGTTATGATGTCTATATTTAGTGTATTTGATAAGTGATAACAGTAACTATCATTTTAAATATAAAAAAGGTTGTTTGAAAATAAAATAGTTAACGGAAAATATTGTATATTTTTTTATTTTACACTTTTATTTAACAATGGGTAGACATACTCCTTCCAAAATGCTGAAAGTTGAACTAGTAAATTTTTAACATATTCAGAATCCAAGTGAACACAAATTATATTCACATTTTCATTGCTTTCGAAGTTACTATCCGCTACACAAAAATAACACATTTTCTTGTTAGACAAAAACATTTGTAACTGCACTTGTGCATAATATATTTTTGTAGGTTGTTCTTCCTGGACATAGTTCTTGTAATTATTGGCACTTGTTGGGCACTTAATTTCGATGACAAATTCATCACTTATACCGTCTGGTGAACCAGCGATCATCAAATACTCTTGAGAAATCATTAAACCACATTTTTCTATTTTCACTCCAAGTTTAATCTCTATGATTTTGCGTACAGCATCTTCTAATTTTCGCCCACGGCTCATTGCAGGTGTATCAGGAAATTTGCCACCCATAATTTGGGCAATTAAACTCCCATCAGGGGTTTTGCATTTACTAACAGAATAAGCTTTCGATGCAGTTATGCGTCCATATCGCAACTCAAACCATAATTTGTTTTGGGATTGATCTCTTGTGAGTTTTTCAATTTCCATTAAGGTATTTTTAGTAATTAAGGAGCTGGCATTTACCAAAAAAATCTCACAGTCAGCGTCCTTGAATTTCAAGCACAGTTGGTGCATTGAACACATTTTAACATCATCTTTGTGGAAATCTGGCTGGTGTTTCAACAACTGAACATTTTTAATTTTTCTTTCCTTTCCCTCTTTTAAAAATTCAGATAACACACTAGGATCTGGCAGGTAACTTCGTGGATTCGCTTTAGAGAGCTCCTTTGATGTTACAAATTTTAAAGTTGTGCCTACCTTTGCTAGACGTGACTTTTTCCAGTAGCATTCTACAGAAGTGCATGAAGGTTCCTCACTCCTGCGATGCACCCACATGATGAATGCCACAGCATGTTTGCAACCTCCTTGAGAAGCAGCACAATCATGACACTCGGCACTCACTATTACACCGTTTTCTTCATCCACAACCATAGTGGCTGAATATGGTTTACTACGAACTTTATGTTCCGGGCAAATTTTGCACTTAACTGTGCACAATTTAACATCTCGACGAAGTTGGACATATCCCACAGCATCGTCTCCATATGATTGCCTCGAGGAACTAAAAAGAAATGAAACAATTTGTTAAAAAGATAAAACATAACCTCAAAATCATATTATTTTATTATATTCTATTTAACTTTTCGAGTTTATAAATACCTACGATTACTATTATAATATATCCTGAGTATATTACTTACAAGGAGGTCTTCACATTTCTAAATTCAGCAGAGCAGAAGTTACTATTTGTTGCGAAGAAATTAGCCACCGTAAAGCAATCAATTCTTGGCAAATTTGAACTATCTGCCTTAATATATCCACTTTCCATTATGATAAAACCTTTAAAAATTTATTCAAAAAGATAATTAAGCAAATTTCGAAGAAATTTCACGGGAATCACAGTAATAAGATTATCCAAATATCAACAAACACCATAGTACTTGACAGCAAAAATTCTTGTTTGGCAACAAGTGACGTCACGCATTTTGATTGGTGTTCATTGTCACGTGACTTGAGGGTGAAATATTTAATTACATTTTATTAAATAAAAAATTAATCCCTTGTTTATTGAAGAAAATATTGTGTTTTTTATTATTTTTATTATAGAAACTACCTTTTCGTGGTAAAATTATATACTTATTTGAGTACAGTCCACATCCCTATTGCCTTAATACGGCAGGTGTAGTGGGTTCTACTACAATGACCTAGGAACTCGGGAATAAAATTCTGAAAATCTTATGTTTTGTTCAGTATGTTATGTAATGAAGTTTCTATACCCACGTCAGTACTCTGATAAAAAAAAATGAGTAGGTACTCCTTAATTGCCTAAAGACGGCAGGTATAGTCGTTTCTACTACAATGACCTAGGAACTCGGAAATAAAATTCTGAAAATCTTATGTTTTGTTCAGTATGTTATGTAATGTAGTTTCTATACCCACGTCAGTACCCTGATAAAAAAAAATGAGTAGGTACTCCATAATTGCCTTAATTCGGCAGGTATAGTAAGTTCTACTACTTTGACCTAGGAACTCGGAAATAAAATTCTAAAAATCTTATGTTCTGTTCAGTATGTTATGTAATGTAGTTTCTATACCCACGTCAGTACTCTGGTAAAAAAAATGAGTAGGTACTCCATAATTGCCTTAATACGGCTGGTATAGTGGGTTCTACTACAATGACCTAGGAACTCGGAAATAAAATTCTAAAAATCTTATGTTTTGTTCAGTATGTTATGTAATGTAGTTTCTATATGCACGTCAGTACTCTGATAAAAAAAAAATGAGTAGGTACTCCTTAATTGCCTGAAGACGGCAGGTATAGTCGGTTCTACTATAATGACCTAGGAACTCGGGAATAAAATTCTGAAAATCTTATGTTTTGTTCAGTATGTTATGTAATGTAGCTTTTATACCCACGTCAGTACTCTGATAAAAAAAAATAACTAGGTACTCCATAATAGCCTTAAGACGGCAGGTATAGTGGGTTTTACTACAATGTCCTAGGAACTCGGGAATAATATGTTTTACATTATAAAACATACTGAACAAAACATTTCGGCCGGTAACTTCACATTTTATTTATAATATAACTTCTATACCCACGATAGTACTTTGATAAAAAAAAATGAGTAGGTACTCCATAATTGCCTTAATACGGCAGGTATAGTGGGTTCTACTACAATGACCTAGGAACTCGGAAATAAAATTCTAAAAGTCTTATGTTTTGTTCAGTATGTTATGTAATGTAGTTTCTATACCCACGTCAGTACTCTGATAAAAAAAAATGTGTAGGTACTCCTTAATTGCCTAAAGACGGCAGGTATAGTGGGTTCTACTACAATGACCTAGAAACTTGGGAATAAAATTCTGAAAATCATATGTTTTGTTCAGTATGTTATGTAATGTAGTTTCTATACCCACGTCAGTTCTCTGATAAAAATTAATGAGTAGGTACTCCTTAATTGCCTGAAGACGGCAGGTATAGTCGGTTCTACTACAATGACCTAGGAACTCGGGAATAAAATTCTGAAAATCTATGTTTTGTTCAGTATGTTATGTAATGTAGTTTCTATACCCACGTCAGTACTCTGATAAAAAAAAATGTGTAGGTACTCCTTAATTGCCTGAAGACGGCAGGTATAGTGGGTTCTACTACAATGACCTAGAAACTTGGGAATAAAATTCTGAAAATCTTATGTTTTGTTCAGTATGTTATGTAATGTAGTTTCTATACCCACGTCAGTTCTCTGATAAAAAATAATGAGTAGGTACTCCTTAATTGCCTGAAGACGGCAGGTATAGTGGGTTTTACTACAATGTCCTAGGAACTCGGGAATAATATGTTTTACATTATAAAACATACTGAACAAAACATTTCGGCCGGTAACTTCACATTTTATTTATAATATAACTTCTATACCCACGATAGTACTTTGATAAAAAAAAATTAATAGGTACTCCATAATTGCCTTAATACGGCAGGTATAGTGGGTTCTACTACAATGACCTAGGAACTCGGAAATAAAATTCTAAAAATCTTATGTTTTGTTCAGTATGTTATGTAATGTAGTGTCTATACCCACGTCAGTACTCTGATAAAAAAAAATGAGTAGATACTCCATAATTGCCTTAATACGGCAGGTGTAGTGGGTTCTACTACAATGACCTAGGAACTCGGGAATAAAATTCTGAAAATCTTATGTTTTGTTCAGTATGTTATGTAATGAAGTTTCTATACCCACGTCAGTACTCTGATAAAAAAAAATGAGTAGGTACTCCTTAATTGCCTAAAGACGGCAGGTATAGTCGGTTCTACTACAATGACCTAGGAACTCGGGAATAAAATTCTGAAAATCTTATGTTTTGTTCAGTATGTTATGTAATGTAGTTTCTATACCCACGTCAGTACTCTGATAAAAAAAAATGAGTAGGTACTCCATAATTGCCTTAATTCGGCAGGTATAGTGGGTTCTACTACATTGACCTAGGAACTCGGAAATAAAATTCTAAAAATCTTATATTCTGTTCAGTATGTTATGTAATGTAGTTTCTATACCCACGTCAGTACTCTGATAAAAAAAATGAGTAGGTACTCCATAATTGCCTTAATACGGCTGGTATAGTGGTTTCTACTACAATGACCTAGGAACTCGGAAATAAAATTCTAAAAATCTTATGTTTTGTTCAGTATGTTATGTAATGTAGTTTCTATATGCACGTCAGTACTCTGATAAAAAAAAATGAGAAGGTACTCCTTAATTGCCTGAAGACGGCAGGTATAGTCGGTTCTACTACAATGACCTAGGAACTCGGGAATAAAATTCTGAAAATCTTATGTTTTGTTCAGTATGTTATGTAATGTAGCTTTTATACCCACGTCAGTACTCTGATAAAAAAAAATAACTAGGTACTCCATAATAGCCTTAAGACGGCAGGTATAGTGGGTTTTACTACAATGTCCTAGGAACTCGGGAATAATATGTTTTACATTATAAAACATACTGAACAAAACATTTCGGCCGGTAACTTCACATTTTATTTATAATATAACTTCTATACCCACGATAGTACTTTGATAAAAAAAAATGAGTAGGTACTCCATAATTGCCTTAATACGGCAGGTATAGTGGGTTCTACTACAATGACCTAGGAACTCGGGAATAAAATTCTGAAAATCTTATGTTTTGTTCAGTATGTTATGTAATGAAGTTTCTATACCCACGTCAGTACTCTGATAAAAAAAAATGAGTAGGTACTCCTTAATTGCCTAAAGACGGCAGGTATAGTCGGTTCTACTACAATGACCTAGGAACTCGAAAATAAAATTCTGAAAATCTTATGTTTTGTTCAGTATGTTATGCAATGTAGTTTCTATACCCACGTCAGTACTCTGATAAAAAAAAATGAGTAGGTACTCCATAATTGCCTTAATTCGGCAGATATAGTGGGTTCTACTACATTGACCTAGGAACTCGGAAATAAAATTCTAAAAATCTTATGTTCTGTTCAGTATGTTATGTAATGTAGTTTCTATACCCACGTCAGTACTCTGATAAAAAAAAATAACTAGGTACTCCATAATAGCCTTAAGACGGCAGGTATAGTGGGTTTTACTACAATGTCCTAGGAACTCGGGAATAATATGTTTTACATTATAAAACATACTGAACAAAACATTTCGGCCGGTAACTTCACATTTTATTTATAATATAACTTCTATACCCACGATAGTACTTTGATAAAAAAAAATGAGTAGGTACTCCATAATTGCCTTAATACGGCAGGTATAGTGGGTTCTACTACAATGACCTAGGAACTCGGGAATAAAATTCTGAAAATCTTATGTTTTGTTCAGTATGTTATGTAATGAAGTTTCTATACCCACGTCAGTACTCTGATAAAAAAAAATGAGTAGGTACTCCTTAATTGCCTAAAGACGGCAGGTATAGTCGGTTCTACTACAATGACCTAGGAACTCGAAAATAAAATTCTGAAAATCTTATGTTTTGTTCAGTATGTTATGCAATGTAGTTTCTATACCCACGTCAGTACTCTGATAAAAAAAAATGAGTAGGTACTCCATAATTGCCTTAATTCGGCAGATATAGTGGGTTCTACTACATTGACCTAGGAACTCGGAAATAAAATTCTAAAAATCTTATGTTCTGTTCAGTATGTTATGTAATGTAGTTTCTATACCCACGTCAGTACTCTGGTAAAAAAAATTAGTAGGTACTCCATAATTGCCTTAATACGGCAGGTATAGTGGGTTCTACTACAATGACCTAGGAACTCGGAAATAAAATTCTAAAATCTTATGTTTTGTTCAGTATGTTATGTAATGTAGTTTCTATATGGACGTCAGTACTCTGATAAAAAAAAATGAGTAGGTACTCCTTAATTGCCTGAAGACGGCAGGTATAGTCGGTTCTACTACAATGACCTAGGAACTCGGGAATAAAATTCTGAAAATCTTATGTTTTGTTTAGTATGTTATGTAATGTAGTTTCTATACCCACGTCAGTACTCTGATAAAAAAAAATGAGTAGGTACTCCTTAATTGCCTGAAGACGGCAGGTATAGTGGGTTTTACTACAATGTCCTAGAAACTCGGGAATAATATGTTTTACATTATGAAACATACTGAACAAAACATTTCGGCCGGTAACTTCACATTTTATTTATGATATAACTTCTATACCCACGACAGTACTTTGATTAAAAAAAATGAGTAGGTACTCCATAATTGCCTTAATACGGCAGGTATAGTGGGTTTTACTACAATATCCTAGAAACTCGGGAATAATATGTTTTACATTATGAAACATACTGAACAAAACATTTCGGCCGGTAACTTCACATTTTACTTATGATATAACTTCTATACCCACGACAGTACTTTGATAAAAAAAAATGAGTAGGTACTCCATAATGGCCTTAATACGGCAGGTATAGTGGGTTCTACTACAATGACCTAGGAACTCGGAAATAAAATTTTAAAAATCTTATGTTTTGTTCAGTATGTTATGTAATGTAGTTTCTATATGCACGTCAGTACTCTGATAAAAAAAAATGAGTAGGTACTCCTTAATTGCCTGAAGACGGCAGGTATAGTGGGTTCTATTACAATGACCTAGGAACTCGGGAATAAAATTCTGAAAATCTTATGTTTTGTTCAGTATGTTATGTAATGTAGTTTCTATACCCACGTCAGTACTCTGATAAAAAAAATGAGTAGGTACTCCATAATTGCCTTAATTCGACAGGTATAGTGGGTTCTACTTCAATGACCTAGGAACTCATAAATAAAATTCTAAAAATCTTATGTTTTGTTCAGTATGTTATGTAATGTAGTTTCTATACCCACGTCAGTACTCTGATAAAAAAAAATGAGTAGGTACTCCATAATTGCCTTAATACGGCAGGTTTAGTGGGTTCTACTATAATGACCTATGAACTCGGGAATAAAATTCTGAAAATCTTATGTTTTGTTCAGTATGTTATGTAATGAAGTTTCTATACCCACGTCAGTACTCTGATAAAAAAAAATGAGTAGGTACTCCTTAATTGCCTAAAGACGGCAGGTATAGTCGGTTCTACTACAATGACATCAAAAAATGAATAGGTACTCTATAATTGCCTTAATACGGCAGGTATAGTGGGTTCTACTACAATGACCTAGGAACTCGGGAATAAAATTCTGAAAATCTTATGTTTTGTTCAGTATGTTATGTAATGTAGTTTCTATACCCACGTCAGTACTCTGATAAAAAAAATGAGTAGGTACTCCATAATTGCCTTAATTCGACAGGTATAGTGGGTTCTACTTCAATGACCTAGGAACTCATAAATAAAATAATAAAAATCTTATGTTTTGTTCAGTATGTTATGTAATGTAGTTTCTATACCCACGTCAGTACTCTGATAAAAAAAAATGAGTAGGTACTCCATAATTGCCTTAATACGGCAGGTGTAGTGGGTTCTACTACAATGACCTAGGAACTCTGGAATAAAATTCTGAAAATCTTATGTTTTGTTCAGTATGTTATGTAATGAAGTTTCTATACCCACGTCAGTACTCTGATAAAAAAAAATGAGTTGGTACTCCTTAATTGCCTAAAGACGGCAGGTATAGTCGGTTCTACTACAATGACCTAGGAACTCGGAAATAAAATTCTGAAAATCTTATGTTTTGTTCAGTATATTATGTAATGTAGTTTCTATACCCACGTCAGTACCCTGATAAAAAAAAATGAGTAGGTACTCCATAATTGCCTTAATTCGGCAGGTATAGTGGGTTCTACTACATTGAACTAGGAACTCGGAAATAAAATTCTAAAAATCTTATGTTCTGTTCAGTATGTTATGTAATGTAGTTTCTATACCCACGTCAGTACTCTGGTAAAAAAAATGAGTAGGTACTCCATAATTGCCTTAATACGGCTGGTTTAGTGGGTTCTACTACAATGACCTAGGAACTCGGAAATAAAATTCTAAAAATCTTATGTTTTGTTCAGTATGTTATGTAATGTAGTTTCTATATGCACGTCAGTACTCTGATAAAAAAAAAATGAGTAGGTACTCCTTAATTGCCTGAAGACGGCAGGTATAGTCGGTTCTACTACAATGACCTAGGAACTCGGGAATAAAATTCTGAAAATCTTATGTTTTGTTCAGTATGTTATGTAATGTAGCTTTTATACCCACGTCAGTACTCTGATAAAAAAAAATAACTAGGCACTCCATAATAGCCTTAAGACGGCAGGTATAGTGAGTTTTACTACAATGTCCTAGGAACTCGGGAATAATATGTTTTACATTATAAAACATACTGAACAAAACATTTCGGCCGGTAACTTCACATTTTATTTATAATATAACTTCTATACTCACGATAGTACTTTGATAAAAAAAAATGAGTAGGTACTCCATAATTGCCTTAATACGGCAGGTATAGTGGGTTCTACTACAATGACCTAGGAACTCGGAAATAAAATTCTAAAAGTCTTATGTTTTGTTCAGTATGTTATGTAATGTAGTTTCTATACCCACGTCAGTACTCTGATAAAAAAAATGAGTAGGTACTCCATAATTGCCTTAATTCGACAGGTATAGTGGGTTCTACTTCAATGACCTAGGAACTCATAAATAAAATAATAAAAATCTTATGTTTTGTTCAGTATGTTATGTAATGTAGTTTCTATACCCACGTCAGTACTCTGATAAAAAAAAATGAGTAGGTACTCCATAATTGCCTTAATACGGCAGGTGTAGTGGGTTCTACTACAATGACCTAGGAACTCTGGAATAAAATTCTGAAAATCTTATGTTTTGTTCAGTATGTTATGTAATGAAGTTTCTATACCCACGTCAGTACTCTGATAAAAAAAAATGAGTTGGTACTCCTTAATTGCCTAAAGACGGCAGGTATAGTCGGTTCTACTACAATGACCTAGGAACTCGGAAATAAAATTCTGAAAATCTTATGTTTTGTTCAGTATATTATGTAATGTAGTTTCTATACCCACGTCAGTACCCTGATAAAAAAAAATGAGTAGGTACTCCATAATTGCCTTAATTCGGCAGGTATAGTGGGTTCTACTACATTGAACTAGGAACTCGGAAATAAAATTCTAAAAATCTTATGTTCTGTTCAGTATGTTATGTAATGTAGTTTCTATATGCACGTCAGTACTCTGATAAAAAAAAAATGAGTAGGTACTCCTTAATTGCCTGAAGACGGCAGGTATAGTCGGTTCTACTACAATGACCTAGGAACTCGGGAATAAAATTCTGAAAATCTTATGTTTTGTTCAGTATGTTATGTAATGTAGCTTTTATACCCACGTCAGTACTCTGATAAAAAAAAATAACTAGGCACTCCATAATAGCCTTAAGACGGCAGGTATAGTGAGTTTTACTACAATGTCCTAGGAACTCGGGAATAATATGTTTTACATTATAAAACATACTGAACAAAACATTTCGGCCGGTAACTTCACATTTTATTTATAATATAACTTCTATACTCACGATAGTACTTTGATAAAAAAAAATGAGTAGGTACTCCATAATTGCCTTAATACGGCAGGTATAGTGGGTTCTACTACAATGACCTAGGAACTCGGAAATAAAATTCTAAAAGTCTTATGTTTTGTTCAGTATGTTATGTAATGTAGTTTCTATACCCACGTCAGTACTCTGATAAAAAAAAATGTGTAGGTACTCCTTAATTGCCTAAAGACGGCAGGTATAGTGGGTTCTACTACAATGACCTAGAAACTTGGGAATAAAATTCTGAAAATCTTATGTTTTGTTCAGTATGTTATGTAATGTAGTTTCTATACCCACGTCAGTTCTCTGATAAAAATTAATGAGTAGGTACTCCTTAATTGCCTAAAGACGGCAGGTATAGTGGGTTCTACTACAATGACCTAGGAACTCGGGAATAAAATTTTGAAAATCTTACGTTTTGTTCAGTATGTTATGTAATGTAGTTTCTATACCCACGTCAGTACTCTGATAAAAAAAAATGTGTAGGTACTCCTTAATTGCCTGAAGACGGCAGGTATAGTGGGTTCTACTACAATGACCTAGAAACTTGGGAATAAAATTCTGAAAATCTTATGTTTTGTTCAGTATGTTATGTAATGTAGTTTCTATACCCACGTCAGTTCTCTGATAAAAATTAATGAGTAGGTACTCCTTAATTGCCTGAAGACGGCAGGTATAGTGGGTTTTACTACAATGTCCTAGGAACTCGGAAATAAAATTCTGAAAATCTTATGTTTTGTTCAGTATGTTATGCAATGTAGTTTCTATACCCACGTCAGTACTCTGATAAAAAAAATGAGTAGGTACTCCATAATTGCCTTAATTCGGCAGGTATAGTGGGTTCTACTACATTGACCTAGGAACTCGGAAATAAAATTCTAAAATCTTATGTTTTGTTCAGTATGTTATGTAATGTAGTTTCTATACCCACGTCAGTACTCTGGTAAAAAAAAATAGTAGGTACTCCTTAATTGCCTGAAGACGGCAGGTATAGTCGGTTCTACTACAATGACCTAGGAACTCGGGAATAAAATTCTGAAAATCTTATGTTTTGTTCAGTATGTTATGTAATGAAGTTTCTATACCCACGTCAGTACTCTGATAAAAAAAAATGAGTAGGTACTCCTTAATTGCCTAAAGACGGCAGGTATAGTCGGTTCTACTACAATGACCTAGGAACTCGGAAATAAAATTCTGAAAATCTTATGTTTTGTTCAGTATGTTATGCAATGTAGTTTCTATACCCACGTCAGTACTTTGATAAAAAAATGAGTAGGTACTCCATAATTGCCTTAATTCGGCAGGTATAGTGGGTTCTACTACATTGACCTAGGAACTCGGAAATAAAATTCTAAAATCTTATGTTTTGTTCAGTATGTTATGTAATGTAGTTTCTATACCCACGTCAGTACTCTGGTAAAAAAAAATAGTAGGTACTCCTTAATTGCCTGAAGACGGCAGGTATAGTCGGTTCTACTACAATGACCTAGGAACTCGGGAATAAAATTCTGAAAATCTTATGTTTTGTTTAGTATGTTATGTAATGTAGTTTCTATACCCACGTCAGTACTCTGATAAAAAAAAATTAGTAGGTACTCCTTAATTGCCTGAAGACGGCAGGTATAGTGGGTTTTACTACAATGTCCTAGAAACTCGGGAATAATATGTTTTACATTATGAAACATACTGAACAAAACATTTCGGCCGGTAACTTCACATTTTACTTATGATATAACTTCTATACCCACGACAGTACTTTGATAAAAAAAAATTAGTAGGTGCTCCATAATTGCCTTAATACGGCAGGTATAGTGGGTTCTACTACAATGACCTAGGAACTCGGAAATAAAATTCTAAAAATCTTATGTTTTGTTCAGTATGTTATGTAATGTAGTTTCTATATGCACGTCAGTACTCTGATAAAAAAAAATGAGTAGGTACTCCTTAATTGCCTGAAGACGGCAGGTATAGTGGGTTCTATTACAATGACCTAGGAACTCGGGAATAAAATTCTGAAAATCTTATGTTTTGTTCAGTATGTTATGTAATGTAATTTCTATACCCACGTCAGTACTCTGATAAAAAAAATGAGTAGGTACTCCATAATTGCCTTAATTCGACAGGTATAGTGGGTTCTACTTCAATGACCTAGGAACTCATAAATAAAATTCTAAAAATCTTATGTTTTGTTCAGTATGTTATGTAATGTAGTTTCTATACCCACGTGAGTACTCTGATAAAAAAAATGAGTAGGTACTCCATACATGCCTTAATACGGCAGGTGTAGTGGGTTCTACTACAATGACCTAGGAACTCGGGAATAAAATTCTGAAAATCTTATGTTTTGTTCAGTATGTTATGTAATGAAGTTTCTATACCCACGTCAGTACTCTGATAAAAAAAAATGAGTAGGTACTCCTTAATTGCCTAAAGACGGCAGGTATAGTCGGTTCTACTACAATGACCTAGGAACTCGGAAATAAAATTCTGAAAATCTTATGTTTTGTTCAGTATGTTATGCAATGTAGTTTCTATACCCACGTCAGTACTCTGATAAAAAAAAATGAGTAGGTACTCCATAATTGCCTTAATTCGGCAGGTATAGTGGGTTCTACTACATTGACCTAGGAACTCGGAAATAAAATTCTAAAAATCTTATGTTCTGTTCAGTATGTTATGTAATGTAGTTTCTATACCCACGTCAGTACTCTGGTAAAAAAAATTAGTAGGTACTCCATAATTGCCTTAATACGGCAGGTATAGTGGGTTCTACTACAATGACCTAGGAACTCGGAAATAAAATTCTAAAATCTTATGTTTTGTTCAGTATGTTATGTAATGTAGTTTCTATATGGACGTCAGTACTCTGATAAAAAAAAATGAGTAGGTACTCCTTAATTGCCTGAAGACGGCAGGTATAGTCGGTTCTACTACAATGACCTAGGAACTCGGGAATAAAATTCTGAAAATCTTATGTTTTGTTTAGTATGTTATGTAATGTAGTTTCTATACCCACGTCAGTACTCTGATAAAAAAAAATGAGTAGGTACTCCTTAATTGCCTGAAGACGGCAGGTATAGTGGGTTTTACTACAATGTCCTAGAAACTCGGGAATAATATGTTTTACATTATGAAACATACTGAACAAAACATTTCGGCCGGTAACTTCACATTTTATTTATGATATAACTTCTATACCCACGACAGTACTTTGATAAAAAAAAATGAGTAGGTACTCCATAATTGCCTTAATACGGCAGGTATAGTGGGTTTTACTACAATATCCTAGAAACTCGGGAATAATATGTTTTACATTATGAAACATACTGAACAAAACATTTCGGCCGGTAACTTCACATTTTACTTATGATATAACTTCTATACCCACGACAGTACTTTGATAAAAAAAAATGAGTAGGTACTCCATAATGGCCTTAATACGGCAGGTATAGTGGGTTCTACTACAATGACCTAGGAACTCGGAAATAAAATTCTAAAAATCTTATGTTTTGTTCAGTATGTTATGTAATGTAGTTTCTATATGCACGTCAGTACTCTGATAAAAAAAAATGAGTAGGTACTCCTTAATTGCCTGAAGACGGCAGGTATAGTGGGTTCTATTACAATGATCTAGGAACTCGGGAATAAAATTCTGAAAATCTTATGTTTTGTTCAGTATGTTATGTAATGTAGTTTCTATACCCACGTCAGTACTCTGATAAAAAAAATGAGTAGGTACTCCATAATTGCCTTAATTCGACAGGTATAGTAGGTTCTACTTCAATGACCTAGGAAATCATAAATAAAATTCTAAAAATCTTATGTTTTGTTCAGTATGTTATGTAATGTAGTTTCTATACCCACGTCAGTACTCTGATAAAAAAAAATGAGTAGGTACTCCATAATTGCCTTAATACGGCAGGTGTAGTGGGTTCTACTATAATGACCTATGAACTCGGGAATAAAATTCTGAAAATCTTATGTTTTGTTCAGTATGTTATGTAATGAAGTTTCTATACCCACGTCAGTACTCTGATAAAAAAAAATGAGTAGGTACTCCTTAATTGCCTAAAGACGGCAGGTATAGTCGGTTCTACTACAATGACATCAAAAAATGAATAGGTACTCTATAATTGCCTTAATACGGCAGGTATAGTGGGTTCTACTACAATGACCTAGGAACTCGGGAATAAAATTCTGAAAATCTTATGTTTTGTTCAGTATGTTATGTAATGTAGTTTCTATACCCACGTCAGTACTCTGATAAAAAAAATGAGTAGGTACTCCATAATTGCCTTAATTCGACAGGTATAGTGGGTTCTACTTCAATGACCTAGGAACTCATAAATAAAATAATAAAAATCTTATGTTTTGTTCAGTATGTTATGTAATGTAGTTTCTATACCCACGTCAGTACTCTGATAAAAAAAAATGAGTAGGTACTCCATAATTGCCTTAATACGGCAGGTGTAGTGGGTTCTACTACAATGACCTAGGAACTCTGGAATAAAATTCTGAAAATCTTATGTTTTGTTCAGTATGTTATGTAATGAAGTTTCTATACCCACGTCAGTACTCTGATAAAAAAAAATGAGTAGGTACTCCTTAATTGCCTAAAGACGGCAGGTATAGTCGGTTCTACTACAATGACCTAGGAACTCGGAAATAAAATTCTGAAAATCTTATGTTTTGTTCAGTATATTATGTAATGTAGTTTCTATACCCACGTCAGTACCCTGATAAAAAAAAATGAGTAGGTACTCCATAATTGCCTTAATTCGGCAGGTATAGTGGGTTCTACTACATTGACCTAGGAACTCGGAAATAAAATTCTAAAAATCTTATGTTCTGTTCAGTATGTTATGTAATGTAGTTTCTATACCCACGTCAGTACTCTGGTAAAAAAAATGAGTAGGTACTCCATAATTGCCTTAATACGGCTGGTTTAGTGGGTTCTACTACAATGACCTAGGAACTCGAAAATAAAATTCTAAAAATCTTATGTTTTGTTCAGTATGTTATGTAATGTAGTTTCTATATGCACGTCAGTACTCTGATAAAAAAAAAATGAGTAGGTACTCCTTAATTGCCTGAAGACGGCAGGTATAGTCGGTTCTACTACAATGACCTAGGAACTCGGGAATAAAATTCTGAAAATCTTATGTTTTGTTCAGTATGTTATGTAATGTAGCTTTTATACCCACGTCAGTACTCTGATAAAAAAAAATAACTAGGCACTCCATAATAGCCTTAAGACGGCAGGTATAGTGAGTTTTACTACAATGTCCTAGGAACTCGGGAATAATATGTTTTACATTATAAAACATACTGAACAAAACATTTCGGCCGGTAACTTCACATTTTATTTATAATATAACTTCTATACTCACGATAGTACTTTGATAAAAAAAAATGAGTAGGTACTCCATAATTGCCTTAATACGGCAGGTATAGTGGGTTCTACTACAATGACCTAGGAACTCGGAAATAAAATTCTAAAAGTCTTATGTTTTGTTCAGTATGTTATGTAATGTAGTTTCTATACCCACGTCAGTACTCTGATAAAAAAAAATGTGTAGGTACTCCTTAATTGCCTAAAGACGGCAGGTATAGTGGGTTCTACTACAATGACCTAGAAACTTGGGAATAAAATTCTGAAAATCTTATGTTTTGTTCAGTATGTTATGTAATGTAGTTTCTATACCCACGTCAGTTCTCTGATAAAAATTAATGAGTAGGTACTCCTTAATTGCCTGAAGACGGCAGGTATAGTGGGTTCTACTACAATGACCTAGGAACTCGGGAATAAAATTTTGAAAATCTTACGTTTTGTTCAGTATGTTATGTAATGTAGTTTCTATACCCACGTCAGTACTCTGATAAAAAAAAATGTGTAGGTACTCCTTAATTGCCTGAAGACGGCAGGTATAGTGGGTTCTACTACAATGACCTAGAAACTTGGGAATAAAATTCTGAAAATCTTATGTTTTGTTCAGTATGTTATGTAATGTAGTTTCTATACCCACGTCAGTTCTCTGATAAAAATTAATGAGTAGGTACTCCTTAATTGCCTGAAGACGGCAGGTATAGTGGGTTTTACTACAATGTCCTAGGAACTCGGAAATAAAATTCTGAAAATCTTATGTTTTGTTCAGTATGTTATGCAATGTAGTTTCTATACCCACGTCAGTACTCTGATAAAAAAAATGAGTAGGTACTCCATAATTGCCTTAATTCGGCAGGTATAGTGGGTTCTACTACATTGACCTAGGAACTCGGAAATAAAATTCTAAAATCTTATGTTTTGTTCAGTATGTTATGTAATGTAGTTTCTATACCCACGTCAGTACTCTGGTAAAAAAAAATAGTAGGTACTCCTTAATTGCCTGAAGACGGCAGGTATAGTCGGTTCTACTACAATGACCTAGGAACTCGGGAATAAAATTCTGAAAATCTTATGTTTTGTTCAGTATGTTATGTAATGAAGTTTCTATACCCACGTCAGTACTCTGATAAAAAAAAATGAGTAGGTACTCCTTAATTGCCTAAAGACGGCAGGTATAGTCGGTTCTACTACAATGACCTAGGAACTCGGAAATAAAATTCTGAAAATCTTATGTTTTGTTCAGTATGTTATGCAATGTAGTTTCTATACCCACGTCAGTACTCTGATAAAAAAAATGAGTAGGTACTCCATAATTGCCTTAATTCGGCAGGTATAGTGGGTTCTACTACATTGACCTAGGAACTCGGAAATAAAATTCTAAAATCTTATGTTTTGTTCAGTATGTTATGTAATGTAGTTTCTATACCCACGTCAGTACTCTGGTAAAAAAAAATAGTAGGTACTCCTTAATTGCCTGAAGACGGCAGGTATAGTCGGTTCTACTACAATGACCTAGGAACTCGGGAATAAAATTCTGAAAATCTTATGTTTTGTTTAGTATGTTATGTAATGTAGTTTCTATACCCACGTCAGTACTCTGATAAAAAAAAATGAGTAGGTACTCCTTAATTGCCTGAAGACGGCAGGTATAGTGGGTTTTACTACAATGTCCTAGAAACTCGGGAATAATATGTTTTACATTATGAAACATACTGAACAAAACATTTCGGCCGGTAACTTCACATTTTATTTATGATATAACTTCTATACCCACGACAGTACTTTGATAAAAAAAAATGAGTAGGTACTCCATAATTGCCTTAATACGGCAGGTATAGTGGGTTTTACTACAATATCCTAGAAACTCGGGAATAATATGTTTTACATTATGAAACATACTGAACAAAACATTTCGGCCGGTAACTTCACATTTTACTTATGATATAACTTCTATACCCACGACAGTACTTTGATAAAAAAAAATGAGTAGGTACTCCATAATGGCCTTAATACGGCAGGTATAGTGGGTTCTACTACAATGACCTAGGAACTCGGAAATAAAATTCTAAAAATCTTATGTTTTGTTCAGTATGTTATGTAATGTAGTTTCTATATGCACGTCAGTACTCTGATAAAAAAAAATGAGTAGGTACTCCTTAATTGCCTGAAGACGGCAGGTATAGTGGGTTCTATTACAATGACCTAGGAACTCGGGAATAAAATTCTGAAAATCTTATGTTTTGTTCAGTATGTTATGTAATGTAGTTTCTATACCCACGTCAGTACTCTGATAAAAAAAATGAGTAGGTACTCCATAATTGCCTTAATTCGACAGGTATAGTGGGTTCTACTTCAATGACCTAGGAACTCATAAATAAAATTCTAAAAATCTTATGTTTTGTTCAGTATGTTATGTAATGTAGTTTCTATACCCACGTCAGTACTCTGATAAAAAAAAATGAGTAGGTACTCCATAATTGCCTTAATACGGCAGGTGTAGTGGGTTCTACTATAATGACCTATGAACTCGGGAATAAAATTCTGAAAATCTTATGTTTTGTTCAGTATGTTATGTAATGAAGTTTCTATACCCACGTCAGTACTCTGATAAAAAAAAATGAGTAGGTACTCCTTAATTGCCTAAAGACGGCAGGTATAGTCGGTTCTACTACAATGACATCAAAAAATGAATAGGTACTCTATAATTGCCTTAATACGGCAGGTATAGTGGGTTCTACTACAATGACCTAGGAACTCGGGAATAAAATTCTGAAAATCTTATGTTTTGTTCAGTATGTTATGTAATGTAGTTTCTATACCCACGTCAGTACTCTGATAAAAAAAATGAGTAGGTACTCCATAATTGCCTTAATTCGACAGGTATAGTGGGTTCTACTTCAATGACCTAGGAACTCATAAATAAAATAATAAAAATCTTATGTTTTGTTCAGTATGTTATGTAATGTAGTTTCTATACCCACGTCAGTACTCTGATAAAAAAAAATGAGTAGGTACTCCATAATTGCCTTAATACGGCAGGTGTAGTGGGTTCTACTACAATGACCTAGGAACTCTGGAATAAAATTCTGAAAATCTTATGTTTTGTTCAGTATGTTATGTAATGAAGTTTCTATACCCACGTCAGTACTCTGATAAAAAAAAATGAGTAGGTACTCCTTAATTGCCTAAAGACGGCAGGTATAGTCGGTTCTACTACAATGACCTAGGAACTCGGAAATAAAATTCTGAAAATCTTATGTTTTGTTCAGTATATTATGTAATGTAGTTTCTATACCCACGTCAGTACCCTGATAAAAAAAAATGAGTAGGTACTCCATAATTGCCTTAATTCGGCAGGTATAGTGGGTTCTACTACATTGACCTAGGAACTCGGAAATAAAATTCTAAAAATCTTATGTTCTGTTCAGTATGTTATGTAATGTAGTTTCTATACCCACGTCAGTACTCTGGTAAAAAAAATGAGTAGGTACTCCATAATTGCCTTAATACGGCTGGTTTAGTGGGTTCTACTACAATGACCTAGGAACTCGGAAATAAAATTCTAAAAATCTTATGTTTTGTTCAGTATGTTATGTAATGTAGTTTCTATATGCACGTCAGTACTCTGATAAAAAAAAAATGAGTAGGTACTCCTTAATTGCCTGAAGACGGCAGGTATAGTCGGTTCTACTACAATGACCTAGGAACTCGTGAATAAAATTCTGAAAATCTTATGTTTTGTTCAGTATGTTATGTAATGTAGCTTTTATACCCACGTCAGTACTCTGATAAAAAAAAATAACTAGGCACTCCATAATAGCCTTAAGACGGCAGGTATAGTGAGTTTTACTACAATGTCCTAGGAACTCGGGAATAATATGTTTTACATTATAAAACATACTGAACAAAACATTTCGGCCGGTAACTTCACATTTTATTTATAATATAACTTCTATACTCACGATAGTACTTTGATAAAAAAAAATGAGTAGGTACTCCATAATTGCCTTAATACGGCAGGTATAGTGGGTTCTACTACAATGACCTAGGAACTCGGAAATAAAATTCTAAAAGTCTTATGTTTTGTTCAGTATGTTATGTAATGTAGTTTCTATACCCACGTCAGTACTCTGATAAAAAAAAATGTGTAGGTACTCCTTAATTGCCTAAAGACGGCAGGTATAGTGGGTTCTACTACAATGACCTAGAAACTTGGGAATAAAATTCTGAAAATCTTATGTTTTGTTCAGTATGTTATGTAATGTAGTTTCTATACCCACGTCAGTTCTCTGATAAAAATTAATGAGTAGGTACTCCTTAATTGCCTGAAGACGTCAGGTATAGTGGGTTCTACTACAATGACCTAGGAACTCGGGAATAAAATTTTGAAAATCTTACGTTTTGTTCAGTATGTTATGTAATGTAGTTTCTATACCCACGTCAGTACTCTGATAAAAAAAAATGTGTAGGTACTCCTTAATTGCCTGAAGACGGCAGGTATAGTGGGTTCTACTACAATGACCTAGAAACTTGGGAATAAAATTCTGAAAATCTTATGTTTTGTTCAGTATGTTATGTAATGTAGTTTCTATACCCACGTCAGTTCTCTGATAAAAATTAATGAGTAGGTACTCCTTAATTGCCTGAAGACGGCAGGTATAGTGGGTTTTACTACAATGTCCTAGGAACTCGGGAATAATATGTTTTACATTATAAAACATACTGAACAAAACATTTCGGCCGGTAACTTCACATTTTATTTATAATATAACTTCTATACCCACGACAGTACTTTGATAAAAAAAAATGAGTAGGTACTCCATAATTGCCTTAATACGGCAGGTATAGTGGGTTCTACTACAATGACCTAGGAACTCAAAAATAAAATTCTAAAAATCTTATGTTTTGTTCAGTATGTTATGTAATGTAGTTTCTATACCCACGTCAGTACTCTGATAAAAAAAAATGAGTAGGTACTCCATAATTGCCTTAATACGGCAGGTGTAGTGGGTTCTACTACAATGACCTAGGAACTCGGGAATAAAATTCTGAAAATCTTATGTTTTGTTCAGTATGTTATGTAATGAAGTTTCTATACCCACGTCAGTACTCTGATAAAAAAAAATGAGTAGGTACTCCTTAATTGCCTAAAGACGGCAGGTATAGTCGGTTCTACTACAATGACCTAGGAACTCGGGAATAAAATTCTGAAAATCTTATGTTTTGTTCAGTATGTTATGTAATGTAGTTTCTATACCCACGTCAGTACTCTGATAAAAAAAAATGAGTAGGTACTCCATAATTGCCTTAATTCGGCAGGTATAGTGGGTTCTACTACATTGACCTAGGAACTCGGAAATAAAATTCTAAAAATCTTATGTTTTGTTCAGTATGTTATGTAATGTAGTTTCTATACCCATGTCAGTACCCTGATAAAAAAAAATGAATAGGTACTCTATAATTGCCTTAATACGGCAGGTATAGTGGGTTCTACTACAATGACCTAGGAACTCGGAAATAAAATTCTAAAATCTTATGTTTTGTTCAGTATGTTATGTAATGTAGTTTCTATATGGACGTCAGTACTCTGATAAAAAAAAATGAGTAGGTACTCCTTAATTGCCTGAAGACGGCAGGTATAGTCAGTTCTACTACAATGACCTAGCAACTCGGGAATAAAATTCTGAAAATCTTATGTTTTGTTTAGTATGTTATGTAATGTAGTTTCTATACCCACGTCAGTACTCTGATAAAAAAAAATGAGTAGGTACTCCTTAATTGCCTGAAGACGGCAGGTATAGTGTGTTTTACTACAATGTCCTAGAAACTCGGGAATAATATGTTTTCCATTATGAAACATACTGAACAAAACATTTCGGCCGGTAACTTCACATTTTACTTATGATATAACTTCTATACCCACGACAGTACTTTGATAAAAAAAAATGAGTAGGTGCTCCATAATTGCCTTAATACGGCAGGTATAGTGGGTTCTACTACAATGACCTAGGAACTCGGAAATAAAATTCTAAAAATCTTATGTTTTGTTCAGTATGTTATGTAATGTAGTTTCTATATGCACGTCAGTACTCTGATAAAAAAAAATGAGTAGGTACTCCTTAATTGCCTGAAGACGGCAGGTATAGTGGGTTCTATTACAATGACCTAGGAACTTGGGAATAAAATTCTGAAAATCTTATGTTTTGTTCAGTAATGTAGTTATGTAATGTAATTTCTATACCCACGTCAGTACTCTGATAAAAAAAATGAGTAGGTACTCCATAATTGCCTTAATTCGACAGGTATAGTGGGTTCTACTTCAATGACCTAGGAACTCATAAATAAAATTCTAAAAATCTTATGTTTTGTTCAGTATGTTATGTAATGTAGTTTCTATACCCACGTCAGTACTCTGATAAAAAAAATGAGTAGGTACTCCATACATGCCTTAATACGGCAGGTGTAGTGGGTTCTACTACAATGACCTAGGAACTCGGGAATAAAATTCTGAAAATCTTATGTTTTGTTCAGTATGTTATGTAATGAAGTTTCTATACCCACGTCAGTACTCTGATAAAAAAAAATGAGTAGGTACTCCTTAATTGCCTAAAGACGGCAGGTATAGTCGGTTCTACTACAATGACCTAGGAACTCGGAAATAAAATTCTGAAAATCTTATGTTTTGTTCAGTATGTTATGCAATGTAGTTTCTATACCCACGTCAGAACTCTGATAAAAAAAAATGAGTAGGTACTCCATAATTGCCTTAATTCGGCAGGTATAGTGGGTTCTACTACATTGACCTAGGAACTCGGAAATAAAATTCTAAAAATCTTATGTTCTGTTCAGTATGTTATGTAATGTAGTTTCTATACCCACGTCAGTACTCTGGTAAAAAAAATTAGTAGGTACTCCATAATTGCCTTAATACGGCAGGTATAGTGGGTTCTACTACAATGACCTAGGAACTCGGAAATAAAATTCTAAAATCTTATGTTTTGTTCAGTATGTTATGTAATGTAGTTTCTATATGGACGTCAGTACTCTGATAAAAAAAAATGAGTAGGTACTCCTTAATTGCCTGAAGACGGCAGGTATAGTCGGTTCTACTACAATGACCTAGGAACTCGGGAATAAAATTCTGAAAATCTTATGTTTTGTTTAGTATGTTATGTAATGTAGTTTCTATACCCACGTCAGTACTCTGATAAAAAAAAATGAGTAGGTACTCCTTAATTGCCTGAATACGGCAGGTATAGTGGGTTTTACTACAATGTCCTAGAAACTCGGGAATAATATGTTTTACATTATGAAACATACTGAACAAAACATTTCGGCCGGTAACTTCACATTTTATTTATGATATAACTTCTATACCCACGACAGTACTTTGATAAAAAAAAATGAGTAGGTACTCCATAATTGCCTTAATACGGCAGGTATAGTGGGTTTTACTACAATATCCTAGAAACTCGGGAATAATATGTTTTACATTATGAAACATACTGAACAAAACATTTCGGCCGGTAACTTCACATTTTACTTATGATATAACTTCTATACCCACGACAGTACTTTGATAAAAAAAAATGAGTAGGTACTCCATAATGGCCTTAATACGGCAGGTATAGTGGGTTTTACTACAATGTCCTAAGAACTCGGGAATAATATGTTTTACATTATAAAACATACTGAACAAAACATTTCGGCCGGTAACTTCACATTTTATTTATAATATAACTTCTATACCCACGATAGTACTTTGATAAAAAAAAATGAGTAGGTACTCCATAATTGCCTTAATACGGCAGGTATAGTGGGTTCTACTACAATGACCTAGGAACTCGGAAATAAAATTCTAAAAATCTTATGTTTTGTTCAGTATGTTATGTAATGTAGTTTCTATATGCACGTCAGTACTCTGATAAAAAAAAATGAGTAGGTACTCCTTAATTGCCTAAAGACGGCAGGTATAGTCGGTTCTACTACAATGACCTAGGAACTCGGGGATAAAATTCTGAAAATCTTATGTTTTGTTCAGTATGTTATGTAATGTAGTTTCTATACCCACGTCAGTACTCTGATAAAAAAAAATGAGTAGGTACTCCATAATTGCCTTAATTCGGCAGGTATAGTGGGTTCTACTACATTGACCTAGGAACTCGGAAATAAAATTCTAAAAATCTTATGTTTTGTTCAGTATGTTATGTAATGTAGTTTCTATACCCACGTCAGTACCCTGATAAAAAAAAATGAATAGGTACTCTATAATTGCCTTAATACGGCAGGTATAGTGGGTTCTACTACAATGACCTAGGAACTCGGAAATAAAATTCTAAAATCTTATGTTTTGTTCAGTATGTTATGTAATGTAGTTTCTATATGGACGTCAGTACTCTGATAAAAAAAAATGAGTAGGTACTCCTTAATTGCCTGAAGACGGCAGGTATAGTCGGTTCTACTACAATGACCTAGGAACTCGGGAATAAAATTCTGAAAATCTTATGTTTTGTTTAGTATGTTATGTAATGTAGTTTCTATACCCACGTCAGTACTCTGATAAAACAAAATTAGTAGGTACTCCTTAATTGCCTGAAGACGGCAGGTATAGTGGGTTTTACTACAATGTCCTAGAAACTCGGGAATAATATGTTTTACATTATGAAACATACTGAACAAAACATTTCGGCCGGTAACTTCACATTTTACTTATGATATAACTTCTATACCCACGACAGTACTTTGATAAAAAAAAATGAGTAGGTGCTCCATAATTGCCTTAATACGGCAGGTATAGTGGGTTCTACTACAATGACCTAGGAACTCGGAAATAAAATTCTAAAAATCTTATGTTTTGTTCAGTATGTTATGTAATGTAGTTTCTATATGCACGTCAGTACTCTGATAAAAAAAAATGAGTAGGTACTCCTTAATTGCCTGAAGACGGCAGGTATAGTGGGTTCTATTACAATGACCTAGGAACTCGGGAATAAAATTCTGAAAATCTTATGTTTTGTTCAGTATGTTATGTAATGTAATTTCTATACCCACGTCAGTACTCTGATAAAAAAAATGAGTAGGTACTCCATAATTGCCTTAATTCGACAGGTATAGTGGGTTCTACTTCAATGACCTAGGAACTCATAAATAAAATTCTAAAAATCTTATGTTTTGTTCAGTATGTTATGTAATGTAGTTTCTATACCCACGTGAGTACTCTGATAAAAAAAATGAGTAGGTACTCCATACATGCCTTAATACGGCAGGTGTAGTGGGTTCTACTACAATGACCTAGGAACTCGGGAATAAAATTCTGAAAATCTTATGTTTTGTTCAGTATGTTATGTAATGAAGTTTCTATACCCACGTCAGTACTCTGATAAAAAAAAATGAGTAGGTACTCCTTAATTGCCTAAAGACGGCAGGTATAGTCGGTTCTACTACAATGACCTAGGAACTCGGAAATAAAATTCTGAAAATCTTATGTTTTGTTCAGTATGTTATGCAATGTAGTTTCTATACCCACGTCAGTACTCTGATAAAAAAAAATGAGTAGGTACTCCATAATTGCCTTAATTCGGCAGGTATAGTGGGTTCTACTACATTGACCTAGGAACTCAAAAATAAAATTCTAAAAATCTTATGTTCTGTTCAGTATGTTATGTAATGTAGTTTCTATACCCACGTCAGTACTCTGGTAAAAAAAAATAGTAGGTACTCCATAATTGCCTTAATACGGCAGGTATAGTGGGTTCTACTACAATGACCTAGGAAGTCGGAAATAAAATTCTAAAATCTTATGTTTTGTTCAGTATGTTATGTAATGTAGTTTCTATATGGACGTCAGTACTCTGATAAAAAAAAATGAGTAGGTACTCCTTAATTGCCTGAAGACGGCAGGTATAGTCGGTTCTACTACAATGACCTAGGAACTCGGGAATAAAATTCTGAAAATCTTATGTTTTGTTTAGTATGTTATGTAATGTAGTTTCTATACCCACGTCAGTACTCTGATAAAAAAAAATGAGTAGGTACTCCTTAATTGCCTGAAGACGGCAGGTATAGTGGGTTTTACTACAATGTCCTAGAAACTCGGGAATAATATGTTTTACATTATGAAACATACTGAACAAAACATTTCGGCCGGTAACTTCACATTTTATTTATGATATAACTTCTATACCCACGACAGTACTTTGATAAAAAAAAATGAGTAGGTACTTCATAATTGCCTTAATACGGCAGGTATAGTGGGTTTTACTACAATATCCTAGAAACTCGGGAATAATATGTTTTACATTATGAAACATACTGAACAAAACATTTCGGCCGGTAACTTCACATTTTACTTATGATATAACTTCTATACCCACGACAGTACTTTGATAAAAAAAAATGAGTAGGTACTCCATAATGGCCTTAATACGGCAGGTATAGTGGGTTCTACTACAATGACCTAGGAACTCGGAAATAAAATTCTAAAAATCTTATGTTTTGTTCAGTATGTTATGTAATGTAGTTTCTATATGCACGTCAGTACTCTGATAAAAAAAAATGAGTAGGTACTCCTTAATTGCCTGAAGACGGCAGGTATAGTGGGTTCTATTACAATGACCTAGGAACTCGGGAATAAAATTCTGAAAATCTTATGTTTTGTTCAGTATGTTATGTAATGTAGTTTCTATACCCACGTCAGTACTCTGATAAAAAAAATGAGTAGGTACTCCATAATTGCCTTAATTCGACAGGTATAGTGGGTTCTACTTCAATGACCTAGGAACTCATAAATAAAATTCTAAAAATCTTATGTTTTGTTCAGTATGTTATGTAATGTAGTTTCTATACCCACGTCAGTACTCTGATAAAAAAAAATGAGTAGGTACTCCATAATTGCCTTAATACGGCAGGTGTAGTGGGTTCTACTATAATGACCTAGGAACTCGGGAATAAAATTCTGAAAATCTTATGTTTTGTTCAGTATGTTATGTAATGTAGTTTCTATACCCACGTCAGTACTCTGGTAAAAAAAATGAGTAGGTACTCCATAATTGCCTTAATACGGCTGGTATAGTGGGTTCTACTACAATGACCTAGGAACTCGGAAATAAAATTCTAAAAATCTTATGTTTTGTTCAGTATGTTATGTAATGTAGTTTCTATATGCACGTCAGTACTCTGATAAAAAAAAAATGAGTAGGTACTCCTTAATTGCCTGAAGACGGCAGGTATAGTCGGTTCTACTACAATGACCTAGGAACTCGGGAATAAAATTCTGAAAATCTTATGTTTTGTTCAGTATGTTATGTAATGTAGTTTCTATACCCACGTCAGTACTCTGGTAAAAAAAATGAGTAGGTACTCCATAATTGCCTTAATACGGCTGGTATAGTGGGTTCTACTACAATGACCTAGGAACTCAGAAATAAAATTCTAAAAATCTTATGTTTTGTTCAGTATGTTATGTAATGAAGTTTCTATACCCACGTCAGTACTCTGATAAAAAAAAATGAGTAGGTACTCCTTAATTGCCTAAAGACGGCAGGTATAGTCGGTTCTACTACAATGACCTAGGAACTCGGAAATAAAATTCTGAAAATCTTATGTTTTGTTCAGTATGTTATGTAATGTAGTTTCTATACCCACGTCAGTACCCTGATAAAAAAAAATGAGTAGGTACTCCATAATTGCCTTAATTCGGCAGGTATAGTAAGTTCTACTACTTTGACCTAGGAACTCGGAAATAAAATTCCTAAAATCTTATGTTCTGCTCAGTATGTTATGTAATGTAGTTTCTATACCCACGTCAGTACTCTGGTAAAAAAAATGAGTAGGTACTCCATAATTGCCTTAATACGGCTGGTATAGTGGGTTCTACTACAATGACCTAGGAACTCGGAAATAAAATTCTAAAAATCTTATGTTTTGTTCAGTATGTTATGTAATGTAGTTTCTATATGCACGTCAGTACTCTGATAAAAAAAAAATGAGTAGGTACTCCTTAATTGCCTGAAGACGGCAGGTATAGTCGGTTCTACTACAATGACCTAGGAACTCGGGAATAAAATTCTGAAAATCTTATGTTTTGTTCAGTATGTTATGTAATGTAGCTTTTATACCCACGTCAGTACTCTGATAAAAAAAAATAACTAGGTACTCCATAATAGCCTTAAGACGGCAGGTATAGTGGGTTTTACTACAATGTCCTAGGAACTCGGGAATAATATGTTTTACATTATAAAACATACTGAACAAAACATTTCGGCCGGTAACTTCACATTTTATTTATAATATAACTTCTATACCCACGATAGTACTTTGATAAAAAAAAATGAGTAGGTACTCCATAATTGCCTTAATACGGCAGGTATAGTGGGTTCTACTACAATGACCTAGGAACTCGGAAATAAAATTCTAAAATCTTATGTTTTGTTCAGTATGTTATGTAATGTAGTTTTTATATGGACGTCAGTACTCTGATAAAAAAAAATGAGTAGGTACTCCTTAATTGCCTGAAGACGGCAGGTATAGTCGGTTCTACTACAATGACCTAGGAACTCGGGAATAAAATTCTGAAAATCTTATGTTTTGTTTAGTATGTTATGTAATGTAGTTTCTATACCCACGTCAGTACTCTGATAAAAAAAAATGAGTAGGTACTCCTTAATTGCCTGAAGACGGCAGGTATAGTGGGTTTAACTACAATGTCCTAGAAACTCGGGAATAATATGTTTTACATTATGAAACATACTGAACAAAACATTTCGGCCGGTAACTTCACATTTTATTTATGATATAACTTCTATACCCACGACAGTACTTTGATAAAAAAAAATGAGTAGGTACTCCATAATTGCCTTAATACGGCAGGTATAGTGGGTTTTACTACAATATCCTAGAAACTCGGGAATAATATGTTTTACATTATGAAACATACTGAACAAAACATTTCGGCCGGTAACTTCACATTTTACTTATGATATAACTTCTATACCCACGACAGTACTTTGATAAAAAAAAATGAGTAGGTACTCCATAATGGCCTTAATACGGCAGGTATAGTGGGTTCTACTACAATGACCTAGGAACTCGGAAATAAAATTCTGAAAATCTTATGTTTTGTTCAGTATGTTATGTAATGTAGTTTCTATACCCACGTCAGTACTCTGATAAAAAAATGAGTAGGTACTCCATAATTGCCTTAATTCGACAGGTATAGTGGGTTCTTCTTCAATGACCTAGGAACTCATAAATAAAATAATAAAAATCTTATGTTTTGTTCAGTATGTTATGTAATGTAGTTTCTATACCCACGTCAGTACTCTGATAAAAAAAAATGAGTAGGTACTCCATAATTGCCTTAATACGGCAGGTGTAGTGGGTTCTACTACAATGACCTAGGAACTCTGGAATAAAATTCTGAAAATCTTATGTTTTGTTCAGTATGTTATGTAATGAAGTTTCTATACCCACGTCAGTACTCTGATAAAAAAAATGAGTAGGTACTCCATAATTGCCTTAATTCGACAGGTATAGTGGGTTCTACTTCAATGACCTAGGAACTCATAAATAAAATAATAAAAATCTTATGTTTTGTTCAGTATGTTATGTAATGTAGTTTCTATACCCACGTCAGTACTCTGATAAAAAAAAATGAGTAGGTACTCCATAATTGCCTTAATACGGCAGGTGTAGTGGGTTCTACTACAATGACCTAGGAACTCTGGAATAAAATTCTGAAAATCTTATGTTTTGTTCAGTATGTTATGTAATGAAGTTTCTATACCCACGTCAGTACTCTGATAAAAAAAAATGAGTAGGTACTCCATAATTGCCTTAATACGGCAGGTATAGTGGGTTTTACTACAATATCCTAGAAACTCGGGAATAATATGTTTTACATTATGAAACATACTGAACAAAACATTTCGGCCGGTAACTTCACATTTTACTTATGATATAACTTCTATACCCACGACAGTACTTTGATAAAAAAAAATGAGTAGGTACTCCATAATGGCCTTAATACGGCAGGTATAGTGGGTTCTACTACAATGACCTAGGAACTCGGAAATAAAATTCTGAAAATCTTATGTTTTGTTCAGTATGTTATGTAATGTAGTTTCTATACCCACGTCAGTACTCTGATAAAAAAATGAGTAGGTACTCCATAATTGCCTTAATTCGACAGGTATAGTGGGTTCTTCTTCAATGACCTAGGAACTCATAAATAAAATAATAAAAATCTTATGTTTTGTTCAGTATGTTATGTAATGTAGTTTCTATACCCACGTCAGTACTCTGATAAAAAAAAATGAGTAGGTACTCCATAATTGCCTTAATACGGCAGGTGTAGTGGGTTCTACTACAATGACCTAGGAACTCTGGAATAAAATTCTAAAAATCTTATGTCTTGTTCAGTATGTTATGTAATGTAGTTTCTATATGCACGTCAGTACTCTGATAAAAAAAAATGAGTAGGTACTCCTTAATTGCCTGAAGACGGCAGGTATAGTGGGTTCTATTACAATGACCTAGGAACTCGGGAATAAAATTCTGAAAATCTTATGTTTTGTTCAGTATGTTATGTAATGTAGTTTCTATACCCACGTCAGTACTCTGATAAAAAAATGAGTAGGTACTCCATAATTGCCTTAATTCGACAGGTATAGTGGGTTCTTCTTCAATGACCTAGGAACTCATAAATAAAATAATAAAAATCTTATGTTTTGTTCAGTATGTTATGTAATGTAGTTTCTATACCCACGTCAGTACTCTGATAAAAAAAAATGAGTAGGTACTCCATAATTGCCTTAATACGGCAGGTGTAGTGGGTTCTACTACAATGACCTAGGAACTCTGGAATAAAATTCTGAAAATCTTATGTTTTGTTCAGTATGTTATGTAATGAAGTTTCTATACCCACGTCAGTACTCTGATAAAAAAAAATGAGTAGGTACTCCTTAATTGCCTAAAGACGGCAGGTATAGTCGGTTCTACTACAATGACCTAGGAACTCGGAAATAAAATTCTGAAAATCTTATGTTTTGTTCAGTATATTATGTAATGTAGTTTCTATACCCACGTCAGTACCCTGATAAAAAAAAATGAGTAGGTACTCCATAATTGCCTTAATTCGGCAGGTATAGTGGGTTCTACTACATTGACCTAGGAACTCGGAAATAAAATTCTAAAAATCTTATGTTCTGTTCAGTATGTTATGTAATGTAGTTTCTATACCCACGTCAGTACTCTGGTAAAAAAAATGAGTAGGTACTCCATAATTGCCTTAATACGGCTGGTATAGTGGGTTCTACTACAATGACCTAGGAACTCGGAAATAAAATTCTAAAAATCTTATGTTTTGTTCAGTATGTTATGTAATGTAGTTTCTATATGCACGTCAGTACTCTGATAAAAAAAAAATGAGTAGGTACTCCTTAATTGCCTGAAGACGGCAGGTATAGTCGGTTCTACTACAATGACCTAGGAACTCGGGAATAAAATTCTGAAAATCTTATGTTTTGTTCAGTATGTTATGTAATGTAGCTTTTATACCCACGTCAGTACTCTGATAAAAAAAAATAACTAGGCACTCCATAATAGCCTTAAGACGGCAGGTATAGTGAGTTTTACTACAATGTCCTAGGAACTCGGGAATAATATGTTTTACATTATAAAACATACTGAACAAAACATTTCGGCCGGTAACTTCACATTTTATTTATAATATAACTTCTATACCCACGATAGTACTTTGATAAAAAAAAATGAGTAGGTACTCCATAATTGCCTTAATACGGCAGGTATAGTGGGTTCTACTACAATGACCTAGGAACTCGGAAATAAAATTCTAAAAGTCTTATGTTTTGTTCAGTATGTTATGTAATGTAGTTTCTATACCCACGTCAGTACTCTGATAAAAAAAAATGTGTAGGTACTCCTTAATTGCCTAAAGACGGCAGGTATAGTGGGTTCTACTACAATGACCTAGAAACTTGGGAATAAAATTCTGAAAATCTTATATTTTGTTCAGTATGTTATGTAATGTAGTTTCTATACCCACGTCAGTTCTCTGATAAAAATTAATGAGTAGGTACTCCTTATTTGCCTGAAGACGGCAGGTATAGTGGGTTCTACTACAATGACCTAGGAACTCGGGAATAAAATTTTGAAAATCTTACGTTTTGTTCAGTATGTTATGTAATGTAGTTTCTATACCCACGTCAGTACTCTGATAAAAAAAAATGTGTAGGTACTCCTTAATTGCCTGAAGACGGCAGGTATAGTGGGTTCTACTACAATGACCTAGAAACTTGGGAATAAAATTCTGAAAATCTTATGTTTTGTTCAGTATGTTATGTAATGTAGTTTCTATACCCACGTCAGTTCTCTGATAAAAATTAATGAGTAGGTACTCCTTAATTGCCTGAAGACGGCAGGTATAGTGGGTTTTACTACAATGTCCTAGGAACTCGGGAATAATATGTTTTACATTATAAAACATACTGAACAAAACATTTCGGCCGGTAACTTCACATTTTATTTATAATATAACTTCTATACCCACGACAGTACTTTGATAAAAAAAAATGAGTAGGTACTCCATAATTGCCTTAATACGGCAGGTATAGTGGGTTCTACTACAATGACCTAGGAACTCGGAAATAAAATTCTAAAAATCTTATGTTTTGTTCAGTATGTTATGTAATGTAGTTTCTATACCCACGTCAGTACTCTGATAAAAAAAAATGAGTAGGTACTCCATAATTGCCTTAATACGGCAGGTGTAGTGGGTTCTACTACAATGACCTAGGAACTCGGGAATAAAATTCTGAAAATCTTATGTTTTGTTCAGTATGTTATGTAATGAAGTTTCTATACCCACGTCAGTACTCTGATAAAAAAAAATGAGTAGGTACTCCTTAATTGCCTAAAGACGGCAGGTATAGTCGGTTCTACTACAATGACCTAGGAACTCGGGAATAAAATTCTGAAAATCTTATGTTTTGTTCAGTATGTTATGTAATGTAGTTTCTATACCCACGTCAGTACTCTGATAAAAAAAAATGAGTAGGTACTCCATAATTGCCTTAATTCGGCAGGTATAGTGGGTTCTACTACATTGACCTAGGAACTCGGAAATAAAATTCTAAAAATCTTATGTTTTGTTCAGTATGTTATGTAATGTAGTTTCTATACCCACGTCAGTACCCTGATAAAAAAAAATGAATAGGTACTCTATAATTTCCTTAATACGGCAGGTATAGTGGGTTCTACTACAATGACCTAGGAACTCGGAAATAAAATTCTAAAATCTTATGTTTTGTTCAGTATGTTATGTAATGTAGTTTCTATATGGACGTCAGTACTCTGATAAAAAAAAATGAGTAGGTACTCCTTAATTGCCTGAAGACGGCAGGTATAGTCAGTTCTACTACAATGACCTAGGAACTCGGGAATAAAATTCTGAAAATCTTATGTTTTGTTTAGTATGTTATGTAATGTAGTTTCTATACCCACGTCAGTACTCTGATAAAAAAAAATGAGTAGGTACTCCTTAATTGCCTGAAGACGGCAGGTATAGTGGGTTTTACTACAATGTCCTAGAAACTCGGGAATAATATGTTTTACATTATGAAACATACTGAACAAAACATTTCGGCCGGTAACTTCACATTTTACTTATGATATAACTTCTATACCCACGACAGTACTTTGATAAAAAAAAATGAGTAGGTGCTCCATAATTGCCTTAATACGGCAGGTATAGTGGGTTCTACTACAATGACCTAGGAACTCGGAAATAAAATTCTAAAAATCTTATGTTTTGTTCAGTATGTTATGTAATGTAGTTTCTATATGCACGTCAGTACTCTGATAAAAAAAAATGAGTAGGTACTCCTTAATTGCCTGAAGACGGCAGGTATAGTGGGTTCTATTACAATGACCTAGGAACTCGGGAATAAAATTCTGAAAATCTTATGTTTTGTTCAGTATGTTATGTAATGTAATTTCTATACCCACGTCAGTACTCTGATAAAAAAAATGAGTAGGTACTCCATAATTGCCTTAATTCGACAGGTATAGTGGGTTCTACTTCAATGACCTAGGAACTCATAAATAAAATTCTAAAAATCTTATGTTTTGTTCAGTATGTTATGTAATGTAGTTTCTATACCCACGTCAGTACTCTGATAAAAAAAATGAGTAGGTACTCCATACATGCCTTAATACGGCAGGTGTAGTGGGTTCTACTACAATGACCTAGGAACTCGGGAATAAAATTCTGAAAATCTTATATTTTGTTCAGTATGTTATGTAATGAAGTTTCTATACCCACGTCAGTACTCTGATAAAAAAAAATGAGTAGGTACTCCTTAATTGCCTAAAGACGGCAGGTATAGTCGGTTCTACTACAATGACCTAGGAACTCGGAAATAAAATTCTGAAAATCTTATGTTTTGTTCAGTATGTTATGCAATGTAGTTTCTATACCCACGTCAGTACTCTGATAAAAAAAAATGAGTAGGTACTCCATAATTGCCTTAATTCGGCAGGTATAGTGGGTTCTACTACATTGACCTAGGAACTCGGAAATAAAATTCTAAAAATCTTATGTTCTGTTCAGTATGTTATGTAATGTAGTTTCTATACCCACGTCAGTACTCTGATAAAAAAAAATGAGTAGGTACTCCATAATTGCCTTAATTCGGCAGGTATAGTGGGTTCTACTACATTGACCTAGGAACTCGGAAATAAAATTCTAAAAATCTTATGTTCTGTTCAGTATGTTATGTAATGTAGTTTCTATACCCACGTCAGTACTCTGATAAAAAAAAATGAGTAGGTACTCCATAATTGCCTTAATACGACAGGTATAGTGGGTTCTACTACAATGACCTAGGAACTCGGAAATAAAATTCTAAAATCTTATGTTTTGTTCAGTATGTTATGTAATGTAGTTTCTATATGGACGTCAGTACTCTGATAAAAAAAAATGAGTAGGTACTCCTTAATTGCCTGAAGACGGCAGGTATAGTCAGTTCTACTACAATGACCTAGGAACTCGGGAATAAAATTCTGAAAATCTTATGTTTTGTTTAGTATGTTATGTAATGTAGTTTCTATACCCACGTCAGTACTCTGATAAAAAAAAATGAGTAGGTACTCCTTAATTGCCTGAAGACGGCAGGTATAGTGGGTTTTACTACAATGTCCTAGAAACTCGGGAATAATATGTTTTACATTATGAAACATACTGAACAAAACATTTCGGCCGGTAACTTCACATTTTATTTATGATATAACTTCTATACCCACGACAGTACTTTGATAAAAAAAAATGAGTAGGTGCTCCTTAATTGCCTGAAGACGGCAGGTATAGTGGGTTCTATTACAATGACCTAGGAACTCGGGAATAAAATTCTGAAAATCTTATGTTTTGTTCAGTATGTTATGTAATGTAGTTTCTATACCCACGTCAGTACTCTGATAAAAAAAATGAGTAGGTACTCCATAATTGCCTTAATTCGACAGGTATAGTGGGTTCTACTTCAATGACCTAGGAACTCATAAATAAAATTCTAAAAATCTTATGTTTTGTTCAGTATGTTATGTAATGTAGTTTCTATACCCACGTCAGTACTCTGATAAAAAAAAAATGAGTAGGTACTTCATAATTGCCTTAATACGGCAGGTGTAGTGGGTTCTACTACAATGACCTAGGAACTCGGGAATAAAATTCTGAAAATCTTATGTTTTGTTCAGTATGTTATGTAATGAAGTTTCTATACCCACGTCAGTACTCTGATAAAAAAAAATGAGTAGGTACTCCTTAATTGCCTAAAGACGGCAGGTATAGTCGGTTCTACTACAATGACCTAGGAACTCGGAAATAAAATTCTGAAAATCTTATGTTTTGTTCAGTATGTTATGTAATGTAGTTTCTATACCCACGTCAGTACCCTGATAAAAAAAAATGAGTAGGTACTCCATAATTGCCTTAATTCGGCAGGTATAGTAAGTTCTACTACTTTGACCTAGGAACTCGGAAATAAAATTCTAAAAATCTTATGTTCTGTTCAGTATGTTATGTAATGTAGTTTCTATACCCACGTCAGTACTCTGGTAAAAAAAATGAGTAGGTACTCCATAATTGCCTTAATACGGCTGGTATAGTGGGTTCTACTACAATGACCTAGGAACTCGGAAATAAAATTCTAAAAATCTTATGTTTTGTTTAGTATGTTATGTAATGTAGTTTCTATATGCACGTCAGTACTCTGATAAAAAAAAATGAGTAGGTGCTCCTTAATTGCCTGAAGACGGCAGGTATAGTGGGTTCTATTACAATGACCTAGGAACTCGGGAATAAAATTCTGAAAATCTTATGTTTTGTTCAGTATGTTATGTAATGTAGTTTCTATACCCACGTCAGTACTCTGATAAAAAAAATGAGTAGGTACTCCATAATTGCCTTAATTCGACAGGTATAGTGGGTTCTACTTCAATGACCTAGGAACTCATAAATAAAATTCTAAAAATCTTATGTTTTGTTCAGTATGTTATGTAATGTAGTTTCTATACCCACGTCAGTACTCTGATAAAAAAAAAATGAGTAGGTACTTCATAATTGCCTTAATACGGCAGGTGTAGTGGGTTCTACTACAATGACCTAGGAACTCGGGAATAAAATTCTGAAAATCTTATGTTTTGTTCAGTATGTTATGTAATGAAGTTTCTATACCCACGTCAGTACTCTGATAAAAAAAAATGAGTAGGTACTCCTTAATTGCCTAAAGACGGCAGGTATAGTCGGTTCTACTACAATGACCTAGGAACTCGGAAATAAAATTCTGAAAATCTTATGTTTTGTTCAGTATGTTATGTAATGTAGTTTCTATACCCACGTCAGTACCCTGATAAAAAAAAATGAGTAGGTACTCCATAATTGCCTTAATTCGGCAGGTATAGTAAGTTCTACTACTTTGACCTAGGAACTCGGAAATAAAATTCTAAAAATCTTATGTTCTGTTCAGTATGTTATGTAATGTAGTTTCTATACCCACGTCAGTACTCTGGTAAAAAAAATGAGTAGGTACTCCATAATTGCCTTAATACGGCTGGTATAGTGGGTTCTACTACAATGACCTAGGAACTCGGAAATAAAATTCTAAAAATCTTATGTTTTGTTTAGTATGTTATGTAATGTAGTTTCTATATGCACGTCAGTACTCTGATAAAAAAAAAATGAGTAGGTACTCCTTAATTGCCTGAAGACGGCAGGTATAGTCGGTTCTACTACAATGACCTAGGAACTCGGGAATAAAATTCTGAAAATCTTATGTTTTGTTCAGTATGTTATGTAATGTAGCTTTTATACCCACGTCAGTACTCTGATAAAAAAAAATAACTAGGTACTCCATAATAGCCTTAAGACGGCAGGTATAGTGGGTTTTACTACAATGTCCTAGGAACTCGGGAATAATATGTTTTACATTATAAAACATACTGAACAAAACATTTCGGCCGGTAACTTCACATTTTATTTATAATATAACTTCTATACCCACGATAGTACTTTGATAAAAAAAAATGAGTAGGTACTCCATAATTGCCTTAATACGGCAGGTATAGTGGGTTCTACTACAATGACCTAGGAACTCGGAAATAAAATTCTAAAAGTCTTATGTTTTGTTCAGTATGTTATGTAATGTAGTTTCTATACCCACGTCAGTACTCTGATAAAAAAAAATGTGTAGGTACTCCTTAATTGCCTAAAGACTGCAGGTATAGTGGGTTCTACTTCAATGACCTAGGAACTCATAAATAAAATTCTAAAAATCTTATGTTTTGTTCAGTATGTTATGTAATGTAGTTTCTATACCCACGTCAGTTCTCTGATAAAAATTAATGAGTAGGTACTCCTTAATTGCCTGAAGACGGCAGGTATAGTGGGTTCTACTACAATGACCTAGGAACTCGGGAATAAAATTCTGAAAATCTATGTTTTGTTCAGTATGTTATGTAATGTAGTTTCTATACCCACGTCAGTACTCTGATAAAAAAAAATGTGTAGGTACTCCTTAATTGCCTGAAGACGGCAGGTATAGTGGGTTCTACTACAATGACCTAGAAACTTGGAAATAAAATTCTGAAAATCTTATGTTTTGTTCAGTATGTTATGTAATGTAGTTTCTATACCCACGTCAGTTCTCTGATAAAAAATAATGAGTAGGTACTCCTTAATTGCCTGAAGACGGCAGGTATAGTCGGTTCTACTACAATGACCTAGGAACTCGGGAATAAAATTCTGAAAATCTTATGTTTTGTTCAGTATGTTATGTAATGTAGCTTTTATACCCACGTCAGTACTCTGATAAAAAAAAATAACTAGGTACTCCATAATAGCCTTAAGACGGCAGGTATAGTGGGTTTTACTACAATGTCCTAGGAACTCGGGAATAATATGTTTTACATTATAAAACATACTGAACAAAACATTTCGGCCGGTAACTTCACATTTTATTTATAATATAACTTCTATACCCACGATAGTACTTTGATAAAAAAAAATGAGTAGGTACTCCATAATTGCCTTAATACGGCAGGTATAGTGGGTTCTACTACAATGACCTAGGAACTCGGAAATAAAATTCTAAAAGTCTTATGTTTTGTTCAGTATGTTATGTAATGTAGTTTCTAAACCCACGTCAGTACTCTGATAAAAAAAAATGTGTAGGTACTCCTTAATTGCCTAAAGACGGCAGGTAAAGTGGGTTCTACTACAATGACCTAGAAACTTGGGAATAAAATTCTGAAAATCTTATGTTTTGTTCAGTATGTTATGTAATGTAGTTTCTATACCCACGTCAGTTCTCTGATAAAAATTAATGAGTAGGTACTCCTTAATTGCCTGAAGACGGCAGGTATAGTGGGTTCTACTACAATGACCTAGGAACTCGGGAATAAAATTCTGAAAATCTATGTTTTGTTCAGTATGTTATGTAATGTAGTTTCTATACCCACGTCAGTACTCTGATAAAAAAAAATGTGTAGGTACTCCTTAATTGCCTGAAGACGGCAGGTATAGTGGGTTCTACTACAATGACCTAGAAACTTGGGAATAAAATTCTGAAAATCTTATGTTTTGTTCAGTATGTTATGTAATGTAGTTTCTATACCCACGTCAGTTCTCTGATAAAAAATAATGAGTAGGTACTCCTTAATTGCCTGAAGACGGCAGGTATAGTGGGTTTTACTACAATGTCCTAGGAACTCGGGAATAATATGTTTTACATTATAAAACATACTGAACAAAACATTTCGGCCGGTAACTTCACATTTTATTTATAATATAACTTCTATACCCACGACAGTACTTTGATAAAAAAAAATGAGTAGGTACTCCATAATTGCCTTAATACGGCAGGTATAGTGGGTTCTACTACAATGACCTAGGAACTCGGAAATAAAATTCTAAAAATCTTATGTTTTGTTCAGTATGTTATGTAATGTAGTGTCTATACCCACGTCAGTACTCTGATAAAAAAAAATGAGTAGATACTCCATAATTGCCTTAATACGGCAGGTGTAGTGGGTTCTACTACAATGACCTAGGAACTCGGGAATAAAATTCTGAAAATCTTATGTTTTGTTCAGTATGTTATGTAATGAAGTTTCTATACCCACGTCAGTACTCTGATAAAAAAAAATGAGTAGGTACTCCTTAATTGCCTGAAGACGGCAGGTATAGTGGGTTCTATTACAATGACCTAGGAACTTGGGAATAAAATTCTGAAAATCTTATGTTTTGTTCAGTATGTTATGTAATGTAATTTCTATACCCACGTCAGTACTCTGATAAAAAAAATGAGTAGGTACTCCATAATTGCCTTAATTCGACAGGTATAGTGGGTTCTACTTCAATGACCTAGGAACTCATAAATAAAATTCTAAAAATCTTATGTTTTGTTCAGTATGTTATGTAATGTAGTTTCTATACCCACGTCAGTACTCTGATAAAAAAAATGAGTAGGTACTCCATACATGCCTTAATACGGCAGGTGTAGTGGGTTCTACTACAATGACCTAGGAACTCGGGAATAAAATTCTGAAAATCTTATGTTTTGTTCAGTATGTTATGTAATGAAGTTTCTATACCCACGTCAGTACTCTGATAAAAAAAAATGAGTAGGTACTCCTTAATTGCCTAAAGACGGCAGGTATAGTCGGTTCTACTACAATGACCTAGGAACTCGGAAATAAAATTCTGAAAATCTTATGTTTTGTTCAGTATGTTATGCAATGTAGTTTCTATACCCACGTCAGAACTCTGATAAAAAAAAATGAGTAGGTACTCCATAATTGCCTTAATTCGGCAGGTATAGTGGGTTCTACTACATTGACCTAGGAACTCGGAAATAAAATTCTAAAAATCTTATGTTTTGTTCAGTATGTTATGTAATGTAGTTTCTATACCCACGTCAGTACTCTGGTAAAAAAAATTAGTAGGTACTCCATAATTGCCTTAATACGGCAGGTATAGTGGGTTCTACTACAATGACCTAGGAACTCGGAAATAAAATTCTAAAATCTTATGTTTTGTTCAGTATGTTATGTAATGTAGTTTCTATATGGACGTCAGTACTCTGATAAAAAAAAATGAGTAGGTACTCCTTAATTGCCTGAAGACGGCAGGTATAGTCGGTTCTACTACAATGACCTAGGAACTCGGGAATAAAATTCTGAAAATCTTGTGTTTTGTTTAGTATGTTATGTAATGTAGTTTCTATACCCACGTCAGTACTCTGATAAAAAAAAATGAGTAGGTACTCCTTAATTGCCTGAAGACGGCAGGTATAGTGGGTTTTACTACAATGTCCTAGAAACTCGGGAATAATATGTTTTACATTATGAAACATACTGAACAAAACATTTCGGCCGGTAACTTCACATTTTATTTATGATATAACTTCTATACCCACGACAGTACTTTGATAAAAAAAAATGAGTAGGTACTCCATAATTGCCTTAATACGGCAGGTATAGTGGGTTTTACTACAATATCCTAGAAACTCGGGAATAATATGTTTTACATTATGAAACATACTGAACAAAACATTTCGGCCGGTAACTTCACATTTTACTTATGATATAACTTCTATACCCACGACAGTACTTTGATAAAAAAAAATGAGTAGGTACTCCATAATGGCCTTAATACGGCAGGTATAGTGGGTTTTACTACAATGTCCTAAGAACTCGGGAATAATATGTTTTACATTATAAAACATACTGAACAAAACATTTCGGCCGGTAACTTCACATTTTATTTATAATATAACTTCTATACCCACGATAGTACTTTGATAAAAAAAAATGAGTAGGTACTCCATAATTGCCTTAATACGGCAGGTATAGTGGGTTCTACTACAATGACCTAGGAACTCGGAAATAAAATTCTAAAAATCTTATGTTTTGTTCAGTATGTTATGTAATGTAGTTTCTATATGCACGTCAGTACTCTGATAAAAAAAAATGAGTAGGTACTCCTTAATTGCCTGAAGACGGCAGGTATAGTGGGTTTTACTACAATGTCCTAGGAACTCGGGAATAATATGTTTTACATTATAAAACATACTGAACAAAACATTTCGGCCGGTAACTTCACATTTTATTTATAATATAACTTCTATACCCACGACAGTACTTTGATAAAAAAAAATGAGTAGGTACTCCATAATTGCCTTAATACGGCAGGTATAGTGGGTTCTACTACAATGACCTAGGAACTCGGAAATAAAATTCTAAAAATCTTATGTTTTGTTCAGTATGTTATGTAATGTAGTGTCTATACCCACGTCAGTACTCTGATAAAAAAAAATGAGTAGATACTCCATAATTGCCTTAATACGGCAGGTGTAGTGGGTTCTACTACAATGACCTAGGAACTCGGGAATAAAATTCTGAAAATCTTATGTTTTGTTCAGTATGTTATGTAATGAAGTTTCTATACCCACGTCAGTACTCTGATAAAAAAAAATGAGTAGGTACTCCTTAATTGCCTGAAGACGGCAGGTATAGTTGGTTCTATTACAATGACCTAGGAACTTGGGAATAAAATTCTGAAAATCTTATGTTTTGTTCAGTATGTTATGTAATGTAATTTCTATACCCACGTCAGTACTCTGATAAAAAAAATGAGTAGGTACTCCATAATTGCCTTAATTCGACAGGTATAGTGGGTTCTACTTCAATGACCTAGGAACTCATAAATAAAATTCTAAAAATCTTATGTTTTGTTCAGTATGTTATGTAATGTAGTTTCTATACCCACGTCAGTACTCTGATAAAAAAAATGAGTAGGTACTCCATACATGCCTTAATACGGCAGGTGTAGTGGGTTCTACTACAATGACCTAGGAACTCGGGAATAAAATTCTGAAAATCTTATGTTTTGTTCAGTATGTTATGTAATGAAGTTTCTATACCCACGTCAGTACTCTGATAAAAAAAAATGAGTAGGTACTCCTTAATTGCCTAAAGACGGCAGGTATAGTCGGTTCTACTACAATGACCTAGGAACTCGGAAATAAAATTCTGAAAATCTTATGTTTTGTTCAGTATGTTATGCAATGTAGTTTCTATACCCACGTCAGAACTCTGATAAAAAAAAATGAGTAGGTACTCCATAATTGCCTTAATTCGGCAGGTATAGTGGGTTCTACTACATTGACCTAGGAACTCGGAAATAAAATTCTAAAAATCTTATGTTTTGTTCAGTATGTTATGTAATGTAGTTTCTATACCCACGTCAGTACTCTGGTAAAAAAAAATAGTAGGTACTCCATAATTGCCTTAATACGGCAGGTATAGTGGGTTCTACTACATTGACCTAGGAACTCGGAAATAAAATTCTAAAAATCTTATGTTTTGTTCAGTATGTTATGTAATGTAGTTTCTATACCCACGTCAGTACTCTGGTAAAAAAAATTAGTAGGTACTCCATAATTGCCTTAATACGGCAGGTATAGTCGGTTCTACTACAATGACCTAGGAACTCGGGAATAAAATTCTGAAAATCTTATGTTTTGTTCAGTATGTTATGTAATGTAGTTTCTATACCCACGTCAGTACTCTGATAAAAAAAAATGAGTAGGTACTCCATAATTGCCTTAATTCGGCAGGTATAGTGGGTTCTACTACATTGACCTAGGAACTCGGAAATAAAATTCTAAAAATCTTATGTTTTGTTCAGTATGTTATGTAATGTAGTTTCTATACCCACGTCAGTACCCTGATAAAAAAAAATGAATAGGTACTCTATAATTGCCTTAATACGGCAGGTATAGTGGGTTCTACTACAATGACCTAGGAACTCGGAAATAAAATTCTAAAATCTTATGTTTTGTTCAGTATGTTATGTAATGTAGTTTCTATATGGACGTCAGTACTCTGATAAAAAAAAATGAGTAGGTACTCCTTAATTGCCTGAAGACGGCAGGTATAGTCGGTTCTACTACAATGACCTAGGAACTCGGGAATAAAATTCTGAAAATCTTATGTTTTGTTTAGTATGTTATGTAATGTAGTTTCTATACCCACGTCAGTACTCTGATAAAAAAAAATTAGTAGGTACTCCTTAATTGCCTGAAGACGGCAGGTATAGTGGGTTTTACTACAATGTCCTAGAAACTCGGGAATAATATGTTTTACATTATGAAACATACTGAACAAAACATTTCGGCCGGTAACTTCACATTTTACTTATGATATAACTTCTATACCCACGACAGTACTTTGATAAAAAAAAATGAGTAGGTGCTCCATAATTGCCTTAATACGGCAGGTATAGTGGGTTCTACTACAATGACCTAGGAACTCGGAAATAAAATTCTAAAAATCTTATGTTTTGTTCAGTATGTTATGTAATGTAGTTTCTATATGCACGTCAGTACTCTGATAAAAAAAAATGAGTAGGTACTCCTTAATTGCCTGAAGACGGCAGGTATAGTGGGTTCTATTACAATGACCTAGGAACTCGGGAATAAAATTCTGAAAATCTTATGTTTTGTTCAGTATGTTATGTAATGTAATTTCTATACCCACGTCAGTACTCTGATAAAAAAAATGAGTAGGTACTCCATAATTGCCTTAATTCGACAGGTATAGTGGGTTCTACTTCAATGACCTAGGAACTCATAAATAAAATTCTAAAAATCTTATGTTTTGTTCAGTATGTTATGTAATGTAGTTTCTATACCCACGTGAGTACTCTGATAAAAAAAATGAGTAGGTACTCCATACATGCCTTAATACGGCAGGTGTAGTGGGTTCTACTACAATGACCTAGGAACTCGGGAATAAAATTCTGAAAATCTTATGTTTTGTTCAGTATGTTATGTAATGAAGTTTCTATACCCACGTCAGTACTCTGATAAAAAAAAATGAGTAGGTACTCCTTAATTGCCTAAAGACGGCAGGTATAGTCGGTTCTACTACAATGACCTAGGAACTCGGAAATAAAATTCTGAAAATCTTATGTTTTGTTCAGTATGTTATGCAATGTAGTTTCTATACCCACGTCAGTACTCTGATAAAAAAAAATGAGTAGGTACTCCATAATTGCCTTAATTCGGCAGGTATAGTGGGTTCTACTACATTGACCTAGGAACTCGGAAATAAAATTCTAAAAATCTTATGTTCTGTTCAGTATGTTATGTAATGTAGTTTCTATACCCACGTCAGTACTCTGGTAAAAAAAAATAGTAGGTACTCCATAATTGCCTTAATACGGCAGGTATAGTGGGTTCTACTACAATGACCTAGGAACTCGGAAATAAAATTCTAAAATCTTATGTTTTGTTCAGTATGTTATGTAATGTAGTTTCTATATGGACGTCAGTACTCTGATAAAAAAAAATGAGTAGGTACTCCTTAATTGCCTGAAGACGGCAGGTATAGTCGGTTCTACTACAATGACCTAGGAACTCGGGAATAAAATTCTGAAAATCTTATGTTTTGTTTAGTATGTTATGTAATGTAGTTTCTATACCCACGTCATTACTCTGATAAAAAAAAATGAGTAGGTACTCCTTAATTGCCTGAAGACGGCAGGTATAGTGGGTTTTACTACAATGTCCTAGAAACTCGGGAATAATATGTTTTACATTATGAAACATACTGAACAAAACATTTCGGCCGGTAACTTCACATTTTATTTATGATATAACTTCTATACCCACGACAGTACTTTGATAAAAAAAAATGAGTAGGTACTTCATAATTGCCTTAATACGGCAGGTATAGTGGGTTTTACTACAATATCCTAGAAACTCGGGAATAATATGTTTTACATTATGAAACATACTGAACAAAACATTTCGGCCGGTAACTTCACATTTTACTTATGATATAACTTCTATACCCACGACAGTACTTTGATAAAAAAAAATGAGTAGGTACTCCATAATGGCCTTAATACGGCAGGTATAGTGGGTTCTACTACACTGACCTAGGAACTCGGAAATAAAATTTTAAAAATCTTATGTTTTGTTCAGTATGTTATGTAATGCAGTTTCTATATGCACGTCAGTACTCTGATAAAAAAAAATGAGTAGGTATTTCTTAATTGCCTGAAGACGGCAGGTATAGTGGGTTCTATTACAATGACCTAGGAACTCGGGAATAAAATTCTGAAAATCTTATGTTTTGTTCAGTATGTTATGTAATGTAGTTTCTATACCCACGTCAGTACTCTGATAAAAAAAATGAGTAGGTACTCCATAATTGCCTTAATTCGACAGGTATAGTGGGTTCTACTTCAATGACCTAGGAACTCATAAATAAAATTCTAAAAATCTTATGTTTTGTTCAGTATGTTATGTAATGTAGTTTCTATACCCACGTCAGTACTCTGATAAAAAAAAATGAGTAGGTACTCCATAATTGCCTTAATACGGCAGGTGTAGTGGGTTCTACTATAATGACCTAGGAACTCGGGAATAAAATTCTGAAAATCTTATGTTTTGTTCAGTATGTTATGTAATGTAGTTTCTATACCCACGTCAGTACTCTGGTAAAAAAAATGAGTAGGTACTCCATAATTGCCTTAATACGGCTGGTATAGTGGGTTCTACTACAATGACCTAGGAACTCGGAAATAAAATTCTAAAAATCTTATGTTTTGTTCAGTATGTTATGTAATGTAGTTTCTATATGCACGTCAGTACTCTGTTAAAAAAAAAATGAGTAGGTACTCCTTAATTGCCTGAAGACGGCAGGTATAGTCGGTTCTACTACAATGACCTAGGAACTCGGGAATAAAATTCTGAAAATCTTATGTTTTGTTCAGTATGTTATGTAATGTAGTTTCTATACCCACGTCAGTACTCTGGTAAAAAAAATGAGTAGGTACTCCATAATTGCCTTAATACGGCTGGTATAGTGGGTTCTACTACAATGACCTAGGAACTCAGAAATAAAATTCTAAAAATCTTATGTTTTGTTCAGTATGTTATGTAATGAAGTTTCTATACCCACGTCAGTACTCTGATAAAAAAAAATGAGTAGGTACTCCTTAATTGCCTAAAGACGGCAGGTATAGTCGGTTCTACTACAATGACCTAGGAACTCGGAAATAAAATTCTGAAAATCTTATGTTTTGTTCAGTATGTTATGTAATGTAGTTTCTATACCCACGTCAGTACCCTGATAAAAAAAAATGAGTAGGTACTCCATAATTGCCTTAATTCGGCAGGTATAGTAAGTTCTACTACTTTGACCTAGGAACTCGGAAATAAAATTCTAAAAATCTTATGTTCTGTTCAGTATGTTATGTAATGTAGTTTCTATACCCACGTCAGTACTCTGGTAAAAAAAATGAGTAGGTACTCCATAATTGCCTTAATACGGCTGGTATAGTGGGTTCTACTACAATGACCTAGGAACTCGGAAATAAAATTCTAAAAATCTTATGTTTTGTTCAGTATGTTATGTAATGTAGTTTCTATATGCACGTCAGTACTCTGATAAAAAAAAAATGAGTAGGTACTCCTTAATTGCCTGAAGACGGCAGGTATAGTCGGTTCTACTACAATGACCTAGGAACTCGGGAATAAAATTCTGAAAATCTTATGTTTTGTTCAGTATGTTATGTAATGTAGCTTTTATACCCACGTCAGTACTCTGATAAAAAAAAATAACTAGGTACTCCATAATAGCCTAAAGACGGCAGGTATAGTGGGTTTTACTACAATGTCCTAGGAACTCGGGAATAATATGTTTTACATTATAAAACATACTGAACAAAACATTTCGGCCGGTAACTTCACATTTTATTTATAATATAACTTCTATACCCACGATAGTACTTTGATAAAAAAAAATGAGTAGGTACTCCATAATTGCCTTAATACGGCAGGTATAGTGGGTTCTACTACAATGACCTAGGAACTCGGAAATAAAATTCTAAAATCTTATGTTTTGTTCAGTATGTTATGTAATGTAGTTTTTATATGGACGTCAGTACTCTGATAAAAAAAAATGAGTAGGTACTCCTTAATTGCCTGAAGACGGCAGGTATAGTCGGTTCTACTACAATGACCTAGGAACTCGGGAATAAAATTCTGAAAATCTTATGTTTTGTTTAGTATGTTATGTAATGTAGTTTCTATACCCACGTCAGTACTCTGATAAAAAAAAATGAGTAGGTACTCCTTAATTGCCTGAAGACGGCAGGTATAGTGGGTTTTACTACAATGTCCTAGAAACTCGGGAATAATATGTTTTACATTATGAAACATACTGAACAAAACATTTCGGCCGGTAACTTCACATTTTATTTATGATATAACTTCTATACCCACGACAGTACTTTGATAAAAAAAAATGAGTAGGTACTCCATAATTGCCTTAATACGGCAGGTATAGTGGGTTTTACTACAATATCCTAGAAACTCGGGAATAATATGTTTTACATTATGAAACATACTGAACAAAACATTTCGGCCGGTAACTTCACATTTTACTTATGATATAACTTCTATACCCACGACAGTACTTTGATAAAAAAAAATGAGTAGGTACTCCATAATGGCCTTAATACGGCAGGTATAGTGGGTTCTACTACAATGACCTAGGAACTCGGAAATAAAATTCTAAAAATCTTATGTCTTGTTCAGTATGTTATGTAATGTAGTTTCTATATGCACGTCAGTACTCTGATAAAAAAAAATGAGTAGGTACTCCTTAATTGCCTGAAGACGGCAGGTATAGTGGGTTCTATTACAATGACCTAGGAACTCGGGAATAAAATTCTGAAAATCTTATGTTTTGTTCAGTATGTTATGTAATGTAGTTTCTATACCCACGTCAGTACTCTGATAAAAAAAATGAGTAGGTACTCCATAATTGCCTTAATTCGACAGGTATAGTGGGTTCTACTTCAATGACCTAGGAACTCATAAATAAAATAATAAAAATCTTATGTTTTGTTCAGTATGTTATGTAATGTAGTTTCTATACCCACGTCAGTACTCTGATAAAAAAAAATGAATAGGTACTCCATAATTGCCTTAATACGGCAGGTGTAGTGGGTTCTACTACAATGACCTAGGAACTCTGGAATAAAATTCTGAAAATCTTATGTTTTGTTCAGTATGTTATGTAATGAAGTTTCTATACCCACGTCAGTACTCTGATAAAAAAAAATGAGTAGGTACTCCTTAATTGCCTAAAGACGGCAGGTATAGTCGGTTCTACTACAATGACCTAGGAACTCGGAAATAATATGTTTTACATTATGAAACATACTGAACAAAACATTTCGGCCGGTAACTTCACATTTTACTTATGATATAACTTCTATACCCACGACAGTACTTTGATAAAAAAAAATGAGTAGGTGCTCCATAATTGCCTTAATACGGCAGGTATAGTGGGTTCTACTACAATGACCTAGGAACTCGGAAATAAAATTCTAAAAATCTTATGTTTTGTTCAGTATGTTATGTAATGTAGTTTCTATATGCACGTCAGTACTCTGATAAAAAAAAATGAGTAGGTACTCCTTAATTGCCTGAAGACGGCAGGTATAGTGGCTTCTATTACAATGACCTAGGAACTCGGGAATAAAATTCTGAAAATCTTATGTTTTGTTCAGTATGTTATGTAATGTAATTTCTATACCCACGTCAGTACTCTGATAAAAAAAATGAGTAGGTACTCCATAATTGCCTTAATTCGACAGGTATAGTGGGTTCTACTTCAATGACCTAGGAACTCATAAATAAAATTCTAAAAATCTTATGTTTTGTTCAGTATGTTATGTAATGTAGTTTCTATACCCACGTCAGTACTCTGATAAAAAAAATGAGTAGGTACTCCATACATGCCTTAATACGGCAGGTGTAGTGGGTTCTACTACAATGACCTAGGAACTCGGGAATAAAATTCTGAAAATCTTATATTTTGTTCAGTATGTTATGCAATGTAGTTTCTATACCCACGTCAGTACTCTGATAAAAAAAAATGAGTAGGTACTCCATAATTGCCTTAATTCGGCAGGTATAGTGGGTTCTACTACATTGACCTAGGAACTCGGAAATAAAATTCTAAAAATCTTATGTTCTGTTCAGTATGTTATGTAATGTAGTTTCTATACCCACGTCAGTACTCTGGTAAAAAAAATTAGTAGGTACTCCATAATTGCCTTAATACGGCAGGTATAGTGGGTTCTACTACAATGACCTAGGAACTCGGAAATAAAATTCTAAAATCTTATGTTTTGTTCAGTATGTTATGTAATGTAGTTTCTATATGGACGTCAGTACTCTGATAAAAAAAAATGAGTAGGTACTCCTTAATTGCCTGAAGACGGCAGGTATAGTCGGTTCTACTACAATGACCTAGGAACTCGGGAATAAAATTCTGAAAATCTTATGTTTTGTTTAGTATGTTATGTAATGTAGTTTCTATACCCACGTCAGTACTCTGATAAAAAAAAATGAGTAGGTACTCCTTAATTGCCTGAAGACGGCAGGTATAGTGGGTTTTACTACAATGTCCTAGAAACTCGGGAATAATATGTTTTACATTATGAAACATACTGAACAAAACATTTCGGCCGGTAACTTCACATTTTATTTATGATATAACTTCTATACCCACGACAGTACTTTGATAAAAAAAAATGAGTAGGTACTCCATAATTGCCTTAATACGGCAGGTATAGTGGGTTTTACTACAATATCCTAGAAACTCGGGAATAATATGTTTTACATTATAAAACATACTGAACAAAACATTTCGGCCGGTAACTTCACATTTTACTTATGATATAACTTCTATACCCACGACAGTACTTTGATAAAAAAAAATGAGTAGGTACTCCATAATGGCCTTAATACGGCAGGTATAGTGGGTTCTACTACAATGACCTAGGAACTCGGAAATAAAATTCTAAAAATCTTATGTTTTGTTCAGTATGTTATGTAATGTAGTTTCTATATGCACGTCAGTACTCTGATAAAAAAAAATGAGTAGGTGCTCCTTAATTGCCTGAAGACGGCAGGTATAGTGGGTTCTATTACAATGACCTAGGAACTCGGGAATAAAATTCTGAAAATCTTATGTTTTGTTCAGTATGTTATGTAATGTAGTTTCTATACCCACGTCAGTACTCTGATAAAAAAAATGAGTAGGTACTCCATAATTGCCTTAATTCGACAGGTATAGTGGGTTCTACTTCAATGACCTAGGAACTCATAAATAAAATTCTAAAAATCTTATGTTTTGTTCAGTATGTTATGTAATGTAGTTTCTATACCCACGTCAGTACTCTGATAAAAAAAAATGAGTAGGTACTTCATAATTGCCTTAATACGGCAGGTGTAGTGGGTTCTACTACAATGACCTAGGAACTCGGGAATAAAATTCTGAAAATCTTATGTTTTGTTCGGTATGTTATGTAATGAAGTTTCTATACCCACGTCAGTACTCTGATAAAAAAAAATGAGTAGGTACTCCTTAATTGCCTAAAGACGGCAGGTATAGTCGGTTCTACTACAATGACCTAGGAACTCGGAAATAAAATTCTGAAAATCTTATGTTTTGTTCAGTATGTTATGTAATGTAGTTTCTATACCCACGTCAGTACCCTGATAAAAAAAAATGAGTAGGTACTCCATAATTGCCTTAATTCGGCAGGTATAGTAAGTTCTACTACTTTGACCTAGGAACTCGGAAATAAAATTCTAAAAATCTTATGTTCTGTTCAGTATGTTATGTAATGTAGTTTCTATACCCACGTCAGTACTCTGGTAAAAAAAATGAGTAGGTACTCCATAATTGCCTTAATACGGCTGGTATAGTGGGTTCTACTACAATGACCTAGGAACTCGGAAATAAAATTCTAAAAATCTTATGTTTTGTTTAGTATGTTATGTAATGTAGTTTCTATATGCACGTCAGTACTCTGATAAAAAAAAAATGAGTAGGTACTCCTTAATTGCCTGAAGACGGCAGGTATAGTGGGTTCTATTACAATGACCTAGGAACTCGGGAATAAAATTCTGAAAATCTTATGTTTTGTTCAGTATGTTATGTAATGTAGTTTCTATACCCACGTCAGTACTCTGATAAAAAAAATGAGTAGGTACTCTATAATTGCCTTAATTCGACAGGTATAGTGGGTTCTACTACAATGACCTAGGAACTCGGAAATAAAATTCTAAAAATCTTATGTTTTGTTCAGTATGTTATGTAATGTAGTTTCTATATGCACGTCAGTACTCTGATAAAAAAAAATGAGTAGGTACTCCTTAATTGCCTGAAGACGGCAGGTATAGTGGGTTCTATTACAATGACCTAGGAACTCGGGAATAAAATTCTGAAAATCTTATGTTTTGTTCAGTATGTTATGTAATGTAATTTCTATACCCACGTCAGTACTCTGATAAAAAAAATGAGTAGGTACTCCATAATTGCCTTAATTCGACAGGTATAGTGGGTTCTACTTCAATGACCTAGGAACTCATAAATAAAATTCTAAAAATCTTATGTTTTGTTCAGTATGTTATGTAATGTAGTTTCTATACCCACGTCAGTACTCTGATAAAAAAAATGAGTAGGTACTCCATACATGCCTTAATACGGCAGGTGTAGTGGGTTCTACTACAATGACCTAGGAACTCGGGAATAAAATTCTGAAAATCTTATATTTTGTTCAGTATGTTATGTAATGAAGTTTCTATACCCACGTCAGTACTCTGATAAAAAAAAATGAGTAGGTACTCCTTAATTGCCTAAAGACGGCAGGTATAGTCGGTTCTACTACAATGACCTAGGAACTCGGAAATAAAATTCTGAAAATCTTATGTTTTGTTCAGTATGTTATGCAATGTAGTTTCTATACCCACGTCAGTACTCTGATAAAAAAAAATGAGTAGGTACTCCATAATTGCCTTAATTCGGCAGGTATAGTGGGTTCTACTACATTGACCTAGGAACTCGGAAATAAAATTCTAAAAATCTTATGTTCTGTTCAGTATGTTATGTAATGTAGTTTCTATACCCACGTCAGTACTCTGGTAAAAAAAATTAGTAGGTACTCCATAATTGCCTTAATACGGCAGGTATAGTGGGTTCTACTACAATGACCTAGGAACTCGGAAATAAAATTCTAAAATCTTATGTTTTGTTCAGTATGTTATGTAATGTAGTTTCTATATGGACGTCAGTACTCTGATAAAAAAAAATGAGTAGGTACTCCTTAATTGCCTGAAGACGGCAGGTATAGTCGGTTCTACTACAATGACCTAGGAACTCGGGAATAAAATTCTGAAAATCTTATGTTTTGTTTAGTATGTTATGTAATGTAGTTTCTATACCCACGTCAGTACTCTGATAAAAAAAAATGAGTAGGTACTCCTTAATTGCCTGAAGACGGCAGGTATAGTGGGTTTTACTACAATGTCCTAGAAACTCGGGAATAATATGTTTTACATTATGAAACATACTGAACAAAACATTTCGGCCGGTAACTTCACATTTTATTTATGATATAACTTCTATACCCACGACAGTACTTTGATAAAAAAAAATGAGTAGGTACTCCATAATTGCCTTAATACGGCAGGTATAGTGGGTTTTACTACAATATCCTAGAAACTCGGGAATAATATGTTTTACATTATAAAACATACTGAACAAAACATTTCGGCCGGTAACTTCACATTTTACTTATGATATAACTTCTATACCCACGACAGTACTTTGATAAAAAAAAATGAGTAGGTACTCCATAATGGCCTTAATACGGCAGGTATAGTGGGTTCTACTACAATGACCTAGGAACTCGGAAATAAAATTCTAAAAATCTTATGTTTTGTTCAGTATGTTATGTAATGTAGTTTCTATATGCACGTCAGTACTCTGATAAAAAAAAATGAGTAGGTGCTCCTTAATTGCCTGAAGACGGCAGGTATAGTGGGTTCTATTACAATGACCTAGGAACTCGGGAATAAAATTCTGAAAATCTTATGTTTTGTTCAGTATGTTATGTAATGTAGTTTCTATACCCACGTCAGTACTCTGATAAAAAAAATGAGTAGGTACTCCATAATTGCCTTAATTCGACAGGTATAGTGGGTTCTACTTCAATGACCTAGGAACTCATAAATAAAATTCTAAAAATCTTATGTTTTGTTCAGTATGTTATGTAATGTAGTTTCTATACCCACGTCAGTACTCTGATAAAAAAAAAATGAGTAGGTACTTCATAATTGCCTTAATACGGCAGGTGTAGTGGGTTCTACTACAATGACCTAGGAACTCGGGAATAAAATTCTGAAAATCTTATGTTTTGTTCAGTATGTTATGTAATGAAGTTTCTATACCCACGTCAGTACTCTGATAAAAAAAAATGAGTAGGTACTCCTTAATTGCCTAAAGACGGCAGGTATAGTCGGTTCTACTACAATGACCTAGGAACTCGGAAATAAAATTCTGAAAATCTTATGTTTTGTTTAGTATGTTATGTAATGTAGTTTCTATACCCACGTCAGTACCCTGATAAAAAAAAATGAGTAGGTACTCCATAATTGCCTTAATTCGGCAGGTATAGTAAGTTCTACTACTTTGACCTAGGAACTCGGAAATAAAATTCTAAAAATCTTATGTTCTGTTCAGTATGTTATGTAATGTAGTTTCTATACCCACGTCAGTACTCTGGTAAAAAAAATGAGTAGGTACTCCATAATTGCCTTAATACGGCTGGTATAGTGGGTTCTACTACAATGACCTAGGAACTCGGAAATAAAATTCTAAAAATCTTATGTTTTGTTCAGTATGTTATGTAATGTAGTTTCTATACCCACGTCAGTACTCTGATAAAAAAAAAATGAGTAGGTACTCCATACATGCCTTAATACGGCAGGTGTAGTGGGTTCTACTACAATGACCTAGGAACTCGGGAATAAAATTCTGAAAATCTTATATTTTGTTCAGTATGTTATGCAATGTAGTTTCTATACCCACGTCAGTACTCTGATAAAAAAAAATGAGTAGGTACTCCATAATTGCCTTAATTCGGCAGGTATAGTGGGTTCTACTACATTGACCTAGGAACTCGGAAATAAAATTCTAAAAATCTTATGTTCTGTTCAGTATGTTATGTAATGTAGTTTCTATACCCACGTCAGTACTCTGGTAAAAAAAATTAGTAGGTACTCCATAATTGCCTTAATACGGCAGGTATAGTGGGTTCTACTACAATGACCTAGGAACTCGGAAATAAAATTCTAAAATCTTATGTTTTGTTCAGTATGTTATGTAATGTAGTTTCTATATGGACGTCAGTACTCTGATAAAAAAAAATGAGTAGGTACTCCTTAATTGCCTGAAGACGGCAGGTATAGTCGGTTCTACTACAATGACCTAGGAACTCGGGAATAAAATTCTGAAAATCTTATGTTTTGTTTAGTATGTTATGTAATGTAGTTTCTATACCCACGTCAGTACTCTGATAAAAAAAAATGAGTAGGTACTCCTTAATTGCCTGAAGACGGCAGGTATAGTGGGTTTTACTACAATGTCCTAGAAACTCGGGAATAATATGTTTTACATTATGAAACATACTGAACAAAACATTTCGGCCGGTAACTTCACATTTTATTTATGATATAACTTCTATACCCACGACAGTACTTTGATAAAAAAAAATGAGTAGGTACTCCATAATTGCCTTAATACGGCAGGTATAGTGGGTTTTACTACAATATCCTAGAAACTCGGGAATAATATGTTTTACATTATAAAACATACTGAACAAAACATTTCGGCCGGTAACTTCACATTTTACTTATGATATAACTTCTATACCCACGACAGTACTTTGATAAAAAAAAATGAGTAGGTACTCCATAATGGCCTTAATACGGCAGGTATAGTGGGTTCTACTACAATGACCTAGGAACTCGGAAATAAAATTCTAAAAATCTTATGTTTTGTTCAGTATGTTATGTAATGTAGTTTCTATATGCACGTCAGTACTCTGATAAAAAAAAATGAGTAGGTGCTCCTTAATTGCCTGAAGACGGCAGGTATAGTGGGTTCTATTACAATGACCTAGGAACTCGGGAATAAAATTCTGAAAATCTTATGTTTTGTTCAGTATGTTATGTAATGTAGTTTCTATACCCACGTCAGTACTCTGATAAAAAAAATGAGTAGGTACTCCATAATTGCCTTAATTCGACAGGTATAGTGGGTTCTACTTCAATGACCTAGGAACTCATAAATAAAATTCTAAAAATCTTATGTTTTGTTCAGTATGTTATGTAATGTAGTTTCTATACCCACGTCAGTACTCTGATAAAAAAAAATGAGTAGGTACTTCATAATTGCCTTAATACGGCAGGTGTAGTGGGTTCTACTACAATGACCTAGGAACTCGGGAATAAAATTCTGAAAATCTTATGTTTTGTTCGGTATGTTATGTAATGAAGTTTCTATACCCACGTCAGTACTCTGATAAAAAAAAATGAGTAGGTACTCCTTAATTGCCTAAAGACGGCAGGTATAGTCGGTTCTACTACAATGACCTAGGAACTCGGAAATAAAATTCTGAAAATCTTATGTTTTGTTCAGTATGTTATGTAATGTAGTTTCTATACCCACGTCAGTACCCTGATAAAAAAAAATGAGTAGGTACTCCATAATTGCCTTAATTCGGCAGGTATAGTAAGTTCTACTACTTTGACCTAGGAACTCGGAAATAAAATTCTAAAAATCTTATGTTCTGTTCAGTATGTTAGGTAATGTAGTTTCTATACCCACGTCAGTACTCTGGTAAAAAAAATGAGTAGGTACTCCATAATTGCCTTAATACGGCTGGTATAGTGGGTTCTACTACAATGACCTAGGAACTCGGAAATAAAATTCTAAAAATCTTATGTTTTGTTTAGTATGTTATGTAATGTAGTTTCTATATGCACGTCAGTACTCTGATAAAAAAAAAATGAGTAGGTACTCCTTAATTGCCTGAAGACGGCAGGTATAGTGGGTTCTATTACAATGACCTAGGAACTCGGGAATAAAATTCTGAAAATCTTATGTTTTGTTCAGTATGTTATGTAATGTAGTTTCTATACCCACGTCAGTACTCTGATAAAAAAAATGAGTAGGTACTCCATAATTGCCTTAATTCGACAGGTATAGTGGGTTCTACTACAATGACCTAGGAACTCGGAAATAAAATTCTAAAAATCTTATGTTTTGTTCAGTATGTTATGTAATGTAGTTTCTATATGCACGTCAGTACTCTGATAAAAAAAAATGAGTAGGTACTCCTTAATTGCCTGAAGACGGCAGGTATAGTGGGTTCTATTACAATGACCTAGGAACTCGGGAATAAAATTCTGAAAATCTTATGTTTTGTTCAGTATGTTATGTAATGTAATTTCTATACCCACGTCAGTACTCTGATAAAAAAAATGAGTAGGTACTCCATAATTGCCTTAATTCGACAGGTATAGTGGGTTCTACTTCAATGACCTAGGAACTCATAAATAAAATTCTAAAAATCTTATGTTTTGTTCAGTATGTTATGTAATGTAGTTTCTATACCCACGTCAGTACTCTGATAAAAAAATGAGTAGGTACTCCATACATGCCTTAATACGGCAGGTGTAGTGGGTTCTACTACAATGACCTAGGAACTCGGGAATAAAATTCTGAAAATCTTATATTTTGTTCAGTATGTTATGTAATGAAGTTTCTATACCCACGTCAGTACTCTGATAAAAAAAAATGAGTAGGTACTCCTTAATTGCCTAAAGACGGCAGGTATAGTCGGTTCTACTACAATGACCTAGGAACTCGGAAATAAAATTCTGAAAATCTTATGTTTTGTTCAGTATGTTATGCAATGTAGTTTCTATACCCACGTCAGTACTCTGATAAAAAAAAATGAGTAGGTACTCCATAATTGCCTTAATTCGGCAGGTATAGTGGGTTCTACTACATTGACCTAGGAACTCGGAAATAAAATTCTAAAAATCTTATGTTCTGTTCAGTATGTTATGTAATGTAGTTTCTATACCCACGTCAGTACTCTGGTAAAAAAAATTAGTAGGTACTCCATAATTGCCTTAATACGGCAGGTATAGTGGGTTCTACTACAATGACCTAGGAACTCGGAAATAAAATTCTAAAATCTTATGTTTTGTTCAGTATGTTATGTAATGTAGTTTCTATATGGACGTCAGTACTCTGATAAAAAAAAATGAGTAGGTACTCCTTAATTGCCTGAAGACGGCAGGTATAGTCGGTTCTACTACAATGACCTAGGAACTCGGGAATAAAATTCTGAAAATCTTATGTTTTGTTTAGTATGTTATGTAATGTAGTTTCTATACCCACGTCAGTACTCTGATAAAAAAAAATGAGTAGGTACTCCTTAATTGCCTGAAGACGGCAGGTATAGTGGGTTTTACTACAATGTCCTAGAAACTCGGGAATAATATGTTTTACATTATGAAACATACTGAACAAAACATTTCGGCCGGTAACTTCACATTTTATTTATGATATAACTTCTATACCCACGACAGTACTTTGATAAAAAAAAATGAGTAGGTACTCCATAATTGCCTTAATACGGCAGGTATAGTGGGTTTTACTACAATATCCTAGAAACTCGGGAATAATATGTTTTACATTATAAAACATACTGAACAAAACATTTCGGCCGGTAACTTCACATTTTACTTATGATATAACTTCTATACCCACGACAGTACTTTGATAAAAAAAAATGAGTAGGTACTCCATAATGGCCTTAATACGGCAGGTATAGTGGGTTCTACTACAATGACCTAGGAACTCGGAAATAAAATTCTAAAAATCTTATGTTTTGTTCAGTATGTTATGTAATGTAGTTTCTATATGCACGTCAGTACTCTGATAAAAAAAAATGAGTAGGTGCTCCTTAATTGCCTGAAGACGGCAGGTATAGTGGGTTCTATTACAATGACCTAGGAACTCGGGAATAAAATTCTGAAAATCTTATGTTTTGTTCAGTATGTTATGTAATGTAGTTTCTATACCCACGTCAGTACTCTGATAAAAAAAATGAGTAGGTACTCCATAATTGCCTTAATTCGACAGGTATAGTGGGTTCTACTTCAATGACCTAGGAACTCATAAATAAAATTCTAAAAATCTTATGTTTTGTTCAGTATGTTATGTAATGTAGTTTCTATACCCACGTCAGTACTCTGATAAAAAAAATGAGTAGGTACTCTATAATTGCCTTAATTCGACAGGTATAGTGGGTTCTACTACAATGACCTAGGAACTCGGAAATAAAATTCTAAAAATCTTATGTTTTGTTCAGTATGTTATGTAATGTAGTTTCTATATGCACGTCAGTACTCTGATAAAAAAAAATGAGTAGGTACTCCTTAATTGCCTGAAGACGGCAGGTATAGTGGGTTCTATTACAATGACCTAGGAACTCGGGAATAAAATTCTGAAAATCTAATGTTTTGTTCAGTATGTTATGTAATGTAATTTCTATACCCACGTCAGTACTCTGATAAAAAAAATGAGTAGGTACTCCATAATTGCCTTAATTCGACAGGTATAGTGGGTTCTACTTCAATGACCTAGGAACTCATAAATAAAATTCTAAAAATCTTATGTTTTGTTCAGTATGTTATGTAATGTAGTTTCTATACCCACGTCAGTACTCTGATAAAAAAAATGAGTAGGTACTCCATACATGCCTTAATACGGCAGGTGTAGTGGGTTCTACTACAATGACCTAGGAACTCGGGAATAAAATTCTGAAAATCTTATATTTTGTTCAGTATGTTATGTAATGAAGTTTCTATACCCACGTCAGTACTCTGATAAAAAAAAATGAGTAGGTACTCCTTAATTGCCTAAAGACGGCAGGTATAGTCGGTTCTACTACAATGACCTAGGAACTCGGAAATAAAATTCTGAAAATCTTATGTTTTGTTCAGTATGTTATGTAATGTAGTTTCTATATGCACGTCAGTACTCTGATAAAAAAAAATGAGTAGGTACTCCTTAATTGCCTGAAGACGGCAGGTATAGTGGGTTCTATTACAATGACCTAGGAACTCGGGAATAAAATTCTGAAAATCTTATGTTTTGTTCAGTATGTTATGTAATGTAATTTCTATACCCACGTCAGTACTCTGATAAAAAAAATGAGTAGGTACTCCATAATTGCCTTAATTCGACAGGTATAGTGGGTTCTACTTCAATGACCTAGGAACTCATAAATAAAATTCTAAAAATCTTATGTTTTGTTCAGTATGTTATGTAATGTAGTTTCTATACCCACGTCAGTACTCTGATAAAAAAAATGAGTAGGTACTCCATACATGCCTTAATACGGCAGGTGTAGTGGGTTCTACTACAATGACCTAGGAACTCGGGAATAAAATTCTGAAAATCTTATATTTTGTTCAGTATGTTATGTAATGAAGTTTCTATACCCACGTCAGTACTCTGATAAAAAAAAATGAGTAGGTACTCCTTAATTGCCTAAAGACGGCAGGTATAGTCGGTTCTACTACAATGACCTAGGAACTCGGAAATAAAATTCTGAAAATCTTATGTTTTGTTCAGTATGTTATGCAATGTAGTTTCTATACCCACGTCAGTACTCTGATAAAAAAAAATGAGTAGGTACTCCATAATTGCCTTAATTCGGCAGGTATAGTGGGTTCTACTACATTGACCTAGGAACTCGGAAATAAAATTCTAAAAATCTTATGTTCTGTTCAGTATGTTATGTAATGTAGTTTCTATACCCACGTCAGTACTCTGGTAAAAAAAATTAGTAGGTACTCCATAATTGCCTTAATACGGCAGGTATAGTGGGTTCTACTACAATGACCTAGGAACTCGGAAATAAAATTCTAAAATCTTATGTTTTGTTCAGTATGTTATGTAATGTAGTTTCTATATGGACGTCAGTACTCTGATAAAAAAAAATGAGTAGGTACTCCTTAATTGCCTGAAGACGGCAGGTATAGTCGGTTCTACTACAATGACCTAGGAACTCGGGAATAAAATTCTGAAAATCTTATGTTTTGTTTAGTATGTTATGTAATGTAGTTTCTATACCCACGTCAGTACTCTGATAAAAAAAAATGAGTAGGTACTCCTTAATTGCCTGAAGACGGCAGGTATAGTGGGTTTTACTACAATATCCTAGAAACTCGGGAATAATATGTTTTACATTATAAAACATACTGAACAAAACATTTCGGCCGGTAACTTCACATTTTACTTATGATATAACTTCTATACCCACGACAGTACTTTGATAAAAAAAAATGAGTAGGTACTCCATAATGGCCTTAATACGGCAGGTATAGTGGGTTCTACTACAATGACCTAGGAACTCGGAAATAAAATTCTAAAAATCTTATGTTTTGTTCAGTATGTTATGTAATGTAGTTTCTATATGCACGTCAGTACTCTGATAAAAAAAAATGAGTAGGTGCTCCTTAATTGCCTGAAGACGGCAGGTATAGTGGGTTCTATTACAATGACCTAGGAACTCGGGAATAAAATTCTGAAAATCTTATGTTTTGTTCAGTATGTTATGTAATGTAGTTTCTATACCCACGTCAGTACTCTGATAAAAAAAATGAGTAGGTACTCCATAATTGCCTTAATTCGACAGGTATAGTGGGTTCTACTTCAATGACCTAGGAACTCATAAATAAAATTCTAAAAATCTTATGTTTTGTTCAGTATGTTATGTAATGTAGTTTCTATACCCACGTCAGTACTCTGATAAAAAAAAAATGAGTAGGTACTTCATAATTGCCTTAATACGGCAGGTGTAGTGGGTTCTACTACAATGACCTAGGAACTCGGGAATAAAATTCTGAAAATCTTATGTTTTGTTCAGTATGTTATGTAATGAAGTTTCTATACCCACGTCAGTACTCTGATAAAAAAAAATGAGTAGGTACTCCTTAATTGCCTAAAGACGGCAGGTATAGTCGGTTCTACTACAATGACCTAGGAACTCGGAAATAAAATTCTGAAAATCTTATGTTTTGTTTAGTATGTTATGTAATGTAGTTTCTATACCCACGTCAGTACCCTGATAAAAAAAAATGAGTAGGTACTCCATAATTGCCTTAATTCGGCAGGTATAGTAAGTTCTACTACTTTGACCTAGGAACTCGGAAATAAAATTCTAAAAATCTTATGTTCTGTTCAGTATGTTATGTAATGTAGTTTCTATACCCACGTCAGTACTCTGGTAAAAAAAATGAGTAGGTACTCCATAATTGCCTTAATACGGCTGGTATAGTGGGTTCTACTACAATGACCTAGGAACTCGGAAATAAAATTCTAAAAATCTTATGTTTTGTTCAGTATGTTATGTAATGTAGTTTCTATACCCACGTCAGTACTCTGATAAAAAAAAAATGAGTAGGTACTCCATACATGCCTTAATACGGCAGGTGTAGTGGGTTCTACTACAATGACCTAGGAACTCGGGAATAAAATTCTGAAAATCTTATATTTTGTTCAGTATGTTATGCAATGTAGTTTCTATACCCACGTCAGTACTCTGATAAAAAAAAATGAGTAGGTACTCCATAATTGCCTTAATTCGGCAGGTATAGTGGGTTCTACTACATTGACCTAGGAACTCGGAAATAAAATTCTAAAAATCTTATGTTCTGTTCAGTATGTTATGTAATGTAGTTTCTATACCCACGTCAGTACTCTGGTAAAAAAAATTAGTAGGTACTCCATAATTGCCTTAATACGGCAGGTATAGTGGGTTCTACTACAATGACCTAGGAACTCGGAAATAAAATTCTAAAATCTTATGTTTTGTTCAGTATGTTATGTAATGTAGTTTCTATATGGACGTCAGTACTCTGATAAAAAAAAATGAGTAGGTACTCCTTAATTGCCTGAAGACGGCAGGTATAGTCGGTTCTACTACAATGACCTAGGAACTCGGGAATAAAATTCTGAAAATCTTATGTTTTGTTTAGTATGTTATGTAATGTAGTTTCTATACCCACGTCAGTACTCTGATAAAAAAAAATGAGTAGGTACTCCTTAATTGCCTGAAGACGGCAGGTATAGTGGGTTTTACTACAATGTCCTAGAAACTCGGGAATAATATGTTTTACATTATGAAACATACTGAACAAAACATTTCGGCCGGTAACTTCACATTTTATTTATGATATAACTTCTATACCCACGACAGTACTTTGATAAAAAAAAATGAGTAGGTACTCCATAATTGCCTTAATACGGCAGGTATAGTGGGTTTTACTACAATATCCTAGAAACTCGGGAATAATATGTTTTACATTATAAAACATACTGAACAAAACATTTCGGCCGGTAACTTCACATTTTACTTATGATATAACTTCTATACCCACGACAGTACTTTGATAAAAAAAAATGAGTAGGTACTCCATAATGGCCTTAATACGGCAGGTATAGTGGGTTCTACTACAATGACCTAGGAACTCGGAAATAAAATTCTAAAAATCTTATGTTTTGTTCAGTATGTTATGTAATGTAGTTTCTATATGCACGTCAGTACTCTGATAAAAAAAAATGAGTAGGTGCTCCTTAATTGCCTGAAGACGGCAGGTATAGTGGGTTCTATTACAATGACCTAGGAACTCGGGAATAAAATTCTGAAAATCTTATGTTTTGTTCAGTATGTTATGTAATGTAGTTTCTATACCCACGTCAGTACTCTGATAAAAAAAATGAGTAGGTACTCCATAATTGCCTTAATTCGACAGGTATAGTGGGTTCTACTTCAATGACCTAGGAACTCATAAATAAAATTCTAAAAATCTTATGTTTTGTTCAGTATGTTATGTAATGTAGTTTCTATACCCACGTCAGTACTCTGATAAAAAAAAATGAGTAGGTACTTCATAATTGCCTTAATACGGCAGGTGTAGTGGGTTCTACTACAATGACCTAGGAACTCGGGAATAAAATTCTGAAAATCTTATGTTTTGTTCGGTATGTTATGTAATGAAGTTTCTATACCCACGTCAGTACTCTGATAAAAAAAAATGAGTAGGTACTCCTTAATTGCCTAAAGACGGCAGGTATAGTCGGTTCTACTACAATGACCTAGGAACTCGGAAATAAAATTCTGAAAATCTTATGTTTTGTTCAGTATGTTATGTAATGTAGTTTCTATACCCACGTCAGTACCCTGATAAAAAAAAATGAGTAGGTACTCCATAATTGCCTTAATTCGGCAGGTATAGTAAGTTCTACTACTTTGACCTAGGAACTCGGAAATAAAATTCTAAAAATCTTATGTTCTGTTCAGTATGTTATGTAATGTAGTTTCTATACCCACGTCAGTACTCTGGTAAAAAAAATGAGTAGGTACTCCATAATTGCCTTAATACGGCTGGTATAGTGGGTTCTACTACAATGACCTAGGAACTCGGAAATAAAATTCTAAAAATCTTATGTTTTGTTTAGTATGTTATGTAATGTAGTTTCTATATGCACGTCAGTACTCTGATAAAAAAAAAATGAGTAGGTACTCCTTAATTGCCTGAAGACGGCAGGTATAGTGGGTTCTATTACAATGACCTAGGAACTCGGGAATAAAATTCTGAAAATCTTATGTTTTGTTCAGTATGTTATGTAATGTAGTTTCTATACCCACGTCAGTACTCTGATAAAAAAAATGAGTAGGTACTCCATAATTGCCTTAATTCGACAGGTATAGTGGGTTCTACTACAATGACCTAGGAACTCGGAAATAAAATTCTAAAAATCTTATGTTTTGTTCAGTATGTTATGTAATGTAGTTTCTATATGCACGTCAGTACTCTGATAAAAAAAAATGAGTAGGTACTCCTTAATTGCCTGAAGACGGCAGGTATAGTGGGTTCTATTACAATGACCTAGGAACTCGGGAATAAAATTCTGAAAATCTTATGTTTTGTTCAGTATGTTATGTAATGTAATTTCTATACCCACGTCAGTACTCTGATAAAAAAAATGAGTAGGTACTCCATAATTGCCTTAATTCGACAGGTATAGTGGGTTCTACTTCAATGACCTAGGAACTCATAAATAAAATTCTAAAAATCTTATGTTTTGTTCAGTATGTTATGTAATGTAGTTTCTATACCCACGTCAGTACTCTGATAAAAAAAATGAGTAGGTACTCCATACATGCCTTAATACGGCAGGTGTAGTGGGTTCTACTACAATGACCTAGGAACTCGGGAATAAAATTCTGAAAATCTTATATTTTGTTCAGTATGTTATGTAATGAAGTTTCTATACCCACGTCAGTACTCTGATAAAAAAAAATGAGTAGGTACTCCTTAATTGCCTAAAGACGGCAGGTATAGTCGGTTCTACTACAATGACCTAGGAACTCGGAAATAAAATTCTGAAAATCTTATGTTTTGTTCAGTATGTTATGCAATGTAGTTTCTATACCCACGTCAGTACTCTGATAAAAAAAAATGAGTAGGTACTCCATAATTGCCTTAATTCGGCAGGTATAGTGGGTTCTACTACATTGACCTAGGAACTCGGAAATAAAATTCTAAAAATCTTATGTTCTGTTCAGTATGTTATGTAATGTAGTTTCTATACCCACGTCAGTACTCTGGTAAAAAAAATTAGTAGGTACTCCATAATTGCCTTAATACGGCAGGTATAGTGGGTTCTACTACAATGACCTAGGAACTCGGAAATAAAATTCTAAAATCTTATGTTTTGTTCAGTATGTTATGTAATGTAGTTTCTATATGGACGTCAGTACTCTGATAAAAAAAAATGAGTAGGTACTCCTTAATTGCCTGAAGACGGCAGGTATAGTCGGTTCTACTACAATGACCTAGGAACTCGGGAATAAAATTCTGAAAATCTTATGTTTTGTTTAGTATGTTATGTAATGTAGTTTCTATACCCACGTCAGTACTCTGATAAAAAAAAATGAGTAGGTACTCCTTAATTGCCTGAAGACGGCAGGTATAGTGGGTTTTACTACAATGTCCTAGAAACTCGGGAATAATATGTTTTACATTATGAAACATACTGAACAAAACATTTCGGCCGGTAACTTCACATTTTATTTATGATATAACTTCTATACCCACGACAGTACTTTGATAAAAAAAAATGAGTAGGTACTCCATAATTGCCTTAATACGGCAGGTATAGTGGGTTTTACTACAATATCCTAGAAACTCGGGAATAATATGTTTTACATTATAAAACATACTGAACAAAACATTTCGGCCGGTAACTTCACATTTTACTTATGATATAACTTCTATACCCACGACAGTACTTTGATAAAAAAAAATGAGTAGGTACTCCATAATGGCCTTAATACGGCAGGTATAGTGGGTTCTACTACAATGACCTAGGAACTCGGAAATAAAATTCTAAAAATCTTATGTTTTGTTCAGTATGTTATGTAATGTAGTTTCTATATGCACGTCAGTACTCTGATAAAAAAAAATGAGTAGGTGCTCCTTAATTGCCTGAAGACGGCAGGTATAGTGGGTTCTATTACAATGACCTAGGAACTCGGGAATAAAATTCTGAAAATCTTATGTTTTGTTCAGTATGTTATGTAATGTAGTTTCTATACCCACGTCAGTACTCTGATAAAAAAAATGAGTAGGTACTCCATAATTGCCTTAATTCGACAGGTATAGTGGGTTCTACTTCAATGACCTAGGAACTCATAAATAAAATTCTAAAAATCTTATGTTTTGTTCAGTATGTTATGTAATGTAGTTTCTATACCCACGTCAGTACTCTGATAAAAAAAAAATGAGTAGGTACTTCATAATTGCCTTAATACGGCAGGTGTAGTGGGTTCTACTACAATGACCTAGGAACTCGGGAATAAAATTCTGAAAATCTTATGTTTTGTTCAGTATGTTATGTAATGAAGTTTCTATACCCACGTCAGTACTCTGATAAAAAAAAATGAGTAGGTACTCCTTAATTGCCTAAAGACGGCAGGTATAGTCGGTTCTACTACAATGACCTAGGAACTCGGAAATAAAATTCTGAAAATCTTATGTTTTGTTCAGTATGTTATGTAATGTAGTTTCTATACCCACGTCAGTACCCTGATAAAAAAAAATGAGTAGGTACTCCATAATTGCCTTAATTCGGCAGGTATAGTAAGTTCTACTACTTTGACCTAGGAACTCGGAAATAAAATTCTAAAAATCTTATGTTCTGTTCAGTATGTTATGTAATGTAGTTTCTATACCCACGTCAGTACTCTGGTAAAAAAAATGAGTAGGTACTCCATAATTGCCTTAATACGGCTGGTATAGTGGGTTCTACTACAATGACCTAGGAACTCGGAAATAAAATTCTAAAAATCTTATGTTTTGTTTAGTATGTTATGTAATGTAGTTTCTATATGCACGTCAGTACTCTGATAAAAAAAAAATGAGTAGGTACTCCTTAATTGCCTGAAGACGGCAGGTATAGTCGGTTCTACTACAATGACCTAGGAACTCGGGAATAAAATTCTGAAAATCTTATGTTTTGTTCAGTATGTTATGTAATGTAGCTTTTATACCCACGTCAGTACTCTGATAAAAAAAAATAACTAGGTACTCCATAATAGCCTTAAGACGGCAGGTATAGTGGGTTTTACTACAATGTCCTAGGAACTCGGGAATAATATGTTTTACATTATAAAACATACTGAACAAAACATTTCGGCCGGTAACTTCACATTTTATTTATAATATAACTTCTATACCCACGATAGTACTTTGATAAAAAAAAATGAGTAGGTACTCCATAATTGCCTTAATACGGCAGGTATAGTGGGTTCTACTACAATGACCTAGGAACTCGGAAATAAAATTCTAAAAGTCTTATGTTTTGTTCAGTATGTTATGTAATGTAGTTTCTATACCCACGTCAGTACTCTGATAAAAAAAAATGTGTAGGTACTCCTTAATTGCCTAAAGACTGCAGGTATAGTGGGTTCTACTACAATGACCTAGAAACTTGGGAATAAAATTCTGAAAATCTTATGTTTTGTTCAGTATGTTATGTAATGTAGTTTCTATACCCACGTCAGTTCTCTGATAAAAATTAATGAGTAGGTACTCCTTAATTGCCTGAAGACGGCAGGTATAGTGGGTTCTACTACAATGACCTAGGAACTCGGGAATAAAATTCTGAAAATCTATGTTTTGTTCAGTATGTTATGTAATGTAGTTTCTATACCCACGTCAGTACTCTGATAAAAAAAAATGTGTAGGTACTCCTTAATTGCCTGAAGACGGCAGGTATAGTGGGTTCTACTACAATGACCTAGAAACTCGGAAATAAAATTCTAAAAATCTTATGTTTTGTTCAGTATGTTATGTAATGTAGTTTCTATACCCACGTCAGTTCTCTGATAAAAATTAATGAGTAGGTACTCCTTAATTGCCTGAAGACGGCAGGTATAGTGGGTTCTACTACAATGACCTAGGAACTCGGGAATAAAATTCTGAAAATCTATGTTTTGTTCAGTATGTTATGTAATGTAGTTTCTATACCCACGTCAGTTCTCTGATAAAAATTAATGAGTAGGTACTCCTTAATTGCCTGAAGACGGCAGGTATAGTGGGTTCTACTACAATGACCTAGGAACTCGGGAATAAAATTCTGAAAATCTATGTTTTGTTCAGTATGTTATGTAATGTAGTTTCTATACCCACGTCAGTTCTCTGATAAAAATTAATGAGTAGGTACTCCTTAATTGCCTGAAGACGGCAGGTATAGTGGGTTCTACTACAATGACCTAGGAACTCGGAAATAAAATTCTAAAAGTCTTATGTTTTGTTCAGTATGTTATGTAATGTAGTTTCTATACCCACGTCAGTACTCTGATAAAAAAAAATGTGTAGGTACTCCTTAATTGCCTAAAGACTGCAGGTATAGTGGGTTCTACTACAATGACCTAGGAACTCGGAAATAAAATTCTAAAAATCTTATGTTTTGTTCAGTATGTTATGTAATGTAGTTTCTATACCCACGTCAGTACTCTGATAAAAAAAAAATGAGTAGGTACTCCATACATGCCTTAATACGGCAGGTGTAGTGGGTTCTACTACAATGACCTAGGAACTCGGGAATAAAATTCTGAAAATCTTATATTTTGTTCAGTATGTTATGCAATGTAGTTTCTATACCCACGTCAGTACTCTGATAAAAAAAAATGAGTAGGTACTCCATAATTGCCTTAATTCGGCAGGTATAGTGGGTTCTACTACATTGACCTAGGAACTCGGAAATAAAATTCTAAAAATCTTATGTTCTGTTCAGTATGTTATGTAATGTAGTTTCTATACCCACGTCAGTACTCTGGTAAAAAAAATTAGTAGGTACTCCATAATTGCCTTAATACGGCAGGTATAGTGGGTTCTACTACAATGACCTAGGAACTCGGAAATAAAATTCTAAAATCTTATGTTTTGTTCAGTATGTTATGTAATGTAGTTTCTATATGGACGTCAGTACTCTGATAAAAAAAAATGAGTAGGTACTCCTTAATTGCCTGAAGACGGCAGGTATAGTCGGTTCTACTACAATGACCTAGGAACTCGGGAATAAAATTCTGAAAATCTTATGTTTTGTTTAGTATGTTATGTAATGTAGTTTCTATACCCACGTCAGTACTCTGATAAAAAAAAATGAGTAGGTACTCCTTAATTGCCTGAAGACGGCAGGTATAGTGGGTTTTACTACAATGTCCTAGAAACTCGGGAATAATATGTTTTACATTATGAAACATACTGAACAAAACATTTCGGCCGGTAACTTCACATTTTATTTATGATATAACTTCTATACCCACGACAGTACTTTGATAAAAAAAAATGAGTAGGTACTCCATAATTGCCTTAATACGGCAGGTATAGTGGGTTTTACTACAATATCCTAGAAACTCGGGAATAATATGTTTTACATTATAAAACATACTGAACAAAACATTTCGGCCGGTAACTTCACATTTTACTTATGATATAACTTCTATACCCACGACAGTACTTTGATAAAAAAAAATGAGTAGGTACTCCATAATGGCCTTAATACGGCAGGTATAGTGGGTTCTACTACAATGACCTAGGAACTCGGGAATAAAATTCTGAAAATCTTATATTTTGTTCAGTATGTTATGCAATGTAGTTTCTATACCCACGTCAGTACTCTGATAAAAAAAAATGAGTAGGTACTCCATAATTGCCTTAATTCGGCAGGTATAGTGGGTTCTACTACATTGACCTAGGAACTCGGAAATAAAATTCTAAAAATCTTATGTTCTGTTCAGTATGTTATGTAATGTAGTTTCTATACCCACGTCAGTACTCTGGTAAAAAAAATTAGTAGGTACTCCATAATTGCCTTAATACGGCAGGTATAGTGGGTTCTACTACAATGACCTAGGAACTCGGAAATAAAATTCTAAAATCTTATGTTTTGTTCAGTATGTTATGTAATGTAGTTTCTATATGGACGTCAGTACTCTGATAAAAAAAAATGAGTAGGTACTCCTTAATTGCCTGAAGACGGCAGGTATAGTCGGTTCTACTACAATGACCTAGGAACTCGGGAATAAAATTCTGAAAATCTTATGTTTTGTTTAGTATGTTATGTAATGTAGTTTCTATACCCACGTCAGTACTCTGATAAAAAAAAATGAGTAGGTACTCCTTAATTGCCTGAAGACGGCAGGTATAGTGGGTTTTACTACAATGTCCTAGAAACTCGGGAATAATATGTTTTACATTATGAAACATACTGAACAAAACATTTCGGCCGGTAACTTCACATTTTATTTATGATATAACTTCTATACCCACGACAGTACTTTGATAAAAAAAAATGAGTAGGTACTCCATAATTGCCTTAATACGGCAGGTATAGTGGGTTTTACTACAATATCCTAGAAACTCGGGAATAATATGTTTTACATTATAAAACATACTGAACAAAACATTTCGGCCGGTAACTTCACATTTTACTTATGATATAACTTCTATACCCACGACAGTACTTTGATAAAAAAAAATGAGTAGGTACTCCATAATGGCCTTAATACGGCAGGTATAGTGGGTTCTACTACAATGACCTAGGAACTCGGAAATAAAATTCTAAAAATCTTATGTTTTGTTCAGTATGTTATGTAATGTAGTTTCTATATGCACGTCAGTACTCTGATAAAAAAAAATGAGTAGGTGCTCCTTAATTGCCTGAAGACGGCAGGTATAGTGGGTTCTATTACAATGACCTAGGAACTCGGGAATAAAATTCTGAAAATCTTATGTTTTGTTCAGTATGTTATGTAATGTAGTTTCTATACCCACGTCAGTACTCTGATAAAAAAAATGAGTAGGTACTCCATAATTGCCTTAATTCGACAGGTATAGTGGGTTCTACTTCAATGACCTAGGAACTCATAAATAAAATTCTAAAAATCTTATGTTTTGTTCAGTATGTTATGTAATGTAGTTTCTATACCCACGTCAGTACTCTGATAAAAAAAAATGAGTAGGTACTTCATAATTGCCTTAATACGGCAGGTGTAGTGGGTTCTACTACAATGACCTAGGAACTCGGGAATAAAATTCTGAAAATCTTATGTTTTGTTCGGTATGTTATGTAATGAAGTTTCTATACCCACGTCAGTACTCTGATAAAAAAAAATGAGTAGGTACTCCTTAATTGCCTAAAGACGGCAGGTATAGTCGGTTCTACTACAATGACCTAGGAACTCGGAAATAAAATTCTGAAAATCTTATGTTTTGTTCAGTATGTTATGTAATGTAGTTTCTATACCCACGTCAGTACCCTGATAAAAAAAAATGAGTAGGTACTCCATAATTGCCTTAATTCGGCAGGTATAGTAAGTTCTACTACTTTGACCTAGGAACTCGGAAATAAAATTCTAAAAATCTTATGTTCTGTTCAGTATGTTATGTAATGTAGTTTCTATACCCACGTCAGTACTCTGGTAAAAAAAATGAGTAGGTACTCCATAATTGCCTTAATACGGCTGGTATAGTGGGTTCTACTACAATGACCTAGGAACTCGGAAATAAAATTCTAAAAATCTTATGTTTTGTTTAGTATGTTATGTAATGTAGTTTCTATATGCACGTCAGTACTCTGATAAAAAAAAAATGAGTAGGTACTCCTTAATTGCCTGAAGACGGCAGGTATAGTGGGTTCTATTACAATGACCTAGGAACTCGGGAATAAAATTCTGAAAATCTTATGTTTTGTTCAGTATGTTATGTAATGTAGTTTCTATACCCACGTCAGTACTCTGATAAAAAAAATGAGTAGGTACTCCATAATTGCCTTAATTCGACAGGTATAGTGGGTTCTACTACAATGACCTAGGAACTCGGAAATAAAATTCTAAAAATCTTATGTTTTGTTCAGTATGTTATGTAATGTAGTTTCTATATGCACGTCAGTACTCTGATAAAAAAAAATGAGTAGGTACTCCTTAATTGCCTGAAGACGGCAGGTATAGTGGGTTCTATTACAATGACCTAGGAACTCGGGAATAAAATTCTGAAAATCTTATGTTTTGTTCAGTATGTTATGTAATGTAATTTCTATACCCACGTCAGTACTCTGATAAAAAAAATGAGTAGGTACTCCATAATTGCCTTAATTCGACAGGTATAGTGGGTTCTACTTCAATGACCTAGGAACTCATAAATAAAATTCTAAAAATCTTATGTTTTGTTCAGTATGTTATGTAATGTAGTTTCTATACCCACGTCAGTACTCTGATAAAAAAAATGAGTAGGTACTCCATACATGCCTTAATACGGCAGGTGTAGTGGGTTCTACTACAATGACCTAGGAACTCGGGAATAAAATTCTGAAAATCTTATATTTTGTTCAGTATGTTATGTAATGAAGTTTCTATACCCACGTCAGTACTCTGATAAAAAAAAATGAGTAGGTACTCCTTAATTGCCTAAAGACGGCAGGTATAGTCGGTTCTACTACAATGACCTAGGAACTCGGAAATAAAATTCTGAAAATCTTATGTTTTGTTCAGTATGTTATGCAATGTAGTTTCTATACCCACGTCAGTACTCTGATAAAAAAAAATGAGTAGGTACTCCATAATTGCCTTAATTCGGCAGGTATAGTGGGTTCTACTACATTGACCTAGGAACTCGGAAATAAAATTCTAAAAATCTTATGTTCTGTTCAGTATGTTATGTAATGTAGTTTCTATACCCACGTCAGTACTCTGGTAAAAAAAATTAGTAGGTACTCCATAATTGCCTTAATACGGCAGGTATAGTGGGTTCTACTACAATGACCTAGGAACTCGGAAATAAAATTCTAAAATCTTATGTTTTGTTCAGTATGTTATGTAATGTAGTTTCTATATGGACGTCAGTACTCTGATAAAAAAAAATGAGTAGGTACTCCTTAATTGCCTGAAGACGGCAGGTATAGTCGGTTCTACTACAATGACCTAGGAACTCGGGAATAAAATTCTGAAAATCTTATGTTTTGTTTAGTATGTTATGTAATGTAGTTTCTATACCCACGTCAGTACTCTGATAAAAAAAAATGAGTAGGTACTCCTTAATTGCCTGAAGACGGCAGGTATAGTGGGTTTTACTACAATGTCCTAGAAACTCGGGAATAATATGTTTTACATTATGAAACATACTGAACAAAACATTTCGGCCGGTAACTTCACATTTTATTTATGATATAACTTCTATACCCACGACAGTACTTTGATAAAAAAAAATGAGTAGGTACTCCATAATTGCCTTAATACGGCAGGTATAGTGGGTTTTACTACAATATCCTAGAAACTCGGGAATAATATGTTTTACATTATAAAACATACTGAACAAAACATTTCGGCCGGTAACTTCACATTTTACTTATGATATAACTTCTATACCCACGACAGTACTTTGATAAAAAAAAATGAGTAGGTACTCCATAATGGCCTTAATACGGCAGGTATAGTGGGTTCTACTACAATGACCTAGGAACTCGGAAATAAAATTCTAAAAATCTTATGTTTTGTTCAGTATGTTATGTAATGTAGTTTCTATATGCACGTCAGTACTCTGATAAAAAAAAATGAGTAGGTGCTCCTTAATTGCCTGAAGACGGCAGGTATAGTGGGTTCTATTACAATGACCTAGGAACTCGGGAATAAAATTCTGAAAATCTTATGTTTTGTTCAGTATGTTATGTAATGTAGTTTCTATACCCACGTCAGTACTCTGATAAAAAAAATGAGTAGGTACTCCATAATTGCCTTAATTCGACAGGTATAGTGGGTTCTACTTCAATGACCTAGGAACTCATAAATAAAATTCTAAAAATCTTATGTTTTGTTCAGTATGTTATGTAATGTAGTTTCTATACCCACGTCAGTACTCTGATAAAAAAAAAATGAGTAGGTACTTCATAATTGCCTTAATACGGCAGGTGTAGTGGGTTCTACTACAATGACCTAGGAACTCGGGAATAAAATTCTGAAAATCTTATGTTTTGTTCAGTATGTTATGTAATGAAGTTTCTATACCCACGTCAGTACTCTGATAAAAAAAAATGAGTAGGTACTCCTTAATTGCCTAAAGACGGCAGGTATAGTCGGTTCTACTACAATGACCTAGGAACTCGGAAATAAAATTCTGAAAATCTTATGTTTTGTTCAGTATGTTATGTAATGTAGTTTCTATACCCACGTCAGTACCCTGATAAAAAAAAATGAGTAGGTACTCCATAATTGCCTTAATTCGGCAGGTATAGTAAGTTCTACTACTTTGACCTAGGAACTCGGAAATAAAATTCTAAAAATCTTATGTTCTGTTCAGTATGTTATGTAATGTAGTTTCTATACCCACGTCAGTACTCTGGTAAAAAAAATGAGTAGGTACTCCATAATTGCCTTAATACGGCTGGTATAGTGGGTTCTACTACAATGACCTAGGAACTCGGAAATAAAATTCTAAAAATCTTATGTTTTGTTTAGTATGTTATGTAATGTAGTTTCTATATGCACGTCAGTACTCTGATAAAAAAAAAATGAGTAGGTACTCCTTAATTGCCTGAAGACGGCAGGTATAGTCGGTTCTACTACAATGACCTAGGAACTCGGGAATAAAATTCTGAAAATCTTATGTTTTGTTCAGTATGTTATGTAATGTAGCTTTTATACCCACGTCAGTACTCTGATAAAAAAAAATAACTAGGTACTCCATAATAGCCTTAAGACGGCAGGTATAGTGGGTTTTACTACAATGTCCTAGGAACTCGGGAATAATATGTTTTACATTATAAAACATACTGAACAAAACATTTCGGCCGGTAACTTCACATTTTATTTATAATATAACTTCTATACCCACGATAGTACTTTGATAAAAAAAAATGAGTAGGTACTCCATAATTGCCTTAATACGGCAGGTATAGTGGGTTCTACTACAATGACCTAGGAACTCGGAAATAAAATTCTAAAAGTCTTATGTTTTGTTCAGTATGTTATGTAATGTAGTTTCTATACCCACGTCAGTACTCTGATAAAAAAAAATGTGTAGGTACTCCTTAATTGCCTAAAGACTGCAGGTATAGTGGGTTCTACTACAATGACCTAGAAACTTGGGAATAAAATTCTGAAAATCTTATGTTTTGTTCAGTATGTTATGTAATGTAGTTTCTATACCCACGTCAGTTCTCTGATAAAAATTAATGAGTAGGTACTCCTTAATTGCCTGAAGACGGCAGGTATAGTGGGTTCTACTACAATGACCTAGGAACTCGGGAATAAAATTCTGAAAATCTATGTTTTGTTCAGTATGTTATGTAATGTAGTTTCTATACCCACGTCAGTACTCTGATAAAAAAAAATGTGTAGGTACTCCTTAATTGCCTGAAGACGGCAGGTATAGTGGGTTCTACTACAATGACCTAGAAACTTGGAAATAAAATTCTGAAAATCTTATGTTTTGTTCAGTATGTTATGTAATGTAGTTTCTATACCCACGTCAGTTCTCTGATAAAAAATAATGAGTAGGTACTCCTTAATTGCCTGAAGACGGCAGGTATAGTCGGTTCTACTACAATGACCTAGGAACTCGGGAATAAAATTATGAAAATCTTATGTTTTGTTCAGTATGTTATGTAATGTAGCTTTTATACCCACGTCAGTACTCTGATAAAAAAAAATAACTAGGTACTCCATAATAGCCTTAAGACGGCAGGTATAGTGGGTTTTACTACAATGTCCTAGGAACTCGGGAATAATATGTTTTACATTATAAAACATACTGAACAAAACATTTCGGCCGGTAACTTCACATTTTATTTATAATATAACTTCTATACCCACGATAGTACTTTGATAAAAAAAAATGAGTAGGTACTCCATAATTGCCTTAATACGGCAGGTATAGTGGGTTCTACTACAATGACCTAGGAACTCGGAAATAAAATTCTAAAAGTCTTATGTTTTGTTCAGTATGTTATGTAATGTAGTTTCTATACCCACGTCAGTACTCTGATAAAAAAAAATGTGTAGGTACTCCTTAATTGCCTAAAGACGGCAGGTAAAGTGGGTTCTACTACAATGACCTAGAAACTTGGGAATAAAATTCTGAAAATCTTATGTTTTGTTCAGTATGTTATGTAATGTAGTTTCTATACCCACGTCAGTTCTCTGATAAAAATTAATGAGTAGGTACTCCTTAATTGCCTGAAGACGGCAGGTATAGTGGGTTCTACTACAATGACCTAGGAACTCGGAAATAAAATTCTAAAATCTTATGTTTTGTTCAGTATGTTATGTAATGTAGTTTCTATATGGACGTCAGTACTCTGATAAAAAAAAATGAGTAGGTACTCCTTAATTGCCTGAAGACGGCAGGTATAGTCGGTTCTACTACAATGACCTAGGAACTCGGGAATAAAATTCTGAAAATCTTATGTTTTGTTTAGTATGTTATGTAATGTAGTTTCTATACCCACGTCAGTACTCTGATAAAAAAAAATGAGTAGGTACTCCTTAATTGCCTGAAGACGGCAGGTATAGTGGGTTTTACTACAATGTCCTAGGAACTCGGGAATAATATGTTTTACATTATAAAACATACTGAACAAAACATTTCGGCCGGTAACTTCACATTTTATTTATAATATAACTTCTATACCCACGACAGTACTTTGATAAAAAAAAATGAGTAGGTACTCCATAATTGCCTTAATACGGCAGGTATAGTGGGTTCTACTACAATGACCTAGGAACTCGGAAATAAAATTCTAAAAATCTTATGTTTTGTTCAGTATGTTATGTAATGTAGTGTCTATACCCACGTCAGTACTCTGATAAAAAAAAATGAGTAGATACTCCATAATTGCCTTAATACGGCAGGTGTAGTGGGTTCTACTACAATGACCTAGGAACTCGGGAATAAAATTCTGAAAATCTTATGTTTTGTTCAGTATGTTATGTAATGAAGTTTCTATACCCACGTCAGTACTCTGATAAAAAAAAATGAGTAGGTACTCCTTAATTGCCTAAAGACGGCAGGTATAGTCGGTTCTACTACAATGACCTAGGAACTCGGGAATAAAATTCTGAAAATCTTATGTTTTGTTCAGTATGTTATGTAATGTAGTTTCTATACCCACGTCAGTACTCTGATAAAAAAAAATGAGTAGGTACTCCATAATTGCCTTAATTCGGCAGGTATAGCGGGTTCTACTACATTGACCTAGGAACTCGGAAATAAAATTCTAAAAATCTTATATTCTGTTCAGTATGTTATGTAATGTAGTTTCTATACCCACGTCAGTACTCTGATAAAAAAAATGAGTAGGTACTCCATAATTGCCTTAATACGGCTGGTATAGTGGGTTCTACTACAATGACCTAGGAACTCGGAAATAAAATTCTAAAAATCTTATGTTTTGTTCAGTATGTTATGTAATGTAGTTTCTATATGCACGTCAGTACTCTGATAAAAAAAAAATGAGAAGGTACTCCTTAATTGCCTGAAGACGGCAGGTATAGTCGGTTCTACTACAATGACCTAGGAACTCGGGAATAAAATTCTGAAAATCTTATGTTTTGTTCAGTATGTTATGTAATGTAGCTTTTATACCCACGTCAGTACTCTGATAAAAAAAAATAACTAGGTACTCCATAATAGCCTTAAGACGGCAGGTATAGTGGGTTTTACTACAATGTCCTAGGAACTCGGGAATAATATGTTTTACATTATAAAACATACTGAACAAAACATTTCGGCCGGTAACTTCACATTTTATTTATAATATAACTTCTATACCCACGATAGTACTTTGATAAAAAAAAATGAGTAGGTACTCCATAATTGCCTTAATACGGCAGGTATAGTGGGTTCTACTACAATGACCTAGGAACTCGGCAATAAAATTCTAAAAGTCTTATGTTTTGTTCAGTATGTAATGTAGATTCTATACCCACGTCAGTACTCTGATAAAAAAAAATGTGTAGGTACTCCTTAATTGCCTAAAGACGGCAGGTATAGTGGGTTCTACTACAATGACCTAGAAACTTGGGAATAAAATTCTGAAAATCTTATGTTTTGTTCAGTATGTTATGTAATGTAGTTTCTATACCCACGTCAGTTCTCTGATAAAAAATTAATGAGTAGGTACTCCTTAATTGCCTGAAGACGGCAGGTATAGTGGGTTCTACTACAATGACCTAGGAACTCGGGAATAAAATTCTGAAAATCTTATGTTTTGTTCAGTATGTTATGTAATGTAGTTTCTATACCCACGTCAGTACTCTGATAAAAAAAAGAGTGTAGGTACTCCTTAATTGCCTGAAGACGGCAGGTATAGTGGGTTTTACTACAATGACCTGGAAACATGGGAATAAAATTCTGAAAATCTTATGTTTTGTTCAGTATGTTATGTAATGTATTTTCTATACCCACGTCAGTTTTCTGATAAAAATTAATGAGTAGGTACTCCTTAATTGCCTGAAGACGGCAGGTATAGTGGGTTTTACTACAATGTCCTAGGAACTCAGGAATAATATGTTTTACATTATAAAACATACTGAACAAAACATTTCGGCCGGTAACTTCACATTTTATTTATAATATAACTTCTATACCCACGACAGTACTTTGATAAAAAAAAATGAGTAGGTACTCCATAATTGCCTTAATACGGCAGGTATAGTGGGTTCTACTACAATGACCTAGGAACTCGGAAATAAAATTCTAAAAATCTTATGTTTTGTTCAGTATGTTATGTAATGTAGTTTCTATACCCACGTCAGTACTCTGATAAAAAAAAATGTGTAGGTACTCCTTAATTGCCTGAAGACGGCAGGTATAGTGGGTTCTACTACAATGACCTAGAAACTTGGGAATAAAATTCTGAAAATCTTATGTTTTGTTCAGTATGTTATGTAATGTAGTTTCTATACCCACGTCAGTTCTCTGATAAAAATTAATGAGTAGGTACTCCTTAATTGCCTGAAGACGGCAGGTATAGTGGGTTTTACTACAATGTCCTAGGAACTCGGGAAAAATATATTTTACATTATAAAACATACTGAACAAAACATTTCGGCCGGTAACTTCACATTTTATTTATAATATAACTTCTATACCCACGACAGTACTTTGATAAAAAAAAATGAGTAGGTACTCCATAATTGCCTTAATACGGCAGGTATAGTGGGTTCTACTACAATGACCTAGGAACTCGGAAATAAAATTCTAAAAATCTTATGTTTTGTTCAGTATGTTATGTAATGTAGTTTCTATACCCACGTCAGTACTCTGATAAAAAAAAATGTGTAGGTACTCATTAATTGCCTGAAGACGGCAGGTATAGTGGGTTCTACTACAATGACCTAGAAACTTGGGAATAAAATTCTGAAAATCTTATGTTTTGTTCAGTATGTTATGTAATGTAGTTTCTATACCCACGTCAGTTCTCTGATAAAAATTAATGAGTAGGTACTCCTTAATTGCCTGAAGATGGCAGGTATAGTGGGTTCTACTACAATGACCTAGGAACTCGGGAATAAAATTCTGAAAATCTTATGTTTTGTTCAGTATGTTATGTAATGTAGTTTCTATACCCACGTCAGTACTCTGATAAAAAAAAATGAGTAGGTACTCCTTAATTGCCTAAAGACGGCAGGTATAGTCGGTTCTACTACAATGACCTAGGAACTCAGGAATAAAATTCTGAAAATCTTATGTTTTGTTCAGTATGTTATGTAATGTAGTTTCTATACCCACGTCAGTACTCTGATAAAAAAAAATGAGTAGGTACTGCTTAATTGCCTGAAGACGGCAGGTATAGTGGGTTCTACTACAATGACCTAGGAACTCGGGAATAAAATTCTGAAAATCTTATGATTTGTTCAGTATGTTATGTAATGTAGCTTCTATACCCACGTCAGTACTCTGATAAAAAAAAATATGTAGGTACTCCATAATAGCCTTAAAGCAGGTATAGTGGGTTTTACTACAATGTCCTAGGAACTCGGGAATAATATATTTTACATTATAAAACACACTGAACAAAACATTTCGGCCGGTAACTTCACATTTTATTTATAATATAACTTCTTTACCCACTACAGTACTTTGATAAAAAAAAAAGTAGGTACTCCATAATTGCCTGAAAACGGCAGGTATAGTGGGTTCTACTACAATGACCTAGGAATGCGGGAATAAAATTCTGAAAATCTTATGTTTTGTTCAGTATGTTGAGTAATGTATAATATATAATGAATATTAAAATCCGAAAATCGTTTCACTTTTTATGTTATGTAATGTAGATCATATATCCGCGACCGTATAAAAAAATAGGTAGTCCATAATTGCCAAGGTCGGTTTATATTGGCCGGTAACATTATTTACGTATTTTATTAAATTACTCAATTTGGTCGGGTTATAACAGCCGCTAGGTTCCGGCCGGTAACTTCACAATTTATAAAACTCCTCAAATTGGTCGGGTTATAACGGCCGCTAAATTTCGGCCGGTAACTTCACATTTTATAAAACTCCTCAAATTGGTCGGGTTATAACGGCCGGTAACATTTCGGCCGGTAACTTCACACCGGTCATTTGATTGCTACTAGCTCATTTTTGGTCGTATGACAAAAATAATTACACCTATGTTTTGGATTTTTTATTGACTTTCAAAACTCAAATCCTCGTTTATCGTCATTGTGGCAACACTAACAACATGATAGTTTTGACATTTAGTTTTATGACGTATTCGTAGTAGATGCATTGGCATTGTTACAATGAATTCAATTTCGCTTGAAAATCGCATTAAAATATGTAATTAAAATCCACTATGAAAATACCTGATTTTTACTATTTGTGTACGTATAATATACGTACACCATAGGCACGTGCATAAATAGTAACACCCCTTGTGTTACAGGTATTATTTATTGCTTTGACATTTTTTAGCATTCCATGAGGTGTACATAAAAGATTTCGTTATATTGACAATCTAGCGTTGCCTTTAAAAGAAACAGAATATGGCCGCAGGACTGAAGCCTTTGAAAATGGTAAAAAGTGAAATAAAATACAGTAGGATGAATGTTTGGAAAAGGAAGAGAATATAACAAAAAAGAAAGGAAAAAAAAATACGGGCGATCTGATGTCGGGAAGTGGGGGCTTAAACCCCCCACAAAAGGCTTCAGTCCTGCGGCCATATTCTGTTTCTTTTAAAGGCAACGCTAGATTGTCAATATAACGAAATCTTGTCAAAAACTGTTTATCTCGATTTCCGACAAAACTACAAGTCCTATTAGACTGGGAGATGATGACAGAAAACGTTCTCCCATTTTCTACTGCATTCCTTTTTAAGAATTAATAAATTAACACTAAAATATGAAAGATAGAGGGGTTATTGGCTGCCGCACACGTGCATGTCATAAAGAAAATGGCTTTTCTTTCTGTAAAGAATTTTAGTGGTTTTCCGTGATTATATTGCCTGCCTTTGTTACATAAGGTAGTGCAAACAAATTCAAGCTATCGTAATTAATGGCATGCAATTCACAACGGCCGAGTGGGCTCAAAGGGTTGTGTGAAAATGAGAAAAAAATGGGACATTTCCGTGTTGTCAAAATGCATGCCGATGTAAAACATTAAAGTTTCCATCACAAAAAATATCTGCAAAAATTGGAATGCGCCCCTCGGAAATTTATGGGCTAATAGCCTGAAAAACTAGTGATGTGTTTTTATTTTTAATGAGAATTTCGATACTTTAAAATAATTTATAATCTTTTCAATTTAATTTAATCAAAAGGTATGGCGACAACAGAACCGTCCAACGAGGTTTGTCAGTTACTATTTAGTGATGTGATTTTATAGTTGATAAACTCGATTTTTGTAAATAATTTTATGGTTATAAGATATTATACAATTATTGTTTTTTTTTTATATAATACTAATTATATTTTCCATACATGATACAGTTTCTCGAAAGATTCGGCATTAAAACGTAAATGGGTAGAGGCAATTAAAAGAGAAGAAAATTGGTAACCAACATGAATACCCGTGTATGTTCAGTACATTTTGACGAATCAAGCTACGATTTAATTGTTTTTCGCCTTTTGTAGTTTGAGTATAACTTCCCCTTGGAGGTCGGTCAAAAATGTTGAGATTGAGTTTAGTAGGTACATGTAGTTAGTTGTGCATGTGTTTTAATTTAATAAATAATTTAATTTAATAAAGTATTTTAACTTATTGTTATATTATTATATACCTACATTTTTTTAATCCACTAATATTATAAATGCGAAAGTGTCTATCAGGGTGGATTTGAAAGGATGTATTTTGGGCTAATATGAGGTTCTGCTGATAAAATCTAACAATTTTTCCTATGGAACCATATGTCGCAAATGAAAAAAAAAATGTACTTCCCCATACAAATTGGTCATTTTAACGTTACTAGTTTGTATGGAGAAGGCCATTTTTTTTTTCTTTTACGATACATGTTTCCATGGAAAAGTTGTTTGATTTGATCATATTAGCCCAAGGTATATTTTTCAAAGTTATTGAGTCTATTCAAAACATCGCGACGAGCTAGCCACTTGTTCGGTGTAGACTCATACCATCGGCTACGACGAGGTGGGATTAAAACCCTTCCGCTGGTTACCGTGATGATATGTGTGTGTATTACAATTGTATATCAATAAATAATTATTAATCTTTGATGATCTCTATAAATCCCAAAATATTTGGTTTATATCGATAAGTAATAATATTTGTTGTCGGTGGCAACACTATCGAAACTATTAAGTATGCAATTAAATATTTAGCTTTTTATAATAAAAAAACAATACACTTCATAGACACGCGCACACAATCGTGTTTGCTTGTATCTCTTTTTTTTTTCTCAAGCAGTTTTTTAAGTGTCAGAAGCGTTGAGTAGCCATTTGAAGCCACACCTTTTTCGCCGTTCTTCATTTGTTCGCCTCAGAAATTGGCGACACCGGTATCGTACTATTATGAAACAATTTATGTATCATGCTTACTCCATTGGCGCGGGGCGCGTTTTTTTAGCTTCATGTCATTTTCACACAACCCTTTGATCCCACTCGGCTGTTGTGAATTGCATGCCATTAATTACGATAGCTTGAATTTGTTTGCACTACATTATGTTACAAAGGCAGGCAATATAATATCACGGAAAACGACTAAAATTCTTTACAGAACGAAAAGTCATTTTCTTTATGACGTGCAAGCGTGCGACGGCCAATAACCCCTCTATCTTTCATATTTTGGGGTTTATTACTAATTCTTAAAAAGGCATGCAGTAGAAAATGAAAGAACGTTTTCTGTCATCATCTCCCAGTCTATATGGAAAAAATGGTATTTTTTTGGAACTTTTGTATTTACACTTTTTTTACATAACCTCAAAATTTACGTGAAAATTTCAAATACTTAACTAAGTTTTTGGTTTTGTATTTTTTAATTGTTATCTAGATATGTGACGTGAGAATTTTCAATTGAAAATTAGGGTGCTTATTCGATATTAAGTCAAAATAAGGTGAAAAAATAAAAGTAAAAATATATGTTTGGGGCATAATAAGGTTCTTTACCAAATTTTATTTAAAAAAAATATATATAAAAGTATAATATAGTAAAGCTGTAAATACTGTAACTCTGATTTATGTGATCTTGACCATCTATTCTTTATTTGTCCATATTTTTCATTACAGCGACTATTATTTATTAGTTCTTGTTTAGAGATAATAAACAAAAATAAATTTCCTTCTTCTGAACAAGGATTATTAAAAAACACAAAACTATATATGTCAATATATAAGTTTGTATTAAATTTCTTGTAAATATTTAGATTATCTTTGTGCATACAATAAATATTATGATTTAGTTATGTATAGTAAGTAGTATATTATAATTTAATTTTTTTATCGTTAGACTTTTTATGTTATAATACTTATAGGATCAATTTTGTGTTTTTATTACTTAATTCGATTTGTAACTTTTTCTTTTGTTAGATATAACTATATTAGATTCAATATGTTTTAAGATGAATTTTGTATAATTTAAGATTTAGTTTTAAGTTTATCTACTTTTATATAATTACTACGAAGGGCCCGTTCGTTTTGGGAATGAAATATGTTCACAATGATCGTAATGAATGACATTATGCGAACTTACGATTTTTTTGGTTAATTCAATCACAATGCCACAATTACCACTATCCAAATCGAACGCAATGTTATCACGAATCTGTCAACTGTCACTTGTCAAGTAAAATATAGGTTAAATCGTACAATCCACTAATTTTATATGCGAAATCTTTCTAAAATCATTTCGATTTAAAATACAATAAATTTGATCCTAAAAATATAAGACGGCTGCGACGTTTAAAACAACAACAACTGTCACAACCACAAATGTCAAAATATGTTCACAACGCCTCACCTATCGACTGGGGTCATTGTGATCAGTTCACGGTAGCATTCTGGGCCAAAAAAAACGGCCATTGTGGCAGATCACATCGCCACTTTTGCCGCCGAAATCTCAAAAAAAACGCATAAATATACATCGTGATCGTTGTGAACATTTTTCTGTCCCAAAACGAACGCGAGCTAAATGGTATAAAAATGTTTAAAATTTAGGCTGATGGTCTTTGCTACCAATGCCTTAATAAATAAAATAAAAAAAATATAGTAAAGTAATATATGGATAATATTGTAAAAGATAAAAATAAAAAACCAAAAAGTTATTTGAATTTTTTATCGCCCGTAATTTATTTTTCCTTTCATTTTTGTTATATTCTATTCCTATTCCAATGGGTTTCATTCTACTATAATTTTATTTTGTTTCAAAAATTAACGACCCTGATCTAATAAGTAATCCCTTGATTTAGGTATAACATTATTATCCATCAGGTAGATACAACGTTACATTCCGCAATCCAGACGACCACAACACCCAACTCTCACCCCTAATTAGAACAACTTAACATACGAAGAAATCACCTACACTGTAACTATTTTTTTTCAGATATTGTATGGGTTTGATTAATAACGAAGAGAACGCTGGTTTGGAAGCAACTGCGATCGTTTGTGTTGAAGTTGATACCACCGACTATGATACTTCTTCCTACTGCTTATTGGTATCAGCGTTCTTCCTGATACTCACCGCGATAGTCTACGCATCATTATGGGAGCTCAGGTATGAACTATCCACTTTACGATCTATGTCAATACTGACTAATGCTTTATGGTATCAGCAATCTTCAGTTTTGTATTTCGTGTGGCGTTAAATTCAGGCGGACCTCATGTTTGTCCTTGTTGCGAAAGACAATCTTACGTATTTTTCTTTCTTTTTGGAGCATGGCATGTATCTACCTGGTGGTGAGCAGACCTACAACCTACAACAGTCCATGAATGGGGTCAATCAATAATTGTTCTTAAACAACATTGATTGCTCCCACTATGCCAGCTAAATGACGAGTATATTTTAATATATTAGCTACCTTATCGTCAATTTAACGACCCATTTTGTAACCGCACACTGAAAGGAGACGCACACTGAAAGGAGACTACCACCGGTGAACCCAAAGACTAAAACTGAAACATGACTAGACGGTTTTTGCATCTGTATGGGCGTGGTAAAGAGACCGGTTGGTCGGCCTAACCCAATGAATATTAAGGTGGGCTGACACATAGATGGCGCTACTAGTATTAAATCCATAGGATTTTTTATAGCCTAACCTAACCTTCATAAGACACGTATATAAATTTGGCAGCTATCGTAATATTATTTTGTCAGTTACAGACCGTCAAATATAAGTTGGCATGTGGTCAAAAAACGAACTACGGGTTTGCGACGCTTGACTTGAATTTCTGTTTTATCAATTAAAAAAAACTGGTTTTTATGTATGTTATATTTATAGTATATTCATGTTTTAATAATTTAATCTATTATTTTTGTGTCATTATAACTCTAGCAAAGAAAACAGACTGTTTTTATATGATTGGAAGTTCATATGTCAACTTGGGGAGGGGTTGAACCCCCTAAACAGTTTAACAAATAAAATTAACAGTTTTTTATTTTCGTCAGAAGCCCTATGGGCTTCTGCATCCACCGTATTCTCTAGACCCCAGCGACTTTTTTCTGTTCTCAGACCTCAAGAGAATGCTCGCATAAAGAAGAACGGTCATAGCCCATGTATTTTCAGACCCAGGCTTAGAAGCCGCGTTCAAAAATGAAACCTATCCATTTTGATAGAGGAAAATACATATAATAAAATTGTTAATTACATTGAAATTCGAGAAGTTGGGAGAAAAAAGTTATTCTCATTTGAATATCAATTAGAGGTTATGTTATTACTAGTTATTAGGTTAGTATAGCGAACAATTTCGGTCCGCGAATTATTAATCTGCAAAATTATTAGTAGTGTTTCCTTGTGCTGCACTGACAGAATAATATTATATAATCTGTGGATGATATATCGTCCTCAGATTAATATATTATTATTATTATTAATAATCTGAGATATCGTCGCTCTTTTTCTTTAGTATTTATTTTAACATAGCACTGGATGTAAGTCCATCGGCCTATCGTCGCTATATTTTTATTTTATTTTTATTCATGGTTTTTTATCGATAAAAAATATCGATAAAAAACCATTTATCTTTGTCCATTAATCGCATGTTCATGCAATTAAATACTATACAGCTACTACTATATGCCTTTTCTTTTTCTTTAAAAATACAGTGAAATCTCTCTTTATTTTGTTAAATCTCAATTCAGATAAGCAAAAATAATATTTTTATGTATAAAGCATTTTTTTCTGCATAATGTGGACACATATACAGAAAAGGCAGAAGAATCAGCACGTAACAAAAGTTGTCAGAACTTTTTTGTCCCAACTTCTAAAATTATTTTGAATACTGGAAAATAATGCTTAAATTGTCTATTATTAAGTAAGCATATCGTTGTTTGTGAACACTAAGCTTTTACGGTTGGGTCCAGAATGACCGTACTCCTTTAGCGCCGATGAAGAGGTAATCGCCGAAACTGAAGCTATTTTGAGACTAAAGATTATAAAATGGTACCGAAAAATTGTATGACCGCTGGTATCGCCCTCGAAGGCAACTATATAGAATAATAAAATCAAATTCTATCAACAAAAAAATATTTTTTTCTATGCTAACTGACGAACTTTTCAGCCCAATTGTATACACCAAAAATATTTACGAATGTACAATGTGCTTTCGTGGTGGACACATAATTTCGTTCAGGGTCCAAAGCTTTTTATAAAAGTTTGCGAGACGCCCCAAGAGCTTACGTATATAGACAAAAAAACAATAGATTTACAAAATGGTGACGACATGATGTGATACATCGTGGCCCCGCCACAGTAGATATTTGAATCGTGCTTAATACTAAACATACATTCATAATATGTACGTAATTGTACATAACTTTCAAAAATATGTACTATAAAGGTTTACGACATCAATAAAAAGAAATGTACAAAAAAACATTACCAACATGATAAAAACCAAAATAGTACCATGGCTATGACGAAATAATCAGGCGTTTCTGATAGTTTCGTCATGGATTTTATTTCTTAGTTATTTATTACTCTCTGCTGTTACTTTTTTGAGCAACTAGCTGTTGCCCATGGATCGCGCGTGTTATATAAGGTTTTTTTTTAGTTAAGGTGACCTTCCTCCACCTAAAACGTATATACATTTAAAGAAAAAATCTGTTAGAATCTGATTAGGCTGCTTTTATATCATTGAATTTATAGTGGAAGGGCACAATTAAATAAATAAAACCAGTAAGCTCAAATTCACGACACACAAATTTTATTAAGACAAAAGTCAAAATTATGACAGATTTTATTCTATTATATTTTTATTTTCAACACGCCCTCTTAAAAGGCAATTTGTTTCTTATATAACATAATATGCCTACTGTACAAATAACTTGATAACACAGTATGAATGCTTGACATAAGGTAAAGCCTTAGTACATATATCAGCCACCATATCTGTTGTAAGTTGATATAATAAAGTGATTTTATTTTGAGAAATAGCTTCACTTACATAGTGATACCGGACACTTATATGTTTTGTCCTTTTGTGAAAAATTGGATTATGAGCCAATTTTTATGCCGGCTGACTATCATTATACAGCTCAATATGTTTATTGCTACTATAAATAAATGACGTATCACTTGTACTACGCAAAACTGTTTTTGACAGCCCCAGATATAACATTATTATTTAATTTGAAAATATATCCAGTAAATGATTAACAATCTAAATCACTGGCCCAATCTGCGTCAGCATCTCCAGTTATTTTTAAAATTATCATTATTAGATTTATTTTTATTATATACGAGTATATCTACTGTCCCCTTTAAGTAACGCAATACTCTTTTAGCAGAGTTCCAATGTTTCTCAGAATAACAATTATTAAAGTGACTTAAATATGAAACACTATAAGCTATATCAGGTCTTGTCATTTGACATAGATACATCAAGGACCCTATTAACTCCTTATATAGTAAATCGTAGTTAATAACTTTACTAGGTGTTAATTTTAAATTAGTTTCTAAAGGAGTTTTTACAGTTTTACAATCAGCCATGCCAAATTTATCCAAGATATTTAGAATCATTGACGTAAATGGTAGATATTTATATCTATGTTCAGAATATATTGTTTTTAACACAATATAAGGAGGAGCTACCCTTGCCAGAATAATATTTAATATTTACACGCAATGCATTATTTATACAGCCTAGATTTTTATTCTTAAAATTTAAAACTAATAAATTTTTAAGTGAATTTGCCATTTCTTGATCGTTATAAAATATAAATAAATCATCAACATATAATGCTATACAATGTGTTACAAAATCCCCCTAAAAAGTATAATTAATTATCTAAGCCAAAAATATTGTCAACTCTAGTAAGCTGTCATATCAGGGAACCAAGATTATTTAAAAGAAAGGCTAACTACGTACCTAGTTTACCTAATAATTGTCTATTTTAAAAGATTTTCTATTTTTCATTCATAAATGTTTGATACCTCAATACAAGGATGTCATTATACTCAAGCACCGGCTTCAAAAAATGTCAAGTTGGAAAAAAAAAAATGTTGTCAATTTCAAATCTTCTAATCGATATCCTACAACTGTTTTGAGTTTTTTTTCCAACATAATGCAAAATAACGATGCTTTCTAACTCAGAATAATACGATATGATGGTATGCAAGGGCCATGAAGATAGCAATTTAAATCGTGCTCGCGAACTGTATCGGCAACGATTTATCGATGGTAGACCCCCCACTGAACGGCGTCGGTTGCCTTCGTACCAGTGTTTTCTGAACATGTCAAGACGACTACATTCCACCGGTTCTTTTCATCGGTCTACTGGAAGTGGGTCCAAGCATAGTCGACGCCAGGCAGGCTGAATTAGTGTTAGAGCATTTTGAAGAAGAGCCGATCACAAGTACGAGGCGTGCCGGAACAAGATTCGGTATAAACCATGTTGCATTTTGGCGAATTCTTCGTGACGACAATCCTTACCCTTATCACTATCACCGTACACAGGAGCTGACACCCTCCGATTTTGCACCCAGGAGGAACTTCTGCGAGTGGTACCTCAGGCAGTTAGATGAAAACCCTAATTACGTAAACTATGTTCATTGGACGGACGAGGCAACATTCACGAGGTCAGGACTTTCAAATATGCATAACGATCACGTTTGGGCTCGCGAGAATCCATTTTCTTCACGGCAGGGCAGATTCCAACACCAGTGGCAGCTGAATGTGTGGGCTGGCCTTTATGACGGGCATGTCATCGGTCCCGTCATTATGCCGTCATGTCTAAACGGTAGCAACTATCTAACGTTTTTACAAACGGAATTCGAAGAGACGATTGACAACTTTCCTGTGGCTGACTGGGATTACTTTGAGAACCAAAGAAACATGGTGTTTCAGCATGATGGAGCTCCGGTACATTTTCTCGCAAAAAATTGCCCCAGATTATGTTCCATGCTTAAGCGATAGCTGTCCTTCAAGTATTTCATTATGATCCAATCATCATCATTTTGATTCTCCTTTTTCATTAAATGAATTTAGAATCATTTTGTCTTCCGTTCTTTTTTTGTAAATTCATGGGACTTAACTTTAGAATATATTTTTTTTACTGACATCCTTCTTGCATTTTCAAGGAATGCATCCCTCTGTGCAGTTTTTTGGATATAGAATATATAGTACATAGCTGCATATGATAATAAATAATATATAGCCCTACTTAATATTTTGTATTAAAAAATTTAAAAAAAATGGTATTAGTTTAAAGTTGGCATCAATTTATTTAGCTTTTACGTAGTTTTGTGCATAAATTCCAAAAATAATAAAAATTGTGAAGATAATTTAAATAATTCATTGTGCCGCCTAGATAATTGGTTATCAAATCTTGGTTTGTCATTATCTCCCACTAAATAAAATGTTGTTGTTTTAAGCCGAATAAATCTAATTGTTGATATCAAAATTAATGATGTTTTATTAAATGTTAAGGCATGTGTTAAATTTCTTGGAGTATTTTTATATTCCAAATTAAATGGGGTTTATCATATAAATCACATAGTTGGGGTTCTCATCCTTTTTCTCAGCGTATCCTGGGGCCTTACCAAAGAGCCAATCGATAATCGAACCGAAATACCCATCGAAAGCCAAATGTTTGGGATTTGACGTTTCTCGTCGATCCGGCTCTACCCTTAGATTAAAAATCCTATACATTTTTATAGATCGATTGGCGATCGTGTTCTTTGGTCAGGCGGCAGGCCTCTGTATAATACCATAATAAGAAGTCATTTTGATTATGGATCTTTCTTATTAGAACCATGTAGCAAAATTGCTTTAAAAAAATGGATAGTATTTTTTATTCAGTCGAAGGCATTACGCATTATTATAGGGGCTATGAAGTCTTTACCTATTAATGCATCGCAAGTTGAAAGTGCTGATCCTCCATTGAAAAAGAGGCGTCAGTATCTATGTGATAAGTTTTTTTAAAGTCTATTCAGTTCAATAATCATCCACTGTTTCCTAAAATTAAATTATTGTCAAAGTATATCTTCAAAAATAGTTCTACTTTTGGAAAAATAAAAAGGTTTTGCCTAGATTAGTTTATTCCTTTTCTAAATTAAAAAATATTAAAACGCCATATGTTTCATATTCGTCATTGCCTGTTTTCATGAATTCCTATGAGTCACTCATTTATGAGCCAAGAATAATTCTGGACTTGGGTATAGATAAACACGATAAAATAAATTCCAATAATAAATTTAATAATATTCTTAAATCAAATTGGCCTAGAGATGATTATTTTTTCACTGATGCTTCTAAATTATCACCTCAGGGTAGTTGGTTGGTCCATTTTCCATCAAAATTCTAATATGTCACTCATGTTTAAAAGTTCAAATCAGTCATCAGTTTTTACTGGTAAATGTTTAGCTATAAAACAAGTTTATTCTTCAAAACGAAATTACTCCTAGTTAAATTTTTCCGATTCTCTTAGTTCCTTACATTCTGTTTTAAGTAATCCGATTTCTCCAAAAATCGTTCTGAAATAGTTTTTGAAATCAAAGATCTTTTACATCAATGTCACCTAAACCATTTAATAGTGACTTTAGTTTATATTCCAAGTCATTGTGCCATACTTAGTAATGAAACGACGGCCAAACAAGCAGTCGTTTAAGGTAAATGAAATTATTTTAAAAATCATAACTATTATGATCGGGTTGCTCAGGCTAAAATGTATTTACAAAAGTCTTGGAATAATTATTGGAAGAGTTCTGCTAAATTAAAAGGTTCGCATTTATTTTCCTTGCTGTCAGATGTGTCCCTTAAGACCATGGTTTTCAAAATATAAAAAAATAATAAGTGGTCAACTTCTACTTTAGCCCGACTGAGAATCGGTCATTGTTGTTTGCCTACTCATTTGTATAGATTGAAAATTATAAATAGTTATTTATGTGAATGTGGTGGTGGAATAGGAAATGTAGATCATTTGTTTTTCAATTGTAATAACTATTCTCCATCTTTGTATTCTTATCTATAATATTCCTTTACCTTCAAAAATGAGTCTTTATTACACATATCTTCAATTGAAATTTTATCTCTCAACTGATTAATCATCATAACATTAAACTTTAGTTTTATAGAATTTAAATTACTTTTAGTTTTTATTGATTTTTCTTTTTATTTTATTATTTAAATTTGAAATAATAAATTTATTTTTATGGATCCGATGTTAAGTTTTGTTAGTGTATCCTTGTCGTGTAGTGGACTTTCGTCACCATAAGTCCATCGAATTTTGTGGAGTATCGTTACACATTACTCCACTGTGTCTTTATTATTTGTTGTCCTTCTGTCACTTTTAGAGCGACAATATTCCCATATTGTCGCTCTAAAAGTGACAGAAGGACAAAAATCAAAATTGAATTGAATTTACACTGCAAATATTAATAGGCTGCTTTTTTATCATTGGAATTATAGTGAAGGGCACAATTAAATAAATAAAATTCAATTCAATCTTGGTTTTGGCCCTCTGTCACTTTGGTAACAATATTGCCAGACATTTTTTTTTATAGTAAGCACAAATTCACGACACATACATTTTATTAAGACAGAAGTCAACATTCAAAATTATGACAGATTTTATTCTTTTATATTTTTATTTTTATCAAAACTGAACCCTTTTAAAATCAATGAGACCGTCTATCCAAACCATTTAAAATAATCCTCTAATATAGCACGCGCGAAGCCATGGGCAACAGCTAGTTGTGCAAAAAGGTAGCAACAGAGAAATAAACATCTATAAAATAAACACCATGACGAAACTATTAGAAACGCCTGATAATTTCGGCATAGCCATCGACTATTTTAATTTTGGTATTTATCATGTAGGTAATAATGTCTTATTATGATTATAATGAATACTAAATGTACGCTTTTTTAACACTAAGTTTGAGCACTATTATACCATTGATCTCAGTGTACACAGTGGCGGGGCTAGGAAGGCTCTTCTTGGCCAGTTGAAAAGAAAAAATTCAACAAAAACAGTTGGCGGTTTTTGTTGAATTTCTCGGAAACCTTTATAGTATTTTTTTTTAAAGATATGTACAATTACGTACATATTATGAACGTATTTTTAGTATTAAGCACAATTTAAATATCTACAGTGGCGGGGCCACGAAATATCACACGACGCCATCAGCGTCTTGGGTAGGTACGTACCTACTCGACTCAGGACAAATTTTCAAAGTCAACATCCAGAATGAAAAACCAACGCAATCACCAACTCCAAATAACACTATGCATTAGTGATTTATTGCAGACCACACAAAACTATTTTGGTTTAGTTATATTTTCTCTCTCGAGTTATTTTCTGATATGTCTAATGTAACGTAATTTAAAAATTCTTAAATTAGTTTTAAAAGTTAAATTAATGTAATATATTGGTTACAGGGATCTACAAGGAAAAAGCATTATCAGTTTATGTGCTTCATTTTCTATCGCATTGGCGGTATTGGCCCCTATGAATCTTATTGCAGATACAGACAGAGTGGTTTGCACTATTAAAGGTAATTTATGTAAGCTTAAACAAAAACAAGTTACAAAACCGAAATTACTGCAACAAAGGGTTCAAAACTCCTTGATATTTAGATTTGCGAGCCTAAATACAGTTTTTTTCTGAATACACACGGTGAATTTTCAAGTGGGGCTTTATGGCCACATCCCAAACAACCGGTTCAACCTGTTCTCTTCCGGGCTAAGAATACAATTTACAAAAATCAAATACCTAGTGCAGTTTTATTTTTTATCAAACCGTTCAGGTGGGCGATTCTCGCGCTTTCGACATTCATCTCGATTCGAGATTTTTAAACGAATAATGACTAAATATGTCATTTTTCGTTCAATATTTGTAAATTTATTATTTATTAATTAATATTTATTATTTATTTCGTTTAACGTTCGATATTTTTAAACGAATAATGGCATATTTAGTCATTTTTCGTTTAAAAATCTCGAATCGAGATGAATGTCGAAAGCGCGAGAATCGCCCACCAGAAACTAATTTAAAAAACTATTTATATTTAATAATTTAACATCCTTACACGGTTATAAAAACTAATATAACTATAGCACTTCACACGGTCGGCGTCTTTATTCACTAACCATTATTACTTTAAAATAAAATTCTTTAAGTTTAATCTTAGATGTTTTAAGTTTAGAGTAATGAAGTTTTTGAGGTTACGCGACAACTATTTGAGTTGCACCAAAACCTCAGATTAATAATATATTAATCTGAGACCAAAACGTACTCTCAGAGCCGCGTTCGGTAACTAACACTACGTAGGGTTATTAATACCGAGTAGCAACACTAATAATAATAATAAATAATAATAATAATGCCTAGGACAATACCCGCGTTCCGACCCCAGCATCGCTGCCACGGATCGCTGGTTTTTTTTAGCCAAGCTCGTTTCAGCGCGCGAAAATGTTAGCAATTCAAGTTACCATCAATCGTTCCGCGACCAGGGCCCTATTTCATAAAGGCGACAAGTTACAGGTGATAGGTGACAAGTGACATTTTGACAATTATGTAATTTTTGTTTCATATAACTTTTTAATTGACAAGTATATTACTATGAAAATCTGACAAGTTGTCATAATTGCGTTTCATAAAAATTTTTGACACGACCAATTGCATTAGAATTGTTGACAATTGTTACAATTTCACGACAGGTATATTTTTATCATTGTCAGTATACAATTGGTTAAATTTGTTTTATGAAACATAAAATTTATTTACAAGTCGACATATTTGTAAAATTGTCGGGTATAATTGACATGAGTTAAGATCTGTGTCACTAAATGATAAGTTAATAACGCCCCGTGTTCCTATTTGATATAATAATTAATAATTACAGAATTAAATTATAAAATGGATGTTAATAAAAGTAATAGTGACAATAATGTTTTTATATAATTATTAATACAGTTTTTAGGGAAAGATATTTTTTTAAATAGGTACAAAAAGTTCGTAGGTATTCCTTAAATTCATAAATAATTGAAAATAGGGTATTTTAATAGCACACGTTACGTTAATAATATTTTTGAGAGCTGTTTATGAAATCCGCTATTTTCAACTATGTACAATTATAACTATAAGTATCATAAGTACTTATTATTATTAGAAACCGGACGTTAGGCATACGTTAGTATATTATGCTACCTTCATGCATAAATATATAGGTATTTCTATGGAGGCATAAAAAGAAGGTGTCCTAAGGACGAAAATAGGCTTTCCAAACATGAAAACAGAAGATGGTCGCCCGTCATATAAACCACAACAAAAAGTCAGAACAAAAATATTATATAGGTAATAAAATATTATATACGTAAACGAACATGTTTAACATTTCATTCGCAAAGCAATTTTAGGCCTTCTGTATATAACCTTTTTTTTTAAATAATAATAATATGTAGGACAATTTACACAAATTGTTATGGTCACAAACTAAGCTCCAGGCTTGTACTTTGTGTACCAGAAACAATGATATAATACATATTATATTTTATAAACACCCAGACCATGACAAACTGTATAGAAAAACGTACTAATATTCATTTGCCATGGGTGGGAATCGAACCCACGACCTCCGGATTTAACACCACTAGTCTACGGAGGCTGTCAAAAATGAATAAATAATTTTCCTAAAAAAAATCAGACGACAGCCTTTCTTTAAATGTTTATTTAATTTTTTTGTTATTTGGTTCATTCAAGAAGAATGAGTAAATGAATTAGAGCCCATACCACCTACCCTGACTACCCTGAGATATTTTATTTTTATTAAATTCATTGTTTTTATTTACTTTAATGTCTTCAAAGAAACTGTCGATCATAAACAGTTATATACTGTATAATTAATATAGTATGTTTCATTTAATAACATCTTATTCGATAAACTTACATAACTATATTAATTTTTTATTATGATAAATCTTTATAATAAATACTTAAATCTGAAAACACATTTTAGTACAAAAAAATCAAAAATCTTGATTTATTTTATTTTTTTAATGGCTGTATGGTCTAAAGATATTTGCCTTGCCACACTGGTGGACAAATAGAAAACAAAACGCTGTAAAGGCTTAGACCCCTTTGCCTTCCCAATATTTGGAAAAAAATAAAAAAAACAAGAGTTTTTTTGCTAACTGTAGCTTTTTTATAACTGCAATTTCAACCGTAATATTTTTTTAATTCAATGGTATAACTCCCAATAGCATTTATTCGTAGTTGCAATGCTAAGTATGCTGCCTTAGGCAATCCATCATATGATTTAGTCGACAATTCTTGTCATTTTTTGACAATTGTCGCACCAGTCATAGTCAGAATTTATGAAACAAGAATCACCACGATAATGCGACTATTCTTGACACTTGTTGACAATTGTTGCAATTGTCGCCTTTATGAAATAGGGCCCAGAAATTTTAACACGAAAAGTTTGACAGATGTTTGTTTACATGTGAATATCTATGTACAAATTGGAATTTAATTAATTATTTTAGCTTATCTATCCACCCCATGATAAATGAGCTTCAGTCAGAATTCAATTGCTGGTTTCTTGACGATGGTTCTCTCGGTGGTTCTTTAGATACCCTCTCACACGATCTCACATCTATTAAAACAAAATGTTCAGATTTAGGCTTAGAACTGAATACTTCTAAATGTGAAATTCACTTCATTGGCAATTATAATACATCAGATAATTTATTATTATTTGATTCCATCTGTCCTGGTATAAAAAGTGTCCCTCGTAATGAACTGTCTTTACTTGGTGCTCCACTAACAGATGAATCACTTTCCCCACTTTTATTAAATAAAGTTAATACCCTTATCCACATAGTAAACAAATGTGAAGTTATAGAACCACATATAGCCCTTTTCTTACTCCGCAACTGCTTAACCTTTAACAAATTTACATATTTGCTTAGATGCTGTCCTTCTTGGCGTGCCTCACAACATCTAAATACATTCGACAATAACCTACTTGAATTATTAGGGAAAATCTTAAATGTAAACATTAATGTTATTAGTTGGGATCAAATATGTATGCCCATCGTCTTTCGGTGTCTCTGATCTTGTTGATAATATTCTCAATAATTCAGTCATTATGGATTTGAGTCCAACAGAAGAAGCTTTACAATTATGGCAGGAAGAGCTCCCAGGTATTACGGAACCTACTGAAAATCATAGGCAGTCTTTATGGGATATCCCTTTATTAGAGTCCAAAAACATAAACTTTTAAATAATGTTCAAAATATACAAAGTAAAGCACGTCTTTTAGGCGCTTTTGATAAACATTCTGGTGCGTGGCTTAATGCAATTCCAATTGCTTCCCTCGGTACTTTATTAGATAAGGAAACTTTGCGAATTTCGGTCGCCCTTCGGTGCGGCATTGAAGTCTGCATGCCACATAGCTGTTCTTGCGGAGCCACTGTAGATAAATTCGGCTATCATGGTCTCAGTTGCAATAAAAGCGCTGGTCGCATTTCTCGTCATAATGCCCTCAATGACATAATTCGGCGTACTCTACAAACGGCTAAAATTCCCTGTATTCTTGAGCCTCCTGGAGTCAGCAGATCCGACGGCAGGCGCCCTGACGATCTTACACTGGTGCCGTGGGCCAATGGAAAATCCCTAATCTGGGATGCCACTTACGTGGATACCTATGCACAGTCCAATGTCTTGGCCTCCTCGTCGGTCCCTGGTTCGGCCGCCGGCGCTGCGGAAGCGCGTAAGCGGTTGAAGTATAGGGACTTGACTCAAAATTATAAGTTTGTGGCTTTTGGTGTCGAAACTTCGGGAGCACTCGGCCCCGAGGCTAAAGAATTTCTCCATGACCTCGGGAATCGTGTATTTTTCGAATGTGGAGACCCCAAATGCCAGAATTACTTCAAACAAAAAGTCAGCATTGCCATTCAACGTGGCAATGCTGCCAGTGTTATAGGTACTCTGCCAAGTGGTATCCCATTTAAGGAGATTTTTTATTTAATTTAGATAGTTTTAATTTTTTAATTTTTTTATTATTTATCTATGTTTTGTAAGTTTCTTTGTGTAAATTAATTATTTTATATATTCATATCTGCTTTAGTTTTAAAATTTCGATTAATTTCTAAAAAATAAATATGGTGTAACTAAATTCAGCTTTGGTATGTTTAGTTTGAGGTTGTTAATTAAATTAATATTGTGATATTATAAAATTATTGTATTTAAATAATAGTAAATTAAAAAATATTGTTTTATTATATAATGATAAGGTAGTAATATTTTTAATTTCAATTATTTAATTCAAAATAGTGCTTCTTGTCAAAAAGTGGCATCAAAAATCAACACCGATCGTTTCAGGGCTGCATTTTAGCATCGCTAAAAAAAATGACATGGCTGTGTTGAAACGGGCGGTCGCGCTGGTTTTTGATGTCACCACGTAAAACTGCCCACGCTACCGATTGGAACGTAAGGATTAAAAAGTGCTAAACGAGAGTTGGTGTTAAATGTAAAACGCCATTGCAAACGAGAAAAAGCTTACAAAGCTCCAATATGTCCGTTAGAAAACGTGATTTGCTATGACAGGTTTCTATAATAGGGTTAACAAACATAAATAAACATAAATAGGGTTAATAGGGTTCTTGTTAGATGCTTTTTCTTTTGTGTCCTTTATCTTACGTACATAAGTGTGGATAATGAAGCTGTTTACACAATTAGTAACTTAAATACCTATATTTAAATTGTAATAAATATCGTGTAATTGTTTGTTTTCCTGAATAAAGTAAAATAAAAATAAAATAAACAAATTAATATACAATTTCCCGAAACTTGCTTCATTTTTTATGTATTTTTGTTACAGACTAAAATGATTAATTTCCCTTTTACAGTGCAATAAAGTGTTTAAATAAATAAAGGAGTAATATAAAAAAATACAGTTTTATAATTTTACCTTAAAAACAATTCTTTATTAGAAAAAAAAAGAGGGTAGGGTCTGGGGACCATAAGGACAATCCGTTGTAAGACTATTAAAAATCTTGCTTACCATTAGGCAATTGATAAAGGTTTTTAGTAATCTTACGACGTATACAGGGTAAATTTAATTTTTTTTTTTCATTTGCGACACATGGTTCCATGGGAAAAGTTGTTCGATTTGATGAGCATAACCTCATATTAACCCAAAGTTTCAAAGTCACCTGTATAGTAATGAAGGTAATGACGACTCCAATAATTTGTACCTCTTTATACTGTAAACAAATCCATATAGATCCACCAGAATAGCCGTAGCCTTCATTTGCAATAGAGTTAATATTTCACATGAAAAACCGTTACCTACTGAAACTTATAATTTATTGAAAGTGAATGGCAATAAATGTTTATGGCTTGCACGTGTTTTGAGTGGAAAGCGTTTTTATAATCGCTTTAAGATGATCCATGCCTTGTTCCACGTCAAAAATGGTACCTTGATTCACTTGTGCCGATGTTTTGATACCTTTTTCACAAAAATATGGCCCAGTCACTTCTTCATAGCTAACGCCCCCCCAAACCATCACTGAAGTCGGATAATGCCCAAGTTGCACTCTGTCGACTAATTGGAAAGCTTCCTTAGAGCTTTGAGCATAAATACGGTCTTTTCTTTGGTAAAATGTTGCTCAATTGTAAAAAAAATCTCATGCGTAAACAAAATTTTCCCTTTGCGTACCGTTTCAGTAGTTGTTTAGATTTTACCACCTAAGTATCTTTTAAAATACGTGACATGGTTCTAGTTGCTATCTTCATCTCCCGGGAAAAAAACCTTTGGCCTTCGGACAGGATTTATTCGTATTCTTTCCCTTACTGCTTGGACCACCTTTTTCGTACGAAAGCTACGTGGACGGCCTGATCTTTTTCTGTCACAATTTTTTGATGCCAATTTATCCTGTTTCTTATAATGATCAGAAGTCTCTACTGGACTGACTGAGATTTGAGTAGTAGAAATGACAGAAATCGCGAAAAACTTTTTCTATAAGTTTGCACGTTGTAATATGCCTACAGGAACCCCTTGCATAAATGTAGTATATAACCTCAAATCTGCACTAATTTGAATGATGGTATTTCATAATAGATTTGTTTTATTGGAGTACGGCAAGTGACTCTGTATTTACCTAGTGGTATGCAGACTTACAAAATTCATGAATAGGATCAATCAATACATATTGTTGTTTGACAGATCGCCCCACCTATGCCGGCTAAGCCATGCGGTTACGAAATAGGCGTCGCAAAGACGAATTTACATTACGAGTCTACTAATAAAATAATTAAATTCCAGGTTTCGTTGCTTACTTCTTCACAATGTCAAGTTTCTTCTGGATGAACTCAATATCTATACAACTGTTGATTAATACCAGGTGTGTAATTAACCGGGAACCTCGATTTTGTATCTACCTGATGGTAAGCAGACCTACAAAGTCCGTGAATGGAGTCCATTAATACATTGTTGTTTAACAAATTTGATAGCTTCCCCTGTGCCGGCTAAATTACTATTTTTGACTATTCATAAATATCGAGGTGGGATTAAAAACCCCTCCGCTGGGTACCCTGGGGCCGTCTAGGCGGTCTCGGGCGCCGTGAGGCACACGTGATGATATGTATGTATGTAAAGATTTACATGAAATAAATGATTTTGATATATAATGCGATTATGGAATAGGCGGCGACAAATACTGATTTGGGTAATTTGTCGAAACACGATTTTAATGTGTTTGAATGGTGTGAACGCCAAACGGTTTAAAAATTGTAGTTTTTTTTAATAAATAAAAGGGTCTAATAAGTATCTGTCGTAGTGAACATATTGGAATTTAGGGCATCCAAAAATAAAAATAAAAAAAACAAAAAATCACAGTTCCTTTACTGTTCATAGTAGGGTTTTTTAACCGTAAAAAATATAGATAAAGATATTGTTGTTTTTTTTTATATATTTCTTATTTATCTATAATCTTATCGTTTCAAGTAGAAATTTCATCTTTGTACCTTAATGTTTTTAATGAAAAATTGTCCGAAAAATATTTATCATTTCCGTGTTGCCTACTAAAAGCACCTATTGCAAACGGAACGGCTATCAAATCAAATCAAATATTATTTATTTCATGTAAATCTTTACAGATATTTATGGATAGTCAAAATAAAAAGTTTTAACAATAGCGTCTAGAGTGCGTTTGGTTAGGCTGCTATATATATATAACCATTATAGATTAATTAATAAAAGGTGTCATTAAATATTTTAAAAAAAACTACCTAAACGAACGCACGCTACATAACCAACTAGTGTATGACTAGGTGGTTAGCTGATTCCATTGACCATCCGATTGTCATTTACCATACAAGGGTGCCACCTAGGCGACCAACCTCACCAACCGTATCCACGCCTTAAATATTAATTCTTATATTATATTATTATCATTATATTGGCTCTAGATACTTTTGAATGACCATCAATCGTATTAACATAGTTATATGGATCGGTATCTTTAAGGGCGTAAACACTAGTTGTAAAGGAGAAAAAGGTACCAGCAAGTAAAAAACTCTGGTGCTTCACACAAACTAAAAGAGAAACTTAGCCATTGAGTTACCGATAAGTCTTGCTTCGGGGAACTCGGGTGAGTGTATCATTTCCATAACGCATATTTTTCTTACTTAATAATTACTTACACAACTTAGTTAATACTTAGAACTTCACACGTGGGTTTATTTTGTGTTTAACCAACATACAACATACAATTTGAAACAGAATCATTGTGCTCGTTATACAGAAAATAAAGCGGTTTGGTAATAATTTCCATGACTCTCATTTCCATAGATTTTTGTTGAATTTTCTATTAGGGAAATGAATTTCCATGACTACTCATGGAAATGATAGTCACTAACGATGTAGGTATATACGTATTTACAACATGATACAACAAGTAAACCACAAAATGCACTAACTTACGTATAAATATGTAATAGTAACGTAACACAATAATGAAACCTACACAATACTATCAAGATTTGTTGTTTTTTTTTTACTATCACACTGACGATAAACTTGAAATAGAAATGGTAGAAGAAGGTAATACGCCTGAATCCGATTATATTGTAGGTAGTTCTGTGATAAGACCACAGAGTTATAGAAGCAGAGGTGATCCTATTGCGATCAAAACGTGGCATATCTCACACATATATACATATCCGCACACTAATGCAGAAGACAGAGTCGGACTCATTTGCGAGAAATGTCAAAATAACCCACGCACGGTCCGATTCCCATCTAAAAAAAAATAAACTTTGGTTTTGGCTTGCTTGAGTATGACCATGATTCTGATTATCGAAAACTGCAGTTTTACGGTGTACTCAACATTCTCGTAGATTAGAGGCTCTACCATGGGATTTTGCTTCGTATTGATGTGGCATTAATACGCGAGGAACTACCAATAGGATGATATATATTGTTTTAAAAAATAAAGCGATTCTTCTAGTATTAACATCACGACTTACGTTAATTACAAAAACAAGCAAAAAAAGAACATCACCGTGATAAAGCTTGGGCCTTAGAGATAACCCTCCATCGATGAAATCGCTTTCAGTCAAATAGTATATGGATTTTGACAGTTGCACAATACTTTTTTTATCGCTCCTTTAATTGTTTTGCCAATAGCTGAGGATAATAAATATAAATCTATATATTTTAATAACTGTTTTAGACGTAAAAGAATCACTCCAAATGGTTGGAGAGAGTACATTTACTACGCCATATATTCGTGGGGATGTGCTACAATTCTGACAGTCATTGCTGTAGTTGCGAACCATGTGCCTTTGGGACAACACCCTCCTGGTTTTGGTTACAGTACCTGCTGGTTTACTAGTAAGTACATTTATTAAACTGGTTCATTTAATAATTTATATTTTACTGGAGCACGATGTGATTTAGGCTGGCTGGACCACCTAACTTAGAGAGTTCTCATATATCTAGATAGATAACAAATCGTATGTGACAGCATTCAATCAAGTTTTATCGTTTGTGACGCAATACTTCTAGAAAAACGTGGATCAACCAGCCATAATGCATGTCAGATCTCGGCCCCCAAAGTATTTTAGGGGTCCATTTCTTAACAAAAGCGATATAGGTAACGTTATCCTTTACGTTAATATCTAGATAATCCCAGCAAGCAACCTTCATAATAAGTAGATATTTTGTCTAGATTTTTAAATAATGTATCCTACAAAGCAAAGCATGGTCACCGCACTCTAATGTATAAAAAAGAGAAAATCTTATAACTTATGATTGTCACAAACGTCGTCTCCATCGGCGTCATTAACGATTTAACTAGTTCCCAACAGTGCTATTCGCTTGGAAGTGGTAGAAATGATGGTGCAACCAGCCGGAACTATTCTGGATGAACCATCAAGTGTTTTGTCAATAACTCGTAAAAGCATGTGTAATAAGGGTTCCAATATGTTTAATCTTCATTACATATTTAGTGACGGATCACTAAACTTTATTCAAAAAGTTCAATGTAAAACATGATAATTAGTGAGATATTGAGGTGGCCGAGTTGGTTAGACCTTGGACTTAAAAACACTAAGGTCCCTGGTTCGAATCCCGGTGTGTACCAATGAGTTTTTAATTTAAAAATTTATGTAGGTACATTTGTTTGACAACAACACTATAGTGCCTCGGAGAGCACGTTAAGCTGTCGGTCCCGGTTTCACTATACCAACTTGTGAAACTGTTTATAGATGGGTTATTGAGTCTATTCAAAACATCGCGACGAGCTAGCCACTTGTTCGGTGTAGACTCATACCATCGGCTACGACGAGGTGGGATTAAAACCCCTCCGCTGGGTACCCTGGGGCCGTCTAGACGGTCTCGGGCGCCGTAAGGCACCCGCGAAGATATATATATATATATATATATATATATATATATATATATATATATATATATATATATATATATATATATATTGAGTAAAATAGAGTTTCTCGAAAAATATTGCATTAAAATGGATGAAATTATTTTGGATGCTGTTATATATCGGGTCACTAAACTTTTGTTATTTTTATATATAGTAGGTATGTAATTATTATATATCTTACCAATAGTTTAACTTTTAAGTTATATTCTTTTCCAGGTGTACGTGAACAGTGGACATATATGTATAGCATATTGACAACGCTTATTGTTATAAATTGTGCAATTTTTATATACGTATTAATACATTTATGCCGCAACAACTTCTACTCTACTAAGGTCAAGGCATTAAAATATATGTAAGTAATAATAATAATACCTATATCTGATCTATTATAAAGCTGAATAATTTGTTTGGTTGAACGCGCTAATTTCAGTTGTGATTTTGTATGGAAGGGCCTATCTTGATATATTTATATCTATGCCCACCGCACAATAATTATTTAAATCAAAAAAGCAGGACGAAAGTGAACCAAAAAAAAAATTTCATAATAATAAATTAAAAATAAATAGAAAGAAAAGGATATATTCACTCATTCATAAAATGTTCATACACCAGTCTATTAAAGATACCCCTGTTCGGAGCTTGTCTAATGTCCACCGGTAAATCATTCCAGTGGCAACTGAAACACATTTTGAGACAAAGGTAGACTGATGAGAAGGAATAGCAAGAGTCGAGTTAAATGCAGAACGAAGGATTCTGTCGTGATGCGAGCCGAGGGATGTAAAATTATGCTTGAGATATTTAGTAGTGTCAGGTTTGTTCAATAAGGAGTAGAGCAGGCAGAGAATCCTGCTGTTTCTCCTACCTCGAATTCTCAACCATTTTTGCTTGTCTCGATAAGGTGTGACATGATTGTACTTGCGCCGCAGAAAATGAATCTGATGCATGCGTTCGGTAGTCGTTCCATTTTGTTTAAAAATTCTTCCGTGAGATCTACACAACACACGTCACCATAATCAAGTAAAGGAAGAAGTAAAGACTGAACACGGTCTTAACTTTAGCTTTTATCTGCAAAAAATGATTACATTTATTGAGAGAGTGCAGCGAAGAAAAAAAATTACGACTAGTATTAGTTACTTGCGCTCTCCAGCTAAGATGAGAATCTAGGTATAAACCCAAGTTCTTAACCTCGTCACAAAACGCAATCAGTTTACTGTTATACCGAACAAAGTCAATCTTGGTCATATCAACTTTTGATAAGGCGGGAACTCCCAATAATAATACATTGACATTTGTCCGGGTCGACAATAACACCAAATCTAGTAGACCAATCCAATATATTTGAAAGATCAGGGTTAAGCCAAGCTATTGCGCTATTTAATGTGCTGATGTTTGTCTGAACATAAAGTTGCAATTGCAACTCATCGGCGTAAGTAATAGCGACAGTGAATCGATGGGGTGATACTGTCAATAAACATCGAGAAAAGCAATGGAGACATAATGCCACCTTGTAAAAACCTTGTTTGTTAATTATGTAACATAATAATAATAAGGCTATGACAGGTCGCGATAGCGATCTGTCAACATTTCGTTTTTTATTTAAGGGCTGATATTAACTTTCTCAGCGGCACAATCAACCGGCCAACCTGTATTTCTTGATTACTAAAAATAATATAGAAAAAATGATAAATATTACTTAGAGGTCGGGATTAGGTATATTTTTGCAATGGAAATAACCCAATATTTTCTGTGAATTGCTTTTATTAGAGAAAAACAATAAGTACAACAAATAACAAAATTTTAAGTAATCAGTAGTCAGACGGGCGGTATGTGAACGCGCATTATCATGCAATAAAAGAAAAGCGTCTCTAGTGAATGGCGCAAATAGGAAGACCTGCCCCCCTAGCCAAGAGCATGAGCGCTAAAAGCGCGCACGAAAGTTTTGTATGAAGATGACATTTGGTGATGACGTCACGTTCGTTAAATGCGTTGACTGAACAAATTGCCAGCCAAGAACACGGACGGTGAGCGTTGGGCATCCGTTTTCGTTAAAGCGCTCGCGAGAAGCCAATTTCCCCATACATTTTGACAGAAACCGCTACATAACTCAGAGGGAATTGCCAGCCAAGCAGGGCCGTAGCTAGGGGGGGGCATTGTGGGGCAATGCCCTACCTTGAAGTCAAAATGCCCTACTTTAAAAATACCAAAAACTAAGATAAATTATTGTAAATAAATTATTTGTTCATAGTTTGAGATAAAAAAAAATGTATCTAAACTTTTCCTAACATATACCACAGTTGTGACATTCATTTCATATTATAATAATTCTTTGTTCTGTGTATAAATGGTATTTGAAACGCCATCACATGAATGAAGTGATGGGTCTATTTAATTATAATATCTGTGATGCAGAGGGGATTCCCCGTACCCAGTGTTGCCAACTTAGTGGATTTTCCACTAAAACTGGTGGTTTAGACCAGCCTTTCAGCGGGGAAATTTTGGTTTTAGTGGCTGGTGGTTTTTGTTAGTGGTTTTGTTTAAATCAGTTAGTGGGGAGCAAGGCATTCAACCACTAACTCTAAAGTAAAATTTCTTTAGTACTGTTGTGATGTGAGACGAAAAAGCAACACTAAAAAGATACAAAGATGTACCTACCTATAGAATTCAGCTTGCGAGAGAATAAGATGAGAATACACTCAGGTAAAACTGCACCATAAAGCTGATTATCATAAGGGTTTCCAAACATTAGGACAAAAGATGGCCACCACCGCCATACAAACAAACTCAAAACAAATAGTAAGAACAAAAATTATTATGACCAAACATTAACTCCCGTATTGTAAATCTTGTTTTTCACTCCACTTTCACTCAAGGATAGTCTGGTTCATTCTTTCTTGATACCATATAAGGTGAAAAGAGAAAAACGTTTCTTGAGTTCACTCAAGTGGAGTAGAAAACACGACATCGTTTATAAAGTTACTTATATTAATATAAATAAAAACATTAGGTATTATTTTAAAAACTATATAATAATATAAATAAGGCGAAAAATATCGTTATGAATTAAAAATGTTTTTATTTTTTTATAATATGTTTCGATTGTATTGTATAAGGGATTTAATATATTTATTCTTGGTTTGACCCGGTTTATATAATTAAATTACCAAATGTCGAATAATCTATTGTCATGTAATTTTTATATCTACGTTTTTTTGTTTTTAGTGGTTTCTGGTGGTTTGAACAGTTTCATATCGCGGTTTTGACATAAAATAGTTGGCAACACTGCCCGTACCATAGATTGCAGTATGGGCTATATTGCAATCTATGGAAGGGGAATACCCGTTGGTTATGTGAAGTGTACGGTAAAGAGTGTTTTAGTCAAAAATCGATACAATTGTTATTTTTATTGCTATAAATTGAAGATTTATTGATTTCGCGATGGATATACGGAATTTCTTTGGAAAAAAACGAAGACTTGAAGAGCAAATTGACCACGAAGAACATCACTGTTCAAAACAGGTGGAAGCACAAAATACAATCGCTACTCCTAGTTCCATGGTAACAGGTTCGTCAACAAATGTTGGTAATGTTAGCTATGGTATTCCTTCTGATATTGCACAAATCGGAGAACCAATAAAACAAGTTGTTTTAGACACATATCCAAAACAACTTAACAGGGCCTTTGTTTCCAATTGGTTCAAGCGTTATAAATGGTTGCAGTATTCTGTCGAGAAAGATGCTGCTTTTTGCTATCTATGCCAGCAATTTTTACCTCATGGAAGCAAACAGACTTCGTACACTTCCACAGGATTTAGAAATTGGAAAAATGCCACTGATTCTAAAACTGGTTTTCCAAAACACGAAAAATCTATTTCTCATATTCAAGCTATGATGTGGCAGGAGAAATTACAAAGAATATCCACATCTATCAGTGTTGAAACGTTAATAAATCAAAAAATATTAGAAAAATATAGGTATTACGTGAAGTCTATCATTGAAGTAATACAATTTCTAATTATCAACGAATTAGCTTTGCGTGGAAATTATATTTTGGAATCAGAAAAAGAACAAGGATTATTTCAGAATTTATTTGAATACACATGTATGAAAGATCCAAATTTGAACGAGCTTCTCACTCATATACCACAAAACGCAACATATCGTTCACCTGAAATTCAAAATCAAATAATTCAAGCAATGGTTCAAGCAGTACGAAGTTCCATTGTCAAAGATATTAATGAATCTGACGTAAAATGGTTTACTCTAATAGAAGATGGGACGAGAGATAAAAATAATCGCGAAAATATTGCATTAGCAATACGTTACGTCAAGGATGGTGTCGTCAATGAGTCGTTGCTGATGGTTAAGACTACTGAAAACCTTGATGCAGCCACTTTCACGGAATTAACGTTAAATACCCTTACGGAAAATAACATTGATCCCTCTTGTATGCTTAGCCAATGCTATGATGGCGCAAGTGTAATGAGTGGAAAAGTTTCAGGAGTTGCGACTAGAATAGAAAATAAATTGGGCAGAAAAATTCCTTACGTCCACTGCTATAACCATCGTTTGCACTTAATAGTCATCAGGACTATCTCAGAAATGACTTTCATTCGTTTATTTTTTGACCAATGCATTATGTTACATGAATTCTTTCATCATGGTAAAATAGCTGCCTTATATGGTGGAAAAAGGATTGGCCGACTCCTCGAACAACGCTGGTCTGGACATTTGGCAGTTACAAAAGTTGTATACGATAATTATTCATCGATTTTGCAGACTTTGAAAGAAATTAAAAATGGCAGATTCAACGGTGATGACGTCGCCAAGAGTATCGGTATTAAAAAAGTCATGCTTGATCTGGAATTCCGAATGGCCATGGTTGTGGCCAAAAAAATCTTATCCACGCTACAACCTGGGGCCTGACCAAAGAACACGATCGCCAATCGAATCGCCGCATCGATCGATAAAAATGTATAGGAATTTTACTCTATGGGTAGAGCCTGATCGACGAGAAACGTCAAATCCCATACATTTGGCTTTCGATGGGTATTTCGATTCGATTATCGATTGGCTCTTTGGTAAGGCCCCAGCAGACGCAGCTTTGCAAGCCCGAAGCTCAGGATTGAAAGACGCCATAACAATCATAAAGTGTGTCAAAGATGAAATTATAAAATTAAGATCAAATCAAATGTATAATCAAATTCTGGAAGAGACTAAGTCTTTAACAAGCGACGACTGCGGCGAATCTGAAAATAGGACACAGACCTCGAAGAGGCGAGTAAAAAAACCAAATCGGATGGATGACTATTTGACGTATGGCCCCTCCTGTTCCTCCGCCAGACAAAATATAGAAGAGAACGACGAGCCATTTAAGTCTGAGTATTTCGAAACTTTGGACATACTAATTGCTGAATTACAAAGAAGGTTTTCGGACAACGATGATCTAATCAATTCGATTGCAAGTCTCGATGAGTTGGATATAGATAAAATGGCTCCACTGAAAAATTTGGGTAAGTTTGAAAAAAAAAATTAAAATAATTTTTCATGTTCAATTTAAAATTTTAATTATTTTTTCAGGTCTAAAAATTCCATCAAGAGAAGAGGCTAGTGTGGTTAAAGTCTTGCTTGAGTCGTAACGAGGATAGAATGGAAAATACATTGCAAGTTTTGTACAGGCAACGAGAGGCGTTCAAAGATACATATGAACTTTTTGCATCTGTGGCGACCATAGGATGTAGCACTGCAGTGTGCGAATCTACGTTTTCAACTTTAACTGCAATCAATAGGCCTCAAAGGTTGTCAATGGATCACGAGAGAATGGCTGGTATGGTATTTCTAGCCTTTGAAAAAAAAAGAACCAAATCAGTTGATCTGAACGAAGTACTTCGCATTTTTAATAACATGGCGAATCGTAGAATTCAGGGGCCTGATCAAAGAACACGATCGCCAATCGAATCGCCTCATCGATCGATAAAATTGTATAGGAATTTTACTCTATGGGTAGAGTCCGATCGCCGAGAAACGTCAAATCCCATACATTTGGCTTTCGATGGGTATTTCGATTCGATTATCGATCGGCTCTTTGGTAAGGCCCCAGCAGCCTTAGCACGGCCAACCCAAGACGCGATACAAGTCGCGAGCAAACGTCAAAACGGTGTGGCGTGACATTTTGCTAGCACGGGTTCCCAAGACAAGACTTCAAAATCTTGCTATGAAGTATAAGTCTTGTTTTCATTCACTCTTCTCAGCATGGGAGCCCAAGACTTAAAGATTTGTCACATCGATAAAGACTATTATGGCGGGTTTTTATCACGATCGGCTTTATGTGGTGACATAGAAATCTTGCATGAAATTGTTTGATTATTTTGGAAAAGTAGTAATTAGGGAATAATTTTATTATGGGAAAGTGGGAATTATAGGAACATGGGTATTGGGGAAAGATATCATTAATAAAAAGTGGGAAAAATTCCCACTTTTTAAAAAAGTAAAAAAGTCCCACTTGACCAAAAAATTATTTTTTAGTGGGAATTCTTTTAAAGTCCCACTTTTTTAAAAAGTAGGAAAAAGTCCCAATGACGAAAAAATGTTTTTAGTGGAATTTTTATTAAGTCACACTTTTTAAAAAAGTAGCAAATATCCCACTTGACGAAAACATGATTTTTTTGTGGGATTTTTTTTAAGTCCCACTTTTTTTTTAATTTTTTTTTTGGTGGGAATAAAATCCCACTTTATAAAAAAGTTGGGAAAAAAATATTATTATAATTTTTTTTTTCCTCTTATTCATTACGTATAGATGAGATTTTTTTCCATTTTTCATAAAATGGGATTTTTTTCTCACTAAAAATCATTTTTTCGTCAAGTGGGACTTTTTATTACAAAAAAAAGTGGGTAATTATTTTTAGTGGGACAAAAATCTCATTTTTTGAAAAGTGGGAAAATATCCCACCTAATGAAAAAGCGGGAAAAAGTAGCCTATTTTTCGAAAAAGTAGGAAAAAGTCCCACTTAACGAAAAAGTCCCACTTAACGAAAAAGTCCCACTTAACGAAAAAGTCCCACTTAACGAAAAAGTCCCACTTAACGAAAAAGTCCCACTTGACGAAAAAAATATTTTTTAGTGGGGAAAAAATACCATTTTATAAAAAAGTGGGGAAAATTATTTTTTAAAAGTGGGACTTTTCCCCGCTTTTTCATTAGGTGGGAATTTTTTTCACTTTACATAAAATAGGATTTTTGTCCCACTAAAAATCATTTTTTCGTCAAGTGGGACTTTTTATTACTTTTAAAAAAAGTGGGTAATTATTTTTAGTGGGACAAAAATCACATTTTTTGAAAAGTGGGAAAATATCCCACCTAATGAAAAAGCGGGGAAAAGTAGCATATTTTTCGAAAAAGTAGGAAAAAGTCCCACTTAACGAAAAAGTCCCACTTAACGAAAAAGTCCCACTTAACGAAAAAGTCCCACTTGACGAAAAAAATATTTTTTAGTGGGGAAAAAATACCATTTTATAAAAAAGTGGGGAAAATTATTTTTTTAAAGTGGGACTTTTCCCCGCTTTTTCATTAGGTGGGATTTTTTTTCACTTTACATAAAATGGGATTTTTGTCCCACTAAAAATCATTTTTTTGTCAAGTGGGACATTTTCCTACTTTTTAAAAAAGTGGGACCTAAAAAAATCCTACTAAAAATCATTTCTTCGTCGAGTGGGACTTTTTCCTACTTTTAAAGTTAGAATTTTCAATTTCTACATGACTACTTTTTCAAAATTCCCACGTCATAGCATACTTTCTCTTATAAGCAGTTTCCCACCTTTACACTACTTTTTAAAAAAATGTTCTCAAAATTCCCTCATTATCATAATGCTTATTTTCCCGTAATTCCCACTTTTATATTACTAGAAATTAAAGGATTAAAAAAAGTTAAACATTGTCGCGGGCGGCGCTAAAGATTTATTACACCCAATACCTCAAGCAAGATAAAACTCATGACAAGACATGAGTCTTGTCTTGAAGTGGCCGTGCTGCGACTGTAGGATAAGACTGATGTGAAAGATTGTCAACGGACACGCTCTCATGTCTTGTCTTGGATGTGGCCGTGCTACGTGAGCAGCTGTTTTAAATATTTTTTATTATTATGTTAATTATTATAATAAGTTTGCAGAAACAATATTATCTAAATGGTATTTTTGGTCGTATTTGTTTACTCGTATCACCCCACCCAACAATTAATTATTACCTCACTCTCACTCAGACGTGGATCTCTACATCAAAATATGGAAGTTCAACCATCTTGTTCGCTTGTTCTTCATCATTGAGGATTTAATAGTTCTTAGATCCATGCATGCTCTGTCACAGAAATTATTTGCCCACGAATTGCTATTGAATGTACATCACTGACCTAGAGGTCAGTGATATACACGGTGATTGATTTAGGAGCCCGTGCTTCAAGGGCAGATCAATTATAATATTTTTTTACCTCCGCCCTACCTGTAACCAATGCTGCCCTACCTCAAATTCGACTCTAGCTACAGCCCTGCAGCCAAGAACACATTTTTGTTCGTTTTTTGCGACTGCTAGGCGCAAAATTCGACGGTATACGGGCGGGTGGTCGGGGTCTCCCTTTCGAGCTATATTCTATCAAAACGACGCCATTGTTTTGATTTAAATTAACTTAAAGTATTGTTTTTTTTTTGTTTTAGAAGTTTTTTATTGCGTTGTGTAAATTAAAATGCATAAATAAAATTTATTAGTAAGTGCAAATAACGAGTGGCGTCTTCATCGACGCCAAATATAGATTAGAGCAAAAAGAGCGAAAAGTTCTCTCTATTTCATACTTACAATGCATCTCAAAACACAGAATGTGATCAAACTAAATATTCAAGAATCATAAGGACTAAGGAGTAATATAACAATTTTAAAACTATACCTACAGCAAAAGTACGACTAGGAAAAATTGGAGAAGAATTACGAATAAAAGGAGTCCGACAAGGAAACCTATTATCCCTCAAACTCTGCTCGGCTGTATTGGAGGAAATTTTTCGTCAATTACATTGATTGGAATTATTTGGAATAGCTGTGAGCTTAACATAAATGGAAGTAAAATATATCAACTGAGATTTGCTGATGACCTAGTTCCAGATTATGCAAACAACTAGCAAGAGAAGTGGAAAAACGGGGCTTAAAAGAACCATGTGTGAAAACCAAAGCTATGACAAACAGACATAAACAAACCCGGAAAGTAAATTATCAAGAAATTGAATAGGTACTTTTATTTAGGTCAAACAATTACACCAAAACTTTAAATGGAGAAAGAAATACATAGAATAGTATGTATGTTCAGGTCTCTGAAAGAAGTATAAAAAAATCAAGACATCCCAATGCCGAGTAGTTGGAGACCGCTGCCAATGGTATTTGCTGGAGGAGGCCTATGTCCGAGGACAACCTGAACAAATATCTGATCTTGATTGATAATAGTGGATAGAAGTGTTACAACATTAAATCAAACAAACCAATATTAGGCAAAAAGTTAAGAAAACATGTATAAATTCTTGTAAAATATCAACAAATAAAGTTTATTTTTATTTATTTCTTTATTTTTAATGAAAAGTTCACATTTTCAAAGAAATTGGAGATACCAGGGAGAGTTTAGGTAACATTTTAGGCTTAACAAAGGATTTTTCAGAGCCTTTCGGATTTTTGAAGACCTAAAATGTTTCACAAGCCGCACAAACTTATGGTTTAATATATTAGTTTTGGTATATTCTTCTTTAATCATATAATTGTATATTGTGCCCTAAAAGAATATGATTTTCTTTGACCATTACTAATAAAATTTGTTACACCTTTTGGTATTTCAGGGACTGATGATGGTGTTTGTGGTTGTACAGAATGACTTTTCACCTTGAGTTTCAAATTTAAAAGAATCCTTTTATAGTGGTATATTATTATTTAAAATAAAATTCTAGCCTGTAATAATAATACAATTTATACTCAGGCACCATAGATATTTACAATATTAAGTATTTTATTATATACACTATATGACCCATACATGCACACACATCCACACAAATATTCACTTAACGCTGTAATATATATGTATAATATTGTTAAGTAAAAACTACTTAGTACTATTATATTAATGGTACTAAGTAGGGTATTTGTTGTATGTACTATTAGACCTATTATGCTTATACAAGCTCTTTTATTTATAGGAATTTTACACGCAACCACAATAAATAGTTAGGATGGTACCTAGAGTAACATTTCATTATTTTATATGAATACTATTAGGGAATTACATGTATCTAGTGTGGGCATTTGTAGGTATACTTACCATAATGGTAAGCATATCTACAAAGCTTAATTTTAAACACACTGGTATTCATAAAAAAAAACTTTTTGAGTCCTTGAAGAACACTTGTATATAGTAGGTTATGTCTTTTTTTACCAAACAAAAATAAACAAAACTTATTTTAACTGAAGTGTTCTTCAAGGACTTTATTAAGTTTTTATCATTAAGACCATTATTAATTAAAATTCATAATAAAATTTATTAACTTGACCCATTCAAATGTTACAAGTATCAATAAGAAATGTTAATAATGATACTAGCATTTCTTATTCAAAACTGTATGTTGTGGCGATCCTTGGGGGAGGCCTATGTCCAGCAGTGGACGCGCGAAAGGCTGGCATGATGATGATGATGACTGTATGTTTAAATGGATCCATCCGACAGACCTAGACACCTTTAAACTTATCCACCTATATGTCTCTTGATTCTGTTAATGTATATTTAATTAAATATTTCCCAGAATATTGATTTCTTAAAATTGGATAATATTCACAATAAAACATAAACAAATTAAAAGTAAATATTTATTTAATAATTTTGTTTGGCTTGGGCCACTCTAAAACTTTGAGCACCATAGTTTGTATAAATTACCTGAAATAAAAAAATACAAAATTGTAATTAGTTTAATAAAAAAATAAAAAGACATATTTTTTTTAAATAACAAAAATTACAATTGCAACATAACTGGGTTGGAGTCAGGTTTTACCATCTGTGTCAGTTGACTCCGCTCTTCCAAATATAGTAGGAGAGTGAATAAAACTTTAATAAAAAAAAGTAAGCGGACAATTTGTAATTTATTTTTCTTAACTCACCTATAGTGTAACATCATAGTGTTATTATGCTGCACAAGCCATTACAATTTGGGAAGACTTCAGAATCATAGTGCAGAACTCTGTCTATTCCAAGGTATTTTAATGACCCCCTGAGATAACCATTAGCCTGCTTCACACATATCCTGACTTGGCAGTGTATTGGTCCGCTGAGGTATAAATTAGGTACGGCATCCATGACAGGGGTAATCAATCATGGTTCCAAGGCATATCCGAAATCACCTGAAATAACATTTATTTGTATGAGAAACAAAGGTAAATAGATGGGTGTGTAGGGATTCGCCGCCTACATGGAGTTTAAATTAAACACTCACTAATAATATAAAGTTCTATTTAAGTTTCACACAATTAAGTTTAAGCTAATATTACAACTAATGAAGGGTAAAGCAAACGATAGATAATATAAACGGTATATTTAAAGTTGAAAACGTAAATAATAATTAATAAAGTCAAGCGCGGGCGATGTGTGCGCGTCGGTATTCAGACTGCCTTTTTCAGCGAGCGGGCGGTCGGCGCGGCTCCCGTCGCGACGGCTCACAGATCGCGGGCTGTAGTTTCTGGGTAGAGGGCGCTTTGTCCGTCCCTGCATATTTGTCCAACATCACGACCTTTTTGTTGTTCGGGGTAGTTAGTAATAATTGTATGGCATAAAATTTATATTATTTTCCAATATCACCGTTCCGCCACAGGTGTTGTAAACACAAAGGTCCGTTTTGTTTCGCCTATTCGGCATACAAATGTTTTAACAACGTGTCTAATCAATTATCTATACTAATATTATAAAGCTGAAGAGTTTGTTTGTTTGTTTGTTTGTTTGTTTGTTTGTTTGAACGCGCTAATCTCCGAAACTACTGGTTCGAATTGAATAATTCTTTTTGTGTTGGATAGTCCAGTTATCTAGGAAGGCTATAGGCTATATAACATCACGCTACGACCAATAGGAGCAAAGATATAGTGGTAAATGTGTAAAAAACGGGAGAAATTATTTCATCTTTGAAGCCTTCCGTTGCGTGCGCCGTGAAAACGGTTCAAGATACACAAAAAATATGTATTAAAGGGGATGAAAGTTTATATGATAAAAAAATAACTATTCCACGCGGACGAAGTCGCGAGCACAGCTAGTTAAATATATAACCTTAGCGCTTATTTATTTTGATTCTTACCTATTCAAAAAGTAATATCCAATCCGAGAACGATATAACTGCAACATTTCTTCCTTGATCACAGTTTTAAAAAATTAATTGGTTGAGGGCCGCCCCGGATGCCTCGAATTTATATTTAGAATTCTTCAGTTTATATTTACAACTTAAAAGTGCCATATTAATAATGCCGAAGAGTTTGTGCAGACAAACTGTTTCTATTTTCTATTAGGTTTGTTTGTAATCAAATATAAAGAGCATTGGCCCGTAAAATAAAACGAGATATCACATAATTACACCAATAGGATTTATTTTTTATTATCTCTCTCTCTTTAACACTAAAATAAAGAAAATGGTTCCGATTAGGCATGTAAGTTAATTTAAGCATTAATATACAACGATGTAAAAACTATACAATCAATTTTATACCATTAATATGATAAAAAAAAAGATTGCTTTTAATTTATATTCTCAATTCATTCGTAATATAATTATTATGTGTTATAAAAAACATCAAAATTACTCGCGGGTTTTGAATATAATATCAGAACGTCAATAATCGGGCCGAGCGGTCGCCCTCCCGCGGCGCAAAAAGCGCCGATGCTCTTGGCTAGGGGGGATGGTCTTGAAGAACCTCTTCCACGTACCTTTTACCGTTGAAACTACCTCTATCAAACACAACAAGATCAGTACGAGCCTCGTTGTTTCATTTTTGTTGATCCCACTGTTTGCACCACTGTGCACGGAGCAAACCATTCATTTGGGCGTCTGTATACACGCTGACGTCCATCTGGACCCTTAAAGCAACTCTGCTTTCATTTTCTTCATAGCCCAGTCAGCATATTGACGCGCAGACTGGAGTCTGTTTCTTTTGTGCGCTACCTCAAGTTTCGGGACTCGTGCAGGGCGAAATGCTCCAAGATCTCTTTCAGCTAACCTTCTTCTTACTGTTCTTTTACTAACATTTCTTACTTCATACAGACGGTTACGGGCGTCAGCAGCTGTACAGAAGCGATCCCTCAATGAGTTGACAATAAAACGGTCGTCTCGAGCAGATGTACATCGATGTCGACCCTGACCTAGCCTTCTTGTGTAGGAACCAGACTCCCTGAACCGCCGAATGGCATCTTGTGCCGTCGTACGCATGTATACCAATGCGACCGATACGACGTTGGCTGTACCCTTCATCAGCAAAAGCCACAGCCCCGGCTGCTTCAGCATCGTCCAGCGATATAATCTTCACTTAAAAATGATGGAGAGTGGACAAGAACTTGCGGAAAAATATTCAAATCTTTTAAAACCATAAACAATCAAAATTAAAGCGACAGGAACACAATCACTACGAAAGACAAATTTCGACTAATTCACTAAACAGCATCAAACACCTTGTATATAGGTACTTCAAAAATAGGATTTAAAAGTTGTTGCATATTTTGTTTAATACTACATTCATCTTAACATTTCTCATAATTTGTAAACAAACGTGGCGGCACTTTATATGGGTGGCCGGTTAATTTTGCCGGTGAGGTTATATTTATATATGATGTACCTACTTATTATATTTTACAACCTTTCCCTGTTTTGTTTTTATTTCAGATTTTGGTTAAATCTACGTTTGTTTGTTATTATGGGAATAACTTGGATACTTGAGGTGGTCAATTTCCGCAAAAATGAATCACATATAGTATGGTAAGTGGTATCGTTTCTAATGCTTTCTTACGTTATATACTTTCTTTTAATATTTATTTAGCTTATTCTTATTTTGGCGTAGTGGTGTATGATTTATATAAATTTAAAAAAATGGGTCACTGACTTACGATGTTATTTCGATCGAGCGAAGTAATATTAATTATGTTTTAATGTTTTGAGTCCCAACAAATACCAATAAAGTGGCTTCTATATATACTATAAAATGCATCATTTTCACAGTCAAAACTTAATAAAGATACGGTTAAACTGGATTACCCCACAGATTCAGGCGTGATGTTTTATTTATTCACGGGCGTCATCGAACCCTGTTTGAGATTTTTTGTTAGGCCGTTTAGTCTTATTCTTACAGCAAAGTTTTTTTTATTATATACGTGGTGGCCGAGTTGGTTAGACCTTGGACTTAAAAACACTAAGGTCCCTGGTTCGAATCCCGGTGTATACCAATGAGTTTTTAATTAAAAAAAATATGTACATTTGTTTAACAACACCACTATAGTGCCTCGGAGAGCACGTTAAGCTGTCGGTCCCGGTTTCACTATACCAACTTTTGAAACTGTTTATAGATGGGTTATAGAGTCTGTAAAATAACCGTCTCAAGTCTATTCAAAACATCGCGACGAGCTAGCCACTTGTTCGGTGTAGACTCATACCATCGGCTACGACGAGGTGGGATTAAAACCCCTCCGCTGGGTACCCTGGGGCCGTCTATAGGCGGTCTCTGGCGCCTTAAGGCACCCGTGAAGATATGTAGATATGTATCGCAATAAAAAAAACAACTTCCAGGTTCATCATAGACCTCTTCATCGCACTCCAAGGTCTGTTTATATTCATCATCCTCGTGGTCTTCCGCCGTCGAGCCTTGAAGGCTATCTACAAGCGCGGCTGGTTCTTCTGCCTATCAGATGCCGTTGAAAAGTATCTGGGAAACGTTGATGACGATGAAGAGACTGTGGTGCATGGAACCATAGGTCAGATAGATTACGACGTCGGTAAAGTTGAAGTCAATGGAGTAAGCTATCAGAATGAAGAGCGGAATGTTATGCATACAAATAACTAAAGAAAAAAAAGCAGTTCTAATGATGTGCGCGAACATCTTGGAACTGCTTTTTGCTAGCCTGTATTATTATATTTTATTTATTGCATTTCACAATAACCCTGTAAGGGCTAAATTTTACAAAATATTTTAAAACATTAAAACTAGTAACAAAAGAAAACATAAAAACATATATTATTATATATGTACTATAACTATATATTATATAATTAACCCAAGTAATATTACTTTTTTTTTTTTTTTTTTTTAATATGTAGGACAAATTACACATATTGCTCTGGTCACAAACTAAGCTCTAGGCTTGTACTATGTGTACCAGAAGCAACTATATAATACATATTATATTTTATAAACACCCAGACCATGACAAACTGTACAGAAAAAAACGCACTTATATTCTTTACCATGGGTGGGAATCGAACCCACGACCTCCGGATACAACGCCAAAGGCGCAACCACTAGTCTACGGAGGTTGTTGTACCTAAGTAATATTTAAAGCAAAATTATTATTAAAAATTATTAACTACGATACAGAATTATAAAAAATAGAAATATATTAGGTTTTATGAATCATTTAGATATTAGGTATTTTTTTTATTTACTTTTGAATAGGCTTGTATCAATTTGGGGTTCAATTATTTTGGGTACGATTTTATTGTATATTTTGATGCACATTGCAAACGGCCCAGAATGTAACAAGCCGTGTATTAACATGTCTAAATATAGCAAAGTTTTCATTTATATTAAATATATCTGTATCTACGTAATTTAATGTTATATATAATTTAACGCTACTCAAGCGACATCTAGTGACTTTTGATGTCGACTTTTTTTTGATGTCGCGTGAGTATCGTTTGGCCCCCGTTGTTTATATCTTTGGTTTTAAGACAGATGGCGAAGAGGGAGAAGTCGTTTTTTGTACTATAACATTTTATAAACATATATAAAATGAGAATAAACTAGTGTGTAAACGTAAATACATAAGTGTTTTCTTCTTATTAACAAATGCCTACGGGGTGGTCCAATGCAACGAAGTACCTACCTATGTGAACTTTTTTTTTTTAAAAGATTTATTTTTACAGTCTAACATTATTCTAGACATCCTATTGTGTTTAAGCTGCAATTCAAGTTTAGTTGTCATGTTAAGTAGTTTCGTAGTAGGTATTTTATTTAGTGAGAAGTCCTTTTATCATCTTTATGTGTATTAAAATTGACTTATTTTATAAGAAATTGTCTCTTTTTTTAAAGTAAATTCTCAAATCAGTAAATGTCCATTTTAAAGTAAATTTTAATTGAAGCAATAGTTAGGTATTCATTATTTTTAAATAAAAATAACACACGTATTTTTTTTGGTTTGGTTTTCGGTCTTAACCAGTCGTTTTTAGAAGGAAAGGTCCCGGACGATATGAAAACATCGATTATTAAACCACTATACAAAAAAGAAAGGCGACCGGACAAACTGTAGTAACTACCGATCTATAGCTCAAATATTTTCATTTCTTTTTTCTGTTTACCTATATCTTAATAGTGTAATATGTGATATCTATTGTGTATTTTATTATGTATTTTTTTTATTTTAATTATACCTAAAAGGACATTACAGTATAATAATTGTAATAGAAGGTATTGTAATCTCATTAACAATAATAATAATGATAATAATAATATTTTAATATAATAATAATTGAATTGAATTTCTAAATAATCATGTTGAATAATAGCAATACTACATAATAAATAATAATGTGGTAAAATATTAATGCCGTGAATATATTAATTAATTTTCGAAATGAAGAATAAATAATAATAGGTACCTACTTTTAATTAATTTCTAAATAATAATGTTTTAATTAATATTAATTGCTAAAAATTGTTATACCTACCTACCTCTGAACTGAGACCTTAAATGGAATCTTAATTTGCAGTGCCCTTGCAGGGTTCCCATTGTATTACTTATATTTTTTAATTAATATTAATTGCTAAAAATTGTTATACCTACCTACCTCTGAACTGAGACCTTAAATGGAATCTTAATTTGCAGTGCCATTGCAGGGTTCCCATTGTATTACTAATATTTTACTAACAACCTACTAACCACAATGTGACGCAATAAATGATTTGTATTTGTATTGTATTTGGTATTACAATATCGTTTTTGTCTTATTTAAGATTTTCGGATCATACATTATAGATTTGTGCACTCCGAGTATTGCATGTACGATGTACCTATAGCTGTCTTATGAAAAGGACATTAGTACAATCATTTTATATTATTATATATAATTATTGATAGTACAAGCCAAGAGCTTAGTTTGTGACCAGTGGGCCTAACGCGTAACTTCGATGGGAATGAAGTTCATTTGTATCCCCATTGCCATTACCATTGATGCAAATAGAAGCGATCGCGTAAACATTTGAATCGTAATGGCTTTAAAAAAAATACATCATTCACTTATTCAATTGCGTTTTATTTCATCAAGTATATGATAAATATCGAAAAGAAATAAAATATATTAGTTACTTTAAATTTATTAAAATCTTCATCACAGTGTTCAATTCTTCTATAATTTTATACTTAAAAATAATTGTAAATTAAATAAGAGCCCTTAGACGTAGTTCGTGATTTTATTTATCGTCGTAACAAAATATAACTTGTGATGAATCTAAACGCACTCGGTTGTTTAGCTACGTTTTTTCATAAATAGTTATGTTAGATTATTATTATTATTAATTAATGTTACAAATAAAATACAAAATGATAGTCTTTTTAACAACTACTATTATTCTTGATTTTTTATTAATTTCAATGTACATAATGACATTTATTGCATCATACCTACTTACTTATTTATTATTTAAAAAAAAACTCTTGTTTTACCTATAAAAATACAAAGTTTTCGTTTGTAAAAAAAAAAATATATAATGCCGACTGGACAAGAGTAACCTGCTTCATTTGACGTTTTAAAATGGTAATGAATATCATTCTCAACTGTCATAAGCTTACGCGATCGCTCTAATCTGTATGAACTATCATATTTCGTTCGTTCAATGGGATTCGTTTACAATGATAATGGGTTCCCATGCGTTCTGCGATACGAATTGATGTTTCGATGTTCATTAATGGACTTCAAATGTCAAAATGAACCCCATTACGATTACCATTGCAGTTACGCGATACCAAACATGTCCTTTTGCCCCTAATTGAAAAAACTTAAGCATTTACAGATAGCAATATCAACATTTCGATTTTATAATGCAATTAAATATTAAAACACTAAATGATGTAAAAGTACTTTTACTTTAATTGTACTTACAAGGGATGTATAAATATATTTAATATAAAATGTTTTAATACGAATATAAAAATTAACAAATCATTTATTAATACCTATAATAAATAGGTAAGTAGGTACGTTAATTTAACAAAACGTACGTTAATTACAACTATAAAAATGATTACCTATGTACTGGGCAATAAATGTCACTTTGGCCAGGGGTGTTCCAGTCTGCGCTTTAGGTATGAAGCTACAAGTACCCGGCCGTACAATCATCCATCCGTTGTACCCACGGATGGGTTTTATTTTTGTGCTGCCGCGCACCGGCCGAGTCCCACGTTTGTATGATACTCACGCGCCTCCTCGCGATATTTAATATTAACTAAAATGAGGTCTAAAGCTTATTGTGCCACATTCCGTTGCTTAAATAATAGTAACAAGGTTCCGGACCTTACGTTTTTCATACTTCCAAAGGACCTCAAAAGGTAAATAAATCCACGCCTACCACGGTTATTATTAGGCAGGTACACTAAAAAAATATCAAAACGTGTGTCTAGTAGTCTGTTTATAGGAATGCGAATTTTCATTACTCGCCATCTCTCCTATGTACCAAATATTGTCCTTTGTTATAGTTAGGTATCTAAGTCTCTCGTATTTACGTACTTTGTTAGATATTTAATTACTAAAGTATATAGTTTTGTTTGATAAGTATAGGTAGTAATAGTTAGTGCACTACCATGAACTAACTATTACTAGAAATATTATGCTCGTACATACTTATTTATTTTCCCAATTAGGTACCTACGTAGGTTGCTTAATAATAAATAACATAGACTAAGCAAATATACTGAGGCAATGTTTTTGTAAGTTTTCTTTCAACTTAGTAGGTAGGTTCAATCTGTTTCCTTTAAAGGTATTATTCGCACTTATATCATTCCACATAATCTAGCTATACTACTTGTACCTACTATTAATTATTTTGTGCCTATACACCAAAAAGCAATGTTTAGTTTTATAGACAATGTAGTGTGCCTTATGGCTTCCGTATCTTCTTAGGTTAAAATACCTATGCAGCAGACATCCTAAAATAAAATTGTTTTATGATCTACGTACTTACTACTAAGTACCTAACCTAGGTTTTATTTAAAAGCAGACAACCCTAACGTCGACACGATCTCAGTGTTTGTGCTATCTCAACGAATCCCTTTATCTTCAGTAAAATGGTGGTACCCATTTTACTGTCGATTATTTCCTCCTTCACTTGACACTGGCATCACTATACCGTATGTTTTCATACGGTCATGTGGCCATTCCTAATTCTAACCTAGTCCTTTCCCTATTCCTTTCCATCCTATTATCCCACTTTTACCGTACATATTCGTTACTTTATAAATCTACCCACATGTCATTGGCAAAATTATGCGTAAAGCGTAGAAGGCCATATAGTTAAAAGAAGAAGAAGAAGAAGAAATGTAGGCCATAAGCGCTGTGCGATCTGAACTGAGCTTTATTGTGTCGGTGCAAGAGTCGCTATTTAATTAATTAATTATAAAAAGAGTCGCTTATATTTGTCAAATGATAATCATCATGTGCATTATTGTCCACAATCTCGTTTTTTGATTCATGGGCACAATCACAAGGCACTTACTTCTCTCACACAACACACACACATGCTAACGCTTACACGCTCATTCAGGCGCACACACTTATTCAGACACACACTCATCCACACTTACACGCTCACCCACACACTCTCACACACACACACGCTCACAAACTAACACAAACGTGTATTATGTATTAAGTAGGTTAAGTTTTGTTTTATTTAAAAAAATTTTTTGCTACTTTCATTTTTTTTAACTGTTTATTGTTTAAACTGTTTATAAACTGTATTTAGAAAGAGCGGAACCAGCTGACACAGGTATTATATACTTAAAAGTTGGCTTATAAATAAGTTATATTGAAAATTGTAAAGGAAATAAATGATTTTTATTTTATTTATTTATTATTTCTAATTAATCTTTCGGAGTGGAGCTTCTGTACTTGTACTATTATTTCTTCTGTGCTTTGGCTAGAATTATATTCAATAGGTACTTTGTATTGCCAGCGGTAAGTCAAGCATATCCAATTTTTAAAACAACCTACCAAAATATATATAGTATACTAAAAATAATTAAATTCATTTTTGAATATTACTTAAAGTTAAATTGTCTTGATAGCTGTACTAAACGGGTTTTTACACAATTTTAAATTTCAGGGGCTCTAACATGGGTTTGCGCATTGTAGAAACAACCAATAGGGCCGCTTTATTTTTGGTAACAGGATTGAATAAAGCGATCCTATTGGTTGTTGCTCACGTATACGTAAATGAATACGTTACGTTTCTACAATGCGCAAACCCATGGTAGAGCTTCAGTGCAAAGATACCTGCTTTTTCGAGGCAAACGACGAATTTTTTATAAACCTGCTATTTTGAGGGCAAATCGGAATACCTATTCAGGGCAAACAGGAAAATAATATTTAGGGGCAAACTTTTGAGGGCTAAACGGAAAAAGCCGTTGAAATTCCTATACTTTAAACATGTTCAAACAATGCAAAGAATTCGTGTATTCAAGATAGCGGCCACCAAATAAATTTAGCTTTCTTGTAGCTTACCGGCAGGTATTTCGTGCTGTTTTAGTGCTAAAATATAAGGTTGAAAATCGTAAATCAAGGAGGACGCTGAAGCTCAATATTCTTATTTTGACGCAGTGTTATTTATAAAAAAAAGTTTGAAAAGCCATTGAAAAGCAAATTATTTTTAATCTTTTTTTCGATCGGGCGAAGTAATACTAATTACTTAAGAAGCCAGTAAAAGGTTTCGCGATCTCGAACGTCCAATAACGTCTAAATGTTGTTTTCAGTGATACAAAGTTTATTTTTAATTAAAAATAATGTAGAGGTGTAAATATTACTTACTCGATCCTAATTAGATAGTATTTTTATAAAAAAATATATTAACTTTTGAAAAGACACCCAAAGTTTGATTTATGATTCTAAAAATATTACTTTAGTTCTCATTTTAAAACTAAACAGATTTTTTATAAAGAAATTATGTAATTAGGATCGAGTAAATAAAATCTACACCTCCATGTTCTTCTTTTTCCAAAAAAAAAACTTTATTATAACTGAAAACAACATTTAGATGTTTTTTGACGCTCGAGTTCGCGAATCCTTTACCTGCCCACTTAATATTAAGCACTATACATATAACAATAAAATTATCATCTATGACATATATTTTATTTACTATTTAAAAAGAATAAGTTTCACAGTGAAAACTTAATTAAAAAATCGGTAAAGCTGAGGCTCTACCATGGGTTTGCGCATTGTAGCAACGTAACGTATACGTATTCGAATACGACACAATACGTACAAACCCATGGTAGATCCTCTGGAATATATTTTCTGCCAAACAAAATATACTTTATAACTATATTGGGAAATAAATAATTTTACTATAGCAATCCAAGGCTTAATCCACAAAAAATAAAAGTTTGTTTAAGTACCTAGGTACCTACATTATTTTATTTTCGTATTTAACCAGTATTTTTGCAATAATCGGAAAGTTTGTATATCATAATATTTAAGTAGTATTATTTATTGTAATATTGCATTTATAAGGAGAAGATACAGAAAACGTGTTACTGTTCAAGTACAGTTAAAAATTAATTAAAATTCTCAAGTTACTTTTTTCTATACAGTAGAGATAAAATTCTTAAAATAAAATAATAGAATAAGCTTTTATGATTCGCGCCAAACTCGTTTTGACCTACCAACCTACTTTATATTTTATCCGACATTTTATTGCAACGGTTATTTTTAATTAAAACTCATGTTTATTTCTCGTAATAATATTATCTACTTCATCCTTCGTAACTACATAATAATAATAAACACCAGAAAAACCATTTTACAATTTTACATCATACAATATAATATTTCTACATAGGTACCTAGTATAAGTATAGTTTCTTTCTATATACATACTAAATATTATAAAATAAATAACAAACTAATATAAAGTTTAGGTATAAATCTAAATTAAATTAAAAATTTCATAAAGCACACGTACCGAGAACTCCAGCTGCATTGCCCCTTTGAATTTCTAGCCCAATTCGTTGTACAAAGTAGGCCCTAGCACGTCGGTCACCTGATTTTTCAATTAGTAATTTTCCCAGTAATTGGGAAAATTTCAAAGCATCAGGTGACCATGGACCTAATGTTTCAACTGCAAAGGCCAGAAATTCAAAGTGACTCGCTAACTGGGAATATTTATCTTTTTTTAAGTTTTCGGATTTTAGTGCTGCGGCCCCAGCGGAAATAGAGGTGAGGTGTAAAATTTGATGGGGCGAATGTATCCGTACAGGTGGCATCCCATACCAACGACCGACCCCTACACCATGGTACAATGGTAATGCCGTCCGGACGTTTGCCATCATCACGGCTCACTCCTGGAGGCTCCAAGATACTGGTGATGCCTGCGGAAGCCAACGAACGTTTAATAATTCTGTTTAGGTTCGCTGCCTTGGCCATCTACCAGCACTTCTCCTACAGGAGAGGCCGTGGAGACCTGTCTCATCAACCATTGTACCGCAGATGCATTGGTGTGGTCTGCATAGATTGCCACCTATACGGAGGGAAATGGCGATACGGATGGTATTGCTATCGAGTAACGTGCCCAGAGATGGAGATGGAATCGTTTCCAGCCAGGACCCAGATTCTTTACAACAAGAAGCAAAAATTCTTGCTCGAATTATTAAATTGGGGCTTGATTTTAAAATATCTAGATTTTTTATAACGAAAGGTATATCCCACATCTTTTGTGAATTTAGTGATTGTGGAAGATCGGCGTTAGGGCATCGTGCCTTCCAGCAATCCATAGCCTCAGTCATGTTGCTCATCTCACTAGTGTCTATTGACGGAGAAAGTATTTTACCGACGAGAGATGAGCAAGTATGGACGGAGGATAGGAAAGCAGGGAGAGCTAGATCACCAGTTCGTCTAACACCGATACCTCCATATCGTATTGGAAGACTGGCTTGAAGCCAAGAAGAATCTGACATGGAGATGTTTAAAATCGTTTCGAGACTATTTTTAATTGTATTGTCCATTGATTCTAGTTGGTCTTCTTGAAGCCACATCGGGCTGCAACGGAGAAAGTATGTGAGGCGAGGAATGCAAAAACAATTGCGTAACAAAAAAAAAGCAGTATGCGGATTTATATGTGACAGCTGTTGTGTAAAAAAAATTAGTTGTTGCTGCTTATTTTCAATTATTGGTGTTATAGCTTGATGGGTGAGTGGTGCTCCTAAAAGTAAAAGTTCGTGTTGTTTTAAATGTTTAAAATTTGGAAGAAGAGAATTCAATTTAGATGAAATTTCTATCAAATCGTTATTACTAATATTGGGATTAAAATAAACTTCTGTCTTAGAAGAGTTGATTTCGAGCCCCAAATATTGGAAATCTTTTATAATTTTGTTAATATCATTAAATTAACTATCTTTTTTCCCCGCCAAAGTTCCATCATCCAAATACCATAAATTTAGCCCGAAGTTAATTTTTCGATATATTTGTGAATTGTTATGCTAAATAGGGCTGGTCCAAGTGGATCCCCTTGTTGACAACCAACTGGGGATGAAATATAATGAGAGTTAAATAGTAGATGAGACGAATGTGCATAACTGTGATGAATGTAGTTATATATACATGGATAATTTTCTTTTATAGTTTCTAACATAGAATATCGAGCAATGGAGTTAAATGCATTTTTAATATCCAATTTAATTAAAAAGTCATAATCTTTATTTTTATTTAAAAATGTCCGTGTTGCATGTACTACTGCTTCAGCGCCACATTTAACAGCAAAACCGAATTGAATAGGAGGGAAAGAATTAGAAAGAATTGGATAGATTGCTCTACATACTATTTTTGAAACAAGACGACGTAGTGTACAACCGATCGCTATTGGTCTTACGCCACCATCTTTCTTTTTTAGAGCTAAGAGCGATGCACCAAAAAAGAAAGGCAGTATATCATCGTGTACAGACCCAGAAATGATAAACTGACAAAGTTTATAAATGGATTCTAATAGGTTAGAGCCTGAACTGCCATTGCTTTGATTAATGAGGTCTTTGATGTGCTGAGGTGATAACCCATCAAAACCGGAAACGGAACCAGGGGGAAAGGAATTAATTGCATTATGCACATCTAGGATAGTTATTTTCAAGCAGTCCTGTGATTCCACTAGTGGCGGAATGTTACTTTGTGTTAATGATATTACACAAAGTAACATTCATACATACATTCATTCATACATAAGTATACATACTTACTTAATAATAGTTATTTTTAATTGTAATAGGTATACATGGTGACTTTGAAAGGATGTACTTTAGGCTAATATAAGGTTCTACTGATCAATACGCACAACTTTTCCCATGGAACCATGTGCCGCAAAAGAAAAAAGAATTTTGCCTTCTCCATACAAACTAGTAATGTTAAAATGACCAATTTGTATGGGGAAGGCAAAATATTTTTTCATTTGCGACACATGGTTCCATAGGAAATGTTGTTCGATTTGATCAGCAGAACCTCATATTAGCCCAAAGTACATCCTGTCAAATTCACCCTGTATACGTGTAATTTTATTTTTAAATTTAAATATTAAATTAGTTTTACACAATAATTTTACAAAATAAAATATTACTTGCTGCAAGCTCTCGATAGTCTGCAGAAGCGTGCATCGAGAGTTACCGAGACCAAAGAGCTTACGGACACTCTAGCTAGAGTCATTGCAGCTTCGCAGAGATGTAGTGTCGTTGAGCGTGTTCTATCGCCTTTATCATGAAGAGTGCTCTGAAGATTTTTTTCATCTCATTCCTCCTTCTCCTTTCCGATATAGGACTTTACGAACAGGTAACAAAATGCATGCACATACTGTGGCAGATATACCAACCCGCTTAAATAAATTTGGTGATTCGTATATCTGTCGCACTATTAAAATGTGGAATGGTCTACCGGCTTGCGTAGTTCCTTCTTCCTATAATCTTGAGTCCTTTAAACGAAGCGTGTATAGATAGATATCTTAAGCTGGCAGTGGTAGGTGCAACGGTTACGTAGATCGTAAGTGTTGGTTGCATTTGTTCTTGGACCTTCGCCGAGATCTTATAAAAAAAATAAAAAAATCACGAGTATAATAGCCTATTAGGCTATTTGACTACATTAAAAATATATTATATGTTATGGTCATCCTATCGGACAATGGCGTAAAAAACATATTTCACTTTATTTTAAATTAAATTATCTATATCTTTTATAGATTACACGAAATAAAATTGTTTTTTCTTTACAATTTTATTTATAACTAAAACATCTTTGATTGGTTGATGACTGGTGACGTCACACGCAAGTAAACAAAACAATACACAGATTACAAATCATGTGGATGAAATAGAATAGAGTATAATATATAGGAGATTATATAATCTGTGCTTGTTTGTTTACTTGCGTGTGACGTCACACTTGATATAGACTGCGAAACAGCATTTTTATCGTCATTGTGGAAATTCAAACTTTAACATTGATTTTTATTAATAATAGAGTAGACATCCCGGAAATGTCAATGTAGTGTTATTATTATGTAACGAAGAATCATATAAAACGAACTTCAAAAAGGAGTCAAATAGCCTATTAAAATATAAATATAATAAGGAAATGAAATAGAATGTAATAAAGGGAAAAAAACGAAGTAAATTGAAGAAAATGTAGTAAGTGAAGCGTAGGTAGTGAACTGAAGTGGATTTGGTTGGACTGGAGTGTAGTAGAGTAGAGAAAAGTGTGGAATGAAGTGAAGTATTCGAGAGTAGAGTAAACAGGGTGAAGTGAAATAGACTCGAGAAGTGAAGTGAAATAGACTGGTGTGAGTGAAGTGAAGCAGGGTTTAGGAAAAGGAAAGTAAAGTTAAGTATAGCGGATAAAGTGAAGTGGATTGGGACTATCAGTCCCAATCACTAATTAATTTCCCTTTACTGTAAGCTAATTCACTTCACCGGATTTATATCACTTCACTTCTATTTACTTCACCCCTTTCTTGCTATGCTCTACTTCACTACATTCCAGTCCACCCCAATATATTTCAATTCACAACGTACTCTTCACTTACTGCATTTTCTTAAATTTAATTTATTATGAATTGAATTCATTTACTTAGCTCCTTTTTACAACTCCTCCTTTAACTCCACTTCCCTCCACTATATTTTATTTTCTTACTTCAGTTCACTTCACTCCATTTTAGAATACAGTAATTTGTTCTACTCCACTACTCTTCACACAGCCCAAATCTACACTTAATTCACTATTTACACTTTACTTTACTTACTACAATTCACTTCCATTTACTACACGTTACGTTTAATAATTTAAATTCTTTGCACTCCAATTTGCTGGTAATCCGATACAATTTTTCGTCAAGTCAAGTCAAGTCAAAAATATTTATTTCATGTAAACCTTTACAGGCATTTATGAAAAGTAAAAAAAAAAAAAGTATATATAAGGTCCTGTGTGCACTTGGCCAGGTCGCCATTCCTCCCACAGACAAATGTTGAGAATATAATACAAAATAAACAAATCGTAATCTATTAAACCATTGTCCTTGCGGGAAGAAAAAAAAAAAACAACCCAACCGAACACACACTACATAACCAACCAGTTTAAGACTAGGTGGTTAGCTGGTTCCATTGACCTGTCAATCGTTGACTGCCCTGCAAAAGTGCCACCAAGGCGACCAACCCAACAGACCATAGCTACGCCCCAAATATACATACTACAACAACAACCCTTCTTAAGGGTATATATTTATTTATTTCATTCCATTTTTTGATTCTATTTAGTCCGAATGGTTTGACTTAAAAAATAAATTACAAAACATTAAAATAGACTTATCTTAATTAATTTTAGTGGTGACAACTGGGAACGTTTTTGTGCCACCTGTCACTACTAGCACCAACTGAAATTTTCTTTCCAATTTGCCGTTAGTAGCAACGGCGCCGGTAGTGACAACTGGAAATAACCCGTTCACTATAATTCCTATTACATAACCCCCAAATACGACCGGCACAATCTAGCAAGGTACTTAAAATTTGAACTATCTGTTTAACTGTAAAAGTAACTGTATGTGATTAAGAATGTACTTAAAATTTGAAGGTAATAGTTCAAATTTTAAGTAATGTACTTAAAATTTGAACTATCTGTTTAACTGTAAAAGTAACTGTATGTGATTAAGAATGAGTTACACCAGTGTTAAAGTAATTGTAAAAATTAAAGTTGAAAATGGCGTCGAATGTACCAGATTTATTGTGAAAGTCGAATGACAACTGGTACATTCGACGCCATTGTCAACTTTAATCTTTACAATTACTTTAACACTGGTGTAACTCAGCCTTAATCACATACAGTAACGGACATTTTGGTGCAACTGGAGCTAAGTGTGACACGAATGTTTATAATTTAGGGTTAAAGATGTCGTTGGGCTGTACACCGAGTTGTGTCGGTGTTGGGTCATCATTATCGACCGCCCCTGGGTGTGAGGGTACAATGCGGTCGGGGTGTCTCAGACCCATGTCGGTGCCCAGAGTTGACCCCGATCGCTGTTTGTAACGGATAAACTAAAAACTACTGAACCGATTAAACAAATCTTTCAGCAATAGAAAGCTTATTAGCAAGTAAACTGCAAAGAGGCCCAGTGCTAGCATGTATTAAAACTTTCATAACAAAAACAATCAATTCAGCTTAGACACAAGAATTTATTCTTAAACAGTACAATCATTCTTCCATATCGGTGACCTCGTTAACGATGTCGGTGGGCTGTACACCGAGTTGTGCCGGCGTCGGTGTGGGGTCGTCATCATCGTCGGCCCCTGGGTGTGAGGGCACAAAGCGGTCGGGGTGTCGCGGACCCATGTCGGAGCCCGGGGCTGACCACGATCGTTGTTTGTGTTTCTAGAGGAAATAATATATATATACACATTAATATAATAATAATATACACATTTTTTTTTTTTTTTTTTTTTTTTTTAATATATACACATTAATATAATAATAATATACACATTTTTTTTTTTTTTTTTATAATATGCTAGCAGCATTGCCTCTTTGTATGGCAATGTTGATTTTTTGTTTTAAATATGTGTAGGATTTGGGATCTCACATTCCAAGAAGACTCGTTTTAATTTTTAGGTCTCGTATAAATCCGCGAGCCTCGGTTCCTAAGGTTCCAGAAGTTAAATAATAATAATAATAATTCTTTATTCATAATTAATGTTTACAATTTATAATTTTAATTTACCGAATCCCATACTAGGAATAACCTGTGCTATGGGTATTCGGTTTACAATTATTGAAATAATTACATATTACAAACCATGTGCACGTACTATGCGTGGTATTATGAAGAAGAAAGCGTTATAACGCTTAATATAAGTGGTATCTGAATGTAGTAGTGTCTGTAAGGTGTGTGTCATGTATGTTAATATTATGTTCTTGGTGGCGGGGTAGAAAGGCCGTGTATGTTGAAAGTTTAACTTTTTAAGGGTAAGTGGAGTGTATGTTTGTGTGGTGTGTGTTTGTAAGCTGAGGTGCATAATGATGTAGTTGGTAACGGGGTAATAAGTCAGTATAAGGTAAGGTGTTTGTCTCGGTATGAAAATATGGTACATGTATGTTTGTGTGGTGTGGGGTTGTTCGTGTAGGGTGAAACATTGATTAATTAAGGATAAGTGGGGTGAATATTTGTGTGGTGTGTCGTTGTGTTGAAGGTGCATGTATTATAGGGGGGTTGTTCTGTAATGAATGCTTGTTGTTGGTTACGGGGTAGTAAGGCAGTGAAGGGTTAAAAGTTTGACTTTGTAGGCGTAAGTTGTTGTAAGTTAGTGTGGAGAGGTTGAGCTGAGATGCATGTTATGTAGTTGTTGACGGGTATAAGGTAAATGTTTATGTCTCAGTATGAGTGTATGTTGTATGTATGTTTGTTTGTGTGATGTGTGGGTGTGAAGGCGCTTATGTTAAAGTTTGTGACGGGGCAATAAGAAAGAGTTCTTATTCAAAATTGTAGTTAGGTATAGACCGAGTTCAGGATATATTCTTTTCATTACACAATAAGAGGTGTTTTCTGTTATTTTGTGATGTGCAGGATTTCCTCTGTTTCAATGTAGTCCTTTTTTAGTAGCCATTTATACAAAGTTTTTTTGCAAGTAAATTTTGACATGTCCAGTATGTTCAGAGTTTTATTCACCTTAGAGTAAAGAAAAGGAGCCATATGGTAATAGAACTTATTACAAAAAACAGTTTTAGTTTTAGGTATTAACCATTTGCTGTATCTCTTTGTTTTGCCTAATGGGAGTTTTGTTAGGTGCGCTATTTTATGAAATCTAACTACAATATTTTGAATGTAGTGTTGTCTAACGGTTAGGAGCTTACTCTCAGAGTACAAAAGGTTGGTAGGAAATCTAAATGGTTTATTGCACATTACTTTTATAACCGATCTTTGAGCACGTTCCAACTCAATGAGCACAGTTTTCCCCGCAGCTCCCCAGGTGGTAATGCAATATGTTATTAGAGACACGCATAGAGCATGATAAACTGTATTAATAGTTACCCAATTAGTTATAGTGCGTAGCCGTTTAAATATATAGATCAATTTACGGATTCTAGTTGTTAGTAATTGAATATGAGGTTTCCAGTTTAAGCTTTCATCAATTTGTACACCTAGATATTTGATGTTCTTAGCATGTTCTATTATTTCACAAGAACAGGAATCAGTTTTAGGGCAATTATTGTTATGAGATTTAATTATGTAGGTGTTAGGCGGACTAGATCTTTTTGAAATTCGGAAATGGATACACTTAGTTTTAGAGATATTCAAGGACATTAAGTTATCATCAAGCCACTTGGAGACAATGCTTAGTCCCTGTTCTGAGTTGCATTTGGTATTATTCCAAGTCTTTCCATAGAAAATCAATGCAGTGTCGTCAGCAAAGGTAATTGTTATTTCGACCCCAAATGCTACGAAATGATAATTTTGTATTAAATCCCTGTACTTCAGCCGCTTATGTGACTCAGACATGCTCGCGGCTGGACCAGGGATTTCCGATGTGGCCGAAATTATAATAAATAGATATATAGGGTAGACCGGGTACAGATGTACCATTTTATCTTTAAGGTTAAATTGTGAAATAACTGTTAATATTTAGGAAATAGTAGTAACAAATGTCCCCTAAGCTGGGGTCAATCGTACCATAGATTTGAAGAAACGAAAAACAATGTTTTGAATAGAAATATGAGATTTTTTAAATGGTTATATCTCAACAAAACAGTAATTTAACTAAAAACTGAACACAACTAAAATTCGCAAATTTAATGAAGATAAAATTTTAAAACATTAAACCGGATTTCCCTCTTTAAACAACAGAATTTAAATTAAAGACTATAAAACTTGGTTCTTTAAGCCTTATGAGCTACATTTTAATACTTATAATTCTAATAATCAGTCAAAAATAACGTAAATTGTTAATTAACATATTATATGGTTCTCACGTGGTACAATTGTCCCTGTGGTACTACTATCCCCTGATACAATTATCCTGACAAAGTATCAATATTTTTAATTAGCTGAATATTCTTTATGTTTCAAGAATGAACATTAGCTTTAGCTAATGGTCAGTCCTAAGTTTTCATTATGATAACATTTTCATTGTTCGTGGCCATATTTTAGTATGATCCACCCTGAATATAAATAAATAACCCGTCAACATAGCGATGTGTGCATTGCGTTAATGGGGTTAATTGTACCGCGGGTACAGTTTGTACCGTTACAACCATCCCCGAAAAATTGATACAATTGTCCCCTGTAGGTCGTTTTGTCGAAAAGGCTAAAATTCTCGTGTATTTGAGCTCAACACTACACAAATACGATTACAATATAATGCCAACAATTTTACAAAACGTTTAAACTGACACGGAGTACATAATAATGCTTTAATGTTCTGTTATGACTAAAAATAATAGATCGAAAAAACTTATTTTGGAGGCCCAAAAATTCTTTTCGCCGTCACAAGCTTTCTCGTCTAGCTGCCTTCATGCGAGGCTGGCAGTTAGAGTTGTTAAAAGAATTATTTACATTTTTAGATTAAAAACACATTGGTACACACCGGTGTGTGAACCAGAGAGCTAAGTGTTTTTAAGTCGACGGTCTAACCAACTCGTACACGTATACGTACCTCTGCCCGCTCACTCAGTATGTCCCCGTACAGCTGGTACACGTACTGCGCCATGTGCGTCATGTCTGCCACGCGCAGCACCTGCGCCGGCGTCGCCCCGCACGCGCGCTGCGCCGGGTAGCGCTCGCCCTCCACGAGCTCCAGCTGGAGAGGTCGTTCTGTTAGCTGTACGATAACAAAAACATTAAAATCGGTTCACTAATTTCTGTTAATACCATGGAGATACATTATAATATAGAGAGCAACACTAATCATTGACTTCTATGTAAACAAGACAAGCTGAACGGAATTAAGATTATATAATCGACACATATTGTATTGAATGTGATATATACATTTAAACCCTATCATTACTTACATGAGCACTTTTGAACACTGTTTTAACGATTTCAAGTTTATTTTAGGTAGTAACAAATTTATTTCGTATTTTTCTATAAATAGTATTTCAAATAATATTACAAGTAGTTTTCTCGACTGTTCATGTCTATACCCACCCTATTCACGATAGCAAAAAATGCATGTAAACAAGTGGTTCTCAAACTGTTTTTGTTATATATATATATATATATATATATATATATATATATATATATATATATATATATATATATATATATATATAAAATAAAGTACCTACTAAATATTTCAATTTTATTTTAATGTAATTTTGACTCTAATATATAAGAATAAGGTCTGAACTGTGAAAATTAATTTTAACGATATATGTTTACATCTTTTATACTTGAACATTACTAAGTTCGCCGCAAATTGTTAGCATAATAATAACATGTTAAGTTGAAGAGGCGTTGTTATTTTAGGTGCTTTTTGCTAGTGACATTTTATTACAAACATTTAAAAATACTAGTTAAAGACACTTAGACGATTCAACAATTCCAAAACTATAAAACCAAACATAGCTATATACTCGTATATTTATGATTACATACATAACCCTCACACACAAATTTCTAGACTATAATTTAAATTTATTTACGAATATAATATATTCTACTTTTTATTTTATAACATGAATAAAACACATAATAACCTTGTAGGGGCATCTCCAGAGCCGTGTTCGGAAACTAACACTTTAACACTGGGTAATGTCACTACCCTATATGCATCTCTTCTTCTCTAAGTATTTTTCAATATTTTTATCGCACTCTGTAACACTACCCAGTGTTAAAGTGTTACGTTTCCGAACACGACTCAGGCAACAATAATCATAAAATAATTTAAAACAATTCTTGTAAAAGAAAGGTCAAAGTCTTGTAATTACTTAGTAGTTGAAAGTAATAAAGAAACAATGTATAGAGACTGCCTGGGACCTAATTCATAAACGTGGCAGTTGTAATTTACCTATATAACTCAAAGGTGACTAACATAGTGATCTATCAACGCACAGCCCAAACCACTGGACGGATCGGGCTGAAATTTGGCATGCAGGTAGATGTTATGACGTACGCATCCGCTAAGAAAGGATTTTGATTAATTCTACCCCCAAGGGGATAAAATAGGGGATGAAAGTTTGTATGATAAAAAATAACTATTCCACGCGGACGAAGTCGCAAGCATTAGCTAGTTTCTAAATAAATATATAATCCCAACTAAATGAAGCAATGTATGAATTGCCATTGTAAATTACAATTGTCACCTTTATGAAATAGGCCTCAGGGGCTCTACCATGGGATTGCGCATTGTTGAAACGTAACGTATTCATTTACGTTTACGTGAACAACAACCAATAGGATCGTTTTATTACCAAAAATAAAGCGATCCTATTGTAGAACCTATGGTAGAGCCTCTGGTATAGAAGCCGGCCTGGAAAAGATTATAAAAACTTCAATATAACTTCTCATAAAAAAATACCTGTCTTGCCAATGCCCTTTACCTTAATGTTAATAATATAAGTACGTTGTTGCTATTTATAAAACACTAGCTGAGCCGCGCAACTTCGTCTGCGTAACTTAAGAAGCCAGTAAAAGGTTTCGCGATCTCGAACGTCCAATAACGTCTAAATGTTGTTTTCAGTGATACCAAAGTTTATTTTTAATGAAAAAGAACGTAGAGGTGTAAATATTACTTACTCGATCCTAATTAGATAGTATTTTTATAAAAAATATATTAACTTTTGAAAAGACACTCAAGTTTGATTTATGATTCTAAAAATATTACTTTAGTTCTCATTTTAAAACTAAACAGATTTTTTATAAAGAAATTATGTGATTAGGATCGAGTAAATAAAATCTACACCTCCATGTTCTTTTTTCCGAAAAAAAAAAAACTTTATTATAACTGAAAACAACATTTAGATGTTTTTTGACGCTCGAGTTCGCGAATCCTTTTCCTGCCCACTTAAACCGTTTACGCAACTCACGAACAGAAGCTCTCAAAAGGAATAAAGTATGCCCCGCTTTAAAAAAAAAATGCGGCCGCAGCCTAGTGGTTAAGTCACTGCGCAACTGATAACAAGCAGATGACAACGAGACCGGACCTGGGATGGGCGACCGCTTTATACAACGAGGCTATTGCATCATAAACATCGCAAAAAGCTCGCCACTTGTTAGGTGTTGCCTCCGAATACCATCGGCGAAATGAGGACTGGTTAATCTCTCCGCTGGGTACCCCGAGGCCGTTTAAACGGTTCTCGGGAGCTAAATAGGCACCCGTGTTTATGGTATAATTATTATTATCCCCGTTTATGCGACATTTTTAATTAATGCTATCCTCCTTGCTATTGGTTGTAGCGTGATGTTACATATCCTTATAGCCTCGATAAAAAACTCTTCAGTTTTATAATATGTATTGTATATGTTATTGACGTATTTAAAGACAATTGACGTTTTTAAGGACATCATTAAGGTTAGCCTGTAGCTTTCTGGATTCGGATAAGTATTTGATTCTTTGGATATCCCTAGCGTCACAGTCGCACAGTTGGTGCCGTCTGGATTTGGCCCCTTACCACAGAATCAGCATATGGGATCTATAGTATAGAGGTGTTTGAACCTAGAGCCAAATAAAGCCCTCAAGTCGTACATGGGGAGAGCGCCATCTAGTGGGTGAGCCTAGGTATACATAACTACGATTAATGCAAGTGGCCTATTTATTCCCATTATATAGTGTATTATCTATAATTTCGTTTGTACTGCGAAACTTATTTGGTGTTTGTGGCAATCACTCTAGTTTGTGACAATATATTTTTTTATTGCAGTTGGTATTATGTGACTTTGTATCGATGTATCAGACTTTTAAGCCGGCATAATGATGACAACCAGCGTGCAACTGTACGCATACATATTATATTTTTTATAAACACCCTGATCATGACAACTGTACAAAAAAAAAAAAATTTTGCTATGGGTGGGAATGGAACCCACGACCTCCGGATACAACGCCGAAGGCTACCACTAGTCTAAAGAGCATGAAACTAATAATACAATATAGAACCGCCATGTGCCTTAAACAGCCTATAAAACGAATCGTCAAACGAGTTCGTTGCCGCCATATTCTGTTCTCACTTCAACCAATCAACGCTCACGGATTGCTTGTGTTCTCACTTTTTTATTTTATTTGTATGGCGGCGGCCATCTTCTGTTCTCAAAACTGGGGAGACCTCCCTATATTATTATATCTCCATGCGACAGAGGCGGTCATAAAAATAAATACAAACGTTAAATTACCTGATTAAAAGTAGGTTGCAACTCAAAGCAGTTTCTGAAGAGTTGTGCTCTAGCAAAGATATAGAGTCCCAGTCTAGCGCGCGAAGCCGCCACCACCAGTCTACGCAGGTCCCGGGCATGACCTACAGCGCGTGTACGCACCAGGGATACCAACGCGATGTCGTTCTGCTGACCCTGGTACTTGTCTACCGTCGTCACCTGAAAATTTTAAAAGTGTTTGAAAACTTCTCAAGGCACGTTGGACACTTTTTGAGATGAGGAAAAAAGCAGTGAACTCGTGTGACGGGTTCCATGGGAAAAGTTGTTTGATTTGATCAGCACAACCTCATATTAGCCCAAAGTACATCCAAAGTCAAGTCAAAATCATTTATTTCCTGTAAATCTTTACAGATATTTATGAATAGTCAAAAAAAAAAGTTTAACAATGAAGCCTTAGAGAGCATTTCAAATTCACCCTGCTAAGGTACCAGAGGGGAATAAGGGCCACTTAATTTTAAATCCATTTTGCTTAAAAATAATTATTTCATAAAGCCGGCAACTGTTGCTCTTGAGACTTTAAAGATACATAAAAAAATATATACTATATTTCAAGCCATATTTATCCGATTGCCTTTTTTTAAAAAAATCCCCCTATGTCACAGCTCTTGTCAGCTTGGGGTCCAAAGCCCAGATTACCACTCGCCGTCCGGTTGCCTCTCCGACATAGATTTAACGTGCCATTGCCTTGAATAGTTAGAGACTTGAAAGAAAAAAAGATCTCGATACGGGCGACGCGGGACGGTTGAAATTTAACGCGAGTTAAACAATCCTTAAAGCGGTGAGGATCTGACTAGTCCTACGTTTAAGTACTGTCTATCAACTCATATGCAAGACAATCATAAATGAATGGTTTTTGTATTATTGTTGTTGCATACTGGTATTGTTTTGTTTGTTAAAATGCTACTTTGACAGGCGGAGAAGTATCGGTATGCGGCAATTATATGTGTAATTGGAGTGTAATTATTTTTAATTGTTATTATTACTAGTTTTAGGGCTGATTTCCAATCGTTAGATAAAGTTATTCAACAGTTAACTTGTATGAAGAACTGTCAATTTATTTATTCTCCATACAAGTTATTTGTGGAATAACTTTAACTGACGATTGAAAAATCAGCCCTTAGTCTTAAATATTATGCAACTATGGGTTTGTACCTGAAAATAAAACATTATTATTATTATTAAACCGCGGGGCACAGCTAGAATTTTTATAAAATAGTAAATAACTTCATAATAATTTTCAAATTTATTGTTTAATATTTATATTATATACATGGTGAATTTGAAAGGATGTACTTTGGGCTAATATGAGGTTCTACTGATCAATACGAACAAGTAATGTTAAAATGACCAATTTGTATGGGGAAGCCAAAAGTTTTTTTCATTTGCGCCACATGGTTACATGGGAAAAGTTGTTCGATTTGATTAGCAGAACCTCACATTAGCCCAAAGTACATTCTTTCAAATTCACCCTGTATAGAATAAGTATAGTATAAAAAAGTGTTTTTTAAATATAAATTTCATAAATAGTATTTACACAATATACATAATTATTTCTCCGCTTCAAAGGTTTTTGATTTGAAATAATATATAAAAATAAAAACTCGTCAAATTCGGAGCTGTTTCTGAGGACTTCCAAAGATTGCATCAGACCAAATAATAAATTATTTAGGTTTTTATTTATTAAAATATTACTTATTTTAAATGATTTTGTATTTTATTGTAATGTATTTTAGAGTTATGGACTTTGACTCCAAAGCCTTAATAATAAAAAAAGAACAAGGTCATATGACTGGTTCTAAATATGTAAATTGTTTTAAAAACAGGGTTTTAAAACCAAAACGTAATCGTAATGGAGTTCATTCTGACATTTGAAGTCCATCAATTCGTATCGCAGAACGCAATGGGAATGGAAACCCATTATCATTGTAAATGAATCCCATTGAACGAACGATATATGATAGTTCATACAGATTAGAGCGATCGCGTAACCTTATTGACAGTTGAGAATGATATTCATTACCATTGTAAAACGTCAAATGAAGCAGGTTACTCTTTTGTCCAGTCTGCATCAATATTATATTATTTTTACAAACAAAAACTTTGTATTTTTATCGGTAAAACAAGAGTTTTCTTTTAAAATAATAAATTAGTAAGTAGGTATGATGCAGTGAATGTCATATATTATAATAATTATTAATTAATGTTACAAATAAAATACAAAATAGTTGGTGTTTTAAACAATCTATTATTCTTGTTATTTTTTTATATATTTAACACTATTTAAACGTAGTATTGTGTATTTTTTTTGTCTTTATTAGAACCGTACCTACTATATTTATGGACAAAAATCTTTTTACAAATTTTTTTTTATATAGCTAGAATGCAACCCTGCCATTTGAACCAGTTGTCTTACCTTGTGAGGTCTCCCAATGAGGGGGTTGTCTGCGCACCGCTTGTCTATAACGTCGCGGATAAGATGCTTCTGACCGTTGTAGGTGGTGAGGATGGAAATCTTGCTGGCCGGCCACCCTACCAGCCGCATGTACATAAACACCGCCACCACATACTCTGCTTCCGCCAGGTTCTGCAATCACAATCAAATAGACAATCATCATTAGGGTACACAGCGGAGAACCTTTATCCCATCTCGTAGCAGCCGATGATATATATGAGTACACCTTATTTTGCTCACCGCCCACTTTGAGAACTTTTTTTTTCTAGAGTAATAAATTTACATCTTATTTGTAATTATCAATTCATAGGTACACACCGGAGTTTTGAACCGGGGACCTAAAAACAGAGGCTCTACCATGGGTTTGCGCATAGTAAAAACGTAACGTATTCATTTACGTATACGTGAGCAACAACCAATAGGATCGCTTTATTCAATCCTGTTACCAAAAATAAAGCGGCCCTATTGGTTGTTGCTCACGTATACGTAAATGAATACGTTACGCTTCTACAATGTGCAAACCCATGGATGAGTCTCAGTAGTGTTTTTAAGTCTTAGACTTTGAAAGGTCGTACTTTGGGCTAATATGTGTCTACGTTTGAAATGAATAAACGCTCTTGCCTGCGACGCAATTCAATTCAGAAATTGCGTACTTTTCCAATTTATTTTAGTAATTGGGGTTAACAACCACTTTTAAACCAATTTCGAGCAACGATAAAAATAAATTATTCATTTTATGAAAGTTCTGTTTAGGTACTGACTTGCTTTCTTACTAATGAATAAAAGAAAAAATACTTTCGAAATTTAAAATAACCAAATTCATTTAATTCTCGACATATGCAATGTGAATAATGTAGGAAAAACGAAGGAAAAACTAAACAGACGGAGTAGGTATAGGGACTTGGTTCACTCTCGCCGAGACGCGCCTAAAGTCTGCTGCGTCTGTAAGATGGAAGTCGTTCAAAAACGCGGTAATCCGGCAACGACACACGTGTTCCAAGTGCTTGGCTCTTAACTAACCTGATAGAAGGACTTGGTTCACTCTCGTCGACGCCCCTGAAGTCCGCCGCGTCTATAATCTAGAACTTGTGCAGAAACCGCAGTATTGCGGCAACGACAAACGTGTTCCAAGTGTTGTGGCTCTTAACTAATCTGATAGAAGGACTTGGATCCCTCTCGTTGACGCCTCTGAAGTCCGCCACGTCTATAATCTAGAACTTGTGCAGAAAACACGGTATGGCGGCAACGACAAACGTGTTCCAAGTGCTTGGCTCTTAACTAACCTGATAGAAGGACTTAGTTCACTCTCGCCGAGACGCGCCTAAAGTCTGCTGCGTCTGTAAGATGGAAGTCGTTCAAAAACGCGGTAATCCGGCAACGACACACGTGTTCCAAGTGCTTGGCTCTTAACTAACCTGATAGAAGGACTTGGTTCACTCTCGTCGACGCCCCTGAAGTCCGCCGCGTCTATAATCTAGAACTTGTGCAGAAACCGCAGTATTGCGGCAACGACAAACGTGTTCCAAGTGTTGTGGCTCTTAACTAATCTGATAGAAGGACTTGGATCCCTCTCGTTGACGCCTCTGAAGTCCGCCACGTCTATAATCTAGAACTTGTGCAGAAAACACGGTATGGCGGCAACGACAAACGTGTTCCAAGTGCTTGGCTCTTAACTAACCTGATAGAAGGACTTAGTCCACTCTCGCCGAAGGCCCTACAGTCTGCTGCGTCTATAAGATGGAAGTCGTGCAAAAACCGCGGAATTGCGGCAACGACAAACGTGTTCCAAGTGCTTGGCTCTTAACTAACCTGATAGAAGGACTTAGTCCACTCTCGCCGAAGGCCCTACAGTCTGCTGCGTCTATAAGATGGATGTCGTGCAAAAACCGCGGAATCGCGCAAAGACAAACGTGTTCCAAGTGCTGTGGCTCTCAACTAACCTGATAAAAGGACTTGGTTCACTCTCGTTGACGCCCCTGAAGTCCACCACGTCTATAATCTAGAACTTCTGCAGAAACCGCGGTATTCCGGCAACGACAAACGTGTTCCAAGTGCTTGGCTCTTAACTAATCTAATAGAAGGACTTGGTTCACTCTCGCCAACGCCCCTAAAGTCCACTGCGTCTATAAGATGGAAGTCGTGCAAAAACCGCGGTTCAGCAACGATAAACGTGTTCCAAGTGCTTGGCTCTTAACTAACCTGATAGAAGGACTTAGTCCACTCTCGCCGAAGGCCCTACAGTCTGCTGCGTCTATAAGATGGAAGTCGTGCAAAAACCGCGGAATCGCGGCAAAGACAAACGTGTTCCAAGTGCTTGGCTCTTAACTAACCTGATAGAAGTAGGGACTTGGCTCACTCTCGCCGACGCCCCTAAAGTCCGCTACGTCTATAAGATGGAAGTCGTTCAAAAACCGCGGTTCGAACGATAAACGTTTTCCAAGTGCTTGGCTCTTAACTAACCTGATAGAAGGACTTAGTCCACTCTCGCCGAAGGCCCTACAGTCTGCTGCGTCTATAAGTTGGAAGTCGTGCAAAAACCGCGGAATCGCGGCAAAGACAAACGTGTTCCAAGTGCTTGGCTCCTAACTAACCTGATAGAAGTAGGGACTTGGCTCACTCTCGCCGACGCCCCTAAAGTCCGCTACGTCTATAAGATGGAAGTCGTTCAAAAACCGCGGTTCGAACGATAAACGTTTTCCAAGTGCTTGGCTCTTAACTAACCTGATAGAAGGACTTAGTTCACTCTCGCCGAAGGCCCTACAGTCTGCTGCGTCTATAAGATGGAAGTCGTGCAAAAACCGCGGAATCGCGGCAAAGACAAACGTGTTCCAAGTGCTTGGCTCTTAACTAACCTGATAGAAGTAGGGACTTGGCTCACTCTCGCCGACGCCCCTAAAGTCCGCTACGTCTATAAGCTGGAAATCGTGCAACAAGCCCGCGTTGGCGGCGCGGTATTCCGGTCGACGACACACGTGTTGCAAGTCCCCGAGCGCGCGGTACCGCCAGCGGTAGAGGTTGCAGATGCTAGGACAGATTACACGGGAATCATGAGAGCGCATAAAGCAAATCAGAAAACTAGATCTCCGATTATGAGACTACCTCAAACCCAACAAATCTATAAAAAAAAACATAGTAATACAAGATATTTAGAAGTAACTGGCTTTTTAGAAAATGTAATAGCATAAAGTTAGAATAGAATACTATCAGCTGGTACAATAATACAGGAGTTATTTTTTTTTCAATGTCAACCAGTTCGATTCTTGGCTAGGAGAATATTTTTTTCACAAATCTAATGATGCAGTTTTAGTTTTATCAAAATCGGCCCCGAGACTTCTTATTACGAGTATTTTTCGCTATTCTTTGTAGTTTAGGATTCGGCCTTGAAGGCACACTTGAAAAATTCAACCTGTATAGCTACATACAACGTTCGCACGACATGTGAATATAAATTATTAGGACACAAAATGATATCTGGGATTTCCATACTATTTTTAAATGTAGTTAAGATATAATTGATTGTACGATATTCGTGTAAATGTGGCAGCGATTCGATTTTTACAAGCGACGCACTTAGTGACTTTAGCACGGCACGACAGCCTCCATAGACTAGTGGTTGCGCCTTTGGCGTTGTATCCGGAGGTCGTTGGTTCGATTCCCACCCATGGCAAAAAAATATTAATTAGTACGTTTTTTCTGTACAGTTTGTCATGGTCTGGGTGTTTATAAAATATAATATGTATTATATCGTTGTTTCTGGTACACATAGTACAAGCCTAGAGCTTAGTTTGTGACCAAAGCAATATGTGTAAATTGTCCTACATATTATTATAAAAAAATAAAAAAAAGATTTTAGTTGTGACTAAATTCAAGCCGCATGCGGCTAGTCTACTTTGAGACTTTAATTTTTTGATGATTTTATTCACCTGCAGCTTGTCCCTAGATCCCAGATATATATAGGTTCGAAAGAATGGTGCCGTAAAACATAACCATATAATTTAATTTGAGGGTGTTACTAACACCAGCGGCCACATTCTGTTAATTATAACATCAGGGTTAGATTGTCAAAATAACGACTCCCGTTATTAGAAATAACGTTTTCCGTTATTAGCGCGTTCTCCTCCAATCAGGCAAGGTTAAAAGCTACTCTGATTGGAGGAGACTACGCTAATAACGGAAATCGTTATTTTGACAATCTAACGATCACTTTATAAGAAATGTGACCGCTGGGCTACTAAATAGGCAAGTTTAATATTATTATTAAAAATTAAACTTAAGATCTTAATGAAAAAAAAAGACTCAAAAAGAAAATAGTATTCGACATATTAAATAAAATGGTATCAAATAAATAAATATTTTTTCTAAGATTTGATAATATTTATTCAATAAAAAAAAAATACATAAAACATAACATATGCTAACTTACCATAAAATAAAACACCATTAATTAAAATAATAATTAAAATGGTTTCCATTTTGAATAAATATTATCAAATCTTAGAAAAAATATTTATTTATTTGACACCATTTTATTTAATATGTCCCTCAGTTTGCGAGGCGACTAAATATTTTTTTACTGATCACTACAAGTCAGCAAAGGTATACTGCGATCTAGGAGAAAAAATATTCCTTATCGCTGGGCTACTTGTGGCCGTTTGTGAAAGCTGTTATTTATAATTCCCAGAAAGCCATGTGTGAGCCACATGGCCGGGAGGGTTTCTTATCGTAAGAGGCCGGCGATTATACGATGTACGAAAGCACAGATGGACACTTTAAGGCCGATATACACATCGAAAAGTACAGTAGCAAGTAATCGGACAGTGCTACTTAACCGTTTTTTTATTTTTATTGGAGCACAAAATGGGCAATGAGGAACGATTTTGCATTAAGATTATATTTTAATATCCTTGCAATTCAGCCACCCGTTCGTAACCGCACCCTTAAGGGGACTACCACCCCGACAAGAAATCGATTCAGTAGGCTCCTGAAAACCGGGAACTCACAGTATAATATAGACAAATTCAGCTCTTCAGTAAATTAGTAGATAGTTTTCTAAGTAACTAGACAGAGGGATACTCGCCGAAAAAATAGAACTATTTCACTGAACTTAATGAGGAGTCTTCCGGTAGTTAAGTAGTATTATCTATGGTAATAGGTGGTGTTTAGTCGCTATCTACAAAAACTGTCAAAACAGATATTGGTAATATAAAAAAAATACCCAAAATTAAGGGTAAATAGGAAAATAATTTAAACAATAATCAACTATTATTATCGTGGTAACACCAGCAACATCCTGGGCACTTTGCCTTACGTCACCAATTTTTTTTTTAAAGCTCATCATAAAAGTAATTAAATTAGAATTTCTAAGGATTCATTGTCTTTTTTTACGACGTTTTTCTTGATAGGATCAATGATTATAGACAGCAAGAATGTGGAGTAGGTAGACACATACAAAAGTGACAAAATATGGCAAAAAATATAAAACATCTTGCAATACTAAAATTTAGTTTGAAGTTTGAGCCATAGAGTAACTAGTCATATGGAAATATAGACTACTCAAAATATAGAAACAGCCTATTATGACATTTTTGTAGATATCTCTCTTGCTGCCATCTAGTGGCATATTTTGGAACCGTCAAAAAGAAAACTCATTAAGAGAGCGCGTAAAGCATATCAGAAATCTAGATCTCCGATTATGAGAATACCTCAAACCTAACAAATATCTAAAAAGACATTTTTGAAAAACGTAATAGAGTAAAGTTGCCTCGATAGGAAAAAATCGCAAAGTTACCTCAATTTTTTATCGATATTTCCTATTACTTCAATATGGAGCAGATTATAAAGCCATGTTTTTTTATAAAATAATCTAGTACATGGTCTAGCGTTTTTGTTAAAAACTGTATATTTTCCAAGAATTCCGTGCGAGATTTTTTTTGTTCTCACACGCACGCATTTTAACAGACATTTTTTTCCCTCTATACGCCCTCTAAAGTTAAATAATACTAATAAAAAGTAAAAAAAAAAAAAAAATTCTCTACAGCCAAATTCGTTTTTTTTCTGTAACGTTAGTTTGTCAAAATAACGAAATCCTTTATGAAATTAAACAATCAGCGGCAGCGGCCATTATTCTGTTTTTTATTAAGGCAACGTCAGATTGTCAATATAACGAAATCCGTTAAGTACAATTATTGTCACTTCACGAAATGCTAAAAATTATCAAAGCAATAGTACCTGTAACTTAAAGGGAATAAAGTGCATGTATTATTTAGTTGTTGTTATTGTTCAATGTAATGTAAAGGATTTTGACAAGCTAACGTTTCTGTTATAAGACACAGAATGTGGCCGCTGCAACAACAATAACTAAAAAAGGCATGTACTTTATTCCCTTGTGTTATATTGTTTTTGCTTTGACAGTTTTTAGCATTACCTAACACTACCTAAAAGATTTCGTTATTTTCAATCTAACCGCTAACGTAACTTTTCTAACTGCGTTAAGCGAGTACTCTCCACCAATGGTATTAATTTTCTAAGCCTGTTAATATTAGCTAATCAGATTAGCAGAGAGTGCTCATTTATGTGCACTCTTCGCCAATTTAATGTGAAAGTGAAAAATCTCGCACTAGGGACACAGACCACGAAGGTAATCGTAAAAATTGGCTTTTGGGCCTGAACTCTCCGATATGTAAAACGGCCTTTATAAATAATATAAACATATAAACAGGTCAGACAGAGCTAATTATAGAGACCAATATATTTTTGCCATGGTCTGGGTTTTATAAAATATAATATGTATTACTATCGTTGTTTCTGATACACATAGTACAAGCATATAGTGCTCTGGTCACAAACTAAGCTTTAAGCTAGTACTATGTGTACCCGAACGATATAATACAGATATTAATGATGTAATCGTATTCTTGCAAAATAAAGATTATTTATTTTATAACACACAGACCATGACAAACATGACTATGTTCTTCATATTATTATTATTATATAAAATAATTAATGTAGTCTATATATTGAAACATTGGACCGCCTCCGTAGACGTAGTGGTTGCGCCTTTGATTCCCACCCATGGCAAAAAAATATTAGTAAGTTTTTCTTTACAGTTTGTCATGGTCTGGTTGTTTCTTTTTATATATAGCAACAAAAATAATAGGTAGCTAAAAAGGAATGTACTTTATTCCCTTGTGTTATGGTGCTTTGGCTTTGACAGTTTTTAACATTCCGTATTTATGTTATAGGTATACATAGTATATCTTTTATGTTTTATACATTGTACTTTGATACATATAAGTGGTAATCCGTGCAAAGCCACGTATACTAGGTTATATATAGTTCGCTAGTTATACAATAACTTGACTTGTTGTTCGTTTGCTGTAGGTACCTTTTATGTAAAAAAATAAAATACAAACCTGGGTCTGGCACGCCCTTGAGCATCCAATTCCACATAGGGCACACCCAACCTCACCATCCTCGTGAACAGACTCTGTTCCATGTTACAGTACTTCTGGAACGCCATGTTCTTGACCACTGGAGGCAGCTGATGATGGTCACCGATCATAATCCAGCGCTTCAGACGTGATCTACCGTCCAACGGGTTTTGCAGGAGAAGCGGTATGAATGTCTCGATTTCCAGGATTTGAGCAGATTCTTCCATTAGTATGTTGTCGTAAGTAAAACCTGGGGACATTAAATGACTTAAGAGGTCTGTAGTCGATTTGACGCCCATACAAACGTACTTCCTATATTACAACTTGGCTGTTAGTCAATAGTCAATTATTATTTTATGTTGATAATTAACGTTAACATCTTTCTGTTATGGGTAATTAATATTTTGTATTATAAAATTAACAAGTTTTTTTTGTGAATACGAAAAACAAATCCAACACAGAAAGATTTATAAAAATAATGACCGACAAAAATACTATTTTAATTCTGATAGGAAGATTCTGACAGGAATTCTGAAGATGGTCATTTTGTATGGAGCACGCAGACTTCACGATTACGAATGCAGTGTCCTTAATACCAGTACAGATAATTATAGAAGTACTACAATTTCAATTGTTTAAAAAGTATAATAGGTTTCGTAGCTTTTTAATCTGGGATCGAAAGGGACTGTATTTTTATATACAGAGTGGAAAAAACAGCCGTGGATGGATGAAATGTGCCGTAAATATTGATGGTTTTTTTTATATAGGAGCACAGCATGTAACCCTGTACTACCAGATGTTAAGCAGACCTACAAAGTCCACGAATGGGGTCGATCAATAAATTGTTCGCTCCTACAATGCTGTCTAAACGCTGCGGTTGCGAAATGGGCAGCAACAAGGACGAATTTACATTACGAGACGAGTCAATTTTAATAATATCCTCGCTGCTTTATAGTCAAATCAACCTCCCGTTTTATGAAAGCACCCTGAAAGGAGACTACCCCAAGAAAACTATGCAGTAGTCTCCTGAAAACCGGAGAACCCACAGACTGAAACCGAAAGATGACTAGGTCACTTGACGATTTTTGCATCAGTATGTGCGGTGATGATGATGGAAAATTGAATGGAAACAATCCTTTAAGTTAAATTTTCCATTCCTTTCAGACAAGTAAACTGCTTTAAATATGTTTTAAATACGCTTTCTACACCCGGGAATCGACCCGTCTGAAATCCAAGAAAAATATATAGCACCAATTGATATTTATTCATAAGGATTTCTTTTAAACAACACAGTAGATATCTTAACCTGAAGCAAGACCATTAAAGATATATAAATATGGTTAGAAAAAAGTAATCGTAGATACTCTATAAAAAAAAATGTTTTTATTATCGGAGCACTTTGTATTTACCTGATGGTAAGCAGACCTAGGTTTAAAATAATTTTATGCTCATTAAAGACCCTATAAATTGGTGTATATCTGTATGTGTAGGCACGTTGTATGACTATGTACCTACTGGCTGAGTTATTCATTGCTAGCCTAAACTACTAAATTTAGTTACTATAATTTGGACAGTCGCTTACTTTTTTATTATAGGGACCAACAAAGGTAGGATTTAAAAAAAATTAAGCCCAAAGTCTGTTGACACTTGATTGTTTTATATTTTTCATTTATAATTTTATAGATTATTGTGTAAAAGTGTACTAATTTTGTAGAATAAGCATTCATGGTGATGTGATGTGAGAAGTGTAGAATTTACTATTTCATTTGTTATCTCAAATAATCCCAGAATCTTCGAAAAAATGGCGGTCCCAATTTAACGTCATTTCTCTTTTTCCTTCTTCATTTGATACTGGGAATACTGCCAATATCAAACTTCTTAATGTATGTTTGCATACGGGCATGTCGCTATTCCAGATTCCCACCTAGTCCTTTCCCAATTCCTTTCTATCCTATTATCCCTCTTTAACTAATATAATACAATTAAACACAGATATGATAAGAGGCGAAAGGAGTATGTAGGGAGAGAGACAAGTGGCGCTCGGTTGTCTCTGCCTACCCCGTAAGGGACCTGGCGTGAAGATAAATAATAATAAAAACCACAGATAAATTAAATCAAATCTACCCTTCATTTGACATTGGCAGAGATACTCGTGATGCGTAGAAGCCACAACATAAAATCAAATTTTTTCATGAGAATTTAAAAGTCAAATTCGCAATTATTTGTACGTGGGATTTTCTAAACAAATGCCGAGGCAAGGTCAACAACCTTTTAAATTGCCTTAGCCATGGACTTATTTAAATATTAATTTATATTATTATAAATATAATATTATTATATTTGAGAAGGGCAAAAAAAATGTTTTTGGTTTATCTAGAGATAAATTAAAAAATATATTGAGGTAATTCCAAATATAATAACAATGTTAAAGGCAGAAAGACAGGCAATATAATATCACGCAAAACCACTAAAATTCTTTAGAGAAAGAAAAGCAATTTTCTTTATAACGTGCAAGCGTGCGGCGGCCAATAACCCCTCTATCTTTCATATTTTAGGGTTAATATTAATTCTTAAAAAGATATGCAGTAGAAAATGGGAGAACGTTTTCTGTCATCATCTCCTAGTTTATAATTAAATGTGCATTAAAATGTAAAATGGATAAAATATCTAGAACTCGGAGGCGGCTATAAAAAAAATGGACAAAAAAATATACCAGACATTAATTTTAATAGGCACTAAAATTATGAATGGATTCACTGTACCTACAGCAGTAACACTTAAAAATATTCACAAAAACACTGCCATAAATAATTTTAAAGTCCACTAAAATTTAGATTTATGGTTATTTGAACCATACGGCCTTTGCCATTCGAAACAAAGCTAAGTCAATAATAAATCTTGTCACGTCGCAAACAAAATCGATTTCCAAATTTGAATTATTATAAGGCTTGGCATTTATAAATTATTTTATTAAAGTAGCCCCAGCCTTAGTGGTTAAGTCACTGCGCAACTGATAACAAGGTTAAGCAGATGACAACAAAGCCGGACTTGGGATGGGTGACCGCTTTATACAGCGAGGCTATACCATCATAAACACCGCAACAAGCTCGCCACTTGTTACCTAACAAGTGGCGTTAGCGTTAACAACCCGTTATAATAAATAAATAAATACCATAACGGGTGCCTTTTTGGCACCCGAGAACCGTTTTTAAACGGCCTCCGAATACCATCGGCGAAATGAAAATGGGTTAATCCTTCGGCTGGGTATCCTGAGGCCGTTTAAAAACGGTTCTCGGGTGCCAAAAAGGCACCCGTGATGGTATTTATTTATTTATTATAACGGGAGGTTTTCGAAATTAACGATTTTGAAAATTAAGTTTTAACCGCGAAAATGATACCTTTTAACTACTGAACAATATATACTACACTACAACAAGGCATAGTGAAAAATGCTTAATAGAAGAGTCTCGGGGCCGATTTTGATATAAACTAAAACTGCATCATTAGATTTTTACACCATTATAGCCGCCCATGTGTAGTAGATTTATAAATATTTAGACAGACAAAATATAATTATTGTGTTAAAACGAAATAAGCAATATTTAATCATATTTGTCGCTTTGTTTACATCTTTTGAAGGTTATAATTTTTTATAAGTATTATATATGTAAGTCATTAAGTTTTGATGGTTATTGATTCATATGTTTGGGCCCGTTAACGCCGTCACCGCCAGGTATGAAATCCGTCCAGTGATTCGATTTTTAAACGCGAAGAAGCTTAAACCTTTTGAATTTCATAGATAGTTGGAAGAAGTTTGTGGCAAAGCTTGCATAAGGACGCACAGACGTCCACGACGAGCAAATGAGCCGGAGAGTAACCCTTCGGGAATTGGCTGACCAGGTTCCTGAGGTTTGTGAAAAAACCATCGACAACATTTTGACCGAAAAACTTGGTTATCGCAAGGTGGAGTGCGCGAGTGCACATGCTTTTAGAAACCCACAAAGACAATCGCGTCAAGTGTGCCGAGGGGTTTCTTCGAGAATGCGCCGAGAATACCGTAGAATTCTTGGACTCCGTTATTACGGGAAATGAAACGTGATATCACTACCTCAATCCGGAAACAAAAGAAAAGTCGAAACAATGGCGCCATCCCGGATCGCCGAGGCCGAAGAAGTTTAAGCAGACGCTGTCCGCAGGAAAAGTGATGGCTATGGTGTTTTGGGACCGAAAAGGCGTTTTGCTTACCGAGTTTATGCCTAAACGGACCACAATAATTTCGGACAGGCACTGCAAGACGTTGACGAAACTCAAAAGAGCCATCCAAAATCGCCGGAGAGGAAGACTGACCAAGGGCGTTAGGCTGCACCACGACAACGCGCGCCCGCATGTCTCTCGACAGACCACCGCTCTACTGGACAAATTCGGCTGGAAATTGCTTGACCATGCCCCCTACAGCCCTGATCTTGCTCCCAGCTACTTCCACTTGTTTCCGAAATTAAAGCAACAATTGGGTGGACAACTCTTCAGTACAGATGAAGAGTTGAAGGAAGCGGTCACCAAGATCATCGGCGGCCTAGCGGTGGAGTTCTACAAAGCGGGTTTTCAGAAGTGTATAACTCGTCAGGAAAAATTGTTTAAAGTACAAGCTTTCAGATGGTATACTTATTTATTGCAATAAAAAATGCCTGTAAGGCATGCCGCATGCCTGAAAAAAATGTGGGAACCTTATTTTTTACTTGCCCCTTGTACAATGCAGTAGCGGATAACGCATATTTCTGACTAGATCCTGTAGTCTCCATATTAATAGCGATCATAAAACAAGCGAAAACTCGACGTTACATATAACTATTTGTCAATAACTTAGTAGTAGGCTGCTATCTTAAAATTAATTCTGTTTATATAATATATCGTTATGTTTTAGTTATCCAACCAAATTGGTTACTTAGCTTTCAGTTTCTATGTCGAGACTGATGGTCCTTATTTACAGACATAATTTTACTTTCTACAAAAATATTTGAACTCTAACCTTCAGTATAAGCGTCTATAATAATAACAATAAGATGGACATTATTCACATATTGCCCTGGGGCCTGACCAAAGAACACGATCATCAATCGAATCGCCGCATCGATCGATAAAAATGTAAATGAATTTTATTCTATGGGTAAAGCCCATGAAGCTAAAAAAACGCGCCCTGCGGCGGGCGGACGGGCACGGGTTTTTACCTTCATGGTAAAGCCAGGTGGGCGATTCTCGCGCTTTCGAGATTCATCTCGATTCGAGATTTTTAAACGAAAAATGACTAAATATGTCATTTTTCGTTCAATATTTATATATTTATTATTTATTAATTAATATTTATTATTTATTTCGTTTAATGTTCGATATTTTTGAACGAAAAATGGCATATTTAGTCATTTTTCGTTTAAAAATCTCGAATCGAGATGAATCTCGAAAGCGCGAGAATCGCCCACCTGATCGACGAGAAACGTCAAATCCCATGCTTTCGATGGGTATTTCGATTCGTTAATCGAATCGAAATACCCACTTGTACTATGTGTACAAGAAACGAATATTTAATAAACACCCAGACCATGACAAACTATACAGAAAATGATTTGAACTTTTTTTAGGGTAGGAATCGAACCCATCATAGACCATTTAGGCATAAAAAATCTATTTTATTTTGTGTGAAAATAAATAAAAAGTATCAAAATGTTTTTCTTCACACTATTAATGATACCAGTGGGGTAACCACCGACTCCGATACCGTGAGTTCTCGTTCGAGTTGAGATCAAAAATGACGTTTTTTCATACAAATCATTTTTACAAACTTCATAATATTATATATATTTTTGTAATTAATTAGGTACTCGAACTAGTTATGCATTGGGCAATTCAAATAACGATGTTTAACTTTTCGTGGTACCAAAAACATGGTTCTCGATGTCAACTCGAACGAGATCTCACGGTTCGGAGTCGGTGGTTACCCTGCTGGTAACATAGTAATACCATGAATTAATTTCTAGACTTTTTTAATGGACTGTACCTTAAGTAAACAATAAATATGGAAATGTTGATATACAAATATGGTTAATATTATATTGACTGTGTTAATTAAAGAGTTTGAATTCCAATGCTTCAAACATGTTTAAACTGGCGAAGAATTAAAAGTATTTCAAGATGGCGGCATCTTTATAGCCAACCTAATATCTACAGACTATACTATCGGGATAAAACTGATTCGATATTTGATTTTTACTTAACGTCTTTTCATGGAAGACGATCGCATCCCGTGATGAGGCCTCAGAGAGAATTTTTTTTTTACTATAGGTACTATCATTTTAAGTTCATTATTAAAAGTATACAACTATGTTTAATTTATTATCATGTACTAGCGTATTTTATTTATTATATTTTGTTTGGCATTGATGTGTATGTATTTGAGTTTATGGTAATTACTTCTTTGAAATCAGAATACAAAAATAACTTATACTATATAACATTATTTGGCAAATTTCCCAGAAGTTAGTCATTCATGAGATGTATGATTTAATTTGGTTTTTCCAACTGCTTTCAGGGTGTCCACCTTTTTTCGGATACGAATTTCCTTGACTTTTCCAGTAACTTTTTTTAGATTTTCTCTGGCGTTAATGGGCTTCATAAAGAAAAGAAAAAATCCCTAAAATATATTATTTGTTTTTTTTTATTGATTTTTGGAAAAAAAAATAGTATTTGAGATAAACATTATTAGAAAATAGAAACAATTATTTTTAGCAATATTTTCGAAAATTATGGAGCAACAAAATATATTTCACATTCTTAAAAAAATAAGCATATTTTGAACTTAGATGAAATCGCCCCGCTTAAGTTCACAGTAGCAAGTTGTGTGTGTACTTTAAATATTTCCCTTAACTTCTAGCGTTTTCCCTGAAATTTTCCCTGACTTTTTTTGACAATCCACATAGAGGTATTAAAAGGTATAAATGAATTAAATAATAATGAATCAAGTGGAATGGATGGCATAATATTAGAAACATAAAACAATTCATACTGGAGCCAATAGTGCACATAGCTAACTTATCATTTAGTACAGGTGTCTTTCCCAATCGACTGAAAGAGGACATTATTATACCAATCTTCAAAACAGGGGACCCTAAAATAGTTACAAATTGCAGGCCTATCTCATTACTGTCAAGTTTGTCCAGGTAATAGAGAAATTGCTGATAGCCAGAATGGAAAAATACCTAGAAAAGAACAGCATACTAGCCTACAATCAATATGGATTCAGGAAGAGCAAAAGTACAAATGATGCTGTGAACGATCTTGTAAAATACATAAGTAATAGCTTGGATAGGGGTGAGAGATATGTTGGTGTGTTTTTAGATTTAGCAAAGGCATTTGACACAGTATCTCTTCCATTGCTACTGAAAAAGTTAGAGCCCCTGGGTATCAGAGGTACAGTGTTACAATGGTTTGAAAGCTACCCCAAAGATAGAAAACTAACGTAACGTAAGGCTTGGTGTGTTCTTAGATTTAGCAAAGGCATTTGACACAGTATCTCTTCCATTGCTACTGAAAAAGTTAGAGCCCCTGGGTATCAGAGGTACAGTGTTACAATGGTTTGAAAGCTACCCCAAAGATAGAAAACTAACGTAACGTAAGGCTTGGTGTGTTCTTAGATTTAGCAAAGGCATTTGACACAGTATCTCTTCCATTGCTACTGAAAAAGTTAGAGCCCCTGGGTATCAGAGGTATAGTGTTACAATGGTTTGAAAGCTACCTAAAAGAGAGAAGGCTAGGAAATATTACTAGTGAACCGGTTAACACATCATATGGGGTACCGCAGGGCAGTGTTCTTGGTCTTTTATTATTTATAATCTACATCAACGACTTATGCAAAATGACAAGTTCAGACTGTAGAATATTTACATATGCTGACGTCACTGCACTGGTCTTCAGAAGCAACAAATGTTGTGATGTGTTTGATACTGCAAATCTCAATGTTAATAAAATAAAAACATGGTTAGATAAAAATTTACTAAAACTAAATATTGAAAAGACAAAATACATTTGCTTTAGAATACCTGATGCTTCTATACCTAATAGAGAACTTGTAATTAAAACACATAACTCAAATTGCCAAATGAGTGCATGCTCATGCCCCTTACTGGAAAAGGTGGACAGTATTAAATACCTTGGTGTGATTTTAGACGAAAAGCTCTGCTGGAATAAACATATAAGCTATATAGCAAACCGCCTAAGAAACTCTTATGGAGTGTTTAAACTCCTGCAAAGTACTGCAGATGAACCACTAAAAAGAGTTATTTATAGGTCACTAAGTCAATCTCTGATTCTCTACTGTATAACAGCATGGGGTGCTTAAAAGCTATATATCTAACAGTAGTTCTACAGTAATAAGATGCAAAAGAAAACAACTTATAAATAAACCAATCTGTAAAACTAAATTTGCACAGCGTTTTGGATCTTTTCTCACTCCATATATAATCAACCAATGTGAGGTTATGTACAGTGATAATACCAGCTCAGTACAAAATAATATGATCAACAAAAAAGCAAACTGAAACTAATAAGACTTTGGCTTTCTAATTTCAACTATAATGAAATAGAGAATAAACTAAACATAATATCAGTGTCTTTAATTAATTATTTTAATAGAATTGATATATTTAATGTAACACATAAAGACCTCACTCAACACACAGCACACATATGCACACACCCATACTTGTACACTCTGCATTCCAGTTATCACCTTTCTTTCTCTTTATACACATACATATTGTATGTAAAAGTATAAAAATATATTTAATCAAAATTTTATTAATAACAATTATTAACAAGATACAATATACACATACACATTGTATGTATATCATCACGGGTACGTTACGCCCGAGACCGCCTATACGGCCTCAGGGTACCCAGAGGAGGGGTTTTTAATCCCTCAACGTAGCCGATGGTATGAGTCTACATCGAACTAATGGTTAGCTCGTCGCGATCCACAACTGGAAAGGCGATTTAAGGCCCTATCTATATCTCCATGCAACTTACCCATATTGACAAGTTCTGCTCTCTTGAGTGCAGCGTGGGTACACGTCATGGCAATGATCTTGGCTTCCTGGACCAGAAGGTACTTGGAGCGGTCCAGCCCAGAGCGAAGCAGTTCGAACGCCCGAAACTCGTCCAGCTCCTCGAAGATGCGGTCTATGTACCTGTCAATTTATTAATAAAATATTTTTCAGAGAAGAAAACAATTATTCTTAGAATATTATTTGAATAACTTGTATATATAACTAGTAATATTTTTAACCCAAGCCAACTAATTCCAGATTTTTTTTTAAAGCTTTTAAATTATTTTGATTCAAGAATACAGGGTGAATTTTCAAGTGGGCATTCAAGGCCAAATCTAATAGCGAAAAATGCTCAAATGAGTCTCATGTCCGGATTAATAGTTGTTGCTAAGCCAGTGCTTAGCACGAGCCATTGCTTAGAACTATCAAAGTGACAGTTGTTTCTATAATAGTCGGTGCTCCGAGCGGTGGCTCAGGCTAAAGCTTGAGCCGTTGCTCGGCTAAGCATTAGTCTCGATATCCCTTTACTTAAGTCATGCTCAGCGTTAGATTCTTCATGTTAGACTGTTATTTTTTAAGTTTCTGTTGATTATTTAATTATGAAATTTTTTGTCGTTTTAAAAATATATATTCCTATTCTTCTAGTTTCCTTTTATTTCTTGCGTGTATTTCATAATTTATTAATACAAAATCTATGATTTCTTCTGTTTTCAGTGCAAATTAAACATTTTATATTATAAAACTTCAACAGTAGAGGATTACATATCTCCATGGAAATGTAACTTCTCAATATTTTGAGGTTTTTTGCACCAGGATTTCAAGTAATATACATATTTCAGCGAGCATTCGCTTGAGACGTTGCTTGGCTTAGCTGCGTATATTTACTCGACTATTATAGTGCGAAGTGGTTGCTCGGCTAAGCATCGTTTGAGTATTACTTACGTGAGCACGACTTGAGCCAGTGCTTAGCCATGACTATTAATCCGAACATCAGAGCTGATCCCTTCCCGGCTAGAAGATTTTTTTCAATAATCTAATGTTGCAGTTTTAATTTTTATCAAAATCTGCCCTGAGACTCCTTTGAGCATTTTTCGCTATTCCTTGTAGCTTAAGATTTGGCCCTGAAGCATACTTAAAAAAATCACAATGTATATATAATTCTATACTAATATATAGAATTATATTACTTCTTCTTTAGGTCCAATAAACTTTTATCGCGGCAAAATAAATAGTCTACGCGGACGAAGTCGCGGGTATTGCCAGTATAGCATTTCATTTATCATTTTCCATAACTAACCTATAATTGGGTTTTTTAAACAAAGTGTGAGTTTGAACCACTTTTCACACGCTTCCCGCTTACTTAAAAATATTATTGATAATGTAAATGATAAGAAACCTGTGATAGCCATTTATATGGACTTAACAAAGGCTTTTGATTTTGTTGATCATACAATACTATTAGATAAATTGGACATATATGGAATACGCGGCATTACAAATAGATGGTTTGAATCATATTTAAAGACCAGACTTCAAATTACGCAAATTAATAGAATAAGTTTAAAATCTAAATGTGAAGAGATATACAATTCAAGTAAAAAAATTGTACGCTATGGTGTGCCGCAGGGTAGTGTTTTAGGGCCGTTATTGTTTTTACTTTATATTAACGATTTCAATAAAGCTACTCACTATCCTATGATTCTCTTTGCTGATGATAGTAATATTGTATGTACATGTAATAATATTAATACTTTCGAAGACGATGTAAATAATACGTTGAAGAATGTAATAAACTGGTTGCAAATAAATAATTTAAATATAAATTTAGAAAAAACTAAGATAATGAATTTTAAGCAAAGACCAAATGATTTTCAAATGTGTGTTAAATATAAGGATAAAATTATTGAAGAAGTTAGTACAACAAAATTTTTGGGGCTTATTATTGATAACAAAATAACATGGAGGGATCAAACACAATTAATATGTAAAAAACTAAATCAATTCTCATATGCATTGCGAAAATTATCAAAAATTTCAAATAAATCCACAGTACTAACAGCATATTACGGTAATATAGCATCTACTTTAAGATATGGAATTATTTTTTGGGGCAATTCTACTGAAAAGGATAGTATTTTTAAAGCTCAAAAGAAATGCATTAGAGCAATGTGTAATCTTCAATATTCAGATAGCTGTAAACCATATTTTACAATGTTAAACATACTTACATTTCCGTCTTTATACATTTTGGAAGTAGCCATTTTTGTAAGGACTAATTTATGTATGTTTAAAAATTTTTGCAGTGTTCGTATGAAAAATAAAATAAGCCCCGGTCTATCAAAAACAGGACTGTATAGCAAAAGCATCTTTGGAATGGCTCATAAAATTTATAATAAATTACCTGATCATATAAGAGATATTAATAAAATAGAAGAATTCAAAAGAGCAGTTACTAAGATGCTTTTACAGAAGTGCTATTATAGCCTTAATGAATATTTGGATAATATTATATATTCTTAAAACATATAAATTTAATGTTATCTGTAATTAATTGTATAATAGCTTTAATAAAATGTGTAAATATAAATAATAGATTAAATATAATATGTAATTAAATATTTGTTATAATGTTAGGTGTAATGAATAACCATGTATGTACCTACTGTATCGACTTATTAGTAATAACAATATAATTTTTGAATGTAAAGAAGGAATTGTATTATATCTTTATTATTATATATATTAAAGAAATGTTTATAACATAAATAATAATAAAAAATAAAAAAATGATTTGAATAAATTAATTTAAAGTGTTTAATATGTTTAATAATAATAATAAATATGTTTATGATAATGATAAATTTAATAAATTTAATTTTAACAATAATGAATATATATTTAATTAATAAGAATTAATTTGATTTAATCTGTAAATATAATGGGTTTAATAAAATGTGTCAATATAATTAATAAATATAAAGAATATGTAGCTAAATAGTAACTATTTGTTATAATGTAAGGTAGGTATAATGAATGTATCATTAGAGTGATGTCATAATATCACAAATTAATTTGCAAACCAGCTTGGTAGATAAGCAGCACAACACAAACAAAACTTGTTAACACCTTTGTAACCTTATGAGCAAATAAAGAGTTTTATTATTATTATTATTCCCGTCCTCCGATATTTCAGACATGTATCAAAGCGCGAAATCTAAACTAATGGCCCGACTAGTCAGTGTTTTTGCCGACTATAAATTAAGCCGGATAGTCGGCTTTCATAAGTCATTTTAATTTTAAAAAAAATATATATTTTAAATATATATTGATTACTGAAAAACTATACCCAAGGTCCGGTCTATTCGCATTTTTCTATGTTCCGATTTTTTTTTTAAATTTAAATAAGACTTGAATTAAAAAAAAAATGTATTGAAATTTTAAAAAGAGTGGTTTAATCGTATTAAAAAACAAAATAGAGATCCGGTAGTAAAAGACTTGAAAAATATATGTTTCTTTTTCCAGTTCATAGCACTAATAGATTCGTAAGAAAATTGTAAAGAAAAACAAATTTAGGTGCACTATGCGCCTTAACAAATACATTATTTATCACTACTAATCCAAGTACCTATATAAAAAAGAAATCGGGTAAATACCCAAAATTACCTGTTACAACTCTGTGCAATTTCCATATCGTTTTCATAACATTTTCCAGGAAACAGGGGTTTTGGGGCATCTTCGAAAAATTCGTAGAATGGGAACTGTTCGCGTATCGTCTGAACAGATTTATCCTGAAATTTGACAAAAGTTACAAAAACCCGTCTGAGATATACGGAATGAGGACCGCCTCTAACCTTTCATTAACAGAAAGGACGTAAGCGCCAAATAATACAATCTTTTTTTTGTTGTGAATATGTGTAAATAAATAGGAAAAATAAAATATCTTTTAAGTATAAAAAAATGAGGATGTATACAAAGTGTTACAAAATACCCCGTAAAAAGTATAATTAATTATATAAGCCAAAAATATTGTCAACCCTAGTAAGCTGTCGTGTCAGGGATCCAAGATTATTTAAACAGAAAGGCCTACGTATCCATTTTACCTAATAATTGTCTACTTTAATAGTTTTTCTATTTTTCATTCATAAATGTTTGCTACCTCAATACAAGGATGTCATTATACTCAAGTACTGGCTTCAAAAAAATTCAAGTTGGAAAAAAAAACATATGTTGTCAATTTCAAATCTCCTAATCGATATCCTACAACTGTTTCGAGTTTTTTTTCCAACATATTTTTTGCAAAACAACGATGCTTTCAACTCGGAATATTACGATATGATGTTATGCGTAGGCCATGATGATAACAATTTAATTAAATCGTGCTCGCGAACTGAATCGGCAACGATTTATCGATGGTAGATCTTCCACTGAACAGCGACGGCTGCCTTCGTACCAGTGTTTTTGAACATGTCCAGACGACAACATTCCACCGGTTCTTTTCATCGGTCTACTGGAAGTGGACGGTCCAAGCACAGTCGACGCCAGGCAGGCTGAATTACTGTTAAAGCATTTTGAAAAAAAGCCGACCACAAGTACGAGGCGAGCCAGAACAAGATTCGGTATAAACCATGTTGCAGTTTGGCGAATTCTTCGTGACGACAATCCTCACCCTTATTACTATCGCCGTACAGGAGCTGATACCCTCAGATGTTGCACCCAGGAGGAACTTTTGCGAGTGGTACCTCAGGCAGTAGAGGAAAACACTAATTACGTAAACTATGTCCATTGGAGGGACGAGGCAACATTCACGAGGTCAGGACTTTCAAATATGCATAACGATCACGTTTGGGCTCGCGAGAATCCACATGCTTCACGGCAGGGCAGATTCCAACACCAGTGGCGGCTGAATGTGTGGGTTTTATGACGGGCTTCTCATCGGTCCCGTCATTATGCCATCACGTCTGAACGGTAGCAACTATCTAACGTTTTTACAAACGGAATTCGAAGAGGCGATTGACGACTTTCCTGTGGCTGACTGGGATTACTTTGAGAACCAAAAAACGTGGTATTTCAGCATGATGGAGCTTCGGCACATTTTGCTCGCAACGTACGAGAATATCTTAACGTTCGCTTCCCGCGAAGATGAATCGGCCGCGGGGGACCGGTGCTATGGCCTGCTCGTTCTCCGGACCTCACCCCCCTTGGACTTCTTTTTGTGGGGTTATGCGAAGGACAGAGTATATTTCTCCGATGGCCCAAAAGTTGCCGAGATGGAACAGCGTATTAGATCGGTTTTCGCATCAATAATTCCGACAATGCAATGGTGCGAAATGCCACACAAGCCTTATCCCGACGAGCGAAGTTGTGTATTGAGCGGAGCACACTTTGAGCCGTTTCTGTAAATTTGACGTTTATTATGAAAAAGTGAGTGTACGTTTAGGTTGTTTTGTTAGGTTAGTACTATAAATTTTGTCGTTCCGCGAATTAGGTAGATCGAGAATGAGGTACAACTGCGTAGTTTACTCTTTGAAATAGGGTTTGCACATGTGTAAAATTATTATTATTTTTTTTTTTTTTGGGGTATAGGTATTATACGGTAACACCGTATAATACGGTTCTTAAATATTATGAATGGACTCGTTATAAGGCCCCATTTAACCTCCTTTCGGCTTTACGGGGTATTTTGTCACACGTTGTATATATAACACTCTTCGTTTTTAAATTGCATTGTTTGTAATTGTAAAAAATGCGTGTTTTAGGTAAATATTAAATTCTCTCGAATACGAAAGATATGTTTATTATAATTTATTCACCCAAATATGTATTAGTAAATTACTAATAACTTGTATTGTTTAAAATATTTAATTTGCAATTAATATTCAAGTTATTTAATTTTGAACTGGTATTTTTCGTCGTTTTTCTCAATTATTTCTTTACAGATTTCTATAGTATTACAGTGGCAGTTGTTCAAGCCATAAATGAAAACATCATCTGGACATAATGACAATCAGCTCATGATTCACGGGTCGTAAATTACTGCCCATGTTTTGTTGTGGTTTGACCTTGAGCAAGAAACAATACTATATTAGAGGCCCAGACTTTTAAAGGTAACACTACACTGCTCAAATAAAGAAGTCCTTTGTCACACACGGAATGCTAATAACGTTTAAACCAGATGCACCTATAATACAAAGGAATAGAGTGTTTAATGTGGTCAAAAGTTGTAAAACAATGTCATAATTCGTAATAATAGTAATAAATTAATGTTTAGTATTTCAGTATTGCCACTCTTTATGTACTACACAGAACACTTGGTTATTGTCATCGTACAAAATAACAAACCAAATGAACAAAATAGAAACAATAAAAAATTAAACAACACTAAATGAAATTAACAAATTTACCTACAATAAGAAAAAAAAGATTAAATTAAATGTAACAGTAAAAAGCTGTAAATGATTATTTGAGGGTAGCCCGAAGTAGGTAGACCATGTTATATTTTTCATAGTTAAAAGTTTATAGGATATTATTTCATATTTCATTTATTTGCATTTCATATACACATATTACACTATTATTAATATTGGTAATATAATTTAGTGTACATAAACCCTGGTAGGGCATCGAAATTTTACTATATAACTATATAAAATAAATACCTACACCTACATAAACATTAAATTAAACAGTTTTTTTACTGACTAATATGCAGCCTAAGGGGCATTATCTTTCGCTCGTCAAAAAATATTTTATTATTTCTGTTATAAACTTATAAATAGCATTATTAAGAGCCACTTAACGCCCATACAATAATATTTCCAATATTACAACTTGGCTGTTTGGCAAAGTTATTTTTTTTTATGTTCGAATTGTACGCAAAAAATCTTTCTGTTGTGTGTAATTTTATTTTGTTTTTTTTTGTATTATAATATTAAAAAACATTTTTTTCTGATTTCTTTAATAAAAAAAAAATAACACCACACAGAAAGATGAATAACTATAATGACCAACAAAAATATTATTTAAATTCTGCGACAAACAGTAATCGAGTATTATTGGAAGCTAATTTTGTATGGAGAACGCGGAGTTCGCGATTACGAATGCAGTGCTTTTAAACGACAAAATCAATTTTATAAAAAAGGTACATACTACAATATATTTTTATGCTCATAATTAATTAATAAATATTGAGCAAAAATGTACCAATTTTTTAAAATATAGCCGGCATAGTTGGAGCGAACTCTGAAAGGAGACTACAACATCGACAAGGAATCGATGCAGTAGGTACCCCTGAACTTACAGACTAAAACCGTAAAATGACGAGGACACTTGATGGTTTTTGCATCTGTATGGGCGGTGGTAAGGAGATCTGTCCGTCGGCCTAATAATGTTGTAGATATCTCTCTCCCACCTAAAAATATCCAAACCATCATCATAATAGCTTACCATCAGTTGGATATAAAATCACATGCCGATCTCAAATAACAATAAACTTAGTCATGTTTCAGTTTTAGTCAGTGGGTTCACCGGTTTTAATAGACTAGACTACTGCATTACGAAACGTGAGGTTGAATTGACGATAATGAAAAGTACCTAGACTCATAATGCAAATTTGTCTTTGTCACCGCCTATTTCGCAATCTCATATTTTAGCCAGCATTAGTGGGTGCGATCAATGTTGTTAAATAACAATTACTAACTTTTTTTTTTTTTTTTTTTGGCATGTGACTATATATTTGAGCAGACCTACAAACTCAATGAATGGGGTCGTCATTGAGTTTGTAGGTCTGCTCAAATATATAGTCACATGCCAAAAAAAAAAAAAATATAATGCTATAAGGACCTACCTTATCTTCAGCACAGGCGTTGCAGAATTTAGTCCAGCGTGGTCGCACATGGTACACGTAAAAGTGATGTGCCAGCTCGCACGTAGCGCCGGCGTGGTCGCCGCCAGCGTTCAGCCCGCGCTGGAGACGAGACACCGCCTCTAGCAACTCCAAACGCTTTGACAAAACGTAGTTGACGCGACCATATCTTCGAAATAAACAAATTAAATCTAATGTATTAAGGGTTTCGTACAACAGAAGTATAACATTTCACATTCGCATATATACACACAAACACAGGCACATACATACATACACTACACACTCACACTACACTACACACTATATACAGGGTGTTTGGAAGGGAGCCTAGGGTAGAAACTAGGGATAGTCTGCTACCTACCCCGGCCCAATATATTGACCTTGGCCTCAAGGTTTTTTTTAAATTTATTTTTATTTTTTATTTGACTTTTTTGTGAATTTTTTACTAAAACTACCTGTAGCTCAAAATCTATCCATGGGACCGGTCTGCTAATGGTCTTGTTTTAATCGTTAGAGTCTTAGGGTCCTGCAAAAAAATATTTTACACCAGAAAATTGTGGAGAAGAAAAGTTATGTGGCCTGAAGTACCGTAGTAAGGTAAAGAAATAATTTTAAGGGCAACTTTCTATGGGGTTAAAAAAAAACTAACAGGGTTGGAGTTCTTGAGTTTGGATTTTTTTAAAACATCCTCAGTCCATGCCCTTTCTAACGATATGCCAAAAGTGTAATTATCACTTTAAGTTTTAAAGTTATTAATTAATTTCTGCAACTAGGGCACTTTTACCACCACGACTCGACATTTGTAAGACAAATGTAATTTCCAGAATTTAAACCAGTTTGGCCTACAGTTGGCAGGTAAAATTTGTTGTCTCACTCTTACACGACAGGAACACGTATTTCTGTCTCTTTCGCTTTTGGGTCGACGGGGCGGGGCAGGTAACTCGTTGGGGTCTTTGTTAGCCAGTCGAGATTTAACCATCTTAGCTAACTTACGTACTTGCCGTTACGACGCTCCACTGTTTTCGTTAATTTTGTTGAGTTTGTTATTACTTCGTTTTTGTTAAGTTTTGTTACCTTGTTGTTGGCAAAATGGCTGGATTTACCAACGAAGAGTACACCGACATGCTGGTGGTGTATGGAATGGCTCATTGCAATGGGCGCGAGGCACGGAGGATTTATCAAAAACGGTATCCTAACCGGCGAGTGCCTAACCACCAAACGTTTGGCTCAACTTATCGGCGTCTGCGAGAAATTTGAGGAAGATCCGACCGGAAGCGTAAGAACCGTAGCCCGGACACTTGGTTTAAGCGTGTGGAAAGTCTGGTCGGTTTTTCGCGAAAATGGACGTCATCCTTTCCACTACACCCCTGTTCAAGGTAATTTTTTACATTAAGTTTTTGTTTTTAGCTCTTATGTAATGAACTAGCATGTGAATTTCATAGGCAATTTTTAAATTAACATGAGCATGTGTGTGAGAGAGAGAGAAATGGAAAGACAGAGGTAGCAATCAATGTTACATAGCAACTAATTCATAAGGAAACCGCTAACGTTGATATTTTTATTTTTTTAGGCTTAGAGGATAACGACTATGCAAGAAGGATGCAGTTTTGCCGCCACTTGCTCCATACGGACGTGGAAGATAATATTTTTTTACGGAGTATTCTCTGGACTGACGAGTCCAAGTTTGACAAGGAAGGAATTGTAAATTACCACAATCTCCATCACTGGGCACCCAGAGATCAAAACCCAAGAGTGAAGAGGCACAGAGGTTTTCAACAAAGGTTCTCCGTGAACGTATGGGCAGGCGTCATTGGTAATCGGTTGATAGGGCCGCACTTTTTGCCAGACAACCTAAACGAGCAAAACTACTTAGATTTCCTCGAAAACGATTTTCCCGATTTAGTGGAAGAAGTGTTTGACGAAGATCGGCCCATAGTCTTCCAGCACGGCGGCTGTCCTGCTCATTGGAGCCTAGCAGTGCTAGTAACTAGGGTGGCATGTCCTTAGGAAAGGATTAAGTGGGTGGGTTTGAAGTAAAACTCTACTTATCCATATAATTATTAATTTTGTCTGTGTCGACGGCCTGAAAAAAAAGTATCAAGTACAGACTAGGTTTATTTTGTACCTAGAGCATATACCTAGTTAGTAAATAGGGTGATATGCCCTTATACTTAAAAACTGACCCCTTAACCCCTTTTTAAGGGCATGTCACCCTATTTACTAACTAGGCATATGCTCTAGGTACCAAATAAACCTAGTCTATACTTGATACTTTTTTCCACGCTATCGATACAGACAAAACTAATAATTATATAGATAAGTAGAGTTTTACTTGAAAATCACCCCCTTAATCCCTTCCTAAGGGCATATCACCCTATTTACTAACTAGGTATATGCTCTAGGTACAAAATAAACCTAGTCTGCACTTGATACTTTTTTTCCACGTTATCGATACAGACAAAACTAATAATTATATAGATAAGTAGAGTTTTACTTGAAAATCACCCCCTTAACCCCTTCCTTAGTGCATGCCACCCTATTTACTAACTTTTTTTTTTTTTTTTTCATTTATTTCTCACAAAAAGCTTATTAAAATTCACAACATTCACTGACACAAAATTTGTGAGACTGGAGCTTGAATTAGGCACAAAGCCTGTGTCTCAGGTCTCCAGGATCCCACCCTTATTCACAAATTATACATTTTATCATAATTTTTATATTATATTAATTTTGTCTGTATCGATAGCGTGGAAAAAAAGTATCAAGTGCAGACTAGGTTTATTTTGTACCTAGACCATATACCTAGTTAGTAAATAGGGTGACATGCCCTTAGGAAGGGGTTAAGGGGGTGATTTTCAAGTAAAACCCTACTTATCTATATAATTATTAGTTTTGTCTGTATCGATAATATACCTTGAAATATTGGGCTGCTTACGTTTGGATTTTGGTGTTTCGATTGGATTATAAATTGGTGTATTCTTTTATTGGCATTTTGATTCTCCCCGAACTCCTAGCTAACAACAGTATCTAATAAGAGAGGACAATAAGTACAGACAGGGTTTTTTTATTTCAGCATAATATAAAAATTGAAATGTTGTGAATTATAAGACAAAGTTCTTAGTTATCCATGGATTGTCAGTGAAGGTGCCGGGTCTATCGCGTGGTTGGGAGGAAAGGCAGTGGCAAGAGTGGATTTTTTGTCGATATATGTTCTGAATTTGCAAGTAAATTATTTTTAGCTATTAGCATAAAAATGAGTTCAGAATACATATAAAATCTAGTTCATCATTGTTGTCCATCTAAAACCTGAAAAGGGATGTGTGTGCGACGATAGCAAATGAACATAATTTATAAAAGATCTAACCTTGAGAAATCCTTATCAGTTTGCAGGGCTTCTTCTCCGTGTCCTAAACGTAACAAGTGGCGTTCATCAACATCTAGTTCAGCAACCTTTTCGAACAGCTGGTTAAGGGCTTGGTTGCTATGGGTGACAACAAGGGTGCGTTGCCAAGGGAAGTTGTGATAGATGTTAGATATTATCTGAACTGCTACGTCGGTTTTACCTGTAATTAAAAGTTATTTAAGGGGTTTATAGGTGGACTTTATAACTTATCTGATTCTGATTACGACGGCAGTTGCAGATGGTAAAATCGTTTCGTTATTATCAGTTTATCCAGTTAGAATCAGTGGAAATATTGACAAAGGAGTAAAAAATACCATCGCTGCTTTAGCATCAAATGAACCGCACGGTGCGGTCCGCACCATTAAACGATCACATCAACTAGAAATCGATGCAAAGCCTCCTGAATAGGAGCAGCGATGGTATTTTTTACTCCTTCCGAAATATTTTCACTGATTCTAACTGGATCATTTAGTTTGCATGTTATATCAATATTATTATTAAACAAAATTACAATGGCTAATCAGATTTATAGAGTTTGTAGGCCTGATTAGTAACTATCACTACGCCGTACAATGTTAAGCTACACTTTAACCAAAATGACGTAGTTATCTGTCAATTTTTAATATCACTAAGTTTGCATTACGTCAGAATTGCATTATATCGATTAAAGTTTAGTTTAACGTTGTGCGCGTAATCACCATTATTGTCTCGGTAATATGTGTTCCAATTAAAGTGACTATTTGAAACTTCTGAAGGAAAACTATTATAACCTTGACAAGACCAAACTTGGCTTAATTTAGTTAGGGTTTTGTTTTAAGCAAAACTATTATAAAAAATTAAGTCGAAATTTAGTTATTTGTATCAACCCTGTTAACCTTACACTTGTGGCTTTGACAAACCCTCTTCACAAAGCCCTTTAAGTTTGAGGGCCATGCTATACATGGTGATTAAAAGTTTGTACTTTGGGCTTATGAGGTTCTACTGATCAAGTTTTCGCCATACAAACTAGTAATGTTAAAATGATTAATTTGTATAGATTTTTTTTTTTTCATTTGCGACACATGGTTTTCTAGAAAAAGTTGTACGATTTGATCAGAAGAGCCTCATATTAATCCAAAGAACAACTTTTCGAATTAAAATTTTAATGGACTTATACATACCAACTACGGCCGTCTATTGGTCGTAGGTATAAATATTTTATAGAATTACACTTTAGTTTTGTTTTGTCTCTTTTTTTAGCAACTAAATAAATATGCGTAAAAGAGACAACATACAGTTTAACTAAAGTGTATTTTAGGACTAAAGTTTTAATGAACATCGGTGTAATTCTATAAGTAATATTTTATACGATCAGCAGGTGGCGTTTGGCCTTTCGATCGCGTCGTTAAATTTAATTATCGCCAAAAATAATATTTTATTTTTAAGAAGATATAAATTGGATATGATATATACTAATTATATAGGTCCTTAATTTCAACTCGAACTAGAAGTAGTTCCCTTTTTATTTTGAATTTTTCGAATTTTACCAAAGTTTTTTTTTCTATATCTTGGACGGGTTTTGAGCTACTATATTATTATTAATTGTTGCTTATAGAGTAATAAACTCTCTCCAAAAGAATTTTACTCTAACTAGATTCACATTTGATATATATGTATACATATACAGAAAACATCAAGTGACCTAGTCCCTATTGTTTCGGTTTTAGTCTGTGGGTTCACCGGTTTTCAAGAAACCACTGCAGCTTCGATATGTTATATTAAGATGGTAGTCTCCTTTCAGGGTGCAGTTGTAGACGTGCGGTGGATTTAACGATATTTTGCATTCGCGCACCGCAAATTCAATGTATTTTTTATCATTATAGGGCCGGATATCCCCATCCTCAATTACTTTCGTTTGCATTTTTTATTACTGTCGGCGGCCATGATGATACTACAGATAACTTTAATTAAAATATTTATTATTCCACACATACTGTGGGAATATTATCAGACTTATGCCCGATTTCACCAACGATCCCTGACTCTTAAGAAGCCACTAAATAACAATTTTGACATTTTGCTATGAAACAAATTGTCCCTTAACTTTGTTAGGGGCTCCCTTAGCCCTTCACCTGCCACGAAAAATATGTCTGACCCGCATTTGCCACGCTGTTTTTCGCGCGCCGTAACTCGCAACCGCGGCTCATTAAACTTGATATATTTCATTAATTCCCTAATGTAAATCTCTATAATTATATATGCTCGTAATCCTTCATAAATTTTAAAAATCTTACTATACCAATTAAATATATATAATAAATGCATGACTACAAAATGACGATGAAAAATACTTCCTACCATTTTTGGTTTAAAAGCTTCTAGGTTGAAGTTTTTAACTAAAATTGACATAATTGTTACAATACAATTATGTAAATTTTAGTTAAAAATCCTATGCTAGAATATATTATCTTCAAAAAAAAACAAAAAAAATAAATAGTCTGTATATCAAAAATAAAAAAGAATCAAGTCGAAAATCGAGAACATTTAGTATGGGCGAACCCTTTGCTATAAATAATTGCTTGACTTTGGATGAAAAAAACGACTATAAATCGGCTTCCAATTTTTTTTTTTTTGTTTTCTTATTAGAATATTTCATTTAAAATGAAAAAGTTAAAAAAGAAGCATTTAAAATCTATTATTTTATTAGCTATAAGGGCAAGGAAAAAACCTAGACCAAAAACTATGGATTTGTCGACTTCTACAAAAATGATCATAGTTCTAAGTTGAAACCTTCTTTTATTCAATAAAATATTACATTAAAATGGAAATAAAATTATTTATAAATTTTAATCATCAACTAAAACTACCCCCTTAGTTTTTTTTAAATAAAACAAACATTTAAAACTCAGTAAAGTTTACGATTTAGCCCCTTCGAGAGATAAGTTAGTATGGAAACGTTTTTTTTTTTTTTTTTTTTGTACGTCATAAGTTTGACGACGTAAGCTATCGTACCGTATACTGAAACCCTGGTCTGGTTTACTGAATAATGGTTGAATTTTCAATCGTTAGATAAAGGTATTCGACAGTTAATTTTTATGGTGAACTGTCAAATTTATATATTTTTTAATATTAATTATCCGCATGTTTATCGTATGCATGCTATATTTTAAGTAAGCTAAGGAAACCGACTGACATTCAAATAAATATATATACAAATAATAATATTTATAATATTAATTTAAAAAATATTCCATCCATATTTATGAAGCAGTCACAATTTTGGTTAAAATACTTAAGTGCCAAGCAGTCCATGACGGACACGTAACTTACCGCTTTAATTTTTGCGTTTATTTACTAAATTAATTAAGATTTTGTTTCCTATGGTGCAATTATAATCATTACAATAGTTTTTTTAATGTTTTAAATAATAATATTAATATCTATATGCTATAAACATAACATAAAATAGCTTTTAAAGTACAAAGACAGAGAAAAAAAAAATCCGCGAGCCAGTATTATGCCCATAATTTACTAAATACTTTTTATAAAGCCATAATTACATTTTAGACTTATTATCAATTACCTAGTTTTATTATATAACCACTCACAATCACAATAAATCACAACTCGGCTTAAATATAACGGCAGCGCGACGCGCAATATTTTGATTGTTTTTGATTTTTTTCTGTGTTTTTTTCCGCTCTCACGCGTCCATTATCGGGCGCGCGCCCGATAATGGACGCGTGGCAAATGGGGTATAGTATTTGTCTTGGACTGCGTGGCGGGTGAAGGGTTAGAGTTGGTGAAATCGGGCATTAGCACCGTAATATAATAAATTTATTTTTAAATTGTTTTTTGATACAATGACCATTCCACTAGGCTTGCCCTGCGATTTTACACGCCGCGCCGTTTAATTAAAAAAAAAAACTGATAAAATACAGCCCATATAGCTAGCTGATAATAGAGCTTTCTATCGGTAAAATAATTTTAAAATCGGTGTATATGTATTAAAACATAAAAAAAAAAACTCTTAACCGAGAAACGAATTGGTTGATTTTGAAAAATAAACTCACCCTGTATTATTGCACAAATCGTGGAAAGTAAACTAAAAACTAAATGAAATTGGCATTAAAAAAAAAACTTAAGCCCTTTGTTCATCGAAATGATAACCATTAAAAAGTAAAAGTAGTAGCAATCAAAGGGATGTATAAATAAAATTAAATTATTCGCACCAATTCATTTTTATGTATAATACTCCCATTCTGGGAAGGCAAAGGGTCGAACTTACGCAGCCTATGAGCTTTTTTTATTTAGGCGTTGTTAAGATATTTAAAAGATTCCAAATATTTGTTTCATTGAATTAAAATTAGAATGAGGAATTTTAATTAATTACAAGATTTTTTAATACTTATGAAAAATATGATGTTGTTGTTTTCAATCAGAATAGGTTTTGAAGAACATAAATTCAAACAATTTGATTAGTTAGTAAAGCATGATTTTATTTTTAACTAGCTGTGCTTGCGACTTCGTCCGCGTGGAATAGTTATTTTTTTATCATACAAACTTTCAACCCCTATTTTATCCCCTTGGGGATAGAAATTATCAAAATCCTTTCTTAGCGGATGCCTACGTCATAACTAACATCTACCTGCATGCCAAATTTCAGCCCGATCCGTCGAGTGGTTTGGACTGTGCGTTGATAGATCACTATGTCAGTCAGTCACCTTTGAGTTATATATATTTAGATTAAATATGTTTTTATTAAAAAATAAGTACTTTCCTTTAGTTTGCCGCTTAATAGGTATTACTTGCCAGAATTTGATCTTTATAAGTGATACTATCAGGGCTTGTTTTTTTTTAATTCAACCGGTTTGTAACGCGGCTTAGGAAAATATTTTTCAAAAATCTAATGATGCAGTTTCAGTTCTTATCAAAATCAGCGCTGAGACTTTGAGCATTTTTCGCTATTCCTTATAGTTTAAGATTTGGCCTTGAAGGCACACTTGAAAAATTCACCCTGTATAGGACGGTGCACTCACCGGTTCCCGGAGGCCCCACCACTAATGTCAAGCCTGGCTGCATTCCTGCACGAATAGCTTCCACTTGGGTGGGAGTGAACACTATGTTGTTTCTGTAAAAAAAAAACACGTTATTCTCTAGAACCATTCACAGAAACACCCTTTTTTATATTTTTATTGGAGCACGGCATGAGACTTTTATCTACCTGATAATGACAGACCTACAAAGTCCATTAATGGGGTCGGTCAATATATATTTTTTTTCGTTTATTACTAACTTACAAAAATGCCAGCCCAAAATACAAGGATGGAGACGATCAGTACATTGTTGTTTGATAGCATTGATCGCTCTTACCATGCCGCTAATGACCGCATCATTAGCGGCATGGTAAGAGCGATTAACTTTGCAATCGCACTGCTTTATCATCAAACTAGCGGCCCGTCCCGGCTTCGCACGGGGGGACTTAAGATTTTTTACATAGTTTTACGTTTTATTTATATTTAAAGATGAACAATTCATCCATAGAGCATTTTTGTATAACTTTAAGTATATGCTCAGCGCACGCCACGGAAGGCCTCAGAAACGATACTTTTCCCCGTTTTAGTTATAGTTTTTGAGTTTATTCATTACAAACATACAAAAATACAAATCTTTCCTCTTTATAATATTAGTATAGATTAGCCGCGTGATTCGTAACCGCATTCTGAGGAGGGTACACCCCGACAAGAAATTGATACAATAGTCTCCTGAAAAGAGTAAACCCACAGACTAAAACCAAAACATGGCTAGGTCAGTTTACCGTTTTTCCTTGGTTCTAGCTAAATTGGTATAATACTTTTTGTTTAGGTTTTGTATGGGAGAAGGGCTGTACATTCTATTCTCATGTTGAAGAAGGAGATTTTAGGCCTTAGGGCAATTTTGTAAAAACATACAAATGTTTATAATTATTGTTTCTTACTTGGTAAAATATATAAATTGAAGCTATAAAATTTTATTATTTCGCCTCTCTTTGGAGCGGCGTCATCAGTGACAGTGACTGAAGGTCTTTGTCATTAATTTTGAAAAAGTAATTTTATTTCTTTTAGCAATGGTAAAGGTAATGCACTATACAGTTTTGTATTTATTTTTTAGAAAAAATATCATCATCACCTAGCCCATCATGGAAAACATCATCAGCATGTTATGTCCATTGTTGGTCCGATATTAATAAATGTACAAAACAAGTTAGACAAAACCTAATGCATTACATTCAGACCAGCGGCCACATTCTGTTTCTTATAACGTGAGCGTTAGATTGTCTTAATAACGAATTCCGTTATTAGCGCTCTCTCCTCCAATCAGCGAAGGTTAAAAAACTACTGTGATTGGAGGAGAGCGCGCTAATAGCGGAAATCGTTATTTTGACAATCTAACGATCACGTTATAAGAAACAGAATGTGGCCGCAGGGCTATAGTATGCACCAAGCTGCCATATAAAAGAGCTTTCCCATGTTTTTAAATCAACAGACCGAATAGTTTTAGGAAAACTATTTAATACTCTTAACTACTGTGAAACAATTGTTAAAGGTAATGTTATGTATACGCGCATGGGTGGGCACAGGTAAAATATTACTGATTGTCTGTGTCCATTCATGCGAGTATGCGCACTTGTGTGTACCTAACAATGTGTTATTACTCCGTGTATTTTTATTTTTTGCCAAAATAGCTTTTAAATTTAGATTTTGTTTATACGTTACACTAGGGCACGTTTCCAAAAGATTTCGTGTAATATTATTATTTTTAAGGATAGAGAAGCTATCCTTTAATAAATTTTGAATTTTGTGTGCCCCATGGAAGTATGGTATTATAAGCCGAAGGGAATTTTGTTGTTGTGTGTGTATAGCGTTTGGAGTGTTAGAAGGCCTGTTCATGTGTTTGTGTAAAAAGTTTGGGGGATAATCGCGCCTACATAACCCATTGAAGATTTTGCCTTGATATTTAGCCAAAGATGTTGAATTATTACAAATTCTTTTACCGCGGATAGAAAGTGAATGTGGTATAGACCGTTTTGTGTGCGACGAGTGGCAACTACTGTAATGCACATACTGTAACTTGTTGGTTTCTTTAAAATGAACAGAAGTTGAAATATTATGATTATTATAAGTAATATCTACGTCTAAAAATGTTATGTTAGTTTTAGAAATTTCATGAGTGAATCTTTGACTGCTAAATGAATTTAGTTGACTAGGGAATTTATTAAGAGTCTGTAAACTATGAGGCCAAATCATGAAAATATCATCTATGAATCTTAACCATGTTTAAGGTTTGAGAATTTGACTATTTAAAAATTTTGTTTCGAGAGAATCCATATATAAATTTGCATAAGAAGGTGCCATGCGCGTACCCATGGCAGTGCCTTTCTCTTGGTAATAAAATTTATTATCAAAAGTAAAATAGTTATTGGTTAAAACCATTTCGGCTAAATCTAGTAAAAATTTTGAAGAAGGCAGACGCGGATTTGGGCGGCCATCGACATACTCTTTTAGGGCATACAATCTTTCGTCATGTGGTATATTAGTATATAAGGACACAACATCTATAGTTACTAAGAAAATATCATTACATTTTGGAATATGAATATTTTTTATAATATTTAAAAAGTGGTAAGTATCTTTAATATACGAATCTAATTTTTTACTAAAGGTTGCGCATAAAAGTCTACAAATGATGATATTCTTTCGGTTGGACAATCATAAGAAGCTACAATTGGTCTACCTGGATTACCAGGTTTGTGTACTTTCGGCAACATGTAATAATGTGGTGTCCTCGGATTAGAAGGAATTAAGGTCGAAATATCATTGTCAGAAAGTCCTTCATCGGACGCATTTATGTAAATATAATTTTGAATTTCAATAACTCACTGTTCACAGGGGTCAGCTGTAACAGTTGTTGTTGTGAATCGGCTTTATGGATTATGTATACAGGGCTTTACGTGTGTTTCCTTGACAACGAAAATTGTTAGAAAAAATAATTCTCATAAAATAAATACTGTGTCTGCTATTATTTAATATTATTGGCGACCGTGACTATGGAAGGAATAAAAAGGAAGCGGACGCAGCAGAGACGAGAATTTACAATAGCGGCAGATGAATTGCAAAAACGATTAGATACCGAAACGGAACATTTGGTTATCAAGATTTTTTATGCAAATTTTATTGATACTGCCGCAACATTGTTCTCAACCGAAGAAACCCTACGAGACATGTGGATATCCAGTGACGATTTTGATGAAGCCACCTAACAGGCTGATCAAGATAAATTCACCACATATAGAACCAGGTGGGTAACGTTAAAAACCAACTACTTAGACTATATTGAGAACGTTAATGACACTTCTTCGGACCAAAACAAAACATTAAATATAAATAAAACTTTAAATATAGGAGAATGTGACAATAATCGTCGATTTAGACTGCCAAAGCTAGAATTAGCTAAATTTGATGGCAATATCAAAAATTGGTTGTCATTCTGGGGTCAATATCGTAAAATTCACGACGATGCAACAATAGACAACGACGATAAATTCCAATATTTGTTGCAATCGATGACTCCTAATACTAAAGCGAAGCAGCTAGTAGAGAGCTATCCGCCGTGTGGTGAAAATTATAATAAAGCTGTCGAAGCTCTAAAAACTAGGTTTGCCAGAGACGAATTACTCATAGTCACATATGTCAGAAGTTTATTGAATTTAGTTTTGCAACAGGCGAAAGGTCAAAAATATAATTTACGAAACCTTTTCGATAATTTGCAAACACAGTTGCAAGCATTAGAGACGTTAGGAGTAACAAAAGAAAAATATGCTGCAATGCTATTTCCAATGGTAGAATCGGCTCTTCCAGAAGAAATTCTACGTACCTGGAACAGATCGTATTCCAGTCAAAATGACCAATCTGATGATTTAAGTAAATTATTGCTATTTTTAAAACAAGAAGTAGAATCAGAGGATAGAATTGAACTAGCACGAACTGGATTTGTTGACATGACTATTAAAGAACCTACTTTACCAACTATGACATGTTTTGCAACTGAAGCTAAAGAACAACCTAAATCTGTAAAAAATGAAACTACTTGTCTATGGTGTGATAAAAAATTCCATTTAAGTACTGAATGTCACAAAGCTATAAAAATGACTTTAGAAGAAAGAAAGGATTTCCTTAAAAATAAGAATGCATGCTGTATTTGTTTGAAGAAAGGTCATCCAGCTAACAGATGTAAAAGTTATCCAAAATGCATTATATGTGGTCATAGACATGTTACACTTATGTGCTCAAATATAGCCAACTGTAATTATAAACAAGATAATAAAGAAATTATAACTAACAATACTAATAGTCAACAACCAGAAATTCTAGTTTGTAAAAGAGAGTCCACTACACTATTACAAACATTAAGAGTTGAAATAGTACAAGGTAATAATAAGAAGAACGTACGAGCTTTAAGAGATACAGGTGCCCAAAGATCATTTATTAAAAGTGCTCTAGCCCAAGAATTAAAGTTAGAGGTAATTGGCAAAGAGAATATGAGTCATTGTTTGTTTGGATGAGTACAGACTAAAAATGAAGAACATTCAGTTTATAACATAAATCTAAACAGCTTAGTAAATACATATACTGTACAGATAACAGCTGTAGAAGAAACTAATATCTGTGGATATCTACCCAGAGTAAGATGTAGTAAATTGTTGGATGAGTTAAAAAATAAAGGTATAATTTTGACTGACGCTACTGATGACAAAACAGATGATATTCAAATATTAATAGGTGCTGACTTCTCAGGTATGTTACTTACAGGGGATATTGTACAGCTAAAAGATAATCTCACTGCTGTTAAAACTAAGCTAGGTTGGACTTTGCAAGGGGTAATAACTGGGGTTGTTAATTCTATTTCTAATTTTAATATTTCAAATTTATGTTACATAAATTTTTCGCCTAATTTAGATTTATCAAATTTTTGGAAACTTCAAACTCTAGGTATTACTGATCCCGCTGGACAAAGTATTAAGTCTAAACATGAGGATGATATTTTACAAGCTTTTAAAAGAACCATAAAGATTGATGAGGATGGAAGATATCAAGTAAGTTTACCTTGGCGAGACATTCCACGTCCACAAGCTAATTATTATCTCGCTAAAAAGAGGCTTGAATCTACTACAAAACGCTTGAAGCATATAGGTAAATATGAAGACTATAATAATATTTTTATTAGTTGGCTAAATGATAATATTATTGAAGAGACGTTAGATTTCCCTGAAGTAGGATGTTATTTAGCCCATCATGCTGTGATTAAAGAATCAAGTAACACCACAAAAATAAGGCCGGTGTTTGACGCATCAGCAAAGGATACTTTTGGCATATCATTAAACAGTTGTTTAGAGAAAGGAGCTAATCTTATTGAAATGTTACCACAATTGTTAATAAATTTTAGATTTGGTTTCATAGGAATCACATCAGACATTGAAAAGGCATTTTTACAAATATCATTAGCTAAAGAAGACCGTAACTATTTAAAATTTCTTTGGTGGGCAGATAATCAAAATTCGATTGTAACTTACAGACATAAAAGGGTTGTTTTTGGAATTACATCAAGTCCTTTTCATTTGGCAGCAACATTAACATATCACCTTGAACGTGCTCCGGAATATTTTAAAGATACAGCAGTAATGTTAAAAAACTCATTTTATGTGGACAACTGCGTAACAAGCATTGATTCAGAAGAAGCTATGAATAAATTTATTGATGAATCAAAATGTATAATGGATTCGGGAAAGTTTAATTTAAGAGGATGGGTGACTATAAGGATTAATAAAGATGTAGAAACTATATCAGTATTAGGTGTTATATGGAATACTATAAATGATGATTTGAGATGTAATGTAAATTTAGCGAAAGAAGTGCATGGTAAATTGACCAAGCGAAACCTTCTTTCTGCGTTACAGAAAATTTTTGATCCCATTGGAATAGCTTGTCCAACAACTATTGTCCCGAAGATAATAATACAAAAAGCATGGACAAGAAAATTAACATGGGATGAAGTACTACCATCGGATTTATTTAATGAGTTCGAGAATTGGTTAAAAACTATCCATTTATTAAATGAATGTAAGATACCACGACGATTAGCAAATTTTCCGATTACTGAATGCGAAAATTCCCTGCACACATTTTGTGATGCTAGTAAAGACGCGTATTCAGCTTGTATATTTTTAAGGTCAAAACATCATGACGGTATTAGTATTAATTTAGTTATGGCAAAGTCTAGAGTAAGCCCAGTAAAAAAGATTACCATACCTCGGCTGGAATTACTTGCTGCCTTAATGGGAACAAGATTATGTAAAGAAGTAAAAGAAGCTTTAAAATTAAACATAAAATCATACTATTGGACTGACTCGACTGTAACATTATTTGGATAAAAGGAGATGGTATTTGGAATGTGTTTGTTTCTAATAGGATTAAAGAAATAAAGAAGTATACTAATGATTGTGAATGGTTTCATATACCAGGCCATTTGAATCCTGCAGACCTTCCTTCAAGAGGAATAAATGCAAAAGGATTATTACGAAGCTGTTGGTGGGAAGGTCCAAACTGGCTGCTATTAGACAGTGACAAATGGCCTACGACAAATTTCATAGTTGACGTAAATGAAGTAAATTCTGAATGTAAAAGGAGTACTATTAATGCAGTGTTTACATCTGAAAATGTATTTGTAAATAGATTTACTTATTTTTCTAATTATACTAAAATTTTAAGAACGATAAGTTGAATGATGAGATGGAGGAATAAATTACAAAATATTGGACAAGAGTTAACATATGAAGAAGTAGAAAACGCTGAAAGAATACTAATAAAATTAATACAAAACAAACATAAAGACACAATGAATAGTGATAATAAATTACAAACCTTCATAGATAATAATGAAATTATACGCTTAAAGACTAAGATTGGTTTAGGCCAAGAAAGTCATGAATTTAAATTTCCGATTATTTTACCTGGATCAGAAGAAATTGTTTATCGTCTGGTTAGACAAAGACATTTAATATTACATCATGCAGGAGTTCAAACACTAATGACTCATTTACGAGAAACATATTGGATAATTGGACTTAGAAGAATAGTTAAGAAAGTTGTAAATAATTGTATTAGATGTAAGCGATTTACTGTAAAAAATTGTGAAACTCCTCCGGCATACTTACCAGATGAGAGAATAAGCCTTAAAGCCGCAGCATTTGAAACAACTGGTGTAGATTTAGGTGGACCGTTAAATCTTAGATCTGGTGATAAGTGTTGGGTTGTCTTATTCACGTGTGCGGTTTATCGTGGAGTACATTTTGAAATTGTAGAATCACTTTCTACAGATGCTTTTACAATGGCTTTAAGACGTTTTATTGCAAGAAGAGGAAGAGTTAAAATGTTTTATAGTGACAATGGCACAAATTTTGTTGGATTTTACAATGCCATCGATTGGAACAAAATTTTATGTTTTACTACAATTATGAAGATTAAATGGCGTTTTAACCCTCCAAGTGCGCCATGGTGGGGAGGTTTTTGGGAACGTATGGTGAGGGTACTAAAAGAAATGCTAAGAAGAGTGCTCGGGAATGCATCTGTTTCATTAATGGAACTCCAAACTATTTTATGCGATTGTGAAGCGACGATTAATAGTAGACCATTAACGTATGTAAGTAATGAAACAGATGAATTAAAACCGCTCACCCCAATGATGTTTATACAGCCCATTCCTGAAAATAATGTAAGTGATTTAAACGAAATAGATGAAAAATCTCTTAATATATATGCGTTACATACAAAAACTACGTCAGGATCTCAGAGAAAGATTTAGGAATGAATATTTAGGAAATCTTATTCAAAATGGAAGACAGAAAAACCAAAGGAAAATAATGGCCGGAGATATAGTTGTAATAGAATCACAATGTAAAAGAAATTTAGGGCCATTAGGATTAGTAGAAGAAATATATGAAGGTCGAGATGGATGTTTCAGAGTTGCCAAAGTGAGAACTGCTTCAGGACATAAGGTTCGTCCTTTACAATGCTTATTGCCTTTGGAATTAAGTTCAGATTTTGGACATAATTTACAAGCCGGTCAGCACAATGAAAAGTCAGTTAAAGTTTCCGATTCTGATAAATTTAATTTAGACACATCTCTTTCTGACAATGCATTAGGTGACAGAACTTCTCCTGACAAAACACCAATAGAGAAAAGGACTCGTTTAGGACGCCTAATAAAATTACCTAATCGTTTTATGCCATGACATGGTTATAAATATGCAATATTTACAACGGCGGGGATGATGTTGTGAATCGGCTTTATAATATATGTATACAGGGCTTTACGTGTGTTTCCTTGACAACGAAAATTGTTTGAAAAAATAATTCTCATAAAATAAATACTGTGTCTGCTTAATTAAAGTTTATTATTTAATAGTTGTATAAAATGACGCGTCATTTAGTTGTCTTAGACCCTCATTAATGTAGTCAGTTTTGTTAAGTATTACTGTAGTAGATCCCTTATCTGCTGGTAAAACCATTATTGATTCATCATTGTTTAATTTTGATAAAGCTATTTTTTCGCTAATGGATAAATTTTGATTACTACTTTGAAGGGAATTTATAAAGTTAGGATCCGAAATTTTATGTAAAATATGATTAATAAATGTATCGATGGGATGACCAGCTGGTAACGAGGGTGGTTCATTTGCCGAAGGTAATTTAAATTTTTGCAATGCCTCATGCAAACCATTACTATTATTGCCAGATGGTACGCGATTATGCCAAAAATATTTCCATTTTAAGTTACGACCAAATGTTAATATATCTTTAGTAATTTCGAAAACATTAATTTTGTTAGTCGGGCAGAATGTCAGTCCCTTAGATAGCACTGAATTTTCTGCGGAGTTAAGAATTTTAGATGATAAATTTATTAAATTACTTTCGTTATTTGTGTTTGTCCGTACTAATCGTTGTTGTTGATTACACGTACGGATAGCTTGAGGCATACAAAATAAACTAGACAAGTTTGTTGGTTTAAGATTTAAAAAGGAAGGAGTTGAAATCTGATTATGAAATGGAATGGGAATATTTTCTTTTCGATACGATCTGATTAATTTGGAAAATCTTGCTGAATAATAAATAAGAGAAACGTAGTTAATAATTAATAAGTTATGGTGTGCTTGCTAACTATTTGAGTTACAAAAAAGTTGTTTATTTAAATTCACTTTACAATCGTCAGAGAAGGCACCGAAATAACATTCTGGGGTGGGCATGCCTATGGATGTTAGACAGGTATTTATTACATGAACTGACCGAACTAAACAAGTATAGGTTATTTTTATACGAAAAATGTTTACGTTTCAATTAAGGTTCCGTAGAAGAAAAGACGTTTTTAAAATTAGTAAAGAAAATAAATAATGGAATAGAAAATAAGGCTCTTTTAATTAGTTTAGATTTATATTCTTTTCTTTAAAAAGTTTAACTGAATAAACTATAATAATTAAACCTTTATAAATGTATGGAGACAAGCATATAATACCTAAACTCATAAACTCCAATCAATTGAATTTCTTCATAATATTTGTATTAAGCTTTTTTATTCACATGAATCAATTGATATTAGAAAATTTGTTGACAGGACATATTAAAATTATCATCAAAATACCACCATAAACACCGCAACAACCTCGTCACTTGGTTAGATAGTACCTACGAACACCATCGGCGAAATGAGGATGGGTTAATCCCTACGCTGGGTACCTTGAGGCCTTCTATACGGTTCTCGGGAGCCAAAAAGGCACCCGTGGCGGTTTAGGTAGTTTTGCATACTAAATTTAAAATATAGACACACCGAATACGAAAAGCAGCGCGCTTTATGAATCTATGAGACAATGTTCTTAGCTATCCATGGATTTCCCGTGCGGGTGGCGGGTCCATCGCGTGGTTGGAAGGCAGGCGAATGAACTGCAGCGTTCCCGGACTCGAGACCGCAAGGCTTTTAAGTTAAAGGCCTTTTAACTCTCACCTGCACTGAGTTCACTACTCTCTCTACTCAACCAAATACTATATAATTTTGTTAGCGCCATCTTGGAAACACGCTCTATAAAAGTTCCGACGGCTGATATCGGAAGGCCAAGATCCTTTAATAGACGATGCAAAGATTTTGCTGGACTTCCTCTTGCACCGACTGCATAAAGTTTAGTTTTAAAACCATACATAATACATGGACTGATTATATGTATTTAGTCAGAGTAATTTAAAAGGATAGTATTGTCGGGATAAAGGTAATCTATTATTCGCACACCCTATATGTGTGCAAAATTTCATCCAAATTAGTTCAGCCGTTTCTAAGTTATTAAGTAACAACGTTCCAAGCATCTTAATTAATATACTTGCGCAACATCGTCTGCGTAACGAATTTATGCAGCGCACGCAACGGAATGCACCGCTCCAAAGAGATTCCAAAATAAAATTTTAATTATTCAAATAAAACACTTTAATTATTTTAGATAATAATAAATTTCAGACATTTTGATTATAACTAATAAGCTAAACTATAAAAAAAATATTTGAGATAAAAAATGAGGTTTTTATCGACTTGCCTCATTATACAGAGTGACTTTGAAAGGATGTACTTTGGGCTAATATGAGGTTGTGCTGATCAATACTAACAACTTTTCCCATGCAACCATGTGCCGCAAATGAAAAGAAAAATTGCCTTTTCCATACAAACTAGTAATGTTAAAATAACCAATTTGTATGGGGAGGCCAAATTTTCTTTCATTTTCGCGACACATGGTTCAATGGGAGAAGTGGTATTGATCAGCAGAACTTCATATTAGCCGTACAAAGTTGATGTACATCCTTTCAAAGTCACCCTGTATATGTTTTACTATTTTAGGGTTCGTTACAATTTTTGGATATAATATTTGGGTGAAAACTGGAAGTTCGTTAGCTTACTCGTAGATTTTGTCTCGAGAACGTAGGCTTCGCCTTCACAACTGATGGCCTATCAAATCGCCTTCAAAAAAGATATGGATTTTGACAGTTAACAGCAAACGTTTTTTTTTTTTTTAATAATTATTTTAACGGCACTGGATTCTAGTCCTTTTATGCCTGTTTTGTCTATGGGTAGCTTTCTATAGTTTTCGTTCAGTTTTTCATTTTTATTAATGTCTTAAATTTTACGAAGTGTGGTTTTTATAAAATTATATATATCTGTATAGTATTTATTTTCTTTAAGGAGATTTTCAATTTGGCGGGGGATGTTCTTTTTAGAAATTTGGTTAGATAAATTTAACTAGAATTAATCTTTCCATGTTAAAATTTGGGCAGTCGTTAAAATAATGTTTGATGTCTGAATTAGTATTGTTTCCACAATGTGGACACAGCAAACGTCGCGCCTAGGTCGCGTTCCGACCTCAGCCTCGCTGTCACGAATCGCAGATTTTTTTAGCCGAAGTCGTTCCAGCGCGTGAAAATGTTAGCAATGAGGAGTTTTCCAGTAAGTAGTTATTATTTAACGTTTAGTCGATATCTACAAAAACTGTCAAAACAGATAGTGGTAATAGTAAAGTTACCATCAGTCGTTCCGCAATCAATAATGTTAACACGAAAAGTTAGCAATTGTAGCTCAAGTTAAAAGGTTGTTTTTCGTGTTACTTTTTGACAAATGTTTGTTTACATGTAAATATCTATCTACAATGGGAATTTAATGAATTATTTATATATTTATATTGGTTTTGGTTATAAAAGTTCGATAAAAACTGTCAAAATCCTTATTAATTTGACTGGAGTGGTCTGAAAAGTACTTACAACCTTTCAAAGTCACCAAGTATAAATAACTTCTTTTATAATATACCGTATGGAACCGCTAAGTCCATAAATCGCATGTAAACGAAATGTCAAACATAATCGTTGTCGCCATTATTCTCACTTCAACCAATCAACGCTCAATGATATGTTATGTTATAAATCAACGCTCAATGTTTGTTTATAAATAGTTTTTGATCTCACGTTTTATTTAATTGTGTCGGGCGGCCATCTTCTGTTTTCACGTTTGAAAAGGCGATTTTAGGCCTTAGGGCTCTCTATATGATAGGTATCTCTATAGTTTAGAGATCTAGACTGACAAACAGATGACCTGAGTGGTCCCATCAGGGCTCTGTTTTTGTTTACATACGTACGGAACCCTAAACCGTTGGGTTTCCCAATGACGTTTAACAACTAAAACGTTTATTTTCGTATTGAATAAACCGAGATGATAATACTTAGAAATATAAATTCTGGCAACGCACCAGATTATAAGGTAAACTACGAAATGGAATTTTTATTTTTTTGGGTAGTCTTGAAGTCAGTTCTATTTCTTGTTACAGCTAAATATTTTTACCTAATAATAATGAAAAAAAAAAAAATCTTGAAACCCTAAAAATAATATATTTTACTAGTCAGGGGAGGATCATGAAAGTTGTGTTCGCGTTCAGCGAAGAGTTCTTAAGTAAAATGCTAGCATGGAGATATAACCTCTAATGTATGTTTATAAAGTTGACATTCCACAAACATGACAAAGAAATCCTGTATAAAAATTACGGCTTTTAAAATGTTTAACGAATACATAACGAATGAATAAATAAATAAAACGGCATCCGATGCAGCATCGTTTTTTCGTTTTTACCCCATCTATTGATTTAAAATGTGCTTGTTCCTACATTAATGTATGGAAGTGAATGCTGGGTATGGCAGAAGAAGCATGAAAGTAGGATTAATGCCGTAGAAATGCGGTCATTAAGGAGTGCTTGTGGAGTAACAATTGCGGATAGAGTGAAGAATACAGTTGTGCGTGAAATGTGTGATTTGAAAGAAGATGTAGTGACAAGGATTGAGAAAGGAATGTTACGGTGGTTTGGGCACATTGAGAGGATGAATGAAAAGAGACTGACGAAAGAGATTTATGAATCTGAGGTGAATGAAAGAATAAGGCGGGGACGACCCAGAAGAATGTTCCTCGACCAAATCGGGGACATTCTCAAAAAAGCTGGGATCCGTAGTGCCCATAACCGTAGAGCTTGTATGAAGAGAGTGATAGATGTGAAGGAAGCGAGAGAGTTATGCCAGGATCGTTGTAGGTGGCGCTCCCTTGTTTCTGCCTATCCCCGTGGGAAAAGGGCGTGACAATTTTATTTATTATTATTTATTATTGATTTAAAAAAAAAGGGGGGGGGGTCAACCCCTTCCCTCCTGAAATGTATGAAATAAGAGTAGTATAAATTTATACAGAATTTTTATTTTTTATTCATTTCCCCCCCATACTAAAACCTGGCTACGTCGTATCACATTATATAGTGAAATATCCGATGCCGGCATCGTTGATTGAAAAACGCCCACCTCTAGTTTAGGCCTCTGGGACTCTAGAGAAAAAGCAGGCGAGGCGACATGTCGCGTCGCCTCAGTTAAAAACGTATGTATTTTGATAGTGACAGAGGGCGTGAGGTACGCTGTCACCTGCCAAAGTTATGATTGAAGGCGACACGACACGTCGCCTGCCTGATTTTTCTCTAAGGCCCTTGGTATTTCAATACTTATGTTTTACTTAAGAACTGTTCGCCGACGACAATCACTACTTGTAGGTAAAATTTTACTCACTTTTTAGGCTCGTTGTACAAATAGGGTCCTCTTTTTGGTTGAACATGAGGTTCTACAACTATAACTTTTTTCTCTGTATCTTCGTCCATGGCTCCATCACCTAACTCTTGTTTACGTTGGACATTTTCAAAAGTCAACCTGATAAAATACATACAGTTAGGGGCTTTATAAAGTTAAAATTTGCATTTTATATAATAAGGCCCCTAAAGCAAAGACATTGCGGTTTCGACTTGCATATAGATTCAAAATATAGTTTCCGGTGGTATAATTTTTCACTTTAATATTATAAACAACATATGCAAGTCGAAAACACTGAATTGAGACCCCATAATCGGAGATCTAGATTTCCGGTTTGCTTTATGCGCCCTCTTTATTTATCACATTTCGTATTCTGTTAGCCATGCAATCAAAAGAACAAATCATTTAAACGCTTTATGTATGAATCTTACGCGGCCCCATTCTGTTTCTTTAAACGTTAGATTGCCAAAATAACGAAATCGTTTATGTACAACGGCCACGACACGTGTTGCTAAAAGCTTTACGCCAAAAACATCTGTAACACAAGGAAATAGACTACCTACATGACTTTTTAAGTTTTCGTGGTTGCTGATTGTATTGTCATTTTTAAAAGATTTCGTTATTTTGACAATAACGAAATCCTATTAAAATGACATAATGCAATCAGCAACAACGAAAACTAAAAAAGTTATGTATTGCGTTATTGTCGAAATAACGAAAACCTATAATGAATATGACCAAAGGAATAAATATTTGTTGTATAAGTAGTGGTTATTATTACATTCGAAATATGAAGGCCGCTTTATTCAATCCTGTTACGAAAAATAAAGCGGCCTTATTGGTTATTTGCTCACGTATACGTATACAAATACGTTACGTTGCTACAATGCGCAAACCCATGGTAGAGCCTCTGTTATATTTCTATTAGGGCATATATACCTAAATATTATTGCTGGAATTAATATTTACAAAACTTTATAAACAATTCTAATAAAAAACTCACTTACTTGAATGGTCTGACTAATTTTCGAGGGTCGTCGGTCTTAACTTTGATCTCATATTCCGGGAAGCTTTCTCGTAAATGGCCCATGTTTAGAAACGTGTCATTGAAATCCAGTGTAGGAATTTCATTTGGCATCCTTTAACAATAAAATTCTTAAATAAATAAAAACGTAAAATCTTAGTTTTTTCTAGTGAGCATCATTCATATTGTGGTACCTCATGTAGTCAAGCTCACTGCATCTTCTACTTCTAAGGTCTAATGTAATACCATCATCATCACAGGTACCTTTTTGGCTCCCGAGAACCGTTTTAACTGTTTCAGGGTACCCAGCGGAGGGATTAACCCGTCTTCATTTCGCACATTGGTATTCGGAGGCAACACCTAAGAAGTGGCGAGATTGTTGCGGTGTTTATGATGGTATAGCCTAGTTGTATAAAGCGGTCACCCATCGCAGGTCCGGCATTGTTGTCATCTCCTTAACTTTGTTTACAGGTGCCTAGTGACTCAATCACTAGGCTGGGGCCGCTTTTTTCTAGCGTCTTGGTTAATACAAACAGTCTTTTTTGCGGGATCATAAACATTTCGGGAATACCTATGTATACCCATTTTTTTTATAACGTTCCTATTATGTCTTTGAACATATTATTGTAGAATCAAAATACATTTTAAAACGCCCCAACATTAGCAAACTTCAAAACTTCAACGCGTGTTTTGTAGCCTTTACTGTATTTTGTTTTCTCGGGTATTTATTGTCGTTTTTTACAATAGTTTGTGATAAATAATTTTTCAGTTACAGTTGACTAACTTTTGAGGTGCAGTTACGGATGTGTTACAGCTCTTTTATTAAACAATAAAATACAATAACAATGAACTTATATGCGGGCGCGCGCTTTTTGAGCTCAAATGACGTCACAGAATGGCGGTTAGTGATGTACCGGTTTTTATTGCAGTAGTGGCAGATAAAGTTAGAACCCTTGTATTTTTGTATTATTACCCTTTTAGAAATGTTTAATTTTTTTTTAGTATCTAATGTTAAGTAATGGGCACATAACCAGAAAGGAAGACGGACGTAACAGAGTGTAAGGGACCAGAAGGAAAGAAAAGAAAAAAAGGGAGACCCTCAACCAGGTGGGGGGATGATGTAAAAGAGGTTGCAGGAGAAAATTGGAAGGAACTAGCAAAGAACAGAAGCAAATGGAAAGAAATGGAGGAGGCCTATACCCTAAAAGTGACTTTATAATTGAATATGTTTTATAAATTGTTGTGTTTGTAAATGTTAGTAATTATAAGGAATAAATGGCTTAAATAAAATAAAAATAAATAAAATGTCAAGTAATGACATAAAAATAAAAAATCCTTCTCCATAGAAACTAGTAATGTTAAAATAACCAATTTACATGGAGAAGCCAAGTTTTTTTTTCATTTGTAAGTACGTAGTTTCCAAAGTACTACCATCCTAAGTCACTAAGTACATAATTAAAGAAAAACATTGGCAATTTTAAAGTCACTGAAATTTAATGTTTTCCTTAGAATTTAAAACGCACCTTGTATAATGTGCCTGACCAGGATCTCCGTATCCCAGTATAATATCATGAAGCCAATCTGGTACAACACATTCCGTGTTCATGAGCTCTCTAATAGTCTCCAGGACTGCTTTAAAATTATTTTCTTTGGGCTTTCGTCGCATTACAATATTGAAGGTTTCGTAAACATCCTGTAAATAGAAAGGCATTAGAGTCGCATTTGTTTGCTAGGCCGACCGACCAAGGCATGTTTCGGTTTCGGTCTGTGGGTTCACCGGTTTTTCAGGAGACTACTGCAAAGATTTCTTATCGAGATGATATACTTCTTTCATGGTACAATTGGGAAACCTGCAGTTGATTGGATTAAAAAGCCGGGTAAATGATATACCTACCTGGTACAATGGGAGCATTCAATGATGTTAAATAACAATGCATTTGTCAACTCCATTGATGGACTTTGTAGGTCCGCTTACTATCAGGTAGATACAAGAAAATAGACTACAACTAATTACACTGATACACAAATGATTATACAACAAGGTCAATAACACTTCAGTATAGCACTTCCATAAGATGTGGCAAACAGTTTCTACTATAGTCGATAGTAATTATAGATAGAGATCAACCAATAGCATCGCTTTGTTTTTCACATATACCTCTCTTATTGGTTGATTCCTAACTATGGTTACTAGCGACTATAGTAAAAACTTGTGGTAGAGCTACAGAGTAAGAAATGACACCGTCCATAGAAAATCTGACAGTTTCATTCGAATACGATATATATAGCCGATATGCATGTCGAAAAGGAGAATTGTACCCCAGTGTGCTATAGTGTTTATATGTGTATATACGTTTGGGTGTGTATGTGTAAAGTGTGTGTGTTTGCGGGTGGGTTTATGTGTATTAAAATACACTTACCTCATTTCCTTTGCTAGCATTATTCAGATCAAACATATTCTGGTATGCCAAATCTGAATAAAAAGTAGTAAGGGTCATTACCACTTCAGTTTGCTATAGTGTGTGCATTTGGGTGGTGTGTAAGAATATGTGTATGTGTATGTATTAGCCTGTGTGTATACTATAATTACCTCATTGCCTTTGCTAGCATTATCCAGATCAAACCTATACTGGTTAGGGTCTAAAAGAAGTCTGAAGGTTCGGGAATCACCAGCTAGTTCTGGCTTGGGTTCTGGACCTTCTTCAATGACCCGGCCTGTCGCATCCAGCATACCTTCTACTTCGCACCCTCGGACGTATACTATACCAGCTTGATCTACCATACTTCTTCTGTAGTCGTATCTTGTATCTGTAGTGTATAAAAGTGTCAAGTAAAAGTAGGAAACACTGAATTAATTCCATGGTAAGTACTTGATCGTTGATATTTTTTTTACTATTTTAGGTCAAGGGTACTAAGAATGGTATATTTTATGGACTTCTAAAATATTTTGTAATGGATGACCGTAGTCGTGGGTTAATGACCCAGACACATTCACTCCTCTGCGACGAGGTATTTGTATGCTAGAAGGTCAATGCTGAATTTCAAAGGTCAATGGTCTTCTTTATATTAAGTAGGTCGAACATAAGAAGGCAAAAAATTTAGAAGGCTTTTCTATTAGCGTTTGATCTTATTTCCAACTTGAGGAGCGTCTGATAAGGCTCTTCGATGCTCATGCTGATTTACCTGCAAAGTATTACCTCTCCTCGCGCATTACGGTGAGTCGGTAACGTTACTATGTATGTAAGTAAACCTTCCCCTCCGACCCTCAATAAGAGAAAAAGCACGTATGAGATGATACCTACAATTTAGGAGGCAAAACGACTTTTTTCCATCTAAACTTTAATGGATTAAATAAATGATGTTTACCTTTTTTTATGATTTAACATTCTATAGAAATTATTTTCTTTCCTATACCAAAGTTAAATAAAATGGCAAACGTACGATATTGCCTTGGATATCAGTTATATTTATGACGCCTCCTAAAATCTAAAAAATCCACGAATGTTTAGGGGAGACGCTTCTCTTAACATAACGTCAGTGCGTACCTTTATCACTTACTTTCACCAAGAAGTTAAATACAAATACTTAAGCTACAAGAAGTTAAATAAGACGTAAAGTTACAAGAAGTAAAACAATACTTAAGCTACAAGAAGTTAAAAAAGACTTACTTAAGTTACAAGAAGTTAAACAAGACTTACTTAACTTATAAGAAGTTAAATAATACTTACTAATGGGTTGCGTAGGTCGAACAGCAACCAGAAAGCAAACGTCATGCTTCCTAAGATTTTCCCACTCGTGTTTAATGTCATTCCTAACACTCAGCGTGACTGTGACGTCAGCCCGAACTCTGGAAGGTGCCTTTTCACCAATATTAGGTTTAGCCACTTCTACCACGGAGAAAGTCTGAATGGGATGAGCCATTCTGGCCCAACCCCCGAAAACAATTGATTCATCTTCAGATTTCCTGGATTAAGTTACAAGAATTAGCATCACATCGACCTCGAAAAAGTAAATTGTGAAGCCTACTCGCCTCTCTGGGCTTATCAGAATGAAGAAGGTATTAGTGGAACTCGAGCTCAAAGTGCTTTCCAAGTAATGTTGTGCACTCAACGTGTGACTACGTTTCGCCTAGAATTTCGATCGATCTCGTTACCACCGCGCCGCTCATACAGATGCAAAGACCGTCAAGTCATGTTTCGGGTTTAGTATGTGGGTTCAACGGTTTTCAGGAGTTTATTGTATCGATTTATTGTCGAGGTGGTAGTCTCCTATTCAACTCATATCAAATCAAATATTATTTATTTCATGTAAATCTTTACAGATATTTATGAATAGTCAAAAAAAAAAAAAAATTAACAATAAGGTCTAGGGTGCGTTTGGTTAGGCTGCTATATATATATAACCATTATAGATTAATTAATAAAAGGTGTCATAAATAAAAGTATTAAAAAAAACAACCAACCGAACGCACGCTACATAACCAACTAGTGTAAGACTAGGTGGTTAGCTGATTCCATTGACCTTCCGATTATCATCTGCCATACAAGGGTGCCACCGAGGCGACCGACGCCTTAAATATTAGGGTGACGGTTATGAAACGAGCTGTTGATATTAAAATGAACTCGTAATGCAAATTCGTCTCTGTCGCTGCCCATTTCATAATTTAGCCGGCATAGTGGGAGCAACTAATGTTGTTACACAACATTGTATTGTTCGACCCCATTCATGCATTTTGTAGGCCTGCTTACCATCAGTTCAAATCACATGCCGTGCTCGAATAAAAAAAAATGTGTGCGAGTGAAAAAATAAAATTATAACCTAAGTAAACTGTCATACTTACCATGGAGCAAGTCTAAACACAGCATCTTCTATATCCTGTCGTATTTCGTCTAAAAGAAAGTCAAATATTTTATTAAGATAACCGAATTAATCACTATCTCTAATCAGAATTCCTGAACAACATTGTCAACTGATAACTTATCTACCCATAGGTAAGCAAAACATAATTTTACTCGGAAATAAGACTACATTTTTATAGTTTCTTGGTATAAGATCGGCGTCGTGATCTTTGTGCACGGAGGACTTGGGTAATTCCTATAGACTAGTATTAATAGTACCATCATATCGCTTAGTTTATGACCAGGGCAATATGTGTAAAATGTCCTACATATACCAATTAAAATCCCAAAATGCCCTAAAACAAAGGAAACACCCCTTTTTTCTTGGAAATTTCCAAGTATTTACTATAATAAAATTGTTCCCTAATTAAAAAATATAATTAAAACTGGCGTCAAGTAGTGGACAATTCGGATGTAATTTCGGGTTGACAGTCAAGTGCAAATAAACAATATCGAGTAGCCCTTTTTTAAGAAAAATCGATTAGCCTTAAGGCTGTATTCTGAAAATCTAGAACTACAAAACTAAAAATGTTTGTTAAAGAAATTTACTCGATACTCACAGACAACTATTATTATGCAAATAGTAACTCTTTAACTTGAAATGTATGAAGAGATTAATATAGTCTCCCATATATTATTTCAATAAAAAATGTATTTATATTTTCCAAAACATGAAAATTTTGTACTTTTTAACATCGCTGCAAGCGACAAAACTACAACAATTTATAGTGGTAAAAAAATAGATATCAATAGTTTATTATGTATTCTAAAAATGTATGGAGAGATTTTTGCAAGTTTAATAGAAAATTATTAATTAAATAATTACAAAAACTTGCCAGACAGAAATCTTCATACAAAATCCATGACAGGCCGTCATTGTGCGGGCGATCCCGTCTGTGAAAGGTGGCTCCGCGTCGCTTTTTTCTATTTCACTATCGGAACACTAAATATTCACTGTTGGGAATTTTATAAGACAAGTACATATTTATTTTGATTATATTCTATGTTTTTACACCTTTTAACACGATTAACTACAGATTCAGCTAAAATAAATATGCAATTTTCACCAACTGTCACTGTCAGTATAACCTTACAAAAAAAAAAGACAGACGGTCCTATGTAACTAAAACTACGCAACAGCTATTTATTTTGGTCGCTTTTATATTTTTAATAAAAAGTATCGTCGGGCGCACATTATTTTACAATTTTTAAACATATTTTACCTATTTATTTTAATTGTTATTTTTTTTAATAATTTTTTTTTATACTCGTATATATCCAAAGCAAAGCTCAATAGGGTTCCATCCATTATCCAAAACTTTATTTTTATAAATGGCAGAGTAGTTCAACAATTTTATTATCTACCTAACATTCAAATCATCATCATCATAATCATGCCAGCCTTTCGCGCGTCCACTGCTGGACATAGGCCTCCCCCAAGGATCGCCACAACGACCGGTTCTGCGCTACCTGTATCCATCGGCTTCCCGCGACCCTTTTCAGGTCGTCGGTCCATCTTGTGGGGGGCCTGCCTCTGCTGCGTCCTCCAGCACGCGGTCGCCACTCGAGAACCTTAATGCCCCAACGGCCGTCCGTTCTGCGAGCTATGTGGCCTGCCCACCGCCACTTAAGTTTGGCGATTCTGGAGGCTATGTCGGTTACTTTGGTCCTTTTGCGGATCTCATCGTTTTGAATACGATCCCGCAAGGAAACGCCAAACATTTAAATACTAACATAATAATGTATTGTCTTATTTTATCATCATTAATATTATTACAAAATTAAAGTTTTTTTTATTAAGGCATGTGTGACTGTTTGTATCTAACTCATGACAAACATACAATATTTATGAATAGGGACCAATACGATGTAATTTCTATAGAATTAGACCGATTTACTATGGCCTATGGATTCATTTGGCCAATGATGCTGTTACCAAATGGGCGGCGATAAAAAAGAACAATACGAAATAATAATAAATAATTTCTAGCATAGAATAACTCGAACTGTGTTTTAGAAACTGGCGTGGGCAATTTCTAGAACATTGTTTGATTTATTTTACGCTAAGTATAAAACTAAAATACATATTGAAAATATTACGCTAAAAATAATTATTATCATTCCACATGATTGGTGGAATGCCATTTTTCATGTATTTATTGGTGGGTATTGTCATACTTAGTAGGTGGTCTCACACCTACTAAGTATGACAATGCTTCTGTTAGACCGAGAGCTCGTGTCCAATACAACTATAATAGTAACCAATATTTATTTTTTAAATAGTGACAGCTGCTTTTATAAAATAATATTGCATTTTTACAATATTTAAATAAAAAACATTTTCCAACGCTGAAAAGATTTTTTTATTTATTTTTTACAATTTTATACATTTACCTACCAGCGGCCACATTCTGTTTCTTATAACGCGAACGTCAGATTGTCAAAATAACAAATTCCGCTATTAGCGCGTTCTCCTCCAATCAGAGTAGGTTAACCTTTTCTGATTGGAGGAGATCGCATTAATAACAGAAATCGTTATTTTGACAATCTAACGCTCACGTTATAAGAAACAGAATATGGCCGCTGGTAGGTAAGTAATTAAAGTTTATAAGAATTATTGATAAAAGTGAATGTGTATGGGTGTAATATGTGTAGTGCACGTATGTGTGTATTGTATGTATGGTGCGTATGTGTAATGTATGAAGAGTATATTTTTGTAGGCTATGGTGTAACAGTAAGGTCAATTTTATGATAATATATTATGTTATGTCAAAAAACGATAGACTAATTATTGAGAATGGACATAGGTATAATATATAGGTGATCAAAACCGGTAAATCGAAGATATTTTGTAAAATGAAAGAACGTGATACTTAACGTGATACATAATTTAGTACGTGCAGATTTTAAATGTCAATTTTTGTTTCATATTTTCCTACGTATCTTTTTATATTTAAGCTTTATGAGTGTTAATTAGAGACAAGTTCAAAACAAACGGACAGATAATTGATATATATAATGTAGAGATTATGATTGCTTTGAATACCCTGAGTCTAGGTACCCTGAGGCCGTGTAGAAGTTATGTATATAAATTTAAATGTATGTGTATCTAAGTTATTTTACTATAAAAAAACTAATTTATTTAAAATAAAATATTTTACATAAAATTATTCCAATTAGGTAACTCCGGAATATTTTTAATGTAGATAGATGGGTAAGTAGATTAAAGTGACGCAGACCCCAATCCTTAGTAATATCAATTCATATGACAGCTATTTTTTAAATAAATACTTAGACTGGCTGAATTAGTCCAAAATAAAAAAAAAGTTTTGTTTAATATAAATTAGTTTATTACGGAGCGGAGTCTAGTAATAGTCACTCTTACCAATGCCTTATAATAAATTTAAACTGTTAAAATTAATATATATTAATAAAATGTATTGGTAATATCACACTTTGTACGCATGTCTGGAAATTATAGTAATACATCAATTTTATTGAAACATAAATCCTCGCATATAAAATTACATTTCTTGACTATTTCGACAATACATTACTTAAAATAAAATAGTAAGATTTCTAAAAGTAGATATCTAAAATAATAAACTGTATAGTGATACAGTTTATTATTTTAGATATCTACTTTTAGAAATCTTACTATTTTATTATATGGAGTGCCATACAATGAAATTTCAACAGAGTGACTTTTGGGCTCAACTGTCCATAGTTAGAATAAATTGAAGAAACAATCTCAAACATTTTTGAGTGAAATCTGACAGAAGGTGATGACGTCACATATACGAATTCCCCCTTAAATTAGAAACTCGAATGCAAGGCTGCAAGTGTAAATAATTCGTCGGGTGCTCGAATTCGGGTTAATTTATTCTAATACCTAATGCGGTATTGGATACCTTTGAGTGATTGTTTCCTCGTACGGTCCACTTTTTCGGCCCATTTTTATATTTACCTAAATTTCTTCCTTCTACGACCCAGTTTAGTTATCTATTCCTCGTACGGCCTACATTTTTAATTCAATAAAGTACAGACAAATACAAAAGTTGTAATTTTAAATAAGTATTAATTTTAAAGAAGTTTTAAACTTAGTTTCTTATCATCTTTTATATACAATAGCCTAATGCAAAAATATTTTCTATTGTTTTATCAGGTAGTTTTAAAAATAAGACTACCTGATAAAACAATAGAAAATATTGAAATAAATAAAAATATTTTTTATTGTTTTATCAGGTAGTCTTAAAAATAAGACTACCTGATAAAACAATAGAAAATATTGAGTTTTATGAAGACTTAGCGCATCGGTCGCCGAAAGACAAAGCCACATTGGCTACACAAAATGGCTACTACCTGACCACATAAACAATTTTCAATAAATATTTAAGGGTATAAGTGCCATATTATGCTATTACATTTCATTGCTGAACTTGTCTTTGTGGATTAATGTGCTCTCTCAGTGTTTATGTTGTTGGTGTAAAAAAAGTGCCTTATACGGATTAAAGTAAGTATTTTTATTAGTTACTAGTTGTGTGCCGCGGTTTCTATTGTATTCTATTTGGAACGCTGGATGCACCTGAGTCGTATCACTTTTTTCTATGATTTTGTTTAACCTTGTGTTTCAAACTATTCTTTCACTTCTATGTTTTTTGACTTTATATTTTACTATATCTACACATTATTATTAGAAACATAAGTCATTTTATATTATAGGTACATTTTATATGATATTTTTAGGCAGGTCGAGTTTGGCGCTATCTGAAGACTAACTCAGTTATTTGTTGCTGCTTGGTGCGCTGTATACAATATATTCTTGACATGGCATCACAGGACGAACAAATATCTACCTCGCAAAATAATGAGTTTACCTTCGTTACATCTAAAAGAGGTACTCAAGTATTACTGCATGAGGGTTATCAATATAATAAGAAAAGAGATAATAAAAAGGGAACAAGTGTGTGGCGATGCGCCACTCGATTATGTCACGGAATTATCATAACCTTAGACAATCAAATTCTTAAACAGTTACCTCATGATATGTGTTTAGTTAACTTCGCTAGCAACGAAATAAGAAAAAAAGTTGACATTTGTAAGAAGCAAGCCTCATGTCTGGAAGGAGACCCAATTCCTAGTTTATACAAAAAAACACTTACCTTGGTTAAAGATAGTGGAATAGATATCATTCAAAAATTTCCATCATTTACGAGCATGAAGACATCACTTTATAATGCTCGCAATAAAGCACATGGTGTCAAAAGAACATCGTTTAAAAAACTTTTCGATGTTGAAATACCAGACATATACAAGGATTTTCTATTGTGCGATTATAGGGATAAAAATGACACTGGCAATAGAATTATTGCATTTATTTGTAAAGAATCTCGGACCTTTATGCAGTCATATAATCATTTTTTTGGAGACGGAACATTTAAATGTAAAGTGTCACCATTCTATCAGTTATATACAATACATGCAGATTTTGGTAGCACAGAGGTAAAAACAAATATTATGCCACTGGTATATGCTTTACTACCGAATAAAAAGGAGGAAACATATAAAACCCTTTTTTTAATGATTAGGTCACAAATACCGGACTGGAAACTTACAAAATTTACATGTGACTTCGAAGTGGCCGTCATGAATGCTGTACAATTCGTATTTCCGCAAGCTAACATTAAAGGTTGTTATTTTCATTTTGCACAGGCCCTATGGAAAAAAGCAAAACAGTTGAATTTAAAACATGCAATTGATAAAAAACATGTTGCAATGTGTATAGCATTAGCTTTGATCCCTCAGGAATCTGTGACTGATGGATGGTTATACATCATGGAAGACTGCCCTAAAGGAGATGGCATAATTAAATTCAACGATTATTTTGTCAACACGTGGCTAGAAAATAAGTATGCAGAAAAGTGGAATGTCCACGATGAACGGCACAGAACTACTAATGCGCTCGAAGGATGGCATGCAAATTTAAATCGTCAATTTTCAAATTCAAAAAAAATGAACATTTTACAATTTTTGAAATTGATTAGTGACGACGCTAAATATCAAAATGCTCGCAGGGAACAAATATTACAAGGAGTTGGGACAAGTCGATTTAGACATCCAAAAGACATAGAGGCGTCAGAAAGAATTAATATGACTATATCGGATTATAAAAGTGGCAACATATCATTAGCTTTATGTTTAGAAAAAATTTGTCAATTTTATTGAATTATTATTAAAATATACATTTTTAATACCTAATAATAAGTTAATTTAAATTTAAAAAATGTATATATTAATAATAATTCAATAGGCATCACTTTTTGTTTGTTGACATAGAGCTGATGATATGTTGCTTCTTTTATAATTCTATATACTCGTAGTAACATTTTTTTTCTGTCGCCTGTCGTTTATGGCGAGCATTATAAAGTAATGTCTTTATGCTTGTAAATATTGGAAGTGTTTGTATGATATCTATTTCACTACCTTTAACCAATTTTGAACATTGTTAAAATTTTTCGTGTTTTGATATCCAGATTCTGTAAATTTTTCAAAGTGTAGTCAATAATACCAAAGGAATACAATATAATTGGAATTGCGTATGTGTATAGCTTTAAGAAGATTTCTTGAATTTAAATTAGTTTGCATATTTTTTTTACTCTTTTACAATATTCACTTTTAATACTTTGTTTCATTTCATTATAATTGTGTTTACCATGTTCATAAATACCGAGATATTTATAGTTTTCATCAATTTGAAAACTAATTATATTAGGCTAATTTAAATTGTACATTGTACATACTTAAATGTTGAATTTTATATTTGAACTGATTGTGATTAAACCTTGTTATTATTAAACAGATTGTTAAATATAAAGTGATTTTTATTTGTCTATCTACACTTCTGGAAAACATACGCTAGAATACCTGTGTATCTGTCTGTTTAAATATGATTTGTTTTCCGTGTGGTGAGCGGCAAAAAACAGCACCATGGATTTTTATAATTAAGGCCATTTGCCTTTGACTGTACTTGTTGGGTCGAATAAGGAACAAATTTTGGACCGTAGCAGGAATAGAAACCTATTTTTATTATTTGGGGCATAGGAGGAATAGCTTTTGGGTCGTACGAGGAATATAAATTAAATAATATAAAAATGGGTCATATAAGGAACAAGTTTTGGGCCGTAGAAGGAAAAATAAAAAGTGGGCCGTAAAAGTGGGCCGTACGAGGAATCAATCCTTTGAGTTCGGGATATTGACCAAGTGTAAATAAACGAAGTACATAACCTAACTATACAAAATAAAATACAAACTCCGGACTTTAATTTGTGTTGACGGCCAAGGTCGTTAGTGTAAATTAATTGTCGGGTGCCCGAATTCTGTATAACTCATTCAGAAGCATAAAATAATAAAGGTACATGTACTCTAAATAATAATAATAATATGTAGGACAATTTACACATATTGCTCTGGTCACAAACTAAGCTCTAGGTTTGTACTATGTGTACCAGAAGCTACGATATATTACATATTATATTTTATAAACACCCAGACCATGACAAATTGTACAGAAAAAAACGTACTAATATTTTTTGCCATGGGTGGGAATCGAACCCACGACCTCCGGATACAACGCCAACGGCGCAACCTAGTCTGACTAGTCTTTGGAGGCTGTCAACAATACCTAAATACCTAAGAGAAGCTAATAAAAAATACAATAATTTGACAAATTAAGAATATACATTAAAAAAAAATTAAGAACATAAACCCCCGTATTCTAAGACGTTTCCTTAACTCTACTCTTCACTGAAGGAGCGTCTGTCTCAACTTGCTTTTTATAGTTGACATTTGGTGGAAAGGGACAGACGTTCCTTGAGTGTAAAGTGGAGTTAAGGATGCGTCTTACCCCCGTATTCTAAGACGTATCCTTAACTCCACTTTACACTCAAGGAACGTCTGTCTCTTTCCACCAAATGTCAACTATAAAAAGCAAGTTGAGATAGACGCTCCTTGAGTGAAGAGTGGAGTTAAGGAAACGTCTTAGAATACGGGGGTTAGAATACGGGGGAAAATGTTCAACAAATAAAAAAGATAAAACATATTTAGTTTTATATTTTTTACATTTACTGAGTAACTGAGTAACCTTTAATAAATTATAGGTACAAAATATATTAAATTATATATATAATTACTGACCACCCAGTTTATATTGCAAAAATGCAATGGGCCCAAATCATCCGAAAAGGGAACCGGGAAGACATCGACAAACCGATCGAAACGTCGCGCATCGATTGACAAAAATGTATAGGAAATTTTGTCTATGGGTAGAACTCGATCGACGAGAAACTTCAAATGACTAGATCGGTATTTCATGTGACCGGTAGGGCTTCATTAACTCTACCACAAGTTTTTACAAATAGTTTTTACTATAGTCGCTAGTAACTATAGATAGGAATTAACCAATAAAAAAAATAGAAAGGTTTATTTTTCAATTAAAATTTCCTATTGGTCTCTATCTATAGTTACTAGCGACTACAGTATAAGCTGTTTGCCAATAATTGTGGTAGAGCTTAATGGTCGAACGAGTTTATTTTCGAGTATTCAGAGTGAATTCTTCATGTATTCTAAACTCCTTGTTTCTGTTTTCAATTAATATATCTATGTAAAGTACTGTTCAAACAAGTTTTCGGTCATGTTTGAACAGGCCTTAAAGAACAAATACTCACATGTACTTTCCAAACGGAACAGATTAAAATTTCTTAGTAAATAATCGTGTAAGGTGAGGAACTGTAGATTAAGTTTAGGTAAAGCTAAACAATTTTCGCCGCTATATATCTCTGTAGGTACCACGTTCTCATCCCATATTACTTCTTCTGTAGGGTACAAAGGCATGGAGTTAAGCTCTTCTAGTTGTGAGATCCTTCTCTCGTGACGGGATATCTGGTTTAAATAATAATAATGAGTAACTACAAAAAAACACTTAAGAGTTAAATCCATCAAGTGACCTAGTTAGGTTTTAGTCTGTGGGTTCACCAGTTTTCCGGACACTACTGCATCGATTTTTTGTCAAGGTCTTACATGGTACGATTACGAAACGGGTGATTGATTTGACGATAAAGTAGCGGGATATTAAAATGATGACTCGTAATGCAAATATGTCCAATAATGTCCATGTCTCCGCGTATTTCGAAACCGCATCATATAGCCGGCATAGTGGGAGTGATCAATATTGTTAAACAACAATGTATTGATAGAGCCCACTCATGGACTTTGTAGGTCTGTTTAACATCAGGCATGTGGCTTTGTAAGCCACATGCCGTGCTAAAAAAACTATAGCGAATAATGCTCTAAAGATGGCCGATTTTATTAAAGAGTTAAAACATTATTTCGATCCGTGTTGGCAAACACTGTTCTCCAAATTTATCCATTTCCAAACATTTCAACATTCTGCCCCCCCCGCCTGCGACCATGAGTAAGTACCTAATTTAAATCATGTTATTATCTACATAAAAGAAGATCGGCATACCTATCTCTATAGCTTTTGTTCAACACATTTCACTTTCCAGTTGTAAAACACCTGTCTACTACTTACCCAAGAATTTTATATAATAATCACTCCAGTTTGAACGGTTTCCCCTTTTATAATTTTGAAAAAAAAAACATGAAACACGAGTTAGTTAAGAGGAGCGTCTGATGAGTCTCTTCGATGCTCATGCTGATTCAACTGCAGAATATAACTTCTCCCCGCGCATGGCAACTAAGGTAATATTTTGAAAATATCGTACTTAAGTTTTCTTTTGAAAAGTTTATAAATTGTTTATAAAGAGACTATGTAATTAGGATCTAGTAAGTGATATTACCACGTCTAAGTTTTTGTTTTCAAAACAACGTAAAGGCGTTTTAGACGTTAGAGTTTCCGAATCCATTTCCTGGCTTCTTAATATTTAAAATGGGTTTCCGACAATAGTAAAAAAAATCCAAAATATAGCCTAAAATAAAAAAAAAACTATTCGTTATTTTTAAATTAAAAACTGGTCTTTGAGATATTAAATATTAGAAATCTAAAAAGTCTGCGTGACGTCACAAGCACCCTATAAGAGATTAATAGACATTGAAAACAGTACTATTGGATAAAAGTGGTGCGTATGCACTTTATAAAATTAATGACTAATATAATCTAACATTTTTTAATGTATCTTGCAGCATGGTAATAAAAAAAAAGTATTATTTCAAAATGTTATCGCTATTTTTATAGATACCTTTCTAATGAAATAAATAAAATAAAAAAATATACGTGGTGGTTAGACCTTGGACTTAAAAACACTTAGGTCCCTGGTTCGAATCCCGGTATGTGCCAATGAGTTTTTAATTAAAAAAATTATGTACATTTGTTTGACAACACCACTATAGTGCCTCGGAGAGCACGTTAAGCTGTCGGTCCCGGTTTCACTATACCAACTTGTGAAACTTCGTGAACTAAACAAAATTCGTGAGGGCTGACTGGAACCTGGTTGGCTCAGCGGTTGAGCGCCTTGCCGCGATAGCGAGGTTTGTGGGTTCGAGTCCCGCCACCAGGAATTTTTTCATTGCATTTTTATCTTTAAAAATTTAATATAAGATTATCCTATAAAGGAATTTATAAAAATGCATAAATATAAAATACTGAAAAAAGTAAAAACAAAAAACAGACTCCTCTGCCATCTAGTGTTAGAAACTAGGACTTCTGACTTCACTCGTATAAGAGTTATTAGAAGAAAGCTAATAGAGGGCGTCTGTGTATAAGTAGATAACAAGCAATGACAAAATTCGTGAGGGCTGACTGGAACCTGGTTGGCTCAGCGGTTGAGCGCCTTGCCGCGATAGCGAGGTTTGTGGGTTCGAGTCCCGCCACCAGGAATTTTTTCATTGCATTTTTATCTTTAAAAATTTAATATAAGATTATCCTATAAAGGAATTTATAAAAATGCATAAATATAAAATACTGAAAAAAGTAAAAACAAAAAACAGACTCCTCTGCCATCTAGTGTTAGAAACTAGGACTTCTGACTTCACTCGTATAAGAGTTATTAGAAGAAAGCTAATAGAGGGCGTCTGTGTATAAGTAGATAACAAGCAATGACAAAATTCGTGAGGGCTGACTGGAACCTGGTTGGCTCAGCGGTTGAGCGCCTTGCCGCGATAGCGAGGTTTGTGGGTTCGAGTCCCGCCACCAGGAATTTTTTCATTGCATTTTTATCTTTAAAAATTTAATATAAGATTATCCTATAAAGGAATTTATAAAAATGCATAAATATAAAATACTGAAAAAAGTAAAAACAAAAAACAGACTCCTCTGCCATCTAGTGTTAGAAACTAGGACTTCTGACTTCACTCGTATAAGAGTTATTAGAAGAAAGCTAATAGAGGGCGTCTGTGTATAAGTAGATAACAAGCAATGACAAAATTCGTGAGGGCTGACTGGAACCTGGTTGGCTCAGCGGTTGAGCGCCTTGCCGCGATAGCGAGGTTTGTGGGTTCGAGTCCCGCCACCAGGAATTTTTTCATTGCATTTTTATCTTTAAAAATTTAATATAAGATTATCCTATAAAGGAATTTATAAAAATGCATAAATATAAAATACTGAAAAAAGTAAAAACAAAAAACAGACTCCTCTGCCATCTAGTGTTAGAAACTAGGACTTCTGACTTCACTCGTATAAGAGTTATTAGAAGAAAGCTAATAGAGGGCGTCTGTGTATAAGTAGATAACAAGCAATGACAAAATTCGTGAGGGCTGACTGGAACCTGGTTGGCTCAGCGGTTGAGCGCCTTGCCGCGATAGCGAGGTTTGTGGGTTCGAGTCCCGCCACCAGGAATTTTTTCATTGCATTTTTATCTTTAAAAATTTAATATAAGATTATCCTATAAAGGAATTTATAAAAATGCATAAATATAAAATACTGAAAAAAATAAAAACAAAAAACAGACTCCTCTGCCATCTAGTGTTAGAAACTAGGACTTCTGACTTCACTCGTATAAGAGTTATTAGAAGAAAGCTAATAGAGGGCGTCTGTGTATAAGTAGATAACAAGCAATGACAAAATTCGTGAGGGCTGACTGGAACCTGGTTGGCTCAGCGGTTGAGCGCCTTGCCGCGATAGCGAGGTTTGTGGGTTCGAGTCCCGCCACCAGGAATTTTTTCATTGCATTTTTATCTTTAAAAATTTAATATAAAAAACTTGTGAAACTGTTTATAGATGGATTATTGAGTCTATTCAAAACATCGCGACGAGCTAGCCACTTGTTCGGTGTAGACTCATACCATCGGCACGACGAGGCCCTAGGGATTAAAACGCCTCCGCTGGGTACCCTGGGGCCGTCTAGGCGGTCTCGGGCGCCGTAAGGCACCCGTGATGATACATACATACATACCTTTCTAATGGTAAAAATAAAGCTTCAAAGATCTCTTATAGAGAAGATGAGTTTAAAGAAACACGTATACCACTTATAAACTGTAGAGTATTTATTTATTTATAAGCCATTTATTCCTAACAAAAACAAAACATAACATTAATAATTTTACACAATATAATAGTTAAGTTCCCATTTCTAGTATAGAGGCCTCCTCCATTTTTTTCCAGTCATCACGTTCTTTCGCTATTGTCTTCCAGTTTTCTTCTGCAATCGCCTTTAAATCCATCGTTTTGGTGGTCTCCCCTTCGGTCTTTTCCTTGTATTTGAATCTTTCCATTCCGTTATCAGGTTTGTCCATCTTCCAATCTAGTCAGATGTCCTACTGCCGTATTCTGTTTCTTTTAACGGAAACGTTGACTTGTCAAAATATCGGAATCCTATAACCAGGAAAACCTTAAGTCATGTACTCTATTCCCTCGTATTACATGTGCTTTTGTGTTGATCGTTGTTAATGTTACGTGTCGTGTCCATTGTACATAAAGGATTTCGTTATTTTGACAATCTAACGTTACCTTTAAAAGAAATACAATATGGCCGCTGCCTATTTCCACTTAATTTTTTTGGCGTGATAATCAATAATTTTAGTTTTTTAAATTATTTTTGATTTCATGGCATGTTGACATGTTTTAAAATTTCTTGATATTTTCTTTGTGAAAGTCCACGTCTGAGAGCCATATGTAAGGGTTGGTAGTATACATGTATCCATTACAGTTCTTTTAATATTTACATATTATGTGGTTGCTTCTAAAAATTTCTTTGAAAGCCCAAATTTTTTTCTAATCTAAAGTTTCCCTTCTATTAATTTCCCTATTATTGTTTTCATTAAAGGTCAGTAAATCTCCTAGATAAATGTAGTCTTCTTCGTATTCAATTTGTATGTTATTAGTATTAATTATTTCCTTAATAGAATTTATCATTGTTTTTGTTTTATCAAAGTGTATTTTTTTGTTAAGTTGATTACGCTAATTGGACAATAATTATTTATATCTTTTAGTTCGCCCTTCTTATAGAGTAAAATGATTTTTGATGATTTTGCTTATTGAACAGTTCTGTCAAAGGTTCCACTAACATTATTTTTCCCGATTTTATCGCATCATTTGAAAAATGACCGGATCCTGAGCACTTTTCATTTTTCTATTGCCTTTAATATATCTCTTGTATTTTGTATTTTTATTCTATCTTTTTTGTTTTTTTGATGTTCTGGTAGGTTAAAAAGTTGTTGGTAGAGACAATTAGCTATTTGCATAATTGAATCTCGGTTAGTTATTATATTTTTATTCTCTTTCAGTTCTGGAATCCAATTTTTGCCTTTATCAATTTGTTTAAATGCCCTTTTAAAGTGTTAAAATACTTCTACTATGTTATGTTAGATTCGATTGTTTTTAGTTTATATGCTGTATAGCCTCTTTTTATAAGTTTATGTATGTACTATTTTGTAGATGTACTTAACATTTTCTTTTCTGTGTAGAGTATTATCGGACCCAAATTTTCACTATGAATTGCGGTAACTAATAACTAATAAACGCTTGTGATATGTCAACTTCGCATTATATTATGATGTACCACAAAAATTAAGGATTAAAATGTTCAATCATGAATATCTTAAAAAACCAAGGTGGGGTATGATTATTGCAAGAGCTATTCTTAGAATAGTAATGATATTTGATTTTAGCGAGAGCTAATCTTAGGAAAGTCAAAGAATAGTAATGATATTTGATTTTAGCAAGAGCTAATCTTAGGACAGTCATAGAATAGTAATAATATTTGATTTTAGCAAGAGCTAATCTTAGGACAGCCAAAGAATAGTAATGATATTTGATTTTAGCAAGAGCTAATCTTAGGTCAGTCAAAGAATAGTAATGATATTTGATTTTAGCAAGAGCTAATCTAAGGACAGTTAAAGAATAGTAATGATATTTGATTTTAGCAAGAGCTAATCTTAGGAAAGTCAAAGCATAGTAATGATATTTGATTTTAGCAAGAGCTATTCTTAGAACAGTTAAAGAATAGTAATGATATTTGATTATAGCAAGAGCTATTCTTAGGACAGTCAAAGAATAGTAATGATATTTGATTTTAGCAAGAGCTAATCTTAGGACAGTTAAAAAATAGTATTGCTATTAGATTTTAGCAAGAGCTAATCTTAGGACAGTTAAAGAATAGTAATGATATTTGATTTTAGCAAGAGCTAATCTTAGGACAGTCAAAGAATAGTAATGATATTTGATTTTAGCAAGAGCTAATCTTAGGACAGTCAAAGAATAGTAATGATATTTGATTTTAGCAAGAGCTAATCTTAGGAAAGTCAAAGCATAGTAATGATATTTGATTTTAGCAAGAGCTAATCTTAGGACAGTCAAAGAATAGTAATGATATTTGATTTTAGCAAGAGCTATTCTAAGGACAGTTAAAGAACAGTAATGATATTTGATTTTAGCAAAAGCTATTCTTAGGACAGTCAAAGAATAGTAATGATATTTAATTTTAGCAAGAGCTAATCTTAGGACAGTCGAAGAATAGTAATGACATTCGAATTTAGCAAGAGCTATTATTAGGACAGTCAAAGAATAATAATGATCAAATACCTCGACCATGGAGCCAGGAGCACATGAAAAATTCACGCGTTTCTCGAAAAAGTTGGTCTATTTAATTTTTCAGGATAATGCGTCGGCGCAAAAGTCCAGAGTTTCAATAGCCTCTATACAAGATGTTGGGCTTTCAATCTCCTCCTCCATATTCACTACACCTAGCTCATACTTATTTTCAAGGTTAAAGAAATATCTGAACATTTTAAGATGATAAAGCAGCATTTACCGTGGTGCAAGATTTTTTAATAGCCCAGAACGAACAGTTTAAAAAAAATCTAATAAAACTTATGTGTAATGTTCTTGTTCTTTTATTTGAATAGAATAGAACGCCGTCTTATATTGAATGTAAAAGTTTTTTTTTTATTATTACGTTTTTCTTTTTATTTCCTACAAAAATATATATAGGGTGACGGTCCTAATTATCAGCACTTTAATAGGACAAGAAGTTTTAATTACAAGTATTTCATTAAAGGCTACAATTTATGTCATATTTGCAAGGAGATACAATAGACATTAAATATTGTTTATTTATATAGTCTATATATTACTAATATAATAAAGAGGAAATTTGTATTTTTGTATTTTTGTGTTTTTGTGTTTTTGTATGTTTGTAATGAATAAACTCAAAAACTACTGGACCGATTGCAATAATTTTTTCACCATTAGAAAGCTGCATTATTCAGAAGTAACATAGGCTATATAATATCACGCTAGGTCCTATAGGTGTGGAGCAGTAAACAAAAATGGTTTAAAAACGGGGGAAAAGTATCGTTTCTGAGGCCTTCCGTGGCGTGCGCTGAGCATATAGTTAAAGTTATACAAACCTGTGCGAAGCCGGGACGGGTTGCTAGTATTATATAACTAAGTGTATGCTATGACCCATAGAAAAAATTTTTTGGAAATATTACCCTATGTCCAAATATTAGCACCGCCATCGCCAATTATTAGCAGTCGTGTAACCAATTATCAGCACAGAGTCAAAATCAAGTGTTTTTTGAATTTCTGATGTGTTTAATTATAAAACTAAAATGTATACTTCCTAAATTACCTATATAGGCTCTTATAAAATAAAAAAACTATTCCTAGTTTATACTAAACTATTTGGATAGATGTTATAAAGAAAGCAACGATTTCAAATCTTAACCAAATTTTGTTATATGAATCACTATTCGACAAACTTACCGGCGAATAATTGATTAAGAGTATTTCAAACGAAAATTTAGTCACTCAAATTTACAGTAATTTACACGACGATCAACAAGCGACACTATTGTATAATGTTGCTAGATTTAAAGTTAAAAATCCTTTTACACTTTTTAATAACTTGGCATTTTAGAAACTATAAAAAAAACCTTAATATTTTATTTTTTTACCGAAGTGCTGATAATTTGGTGCAGTGTCGGCGTCTGGATCCGTCACCCTAGTACTTGTATATTATTGTTTGTACAATTTCTTTAAATAGTAAATCATGGTAAACCAACCAAACAATGTATAGTGCCTCCGAATTATCTGTTCAGTCGAACAGATGGAGGACTAATGAAGAAATGAATGAACTAACAATAAATGGCAACACTTAAATCGAAGGCAGCGACGCTGCCGCCTGAATAGATAAGCCGGTGGCACTATACCCATATTTTGCCATTTTTTTTTTTTTCGTTTTTGAATAAATTATTTTATAAAAAAGTTGCAATATATTACCAAGAGCTCTCGTAGGAATTCTTTGTCGTATCTGTGCCATTCTGCGTTCTTTTCATTTCCCTCTGCCGGTATTAAGTTAAGATGTGTCGCTATATCTCGAAGTGCTTTTTCACTGTTAAAAACAAAATTATAATAATATATACTTTTAGGGGAGGTGTCTACGACTTAGATAGGCTAGACGACCTGTTTTGTTACAGATGATAAAACTGTTAATTGACCTAGTCATGTTTCGGTTTTAGTCTGTGGGTTCACCGGTTTTTAGGAGACTACGTCCTGACTAACTACATCGACAACAATAAATCGATGCAGTTATGAAACGGTGTACTTTGAGTGTGCGGTTATGACGATACAATAATGCTGTCCACGATAATATTAAAACAGACTCGTAATGTTATGTAAATTCGTCATTGTCACCGCCAATTTCGTAACCGTATCATTTAGCCGGGGCCGTGTTCGGAAACTAACACTTTAACACTGGGTAATGTCACTACACTATATGCATCTTTTCTTCTCTAAGCATTTTTCAATATTTTTATCGCACTCTGTGACACTACCCAGTGTTAAAGTGTTACGTTTCCGAACACAGCCCGGAATGGTAGGAGCAATTAATGTATTGATCGACCCAATGAAAGAATAAATCTGTATTCGCGATCGATATACGATCGCCCTCGTAGACTATGGCGTTGTATCGGGAGAACTTGGTTACGATTCCCACTAAAGGCAAAAAAAAACGTTTCTCTGTAAAGTTTGCCATGGTTTTGTTGTTCATAATATATAAAATGCATTATATCGTTGTTTCTGGTACACATAGCACAAGCCTAGAGCTTAGTTTGTGACCAGGGCAATATATGCGTACAGTGTAATGTCCTTCATATTACTATTATTATTATATATATCGGTATCTGTTGGGGCAAATCTCTCGTACTAAAGGTGCAGTAATATTCGAAACACAGAGTTAAAGAAGAATCGTAATGCAAATTCGTCTTTGATGCCGCCCATTTTGTAAACGCATCTATTAGACGGCAAAGAATAAGCGGCAAATGATCGACCCCATTCATGGACTCTGTAATGACTACCGATTTTATTAATAAACCTTTTTATCAGTAGAGCCTCGTATTAGTACAACCTTTTAAGGTCACCTATATGAACATTCAATTTTTTGCCACTTTTTGTTCCACTGACCTCAAATTTCCAAAATGCTTTTGGAGAGTTTCTCGGGTGTCCACACTACCGACATTTGCCAATGCAAAAAGACGTAAGTCTGGAAACTTGGCAAAAGCTGCTTTCTGCAAAAGACCATAATATTGAAGCGTGTAGGTGAAATGGTGAAAATAAAAAAACATAGGGAAAAGTATTTTGACCACACGCACTTATTTCTTCTCTGCCATATGCAAAGAATATATTTATATTACGTACAGAAGATCCACTCTTCAGATACTGTGCAATCTAGCTCACACCTCGTGCTGATCATCCCGTGCCCCAATCCCCCCCCCCCCCCCCCACACACAAATAACAAATAATAAGCATGGTTATTTTATGGTTACTTTGAACGCAAAAATTTTTTGTACCATTGGAAAACTTTTTCTATTTGATCAGTAGAACCTCGTAATAGCCTAGAGTACAATCTTTATAACAATGTATAACCAATTGGTATAAAATCAGCTGTAGTAATTTCTGAGCATGTTTTTGCACTGGCTTCTGGGGCCTATTTCATAAACGTGACAATTGTAAATTACTATGACAATTCATAATACATTGCTTGGTGTAGTTTGTCAAAAGTAATTAATTCAAAGTAAACCAAGCAATGTATTATGAATTGTCATAGTAAATTACAATTGTCACGTTTATGAAATAGGGCCCTGGTCCAACAGGTCGACATTCCTGAAGTCAATGTCATATAAACCAGTTTGAAAATAAACATTTTACATTTTCAAATGAAAAATGAAAGAAATATTATTTTCGTTAACAAATTAATTAACATATATATTGTTGGGACCACCTGCAATACTTGTGTTAGATGGCCCCGCCCGATTGTTTTATCGTTTAGTTATATCTTGTCACAGTGTATTCATAAGTAGGGTTAGAAATAAACAGTCTAACCTTCTTGTGATCGCTTGATTAGGATCAGGAAAGGGTGGATTACGAGCACTAAGTTCGCTTGCAAACGAAACTTTTTGATGTCATTATGACATACTTTAAGGCTGGTGGCTTTTAAACAATCTCAGAAAACTGCGCCATAGCTATCGGTGTGCGAGCTAACTTTGGTGCGCGTAATCACCCTGCAGGTTCCATCCTATTCTGCGCGTGGATTATATTTATATAATCAGCGACGAAATATAAACATAAATACTAACCTGCAAAGAAGTAATCTTAGAGTAATGCAACAGTGTCATGTCTCGGTCTGTCCTAGGGTCTCCAGATTCGTCGCTGATCTCGAACCGCGCATAAAACTTCAGCATGTCCAGTAGCTGTAACAAAAAATCTCAGTGACCATTTGAAATAGGGATTGCCAAATATAGAACTAAAAATAATAAGATTATTATCGACCAACTTAATCACGACGGTCTTTCATGCGTTGGAGTGAAAAAGAGACCTTCATAGAAGTCAGAGAAAAATCGAAAAATCCACGAACTCATTTTACCTGCAGGGAACTCACTCAATTACGGTATTTTGATACTTTTCTTTATTTATTTATTTCTTATTAAACATAACAAAATATTTTTATATATTATATTAGGTATTTATTATATATTATATTAACTTCTTTTAGAAAACATAGAGGATAACAGCAGAAGTCTAAAGCAATATAAAATTATATACTCGTATTTAAACATTAATCCTAGTAGTGCTGATGTAAAATTTTATTGAAACAAATGTAATAAAATACCAACAAATGTATTAGGGTTGTTACTTATTTCAAATAAAACTTTAAAAAAATATACCATCACGGGTGCCTTTTTGGCTCCCGAGAACCGTTTATACGGCCTCGACCTCAATCGATCAGTTTTCTCAAATATACTTTTTTTTTGACAGATTACTCATAGGTATATTTATGTACTCACAACGTTGATCAGAGATATCCAATTTGGTATACCGCCTCTTTAATTCATATTATTAAGGACAAAGCTAAGGCCCATAAGCGATGGAAAAAATTTCACAATCCACTGGATTATGACACTTTTAAACTTTTGCGTAACAGACAAAAGAAATTTCAATCTGAACAGTTTAGGCTATATATAGAAAACATGCAGGAGGCTATTAAAACTTGTCCAAAAAAGTTATGGTCATATGTTAAGGCACGTCGCGGCACAAACGCTTACCCACGCTACTTTCAGTACAGAAATGGTACATTGTCAGATGGTCAAGAGATTTGTGATGGGTTTAATGATTTCTTTTATAGCGTATTCTCGAATCCTCTTCCTTCGTATGCGCAACCGGAACTTCCTCCTCCTTATTGTGATACTAACAATCATATTAATACAGTTGATATTAGTGTCGAATTAGTATATGAGGTTCTTTCTTCTCTTGATGCTTCTGGAGGCTCTGGGAGTGATAATATTCCCCCATATTTTGTCAAAGAATGCGCTAAAGAATTAAGTTTACCTCTTACTCTAATATTTAATAAATCTGTGATCGACGGAATATTCCCGAATATTTGGAAATCAGCTTTTATAATCCCAATTCATAAAAAGGGTTCTAAATCAGTTGTTGCAAATTATCGTCCCATTTCTGTATTAAATGTATTTAGCAAAATTTTTGAAAAACTTATATATAAATTTATTTATCCATTAATAATTAAAGGTATTCCTGAGGCTCAGCATGGTTTTGTTAAGAACCGTTCCACTGTGTCTAACCTTGCCGAGTTTACGAACTTTGTTGCACGCACTATGGACTCTGGTAGGCAGGTTGATGTGATCTATACTGATTTTGAGAAAGCTTTTGACAGGGTTGATCACGTCATCCTGCTTAGGAAACTTCACAAACTTGGAATACATGGCAATCTGTTTCGTTGGGTAACTTCATATGTTTCTAATAGATCCCAGGCAGTTGTTATTGGCAATTATAGATCAAATTTTGTTGAAGTACCTTCTGGAGTACCACAGGGCTCCCATCTGGGACCTTTATTCTACATCGCTTACCTGTATGACATATATGCAATTATAAATAAAAGTAAATATCTTATGTATGCCGACGATACAAAATTTTTATCGATATTAACGGCTATGGCGACTGTCTTGATTTGCAACATGACCTAAATAACCTTACTAGTTACTACAGCGTAAATCGTATAGCGGTAAATATATCCAAATGCTCTAAAATGACCTTTTCTCGAAAACGTAATATTATCAATTTCATTTATACTATTGGTGGATGTACTTTAACTGAAGTTGACTTTATCAGAGATTTGGGAGTTATTCTCGATAACGGTCTAAAATTTGATCATCATATTGATATGATCACCAATAGGGCGTACAAGAATTTAGGTTTTGTTATGAGAGTGTGTCAGTCTTTCACCGATCTTCATTGTATTAAAATTGTTTACTACGCTTATGTTCGTAGCATATTGGAGTACGCAAGTTGTATTTGGAACCCACAATATATTCAGTATAAGCAAAGTATAGAACGAATACAGTCTATATTTGTAAAACATTTGAATTATCGTGCCAAATTACCTTCTGTATGTTATGAAGACTCCTGCCACCGACATAATTTACTGAGTCTGCAAGAGAGAAGACAGATGCTGGATATGTTGCTGTTATATGATGTCGCTAATAGTAGACTTGATTGTTGCAATTTGGTCCAACGGCTCACGCTATATACTCCTAAACGTCGAACACGTGTCTCATCACAGACTCTATTTTATACTGAAACCTCACGCACAAACTATTCCCAAAACTCTGCTATCTCAAGAATTGCTATGTGTTACAATAAAAGGTTTACAGATGTCGATCTTTATAGTAGGTCTAAAGCATCATTTAAAGGAGCTATTTTGAAACACTTAACTATTTAAGTTTTTTTCAAATGTTTTATTCAATAAATAATGAAGCATCCCCCCTTGTGTACTAACTTGTAACTCACACACCAACATACCCATACCATACACAAACACTAACACACTCACACCACACACGCACACAATCTTATTTGTATAACTGTTTTTTGTTTTTTTTTTGTTTGTTTATTGTTTGTTTAATCACATAATTTACTGCTATATTTGTTCTGTTATTTTGTGAAAATCTCTTACTGGCTTTATATTCAGCTATTGTATTTTGTATTTGTGATTTTGTATGCTGTGGATTTTCTTATGTACTTAATAAATAAATAAATAAATAAATAAATTATTTACTGAAGAATTTAACTAACATATTACATTTATACAAAATATAGACATGTTTTCTAAGTTCGCAACTAGTATAGATTTGGAGATATTGAAGTTTACTTTAATGAAAACGTCAGCACGAAGGGGTCAACTAAATCCCCATATAACTTTTTTATTTTAAGTTTTACACTTTAACTTGAGACTTTTTTTACAAAGTTTAGATCGATTTTTACTAACTGCTGGCATAAAAAAATAGCAAATTCGTATTATAAAAATGTGGCCCCTAAAATTCTGACGGACATCAGTGACGGAGCTCGTGCGGAAGAGACCAATGACCCCGACGCGAACGCGATGAGCAGTGGGACTAGTTATTTTTTCATTGAGTAAGACTAGGATGCAAGATGTAATGTTTGGTGTGATAACTTTGATGTTTAGGGTTCCGCTGTAATGGGTAATATTGCATTACATCATGCGCATTACCTACACATGTTTATTCCCGAACAGTTTCTTAGGGTCAGACGTGTACTTCTTCCTTCGCTTGCTCCGCTCCCTGTGCATTTTACGATGTGATTTTAGTTGTATCGTACTTATAATAAAAACTCATTTTATTTTAGTATTGCGTATTTTTTTTAACTTAGGCTAATTACAGCTACGCTGGTGCCGCCGCCGGTTGCGTGTGATGTTTTGGCCGGTCCAGTATTGTGTTCATAGTGTTCCGTACGCACGCTTTCAACCTAGTCGTGTACAGTCATAGAATTAAAAGTACAATCCTATATGCCCGATATAACTGCTCGTTTATTGAAAGCCACATTTGTAACTACATTTTCAAACCTCCGTGAAAATTATTTGCAGTTTTACAACTATTTTAAGATAAATAAATAATAAAATAAATACCATCACGGGTGCCTATTTGGCTCCCGAGAACCGTTTAAACGGCCTCAGGGTACCCAGCGGAGGGATTAACCCGTCCTCATTTCGCCGATGGTATTCGGAGGCAACACCTAACAAGTGGCGAGCTTGTTGCGGTGTTTATGATGAAATAGCCTCGTTGTATCAAGCGGTCACCCATCCCAGGCCGGCTTTGGTCATCTGATTAACCTTGTTATCAGTTGCGCAGTGTCTTAACCACTAGGCTGGGGCCGCTTTTTTTAAGATGTCAATTAAAACTTTCGACGAAATATATTATATTATTCAGATTCTATATTTGTTTGGTATATTAGCTCCCAAGGATCCGCCAACCCAGAGACAACCTAACCCTCACGGCTAGGTAGTCTCACTCTCACCTTTTCTGCGGAATAATTTTTCACAAGATATTACAGAATACCACTTTATGTGGGACCGGTAGAGCTCGTACACACCTCTCTCACCGCGAGTCAGACAATATCGAGTTTCTTGGTGCTTCTTTGACCGACTTGTCTTTTTGTGAAGTACCGGTAGAGCTTCTCTCCACTACATAATTATTTCCACAACTCATTCATTCATTGCCTAAATTATGCTGTAACGCACCCGGAAGAAATGAGACTGAATTCGATTCGACGTGGCGCGTTTCCATTCCGGCATTAATGGACGAAAGCCTTAAGGCATATTATTGAATATTAAATACGACAGGCCTAGGATTGGTTACGCATTCGTTCTAGGGGTTTAGTCATTATAATAATATTACGTTGTTTTAAAAGAGTTTTCCCTAATTTATAAATTATATCGCGTAACTGTGTACTCGTTGGTTTCTTGGGGCTGCAGTCTGATTCAGTATATTCAAGGGCTCCCGTGTATTGACGAATTAGCCTCGTTAGCACAGCCCGAAGACCCTTCTGTTGTGCGACCCCTCCGCAGCTGAGCTATCGGGGAGGTGGATCCGCCACACTTATAGTCTTGATGAAATTTAGCTAAATGTCATGTCAAAACGTGTTTTATTTCAACTCGTTAACGATAGACATTGATGATATCTAATAAGCCATATCAAAGGAACTTCATTTATTAATACAATAACGTCAAAAATATTTTATCAGTATATCTATGTGTTGTTCGTAGGCCGATCGTGTGTGTACTGCAATGATAGGAAATAAGCCATTTTAATATAAAAGTTTATTTGGTATGGCACCAAGATATAACAACATTTCATACTCTATATTATCAAAATCGCTCCCTAAACGCCAAGATTTTTTGCGTGCACTGAACCATCGTGCCCAAACAATATTGCCTGGCACAAAGGTTCTCGAGATTGACTGTTGATTATTAGTTGGAATTTGATTTTGGCTATTTGTTCTTATTTTAGGATGAATCAAATCTAATCGCGATTTTAGATTTCGACCTAACATTAACTTGGCCGGGGCCTCACTGGTAGTGCAGTGCACGGTATTTCTATACTCAAATAAGTACTCTAATAAAATTTCTAAAACCACGCTAGGTGACAAATTTCTTTTAGTATGCACTTTAGCATTCTCTTACAGGTGCGAACGGAATTTTCCGCCTGCCTATTGCGGCATAGATGATAAACAGGCGAATTCATATATTTTATTCCGTTGCTGCAACAAAATTCATTAAACTCTTTACAGTTAATTTTTACATCATTATCTGATACTAATTCCTTTTTTCGTGCGCGAGCTACCGTAGACGGCTATACGTAAACAAGTCGTCTCTGTATTTAAAAATCGTTATTATTGTAAAAATTTAGTCCTCCTAACAGTGTGTTACATATTTCGAAAGCCCATAAAAATCTGTATCCGATGTGCAATTCTTAAACTTAAAACTCAATAAAATAAGAAGATATTTACAAAAACTTTTAAACAATTTTTGTTAACGGACATCTACACACTTCACTCGTCTTGGTCGCTGCTTTGTCGGAGTTACCTGCCAGCGGTGACTCATCGCGAATTCGCGAGATAAGGCGGCGCACGGCTCAGGCGCTTCGACTCACAGTAATACTTCGTACAGCTAAGTACCTACCTACATTCAACGTCGTTCGTTATACGCAGTGTAAACAAAAGTACTCTTTCAAGGTCGAGTATTGAATATTAATAGGCAAATAAAATGGGTACCAGGTGTAATTCTTGCAGTAAAAATATTCACACACTTGAATATATGGAATGCATTAAATGCAGAAACCTTTACGACCTGGCTTGTCTGAATATATCAACTATGGTATTCTCGAACTATACAACTGAATACAAAATAAATTGGCTATGCCCAGAGTGTGTTTGCGCCCTGCCAAAGTGCGATAACAGCAGCACACCTATCAGATCTGTTACAGCCCTAAACAACACGTACACAGCTTGTGACAATATCAATTCCATTAGGGGTAGCAGGAAGGTTGCTTCCCCGAGCCCATTACTAACTGATGGAGGGGAATTATCTGTTCTGGTATCTGAAATACGCTTAATGAGACAGGATCTAAAGGTCCTCTCAAAAAAGCAAAATGATGAGATGTCATCTCTAAGACAAGAGATTAATAAATTTAACAGCAGCCTTTCTTCACTCGTGTCTTCTATTTCACATAAAGTAACTGAAAATGAGAAAACCATTTTAAGACAGGAGCACGAAATTAACGACCTTAAAGTAGCAATCAACCAATTACAAACCACATCGGCGGCTCAGGAACAATTCAACCTAAGAAATGATCTAGAAGTCGCTGGTATACCTGAACAGAGCAGCGAAAATCTCACTCATATATTTTTACTGATATCACAATAATTGGTCGTTGAATTGAACCCTGACGATGTTGAAGAGATAACACGAGTAGGCCCCAAGCGTTCAATGAATCCAAAACTACCACGCCCTATTGTTACGAGACTAGCGCGGCGGTCCAAGCGAATGGAACTAATTAGAGCGGCAACAACAAGAACCTCACTTCAGAGGAGATTGTGAATGAATCCCCCTTGAAAATTTATATTAATGAGCGGCTTACGAAACCCAACCGTTTGTTGTTTCGGGATAGCAGACAACGTGCCCACCAACATGGATTTCGCTACTGCTGGACGAGACACGGCCTTATCTTTGTCCGTAAAGCCGAGAAAAAACCCGCCTTTATTATTTTTACCTAAAATGCATTTATCTAACGATAATAACACACGATAAAATTTATTGTCTTATTGAACTAATTTTATTACCTTTTGAATTTGTTTGCAAAATGTTATTACCAAAATATTTACCGCTAACTTATAGACTGGCCAATGTTCATTTTGATCTAGTTTTTATTCATGTAGAATTAATATTGTGGATTTATTTAAACTATCCTAATGAGTTTGAAGTACTAAACCCAACTAATAACCACTTTAAAATAACCCCGCATATATTTCTTCAGGCACTCAGTCACACACATATCACACTATCACTTTTACACAATCTAATAAAAATAAATTACTTTTCACATTACATAATCACAGCCTCCGTAGACTAGTGGTTGCGTCTTTGGCGTTGTATCCGGAGGTCGTGGGTTCGATTCCCACCCATGGCAACAAAAATATTAGTACGCTTTTTCTGTACAGTTTGCCATGGTCTGGGTGTTTATAAAATATAATATGTATTATATCGTTGCTTCTGGTACACATAGTACAAGCCTAGAGCTTAGTTTGTGACCAGAGCAATATGTGTAAATTGTTCTACATATTATTATTATTATTATTATTATAATATAAATTTCTGTATCCTTCTGTGGCTTTTACTGTATATGTTTTATTATTTTCCATTCAAATATAAAAATGAGTGTTTTAAAGAAATTTGATGAATTAGACATCAATCAGCCTTAGTCTCAAATGCCACACAATCGACAATGTAGAAAATTGTAAATCTTACTTGAATGAATATAACTTTGTAATATTAAACTTAAATATTCGGAGCATACAACGTAATTTCGACAATCTTACTGTGGTGTTACAAAGATTAAATCTCGACATTGATATATTGGTCCGGACTGAATGTTGGATTAATGAATCCTCATTACAGCCGCAACTAGATGGTTACACCTCGTATAAAACCACAAAATACATAAATAAGTCAAGCGGTGTTGTAGTCTATATAAAAAACAAATGGTCTCACGCGGTCAGCGAACTAACTTTACAAGAAGCAAATTGCTTACACGTTAATATCCCCGACCAACTGTCTCTCCTGGCCATCTATCGCCCTTCCTCCTTCCTTAATACAGCAAAATTTACACATTCGCTGGAGCAACTGCTTAGTAGCATTAATAAGGGTCCGTGTTTTGTCTTAACTGACGATATCAACATTGATATCCTTCCAACGGCGGTTAAAGAACAACAAAGCGAGGACTATCTAAATCTTTTAGCTGAAGCGGGTATGGTGGCGGCGGTTGATATGCCGACACATTCAAAAACATGCCTAGATCACTTTTTTGTTAAAACAAAACTAAAGATGGAAACCATAGTTTGTGCAGTAGACATTACAGATCATTGCATGATAATCGCTGGACTGTTAACTAAATCTCTTCCATCGTTAAAAACTATAAACCTGAAAACAATACACGATTTCGAAAACATCTGTGGTTCTCTTAAAAGTACAGATTGGTCTACCCTATGGCTTGAAAAGGATCCAAACATAGCGACAAAATTGTTTTCCTCCATCCTATCTAAAGCAATTAACGCCCACTCTCGTACTGTTAAAGCTAGTAGAAGTAAATATACCTTAAAGCCATGGATGACACCAGGACTCATAAAATGCTCTAAGCACAGGGATAAACTACACTTGAATGTACGTAATCATCCAGGTGACACAATAAAAAAACATGTTTATCGCCTTAATTTCTACAATCTGCTGTTGAGGAAACTAAAAAATGAGTATTACGGTCAGCAGCTGGAATTAAATAAAAGGAATCCAAAAAAACTTTGGAAATCCATTAAAGACATTACTCTCTCTAATATCAAAAGTGATCCCGCTTCTGAACTTTTAAAAATAAAGGATACAACCACTGCTTCTCTTAGTCACTGTAATGAGTATTATTGCACAGTTGGACAAAAACTTGCAAATATAGCTCTAGAAAAGCTCAACGAGACAGAGCGCACGCTTGCTTTAAAAGTTAAAAAAATTAAGACACCAAAGAACTCTCTTTTCTTTGAGCCGGTTGACACAGCTGAGATTAATAATCTAATTTTGCATTTAAAGGAGGATTGTGCACCTGGTCCTAATGGTATTTCTAATAGACTAATTAAAAATATAAAGGACGCCATTCTAGAACCTCTAAGTTATATATTTAACTTAAGTCTGGAATCTGGAATATTTCCGGATGTCTGGAAGTGCGATTACACCCATATATAAAAGTGGTGAGAAAAACAAACCAGAAAACTACAGGCCGATATCTTTGCTTTGTACCTTCTCGAAGATGCTAGAAAAAGTAGTCAACAAAAGGTTGGTCAGTTTTATTGAAAGCAATGATCTTATTTTTCCAGGGCAATATGGTTTCCGTCAAGGGAGATCCACGGAGGACGCAGTGAGTTTGCTTACTGATACAGTAGTGCGGCATCTAGATGGTGGTAAATCCTGCCTAGGGATCTTCCTTGACTTGAAAAAGGCCTTTGATTCTGTATCAATAATAATTCTTTTGGAAAAACTCCAAATCATGGGTATCAGAGGGGTAGCATTGGACTGGTTCCGCAGTTATCTTTTTGAAAGAAAGCAGTGTGTCAGAGTCGCAACCCACTCCAGCCTTCCCTGTACATCCACATTCGGTGTTCCACAGGGCAGCAATTTGGGGCCAACCCTCTTCCTCATATACCTTAATGATATTTTCTGCCTTTCGCTGAAGAACGCCAGTATAATATGCTACGCTGACGATACTGCAAATTATTTAATGGCGACACATGGAATGAAGTTACGCATTTAGCGGAGGTGGGAATGATTGGTGTGAAGAGTTGGCTTGATCACAACCTACTCACTCTTAACGCAACCAAATCCTATTGCCTAAATTTCCATAAGACCGCAGCTACTTCGCCAGACAGTAATGGTGTAAAGATTCACACCTGCTCACCTGGCGACAATTCCAATCAAACACTTTGCAGCTGCAACCTTATTAAAAGATAAATAAATGATAGATAAATGTCAAGTACCTTGGAGTTACCCTGGATGAAAGACTTAACTATATAATCCTGTTAGAAAATAAGCTAGAGGATAGTCAACGTTGGGATAGAAAGGGAAATATTGAAATAAAAAACTTACCATTACAGAAACAAGAGAAGAAACACGACTTACTTAATATGGTATATAATTTGTCCAAAAATCTTGATTTAAATATACAAAAATCTGATATCAAGGATATAATACAGGTAAAGAACAAAAAACAAAATAACACTATAATAGTGGAATTCACCAACACTTTTGTAAAAACTGAAATTCTGCGGGCGGCAAAAACTTTTAATTATAAAAACAAGAACGACAAACTAAGTGTAAAACCTCTAGGCCTTAATACCAACGACATCACTCCGATCTACCTCTCAGAAAATCTGACTTTGAAATCGTCCAGACTTTACTTCCTTGCAAGAGAATTAAAAACGTCAAAGAACTACAAATATTGTTGGACCAATTACGGGAAAGTTTACCTACGCCAAGACGATAACTCTCCTACCATAACAGTCACAAGTGAGGCCCAAATCCAGCAGCTACATAATTAAATAATCACTTTAGTCGTTGTTTATGTTTATATTGTCATTATTATTGGGGTTGGTTGAAATTATACTTATAATATTTATAAAAGTAAGTACTAACAGGTATTGTCTCACTATATGCCTACCTATATATAAATTAAACCCCACTAAAACTACCTATTGCTGTGTACAACTCTACTGTTAAATTGACCAAGTTCCTGGTGTATATTACAATTATTTACAATATATAATATTATACGTATAGGTGCGTACAGTATACTCGTAGTATAACGGGTGTAGAACAATAGGTAATCTCTATTGCATAATGCCAATATACAACTTTTTCCCCCAACTTTGTGTTAATATTGGTTTTCTTTGCATATGTATAATCTAAATTCATACATACATATTATAGTACTTATTCTAAAGTTACAGATAGTGACCTTTGTCAAGTATTGCAAATATATATATATATAGGGCTAGCTTATTTACTAAACAATCATTTGTTTGGGGGGTGACTCCTCAATCCTATCTATCTAATATAAGTAAGATGTGTATATGTAATATTAACCAAAATAGTGTGCGTATAAATTACACAAATATATACAAACGTATTTGTATTTAGGTAATAAGGTTTTTATTTTATTTTTTGATTTTGCTATTTGTTTTGGGGTGTATTTTTGTGTATAGTATGTAGGTGTGTTTATTAACTAGATTTTGTTGATATAATCTTATTCACACTGTGGGTTTGTATAGGAGTGAATGTATGTGGGGCATTATTATTATATATATATTTTTTTTTTTTTCTCTTTTTTTGTTTCTAAGCTGTCATGATGAAGGATCAAAACTATATTCTTAACGAATTGGACTCTGTAAATAATATTAAGTGTTTTAAATGTTCTATAAATGAATTGTCGAAATTAATGCCGAAAAAAAACAGCTTTATACTCAGTTATTACCCAGAATATAAGAAGTATATATAAAAATTTAGATGACTTTAACATAAACATTAGCCATATAGAAAATACTACAGATATAATTGTATTAACTGAATGCAGATTAAACCCAAACAAACCATTGCCAAAAAAAACAAACTACTCATCCTACTACACTACAAGAAAAATTACACAAAATGACGGCGTTGTTGTTTACATTAAAAACTCAATCCAGCATAAAATAAAATAAATAACTCTATCGGGTGCGACCTGCCTTGAATAACTATACCAAACTGTACACTTATTTGCATTTACCGTTCCCCATCTACTGCCAACCCTGAGAGTTTTATTATGTCACTGGATGATTATTTGAATTCAGATCACCTTAGTAAAAATGTTATAATTACAGGAGATCTTAATATTAATATAATTGAGAAGGATATAACTGATAATAACTGTAACAAATATTTAGACATGCTAGCCAGCCATGCGTTATTGCCAGGTCACAGATTCGACACTCGGATAAATAGTTGTCTCGATCATGTTATAACAAATCTAGATCCCAAAAAATTTTTTGCTATAATAGCAGTCTTAGATGCTACGGTGACTGATCACAATATGACTATTATAAATATATATTCAAAGTTTATTAAAACTCCTACTCGAAAGTTAGTTATCCAGATGCTCTTGCATCTTTTGAGGAAAGGGACATTTCAAAATTGATGGCTATAGATGAACCTAACACATTGACCATGGAATTAATTAGTGCTATTACGGAGTCTTTAACCACATGTACTAAATCAGTACCTATACCTAATAATAGGAGAATATTAAAACCATGGATTACTCCGGGAGTATTAAAATGTATCAGAAATAGGAATAACTTACAAAAACAACTAAAGTTAGATGTAGACAATGAAATAATAAAAATCACTTATCGTAGGTATCGCAACTATTGTAACAGCTTAGTCAAAAAACTTAAAAGAAAATATGAACGTGACTTATTGGATAAGAATAAAAACAATAATAAAACTTTATGGAAAACGATAAAATATATAAGTAATCTTAATGAAGAAATATCAAAAAACTTCGATCTAATAAATCTAAAAGACACACCCCAACTATCTGCTGATTATATTAACACTCACTTTAATAATGTAGGTAAAGTACTTGCTCACCAAATAAATGATAATCCGACATCTTTTAATTCCCAGGAATATACACAATACTTTAACTCGCTTCCTACTCAAGTTAACTCAATAGGCGTTATAGAACCAGACTATTCTGAGATTGAAATAATAATTTGCAATCTTAAGTCGCAATCGGCTGCTGGTTGGGATGAAATACCTACAAAGTTTATTAAGATGTCCAAACACATATTAATCCCTATTTTATCACATTTGAGCGTCCTTTGTTTTAATCAAGGTGTCTTTCCTAATCTTCTAAAACGCTCCATAATACATCCCATTTATAAAAATGGGGAAAGAGACGATGTAAATAATTATAGGCCAATATCGATCCTTCCTATAATATCCAAAATAATCGAAAAACTAATAAACAAACGTTTAATAAAATACCTAAATAACAATAATCTCTTGTCTAATGCCCAATTTGGCTTTCAAGAAGGTAAAAGTACAGAAAATGCAATACTTGAACTTACTTCAAGCATTGTTAATTATCTAGACAAAGAAAAGAAAACCCTCTGTATCTCACTTGACCTCAAAAAAGCGTTTGACACCGTCTCTGTCCCGATACTCATAAAAAAACTAGAAACTTTTGGTATTCGTGGCTCCTTTCTAAAATTAATTATTGACTACCTTTCAAATAGAACCCAACGAGTCAAATTAGACAACATTATATACAGCGCAGACCATCCTTCTACCGAATTTGGGATTCCGCAGGGTAGTGTCCTTGGACCTACCCTGTTCCTTATTTATATAAATGATCTGACCAACATGGAACTGACACATGGTAACATCTTCTCCTATGCCGATGACACAGCCTTACTCTTTCATGGTAATAACTGGATCGAAACTTTTTCAAATGCTGAAGCTGGCCTTAGTAGTGTTATGCAATGGCTACGATTAAACTTACTTACTCTTAATATTGACAAGACAAATTTTATTTGTTTTTCAATTCGGAATTCTACGCAGCCAAGTCTAAACTTAACATTATCAGCACATGCATGTCATGATATTGAAACGACTGATTGTAATTGTAAGAATCTTAAAAGGGAATCAACAATAAAGTACCTAGGTGTTATAATCGACCAAAATCTCACATGGTACCCCCAAGTCGAAGCAATCACAGCTAGATCTAGAAAACTGATATGGCTATTTAAATACCTTAGACACATTGCAAATAAACAACTACTTATATATATCTTCAAAACATTAGTTCAGTCCATAATTTTGTATTGTTTATTGATTTGGGGTGGTTCATCCAAATCTAAATTCATTAGAATTGAACGAGCGCAACGTAGTATTATAAAAGTAATGCTATTTAAGAAGAAACGTCATAGTACTACAAATATTTATAAAGAAGCAAATGTTTTAACAGTACGACAACTATACACCTTAAACTGTATTATTTATGTACATAAAAATTATGCTTCAGGTAACGATGCACTAAAGAAAAGAAGTAACAAACCATTCATAAAAACTAGGACCTTAAGAACTGCATTCGCTTCTAAACAATTTTCCAATCGATCTGTCACCTTATACAATAAACTAAATAAATATTTACAAATCAACAAAATGACTATAAAGGAGTTAAAAACTAATATCACTACATGGTTAAAAACCAAAAATTATGAAGAAACCGAAGACTTACTAACATTAACATGAATTCTTATTAAACACAACTTTAATTTTTATAACACTTTTTTACAAACAGACAGACGGACGGACAAAATAATATATATGTGTGTATATATATATATGTTATTACAAGTCAGGGTAGGTATAACATTTATTTAGAATTTTTATTACTTTATATAACACTTTTTTACAAACAGACGGACAGACGTTACCTACTACTTACTGTATATATTAATTATACTCTATGCCTACTACTTTTATTATGACTGCCGGGAACGAGCAGCCAACTTTACTTTGTATAATATTTTTTTACAAACAGACAGACGGACACGAACAGACAGACATAAGTTCAAAGAAAGAGAAAGAAAAAAAAAACAATATACTTACAGAATATTTTATTGTAGTGCCCTAATTGTAGAAGTTTTTGAGCGACGCGGCTTGGTGTCATTGTTGCTCTCATGACTTTTGTAAAAATAATACCTACATAATGTGATGCAAATTACACTAGTTGTAGTTTGGATATTTTTTTCTTAAAAGTAAAATTTTTATATTTTATTAATATAAAAATCTTTTGATTATTTTTAACATTTCTTTTGTCTTAGTTTTAAGTTGTTTGTATCATTTTAATTTCATTTTACTATATATGTACTAAGTATACTGTCTTCGAAGGAGCGGACCCTCCTAACACAGGTTTCCTAAACTTAAATGGAGAGTCCAAAATAAATGTACTAACAAAATGTAAACTGTTTTGATGAATAAATATTTTTATGTTTTTTTTTTTTTTTTTTTTTTTACTCAGAGCAGTATATGTGGCACTCTGCCAATCAGTTCTTTCGTACTGTATTACAGTATGGGGTGGTGCTAACAAGACAGTTCTGATAAAATTGGAAAGAGCCCAGCGCTCTGTGCTAAAGGTGATGTTAAAAAGACCATTTAGGTACCCCACATCTGCACTCCACCAGGAAGCGAATTTTCTGACAGTGAGACAGCTCTATATTGTAAAGTCTGTTACCTCAACGCACAAATCGCTGCTTAAAACTCCAGAGTACTTGGAAATGTTAAATAAACGTGTGACAAACTTCCGCAATCCTTATCAGATCAAAACTTCCTTTGCTAAACGTTTCGGTTTATTTTTAAATTACTACATATACAATAAATTGACCATAAAGTGTAATTCTAAAACCAGTAAGCCTCGTGAAACTAAAATTTTGATTGAAAATCTCTTACAATCCTGGACATACGATGAAACGGAGAAATTTATGGTTGTAATCACCTAAACATAATACAGAATACAAACTCCATCTCTTCTCCAGTAACATCATGCTCGTATACACACACATACAATATTTTACACACTTACATACACATATATATATATATATACATCAACATAATGTTTTAACTTATACACACACACTCATCATATACTATACACAATGCTATGTTCAGCATTCTCTCCCATTTAAGTGCTTGTACTGATAAAGTCACAATTAGATAGGCACTATCACAGCAAATGTCAACTTATCAAATAAATCCACAAATAAAATAGGATAATTTAATTTATATATTCTTTTTAATTTCTCTAATGTTAATATTATAAGTTTAATTATTATTTAATTACTCATATTTCTGTTTTTGGTTGTTATTAGCTTTATTTTTATTGTTTTCACTCCTGTAATCAATAATTTGTATTTAATGATGATTTAAATTTAATAATAATAATTTCATGATTTTAATTGTTTTCGTTTGTCAATCTTATTATTTTAATTAATTATTAATTTTCTTGTAAAAATACGTTGTTAATCTGTCTACTAGTAGCTAAATCAAACCATTGTTAATCGAAATTTGGGAGCCCGCGATACAGGGGCCCACAGGCAATTTTTAACATATGTAATTTTTTTTCTGAATAAACAAATATTGAATATTGAATATATTAATACATTAGGTATGCCGAATGTTGCAAAAATGGCTTTTAATTTGGAAATTAGAGCTAGCGTATTAGTACCGTTATTCATATGTACCATGAAGTAACTTCGTAAACACAATACAAGTAGTTGACGAAGTTTTTGTAATTTAGATTTCTAAATAAATAATTATGGATTACACTAACCGAATAGGTTTGAATGGGCAATAGAGACAATGCATGACAATCCGCGATAACTTTAATATTTGAGAGATTATAAAATACACAAAGTAATCTTGACTTGGTTACTCGTAAATAGGGATGAATTTCCACCAAAAGCTTTATAACTCTCACCTTACTGAGGCGGAACCTCAGGCTCTACCATGGGTTTTTGCTTCGAAGCAACGTAACGTTTTACAACGTAACTTTATTTTTGGTAACAGGATTTAATAAAGCGATCCTATTGGTGGTTCCTCACGTTATAACGTAACGTTGCTATAAAGCAAAAACCTATGGTAGAGCCTCTGGTAGTGGACTCGACATCTAATATTAAATTTTAATCTACTCGGGACTTGTGGCGTATTTGTGGTCTCTCATCGGAACTATACAATAAATCTAACGCTACAATGACAATCACTGTCCAAATATTCTATTTTGATTTACAAAAATTATAAAATAAAATTTATTGAAACCGTAAGTATCGCGTAAACCCCGGATCTTCAGCGATTACCACTTTTATGACGGAACGTAGGTTTGACAGTTAATTGACATTTAAAAAATATTATAACAGTAACCACAACTCTCATACATTAGTGTAACGAAACGTCATCTCAGGCCCTCCCAACCTTTAGTTACCAATTATCTAATTTTCAATGGTAGACGTGTGAAGTTATAGGAACACTTTTCTGTAACGAATGGTTCGTTCGAACCTTATAGGGACTGGGCATAAAGCCGTTTTCTACGCAATATGGCAGAGACACTTAAACAACTCTGAATTTATCAATTCGCAAGAAACCACAAAATGATTTATTAAAGTATTGGTGAATAGCAATACTAAAGAAAATACGTTATTTGATCCAATAATTATTTATATTGTTTTATTGGCACAAATATCACAATATTATTTATTACAATTTTTATATTTGTAGTTAAAACGAGTATTTTGAATTTTAAATGGCGACTTCGGTTGTTTGGAATTAAACGTCATTGTACTCGTTTATAAGTAATTTTACCAGGTCAAGTTCAATTTTTATTATATAGTTATTTTGAGTTTAATGGTGGCGGCTTCGCTCGTTCGTTAAAAAATTGACATTATACTAGTTTTAAAATAACTTTAGTAGTCAAAATCTAAATTTTGTAATTATTTTGAATTTAAAGATGGCGGCTTCGCTCGTTCGACAAAATGAGACATTATATTCGTTTTAAGGTATTTTTTTTGTTTGATTTTTATAGTTATTTTGAATTTAAAGATGGCGGCTTCGCTCGTTTGGAAATAAACTTTCGTGTACACGTTTTTAAGTAACTCTACATGGCCAAATTTGATTCTTTTAGTTATGTTGAAAATAATGATGGCGGCTTCCCTTGTTTGGAAATATAGTCATTATACTAGATTTTAAGTAACTTTAGTATTCAAAATCTGATTTTTGTAATTACATATTTTGAATTTAAAGATGGCGGCTTCGCTCGTTTCGAAATAAACTTTCATGTACACTTTTTTAAGTAACTTTACATGGCCAAATTTATTCCTATAGTTATGTTGAAAATAATGATGGCTTCCTCCTTGTTTGAAAATATAGTCATTATACTAGTTTTTAAGTAACTTTACCACCACCGTTATCTAAATTAGATAATTTAGATAACGGTGGTGGTGCCGATTGATTTATGTAACGGACACGAGTGAACATCTTAATTTAATAGCAAAAATAGTCCAAATAAATGGTCTATTTATGTTAATAATATTTATTTCAATAAGTACCTACCTATATTATATTTGTCAAGTGTATATAGGTACACATACCTATTTAATAATTATATTATGAAATATAATGCCTGATTTCATTTAAACTGATGTATATAAATAGGTCAGTCAAATCAAAAATCTATAGTGCCTCGGAGAGTACGTTAATCTGTCAGTCCCAGTTTCACTTTACCAACTTCTGGAGTTATTTATATATGGTTATCTATAAATAATTTCAGAGTCTGTCCGACACCGATAAGCTAACCATTTATTCGGTGTAGACTCAAAATACCATCGGCTAAGACGTTGTGGGAATAAGTATAGACGGACTCAGGAGTACCCGGTAAGGTTTTATACTTTACCGCTGGGTACTCAGGAATCCGTCTAAACTATTTGGTACCAAATGACTAACGAGTCTTAGTAAAATTTAAATAAATCTAAGTTAGTCAAAAACAAGAACATCATATTTTTTGCCGATCAAGGGAAGCGACTATAAAAATCTTTATTTCAATGGGTAATATTTGATACATATGTCGGTGTCGTCGCGCCGACACAACTCAAATTGTTAAAAAAGTGGCTTACTTAAAAAACATCGACGGACGCGTGCGCCAAGACATCAGTGAGCGCTCACGCACACTAAAACAATCGCGCATAATGTACCTAATCAAAATCCGCGTGGTACGCACGATAAACTCTGAAGCTTTTCAATGCCGCGTCGCAGCGCGGTAGGTTGCATACACATCATCCTACCATTTTTTTTTTTTTACCTTCTTTATGTCCTTTTTACATTTTAAGTTATCAATAATAACATTGTAATTTCTTAAACTATAACTGGTGGAAAATGCAATCTAAAAGAGAATTGTAACATTATATGTGTATAGTATATACACGTGTGCAGCCTATTCTGTGAATAAAATATACATTCATTAATTTTATATTTTTACCTTATTACATTTTTTAAATAAATAGTTACATAAAAAAACGGTTTTAGCTATTCAGCGAATAGATAACGACTTTATTGAACCTATTTACATTTCGTAGTACTCACCTATATTTTTTTTGTTGTCGTATGAAACTGCAAAAATTAGAAGTTTAAGTGTTATTTATTTGTTTAACGGTTAAATGTACCCAAATACTTTATTAGAATTTAAACTTGAACCTCACGAGCAGGTAACAGAATGCATGCGCATTCGGTGGCAGATGTACCAACCCGCACTAAAAGATTTGGTAAATCGTACATCTGTCGCACTATTAAAATGTGGAATGCTCTGCCTGCTTACGTGTTTCCTTCATCCTATAACCTTGAGTCCTTTAAACGAAGCGTGAATAGGCATCTTAAGCCGGCATAATGGATGAAACCAGCTCTTACAACACAGTTCTAAGAGCTGGTTGTATTCATTCTTGGACCTGCATACTGCTTTCGATCAGGTGGATGTGGGGTCACATGCCGAGCTCCTATAAAAAAATAAAAATAAAAAATAAACAGGGACTGGATTTAATGATTTCAGTTAAATAAGTATTTGTAAAGGGGCAATTTTAATCTTCATGGTTAATCTGTTATTTGAAGACTAAAATTTGTTCATTTGTTTGTCGTTGCCATTCGTTTCCGAATGTGATACGAACGCTTGTTTTACTTGTCCGCATACACATAATATTTAGGTAGGTACGTTTACTGTTTTGTAGTATCGAAATATATCGAATAAACTAATATAATTTTTGTTTATAAGTATGATGATTTTATTTTCTTCTTTCTTCTTGTTTTTAAGATAAGTGTCAATTATTTTTTGGTGAGAGGAAGGTCTCTATAACTTCACTAGGCCGACTGTCCGGTCTCGTTACTACTGTCCATATAGATGTCCGTCAAGCGACCTAGTCATGTTTCAGTTTTAGTCTTTTGTTTAATCGGTTTTCGGGGGGCTACTACATCGATTTCTTGTCGAGGTGGTAGTCTCCTTTTTACATAGTCCATCAAGCAAGACTGCATTTGACCCACAGAGTTCTAGGAAAGTTTAAGCTCAGTGAAACGCAGATTCTGTTTGTTGTGACTTGGTTTCCTTGCCTATTCCTAGAACTCAATATCTGTCCTATTCACTTTTGAATTTACGCGGCATCGTCACGTGACCTATGCGGCGATGCGCAAGCGCAACCAATCGGCGATCGAGCCTTTTGTACAAAAAAAAAAAAAAAAGTAACCTAAAAATAGTGTGCCCCTGCTAGCACCTTTAATAATAGAAATATATAAAAAGAACAATTAAAATAAGTGAAAAGTGTAGTGCTTGGCCGGCCTGGCTATTATTCGTCGTTGAACCGTGAGTACCTAGTCTTAATCCTCCAAGTTACCTATTTTCTTAACACTTAGATCAGCAGGTTTCATTATCCCCTAGCTTGGATGTGAACCAGGGAAGTCCCTTTAAAATAAGCAGCCCAAAATATAGATGCAATATTGACCACAGAGCTATTCCGCAAACAAACTTAATTATATACCTACAGTCCACTGCCTAAAGCACATCCATCGTTTTTTGGTACCTTTCGAGCGCGAATATTCCTATAGATTACTTAAAATATCAATAACATTAATTTAGAGTTCAATTTCATAAGAAAACTTCTAAAATTAATCATAGTTCAAATCACAAAATTATAAGATTTCATTCACATCATATCTACCTACAGCGGTTATTCTACAATGAAAGCTTGTAAAGCTTATTTTGTGAAAATATTGTAATCTGTTTTTGAGTTGCTCATTATGTTGTGTTCGAATAGTATATCATAATTATTTAGTCAATTTGGTAGGTACTTTATATAAAAGTAAGTTAACCACGCATTCAACTTTGCTACTTAGGTGCAAAAATATTTTACTTTTATTTTTGTCTTGATTAATTTATATACTTAACTTTATATAAACTAATACTTATTACCTAATTTTATATTTACCTACTAATACATACAATCAGTATATCTTTACGACCTTGCTGCGCAGAGGTAGTTAACCCTATGTTAGACTACTAACCTAACATAAATTAATTTACTTTTATATTTGTTTTATATATAATATTTATTTTAGTAAGTACATATATAATATTTTAACGTATTTTTCAACATGGAAAAACAGCTTAAAATTTTCCTTTCCCGTCGGGAATACATCTTTCAGTCAATGCAAATTTTATACGATTTATCCAAGGATATACATACTGATCAGGATAAATTAAGGTCATTTAGATCGCGTTACAAACGCATCGAAGAGACTCGTACTGAATTTGTTGATGTGATTGAAAAAATCGATGAAATTCAGATAACTTTAAAACCTGAAACAGTAATAGATATGAAGCAGGTTTTGGCGTTCGATGAACTATATTATAAGGTAGTCGCTGCGGCCGACAGCATAGCGCCGTCTCTCACCAGCGCCTCCTTGCCTAGCGCTGCTGGTGAAGTCACCATCGATTCCAAACCGCCGTTGTCGGCGTCGCGCGCTCGACTGCCTAAGATCGATTTGCCAAAGTTCGATAGCAACATCGAGAATTGGCAAACTTTCTATGATACATTTGTCACATTGGTTCATGATAATAATACTATCAGCCCTGTCGAGAAATTCCATTATTTAATTTCTTGCCTAGCGGGCCCTGCGCTTACTATAGTTAAAGGAGTACCGGTTACTAACGAAAATTATATAATCGCATTCAATGCACTAATGGATCGTTATGAAAATAAACGAATCATTGCTGCTAACTATTTAGAAAAAATATTAAATTTTACGCCTTTAAAATCACCCGTTTTAAATGATTTATTAAAATTAACCAACACTCTTTACGAGTCAGTTAACGCGTTACAAAATATGAAAATTCAAAATTTGGGCGAATATATTTTGTTTCATCTCGCTTCTCGAGTCCTCGATTCCGATACGCGTAAGCGGTTTGAAATTCAGAATGTTTTTGAAATACCTACTTTTTCTAATTTATTAAAGTTTTTACAAGACTATGTGAAGATACTAGAAACTAGTGAACATCAATCTTGCACAAAACCTCACGCCAAGCCGTTCGAGTCTCGTCCGAAGTCTAGTAAAAATTATAACACCACTATGCTTGCCTCACAAAATGTACAATTTAATTCATTTAAATGTATATGTTGTAATTTTAAACATAGCATTTACAAATGCCCAAAATTCCTAGGCTTCAATACAGCAGCTAGACTTAACTTCATAAAACAACGAGGCATTTGCACTAACTGCTTGAAGTCAGGTCATGGTCACCAAAATTGCCCGTCAAAAACATATTGTTTGAATTGTGGACAAGGTCACCACACCCTTCTTCACCCTTCAGCGATCGTAACGCCAAGCTGTTCCGACACGGTGGCTGAAAATAACACGAGTTCCAGCGTTCACCATGGTACAAGCCGAGCTCTCGTGCTGCTGGGTACCTGTACGCTACTGGCGCGAGCCGCGTCCGGCCCGCCGCAACTCGTACGCGCTCTCATTGACAGCGGGGCGCAGGACTGCTTCATCACTGCCACCTGCGCGCGTCGCCTTGGTCTACCTATACGCCGCACCAACCTTACTGTTTCTGGACTCGGTCATAACACTGTCCATCAAATCAATGGTATCACCGATTGTGTCATCCAACCGCGTGACGCTGACGAGCCCAGCTTTAACATACGACCTATTGTAATGACAAAATTAACTTCAAAACTACCTACAGTGAAGTTACCAAGTACAATCCGTCATCATTACAAGGATCTTACTTTAGCCGATAAAGACTTTGACAAGCCTGCTGAAGTCGATCTTCTTCTGGGCGCTGAACTATTCAGCGATATTTATGATGGACAACGTATCGCGCCCGGCCCAGGTTTACCTGTCGCCATGCACAGTATTTTCGGATGGATCCTCACAGGGAAGCTCGACGCAGGATGTCGATCACCACCCTCAGTGACCTCCCTGGTGGCGTCCACGCTCGCTATCGACGAAGTGGTCCAGCGTTTTTGGGAAGTCGAGGAGCCTCCACAATACCGAATCGTTGCGCCAGAAGATGAAGAATGCGAAAGTTTATATTCTAAATTGGTTCATCAAAATTCAGATGGCAAATATGTAGTGCCTATTTTATTTAAAGAATCTTACCCCGTGCTTGGTGATTCTTATAATAATTCCTTACGGCGATTTATTAATTTAGAAAAACGTTTAACTAAACATAATCAGCTTAAAGGCGATTATGTAACTTTTATGCGAGATTACGCCAATCTCGACCATATGGAACTTGTGAACTCTCAGCCACCTGTTGGTAAATATATAATACCTCACCACTGCGTGATTCGTCCTGACAGCACAACAACCAAGCTACGTGTTGTGTTTGATGCGAGTTCCAAATCCTCAAACGGATTATCACTAAATGACTTAGTGTATACCGGCCCTAAGCTGCAAGCGAATATTATCGATATTCTTACAAAGTTCCGTCTTCATACTTTTGTATTTACGAGTGACATCTCTAAGATGTATCGAGCTATTTTAATAAGACCTGAGGATCGTCCTTGGCAGCATATCCTATGGCGAGACTCACCATCGGAGACCATGACTGAATACGAGCTCCGCACCGTTACCTACGGCGTGAGCAGCTCACCTTATTTAGCTATTCGGACTTTGCAACAACTTGCAGCTGATCACGGAGCTTCGTACCCATGGGCCGCTAACGTCATACGTCATGACGTCTATATGGATGACATAATCACTGGTACGTCATCGGTAGAAGAAGCGCTTCAGCTTAAACTCGAGCTGACCCAACTGCTACATTGTGCAAGGTTTGAACTTCACAAATGGAGCAGTAATTCTCGCGAGTTTCTTCAGAGCCTATCATCTGAACATGTTCAGGTTCCCAAGGCATTCGTGGAAGAGAGTAAGGAGTCCACACTTAAGATCTTAGGAGTTCAATGGGATCCAAAAGGAGATTATTTTACCTACTCTGCTTCTGAAATACGAGCCGAGTGCACCAAGCGCTCCATTTTGTCAAATGTTGCTCGTATTTTTGACCCTCTAGGCTGGTTAACTCCGGTCACGCTTATCGCGAAACTGCTCCTTCAGGATCTTTGGCGTCTGAAGTTATCATGGGACGAACCCATTCCCTATGACTTAACGAAAGTCTGGAATGAATTTGTTTCCGAGCTAAACAATTTAAAATTCATTCAACTACCTCGTTTGGTCGTACCGCGACACGCAGAAGATTTCCAACTCGTCGGTTTTTGTGACGGATCCACAAAGGCGTACGGTTGTTGCGTCTATCTTCGCGCTGTTAAAAATAATTATGTGCATATTAATTTGTTGATCGCGAAGTCCAAAGTGGCTCCTTTAAAACCTCTTACGGTGAACCGATTGGAGCTATGTGGCGCGGCCTTGCTTTCGCGCTGTCTTAAACATATGTTTACTTTGCTTAGCGATAAAATTAATATAACAGATCAAATCGCTTTTACCGATAGTAGTACAGTGTTGTCATGGCTTAACACTGAACCGCATAAGCTAAAGACATTCGTGGCTCACCGCGTTGTCCAAGCTATAGATTCAGTGCCCGCCAAACAGTGGAGACATGTTTCGACACATGAAAACCCAGCAGATCTATGCAGCCGCGGCTTGAGTTGTTCTCAACTTGCGGACTGCAGCCGCTGGTGGTCTGGTCCAGAATGGCTGTCCTGCGAGTTGGCACGTTGGCCAACTTGCAGAGAACCTAAGCTTCTGAACTCGTGCGAGGAAATGAAATCGTCATCCTTGGTCTTTTATATTAGTGATAAGGGACCGGGAGACAATCTATTTATTGAACTCATCGACCGGTTTTCATCATTTACGAGGCTTATTCGTGTAGTTGCTACATGTCTCAGATTTACTAAAAACGTCAGAACGACTCTAAACCATAGACTCAAAGATTCATTACGATCTGTAGAATCAAATGCTGCTATCGATAAACTAGTCGAAATTATACAATGTAATTATTTTGCTAGTGAAATAATCAGCATTAAGGAGAATCGACCTTGCACTCGATCTCTTCAAAAACTATCACCTTTCATCGATTGCTCTGGTCTCTTGCGAGTGGGGGGACGATTAAAGAACTCTGATCTCCCAGATCAAACTAAGCATCCGTACTTGTTACCGAAGCTAACTAGACTATCTTCTTTGATAGTCGATCATTTTCACGTGAAGTACCTTCACTGTGGCCCTCGCACATTGCAGTCATTGATACAACGACGATTTTGGATACTAGGTATTCGAAATTTAATCCGGTCTAGACTGTCCAAATGTGTGATATGTTTTAGACATAAACCTTTGTCCTGTCAGCCCGTCATGGGTGATCTACCGGCATCCCGAATCGAACAAGGGTCTTGTTTTGAAAATATAGGGATTGATTTTGGCGGTCCATTTGTAGTCAAGGAGAGTAGACGACGAAACGCGCGTTCCTACAAGGCGTGGGTTTGTCTTATAGTATGTTTGGCGACAAAGGCCGTTCATTTAGAGTTGGTCACGGAACTGTCCACCGAAGCTTTTATAGCGGCGCTAGACAGATTCGTTGCACGACGTGGTATCTGTAGATCGATCCTTACCGACTGCGGCACCAACTTTATTGGAGCAAAGCGTTATTTGAACGAAATGTTTGTACTATTGGAAAACGAAAAATGCGCTATCACCGATGAGTTGACAAACCGGTCAATAACATGGAATCTAAATCCACCAGGAGCGCCTAACTTTGGTGGTATATTTGAAAGTGGAATCAAGTCCACCAAATATCATCTCAAACGTGTGGTAGGAAATCCGCTGACGTTTGAAGAGTTTGTGACCGTGCTCACAAAAATCGAAGCGATGTTAAACTCGCGACCACTTTGCGTACTTTCCTCTGACCCTCATGAAGTGAATGTGCTAACCCCTGGACACTTCCTGATTGGTCGGCCATTGGCCTCACTGCCCGAGCAGCAGTTTGAGGATTCCAACGTTTCTTTGAGGTCTCGCTGGCAGATGATCCAAAGACTTTCACAGTCCTTTTGGCGCATCTGGCAGAGAGACTATCTGCATACATTGCAGCAGAAATCTAAATGGTTTACTAACCAAAGACGCGATCCAGAAGTAGGAGACGTAGTGATACTTCTAGAACCGAACTTAGCCGCTACGGAATGGAGGTTAGGTCGTATCTTAAACGTGTTTCCTGGCAAAGACACTAAGGTTCGAGTAGTCTCTGTACGCACAGCGAAGGGCGTTTACACTAGACCTGCTCGAAAGGTATGTCCCCTTCCTATCTCTGATTCCTAATTATTAATGTATTTATTACTTATATATTTTTTGTATTTTTAATTTGTTATGTTATATGTGTTTTATATTTAGTTAAGTTTTGTTTTAAGTTAAGAACTAGACATCCTTGCCTATATCTATTCGAATACAACGTTTGGAGCTTTCTTGACCTTGCATTCAAGAAAGGATTTAATGTGTGAAATCCCTAGATGATTTCAAGTAGGGAGAGATGTTGTGACTTGGTTTCCTTGCCTATTCCTAGAACTCAATATCTGTCCTATTCACTTTTGAATTTACGCGGCATCGTCACGTGACCTATGCGGCGATGCGCAAGCGCAACCAATCGGCGATCGAGCCTTTTGTACAAAAAAAAAAAAAAAAGTAACCTAAAAATAGTGTGCCCCTGCTAGCACCTTTAATAATAGAAATATATAAAAAGAACAATTAAAATAAGTGAAAAGTGTAGTGCTTGGCCGGCCTGGCTATTATTCGTCGTTGAACCGTGAGTACCTAGTCTTAATCCTCCAAGTTACCTATTTTCTTAACACTTAGATCAGCAGGTTTCATTATCCCCTAGCTTGGATGTGAACCAGGGAAGTCCCTTTAAAATAAGCAGCCCAAAATATAGATGCAATATTGATCACAGAGCTATTCCGCAAACAAACTTAATTATATACCTACAGTCCACTGCCTAAAGCACATCCACTGTTAATAATTAAAAAAAAAAATCGAAATAAAATCGAATGCGTTTTTTTACTTTTTTGAATTTACCTATTTCACTCTATACTTCCATCTGAACATAAAGTCTAGTTTTCAGCAAAAAAATTTGTATTTTTATTGGTATATTTCCGAAATAAGTTCAGTATATTTCAGTATTTTTTTGACATAGTCACGGTATTATTGTAAAATATAATCTAGTCACACTGCTTACGGTAAATACGGTGCCAAGCAGTCATAGTCTACAGTCAGTTGTAGTGGTGGGTCGTTACGTGATTTCATTGTAACGTAACGGCTACGTTTCTTTTTGTTAATCACCCGTTATGTAACTATTTATAGTTATTATTAAAAAATCTAATGATAAGCAAAAAAAAAACGTAGTGCCTCGAAAATAATTTTAATTTTATGTACCTCAAATAAATCTCAAAACAATCATTGTTTTAAATTCTTTTTTTACTTAGTAATACTTTACCCGTGTACCAATGATTTTTTAATATAAAAACTTATTGACTATAACAGCAGTGAGAAAACTTATCTACATTGTACAATTTTTTTAATGAGGAGTTTTCCAGTAGTTATTATTTAACGCAACAGATGGCGTTTAGTCGCTATCTACAAAAACTGTCAAAATAGATAGCGGGAATATATAAAATACACCCAAAATTTAGGGTAAATAGGAAATCAAATACCTTTATACGAATAATTTATAAAATTTACATAACTTTATTTAACATATACACTAATATCCTGAGCACTTTGCCTTACAGCACCAACTTAAGCAATATTTTTTCTTTTAAATATCATCATATTAGTAATTAAATTTGAATTTTTAAGGTACCATAGTCTTTTTTACGAAGTTTTTCTTTACAGGGTATCTACTAAAGATTATAGAGAGCAAGAATAACGAGTAAATAGAGACATATAAAAGTGACAAAATATGGTAAAAATATAACACGTCTTGCAATACCAAAATTTAGTTTTAATTCATAGAGAATTTAGAGTCTATATTTGAGTAGTCTATATAAAAATATAGACTACTCAAGTATAGAAACAGCCTTTTTTGACAGTTTTTGTGGATATCTCTCCTGCTGCCATCTAGTGGAATATTTTGGAACCGCCAAAAAGAAAACTCCTCATTAAAAATTTTCTATCTATTTTTTTTTTTATGGCGACATGATTATATTCTATCTAAATAACTTAACAACCACAGAACGCCAGTTCCATCCCCGCTTCTGCACTTCATTTTTTTAATTTCATATTTTTATTATGTTTTTTACATGTGTTTTAATTTTTATCAATTTTTAACTTTAACATCCAAAAGACAAATAAAGTTTTATTCACCACAACCTACTTATATTCTGCATTATTTAATTTATAAGCGCCATCTCTCTGTAGTAGTTGATATAAATTGGTTTACTTAGTTCATTATATCACCGTTTTGCGCTATGTCGCTGCTCGCCGACATTCCACAACTTGTGATTGAAACGAACGGAACAAATGTACCTATTATATGGATATCACTGGTGAAACGTTTGAAACGGTTGTAACTTGTAACGATGGAAACTCTTGTAACGTGGTGGCTATTGTTACTTCACGTGATTGTGATATTTAGTGATTTTTGTTATAGTAGTTTTTTCGTGATTGTTTTTTTTTGAGTTTTTGTTGCTATCCTAGTTTTAGTTTCTTTTTCTTGTATCGGTTTTTAAAATATCGTCGTTGCACTCCGACGAGGTGGTTAATGATGTTCACGCTATTGCGGTGATTGGTTGCGCTACGTTCCATGACGCATTCTTTCTAGGTTTTTTGTAGTTGTATTTAAAAATTATCTTGTTTTAGTATTTTTTTTGTTTTTTTTAAATAAAAGTATTAAAATTTTGTTTTGATAATAACTCTTATATCCACATGGCTTATATTTTGTTTTTGGACTCTAGTATATATAGTTATATAGTATATAGTTATGGTATTGGTGTAATCTGGCGAAATGTCATGTCAAAACGTTTTTTTATTATAACTTATTAACCCCTGGCCCTAGACCCAAAGTGTTTGTTCTTAAACGATAGGTATCGATGATATCTAGCCAATTAAAAATAATTTCAGCTTTGTTAAAGGATTTTCCACCTTATTGACAATTGCATTTTTTTGGTAGAATTCGATAAGTCTAATAAGTCGAATGAAATAAAAAAAAAGGTACTCGATAAATGTCATTAAGGTCGAAAATGTTTTTTCAATTTATCTCGTCAACCGTCGGTCGTAAGCCTATCTTGTTTGTACTCTAATAAAAGGAAATAATGAGATCTAACCCTTTTAATACTCAAAAATCAATATTATGTTGTTTTTTTCTTGATTACGTTTTTTTTAATTAAATAGTTATTACAAATATATTAACCGTTATTAGTTATTTAAGAAATATCGACTTTATTATAACTATCTACGTTACGTAACGCTCACCTCTAGTCAGTTGATGCGTAGGCACCGGCGTAGAAACATGTGTGAGACGAAATTAATGTATGTAATGTGTTTATCCACTTAGCGCAGTTTTACGAAATAATTATAAGACTGAAAAATATATAAAAATGGGTATCAAATATACAGTATATTTTATAGTTTTGTGTAGTTGTACAAAAGTGTTTGCGAGACAGTGCTGCCAGCGAGATGACATTATACGAGCGAATAATATACCAGTGTGTCAAAATAATAATACAAGCCTTAGAAATAATGTCACTATATTCAGTTCGTGTACCACGATGATGATCTTCACCCGGGGCGAAGAAAACTTTACAGAGCAAGCTGATGGATTACTATTCTGGTCAACTTTGGACGATGAAAAACAATTTCAATCAGAAGTTGTAACTATTCCTACGCACCAGTAAGTAACCCAAATAATTTTAGGGGTCCCTGTCTTATCTTATTCATCATTAATATTATTATATTTTTATATATTTTTTTATTACAGCATACCGATTTTAACCATGGTAACTACAGTGTGAGTTTTCTAACTATTACTTTGCGTTTGAGTTAACTAAAATTTATATGGGAAATAGTTCAGCTCTCCAAGCGAAAATTTTGAAAACTAAAAATGCGAGCGGATGATTGGTCAAAATGTTAACGCTGTAGTATAGTTAACGCGAAAGTAAATGTTAGAAAAACTCACACTAAGTACGGATAGTTTATATTTATTTTAAATTCTTTATTGCACAAAATGGTACATAGGCGAGCTTAATGCCTTAGGCATTTTCTACCAGCTAACCTTTGAGCTTTTTTATATGATTATTGTCTGTAAATGAAATGACATAAAAACTCATTTATATATCGGTGTGACCTCGGAAGGGCTCGTGTCCAATACAATTATAGTACCCAATATTTATTTTGTTTTTTAAATAGTGACAGCTGCTTTTATATAATATACTGCATTTTTACATTGACTGATATTTTTATAGTGACAGCTGCTTTTATATAATATTACTGCATTTTTACATTGACTGATATTTTTATAGTGACAGTTGCTTTTATATAATATTACTGCATTTTTACATTGACTGATATTTTTATAGTGACAGCTGCTTTTATATAATATTACTGCATTTTTACATTGACTGATATTTTTATAGTGACAGCTGCTTTTATATAATATTACTGCATTTTTACATTGACTGATATTTTTATAGTGACAGCTGCTTTTATATAATATTACTGCATTTTTACATTGACTGATATTTTTATAGTGACAGCTGTTTTTATATAATATTGCTGCATTTTTACAATATATAAATATTAAATGTTTTTAACGATTGATAATGTTTATCTGAATTAGTTGATTCTTTAATATAAATTCTAGTTTATTACGGATGCTGATAATAGTCATTGTTATGAGTACCAATGCCTTCTTTTATAATAAATTAAAACTATTAAAATTGATTATATATTAATAGAATGTAGCGGCATTATCACACTTTGTATGTAGGTATGTCTGGAAATAATAGTAAAACATCAATTTTATTAAAACATCGAATCCTCGCAAATAAAATGACATTTCTTAACTATTTCGACAATACGTTACTTAAAATAAAATAGTTTAGCTATTTTTGATAACAGGATTGAATAAAGCGATCCTATTGGTTGTTGCTCACGTATACGTTACGTTTCTACAATGCGCAAACCCATGGTAGAGCCTCTGTGTTCTTTTATAGTGCTCCGTTAGAATAATAAAGAAAGGAATAATTTAATACGAAATTTTCGGGTATCTTATATTAATTGTGTAAAATAGTGCGAAATTTTCGGGTATCTTATATTAATTGTGTAGTGAGTTGTGGGAATAACATAAGTGGTACAAATTTAAATTTTCAAGTAAAGTTATTAATTTTAAATTATGATAATACTATGAATTAGGCTTTGTGAAGTGTGTTTTAAATTGTGTTATATGTGTCCAATTTGTAAACTAAACAAACATATTTACGAAACATTATTTATAAGAAAATATTATAAGCTTTTATGGTTAAAGACGAAATCTGTTATCAGATTTAAGAAACACTAAAAAGATCTAGTTGTAACAATCATACGCCATCTGTTGTTCCGGAAGCGAAACCGCTGGCCGCCGCCGTGTGAATTTGATTTAAAAACTAGTCGATTATTTTAATAGCACCGACGAACTTTCGTAGCCTATCTATCATGATCGTTGTAAACATGGCGATGGCGCTTGATTTCTATCCTCTATAACACTAAAACATCTCTATTTTTTATTATTGTTAGTTTTTATTTTATTTTTATTTATTTTTTCACTGTAATTTAATTCAACTTATATACTTAATTGTTATTTGTGGCTTCTACTTTATATGCTTTGGTATTAATAGTGCGATAAGTGTACCAAATATGTCGCTTGAGGAGGACAAATCAATAGACAAATTGAATAATGAATTGATGGTGGCAACGAATGAAAAAGATAAATTGAAATTATAAAACCAGCAACTTAAAATTGACTTAGAAAAATGTTATAAATTAATAGACATGTATAAAAGAATTGGTCACTCAAATATTGTGACAACACCATTAACTGGCAAGAAAATAGGAAAACAGACTAATGATTTTAACTTTATCTAGCAAATCGGAAACAAAAAAATGAATTAACGAAACACTAGAAACGAGAAAAGTTGAGATTACCAATAAAACAATAAAGGAAGATACTAGTAATGTAAAACATAGTGATACAAAGATAACAATAAATAATAACTAACACAATAAACCCAAAAATTAAAAAGATATTAATTGTGAGTGATCAACAATGTAGAACAGTCCAAAAAACTTAGTCCAAAAAACTTTACAAAGAGCGGTTGGAGATAATTATCAGGTATTATGCTTCTAAAAATAAAATTTTACAACTCGAATGAACTTGAACCAAATTAGGTTGGGCGCACACTGACAGAAAAATATATTAATATATAACACTGACAGAAAAAAATAATAAATTTTTAACAAAAAAATACTAACATTTAATCATGTTTCACCGCGGTAATTTGTCCAAAAAGACAAAGTCGTGCCGCTTCAAACTACAAAAATTGAATGGCGGTGCGGTCACATCTCTTTTTCATTTATTTATTGGAGCACGGCATGTGATTTTGTATCTAACCGATGGTAAGCAGACCTACAAAGTCCATGAATGGATCAATAAATACATTGTCGTTTAACAATATAGATCGCTCCCACTATGCCGGCTAAATGATGCGGTTACGAAATGCAAAGAATCCAAAAGAAAGAAAAATCATCTAAGAAGTTTACATTACGAGTCTATTTAATATCCTCGCTGCTTTATCGTAAACGCACCATGAAAGGATACTACCACCTCGACAATAAATCTATGCAGTAGCCACCAGTACCAACCAACCGGTGAACCCACAGACTAAAACCGAAACACTTGATGGTTTCTGCTGTATGTGAAACAAGTATTGCGACTTGCCAGTTACATATTATCATACAGAGATGCAATCATAACAAATCACATAGGTACAGATATAGTGAGATGCATTCATACATAAGTAATCGGGTCGCGTCAATATGCTAAAGACGTGAAATTGCAGAAATAAATAAAAAATATGTTTATCGATATATTATTGTTTGTTCCGGATAAACACGAAAAATACTGAATCGATTTTTAAAATTCTACCATTAGAAATCTACATTTTCAGCGAGTAACTCGGGCTGTATTCTATTTTCGATACAAATTATTTTTAATTAAATGACGGCTGAAACCGCGGGACACAGCTAGTGTGATATAAATGAAAAAATCTTTTTTTTTTTAATTATAAAAACCTATTATGACATTTACGAATTTCTTTATATATTTTTTTTATATATACACGAATATATATAAATACCTTGACATAATTTAGAAATTGAAAATTTGTTATTTAAATCCGTTGAATTTGATATTGTTACGGTTGATTTATTATTGTTACTAAAATGGGGGAAAAAAGTTGGTTGTTGATAATATATTGTTATTATTACTATTAATACTCGTACATGGATGTATAATTGTAAATTGTTATCTAATTCAATTAAATAAAAACAGGTATAATAATTAAATGCCATTAAAAGTTTTGCGAGAAGCCGGGAAACAAAACTCGTCCAGGATTCTCACATGGATGCGATGCGCACCGCAATTACTTGATTTGAAAATGACTTACTGAATGACTGGTGGTTAGCTTCAGCAACGAGATCCCTGGGTACCCAAGAGATGCAATATCTTCGTTCTTCTTAACCATCTTAACCACTAACATGCCACGCAATTACAATTTGTTAGCAATACGTTGTCCGTGCAACAAATAAAAGCTAAGGCTGGGCGAAGCGTCCTGCATTTCTATTTTAATTTCTTAATAATCAAGTAATACAGGGTGAATTTTTCAAGTGTGCCTTCAAGGCAAAATCCTAAACTACAAAGAATATCGAAAAATTCTCAAAGGAGTGGAAAGGAGTCACGGTACCGATTTTGATAAAAACTAAAACTGCGTCATTAGATTTTTGAAAAATTTATTCTCCTAGCCGGGAATCGAACCGGTTGATTTTGAAAAAAAAAAAAGTCATGCTGTATTATTACACCAGCTGTTAGTGTCGCTTATAAAAACTAAAACTGCATCATTAGATTTAAAAAAAAAAGATTCTCCTTGCCGGGAATCGAACCGGTTGTTTTGAAAAAAAAAAGTCATGCTGTATTATTACACCAGCTGTTAGTATCGCTTATAAAAACTAAAACTGCATCATTAGATTTAAAAAAAAAAGAATCTCCTTGCCGGGAATCGAACCGGTTGTTTTGAAAAAAGAAAGACATGCTGTATTATTGCACATTGTTTTGAAAAGCATTATTTTAAACAATTTGATTAGTTGGTAAAGTATGATATTTCTTTTTTTATTAAAAATGACTTTCCTTTAGTTTACCGTTTAATATTACTTACCAGAATTTAATCCTCAAAAGCGACATTATCAGCTAGTGCAATAATACAGGTGAGTTTTTTTTTTCCAGAATCAACCGGTTCGATTCTGGACTAGGAGAATATTTTTTTCACAAATCCAATGATGCAGCTTTAAGTGTTTATCAAAATCGGCCTCGTGACTCCTTTGAGCATTTTTAGATATTACTTGTAGTTTAGGATTTGGCCTTGAAGGCACACTTGAAAAATTCACCCTGTATATTTAATAAGTGCAATTTTAAACCCCCTATTGTAAGTGTTATAAAGTCATTGAGTTTAAAGCCTGTGATTCAAATAATAATAGTAATAAATTTTACAGGGGTTCCTAGTACCTGGTAAAAATTTGCCACGAGTGAGATGGCTGCATACTAATGCTTAGAGCTGGTTAGAATCCGTCTGCGAGTTCTACCTGTGGCTGAGGAATTGAATGCTCGACCGAGGACAGATGCAGGACACCACCCACGTCAGGTTTCTTAGTGAGGCTGGTGCTGCTGTCAGGAAGATTTTGGGCGTCTCCTCATCCCATGTGGAATCTTTGGCCCAAGAGGTGACCTATATGTTCTAATCTTGTGTTTAGGCATTTGCTATTCGCTTAGGCGGTAGCATGTTCTCTTAGGCAGTGTCGCAGAACAGCATCACATGTATATGTAAATAATTACAGATTTTAGATATACTATCTTGTAAAAAATCTGTTGCACCATTAGTTATAAGTTAGTTTGTAAGATTTTCTGAAAATATATATTGTTTTAAGATGTGTGTAAAAACATTGTTTTAATTCCACCTCTGTCAAGGCGCCCTGAGAATAAAAAGAGCTTTCTTTTAGCCGGTGGTAGAAGATTTTCCTATCCCGAACAGGATAGGAAAATCGGCTACAAACGATTATGTCCATCTTTGTAACTATATTTCGCAAATAAACTATCTCTATCTTTACTTATACTTACAAATAAAATTATCAAAACATCAAAAAAAAACCGGTTGACCGGTTTTTCGGTTAACCGGTTTGCATGCCCTACAATGAATACGTTCGACGAATTACTGCCATTGTGGGTCCTAGAAAAACGCTGCATGATACAAATATGAGATTGCAAACACAAACACGCGCTTACTCGTCGATATGCAACGTTTAAAAAAGCTCTTGTGTGAACATATCGGTACGTTTCCCTTTGTTGCATTTGTGTCGGTGCTTTCCGCTCGGCGTTTAAAAAGGAGGGCGATGGATAAAAAAACTCCCGGCGTAAAAAAAGGCTCATGTGTGAACACATAGCGGAGAAGTCATATAGTCTATTTGAAACGTTTAAATTAACGCGTGTAAAAACGTCGAAAAACCGCTCGTGGGAACTTAGTCTTCCTTACAACTACGACTGCAGTTATTATCGATTTGCGCTGTTTATTACTATATTCTTTCGTACGACTAAATATTTGTTGATTTAGTTTATACATATTAAAAACATATAACGGAATCCTTACCGTTTGTAGCTAAACAAAAATATACTTTAGATGAAAACTGAGATTTATAGTTAAGGGTACCGTATAATTGTGGTACATAAGTAAATAAAACAAAATTATCTAATAATCCTTATTGTAACCCTTCCTATTTATATGTCACACATCACACAATCACAAAATAAGCTTAAACATATAAAATTCATCAGGTAGATACAACGTCACATTCCGCAATCCAGACGAACGCAACACCCAAATCTCACCCCTAATTAGAACAAATTATTTAACATACGACGAAATAACCTACAATGTAACTTTTTTTTTCAGATATTGTTTGGGTTTGATTAATAACGAAGATAACACGGGTTTGGAAGAAGCTGCGATTATTTGTGTTGAAGTTGATACCACCGACCAAGAGCCTTCTTCCTACTGCTTATTGGTATCAGCGTTCTTCCTGATACTCACCGCGATAGTCTACGCATCATTATGGGAGCTCAGGTATGAAATATCCACTTTACGATCTATGTCAATACTGACTAATGCTTTTTGGTATCAGCAATCTTCAGTTTGGTATTTCGTGTGGCGTTAAATTCAGGCGGGTCCTTGTTGTAAAAGACAATCTTACGTATGCCGCCCTACACAGAGGCTCTACTATGGGTTTGCAATTGTAGAAACGTAACGTATTCATTTACGTATACGTAAGCAACAACCAATAGGATCGCATTATTTTTGGTAACAGGATTGAATAAACTTTCAAATTCGACATCAGGTATGAAAAACCAACGCAATCATCAACTCCAAATAACACTTTTTAGTGATTTATTGCAGACCACACAAAACTATTTTGGTTTAGTTATATTTTCTCTCTTGAGTTATTTTCTGATATGTTTCATGTAACGTAATTTATATATTGGTTACAGGGATCTACAAGGAAAAAGCATTATCAGTTTATGTGCTTCATTTTCTATCGCATTGGCGATGTTGGGCTCCATGAATCTCATTTACGATGCAGACAAAGTGATTTGCACTATTAAAGGTAAGTAAGCATAAACAAAAACAAGTAACAAGTGAGAAAATTATGCAAAGGACTAATATCTACTTAATTTTTAGGTTTCCAAAAAAGTCCTAATAGCGAAATTATGTATCCGTCTGTCTATCCGCATGAATACCTCTTTTTCTGAATACACAAGATGAATATTTCAAGTTGGCATTTCTAGCCAGAACCGGTTCAACCTGTTAGATTCCCGCCTAGGTATACAATTTACAAACACAAATTAAATGTTAAAGTTTTATGTTAAAGATATCCTCTGAATACCGGTCACTAGACGGCAGTGTTTTTTTTTGGATTATTTCAAAAATGACAAAGTTATAAGCATTGAAAGGCCTTTTGACAAGATTTTTAGAGGATTTTTTGTAATAACTATTACAAAATAGTAGGTTTTAAGTAAATTTTGATGGTGTTGGGGTGAGGGGGAATAGCCCGCGGCAACTTTGTTTAGCTGGCTTTATCGCAGTTAGTAAAGCAGTATGCAATGTCTAGGAATGATAGCAACAAGCGGATGCATGCAGGTGCACCGCTGGTTGCCATCATTATGCCGGCTTAAAATGCCTATTCACGCTTCGTTTAAAGGACTTTAGCTTATAAGAGAAAGGAAACACGCAAGCTGGTAGAGCATTCCACATTTTAATAATACGGCAGATGTATGAATCGCCAAAATGTTTAGTACAAGTTGCTACATCCGCCACGGTATACATATGCATTTTGCAACCAGTGCGTGTGGTCCTGTAACCGAAAGGGACGGGGAATAATGTTGAAAAGCTCTTCAGAGCACTGTCCATGGTATAGGCGGTAAAATACGCTCAACGATGCCACATCCCTGCGAAGCTGCAACGGCTCCAAGGTTTTATTGAGCTTTTCGTCTCCAATAATTCTAGACGCTCGCTTCTGCAGGGTATCGAGAGCAGATAACAGATACTTGGCAGATCCGTCCCAAAGATGCGAACAGTATTCTACACACGGTCGAATTTGATCAACAGAAAGTTACTGTCCAATTTTCATATTTCTGCGGTTGGGCGATGATGAGTAAATACACGCACAACACTAAGCAAAATTTTAGTCGATAAGATGCAATTCTGACGAGTGTCATTAAAAATTGACAGACAACTACGCAATTTTAGAAAGTTTAACTTAACGTTGCACGGCGTAATAGGCCTACAGGAATCCCTTGCATAAATAAATGTAGTACACCTCAAAACTGAACTAAGTTAAATTTTATATTACATAATAGTTTTTTTACTGGAGTACTGCATGTGGCTCTGTATCCACGTAGTGGTAAGCAGACCTACAAAATTCACGAATAGAGTCCACCAATACATATTGTAGTTGACAGATCGCTCCTACTATGCCGGCTAAGCGATGAGGTTACGAAATGGGCGGCGGCAAAGACGATTTTGCATTACGATTCTACTAATAATGATTAAATTCCAGGTTTCGTTGCTTACTTCTTCACAATGTCTAGTTTCTTCTGGATGAACTCAATATCTATACAAGTATTGATTAATACAAGGTGGGTAACTAAGGACTTTAATTTTTTTTAAATAATTATTTTTGTGTTGGAATTGAGAAGGTTTAGTAGATACCAGTAATACTTTAACTGATGATTGGAAATTTATTTTTTTATTATTGGGGCGCGACATGTGACATTGGACACCACGGTTCAATTTGCGCTTACGTCAATTATCATTGGCGTGTACAAATTCTTGTGTACAGTCTTCTCTAGAAGTCTTTTTTTGGTTAATTAAAATAGTTTAAAATAATGGTCAGCGCCTCGCCAGGAGTGGCCCCAATTAATTTTAATAACTGATACTCTAGCTCCATCATATCTTTCTGAATCATCAAGATGCTTTGGTTCCTTTTATAGTTCCATTTAAAGACTTAGAGGAGTAACAGAGAAAACGAAATCATTATTTCTTTTAGGACTAAAAGTATCTATAGCTATCCAACGCGGAATCACAGCTAGAGTGCTATGGGTTCTTATTCAAAAATTCCTTAATTGTTTTTTATCGCTCCTTTAATTGTTTTGCCTGTGGATAATAAATATGAATCTATATATTTTAATAACTGTTTTAGACGTAAAAGAATCACTGCAAATGGTTGGAGAGAGTACATTTACTACGCCATATATTCGTGGGGATGTGCCACAATTCTGACAGTCATTGCTGTAGTTGCCAACTATGTGGCCTTGGGACAACGTCCTCCTGGTATTGGTTACAGATCCTGCTGGTTTACAAGTAAGTACATTTATTAAGCTGGCTCATTTGGCTGGACCACCTAACTTAGAGAGTTCTCATATATCTAGCTAGGTAGATAACAATACGTATGTGACAGCATTCAATCAAGGTTTTATCGTTTGTCTTCTATGAAAAAACGTGGTTCAGCAGCCATAATGCATATCAGATCTCGGCCCCCAAAGTATTTTAGGGGTCCATTTCTTAACAAAATCGATATAGGTAACGTTATCCTTTTACGTAAATATCTATACTTAGATAATGCCAGCAAGCAACCTTCATAAAAAGTTGATATTTTGTCTACCATTTTTAACTAATGTATCCTATAAACAAAGAAAAGCATGGTCACCGCACTCCAATGTATAAAAAAGAGAAAATCTTATAACTTATGATTGACACCATTTACAAACGTCACAAACGTCGTCTCCATCGGCGTCATTAACGATTTAACTAGTTCCCAACAGTGCTATTCGCTTGGAAGTGGTAGAAATTATGGTGAAACCAGCCGGAACTATTCTGGATGAACCATCAAGTGTTTTGTCAATAACTCGTAAAAGCATGTATAATAAGGGTTCCAATATGTTTAATCTTCATTACGTATTTAGTGACGGATCACTAAACTTTAATCCAAAAAGTTCAATGTAAAACATGATAATTAGTGAGATATTGAGTGTTTAGTGACGAATGACGTCACTAAACTTTTGTTATTTTTATATATAGTATGTAATTATTATATGTCTTGCCAATTGTTTGACTTTCAATAACTTTCTACATAAGTTATATTCTTTTTCAGGTTTACATGAACAGTGGTTATACATGTATAGCATATTGACAGCGCTTATTGTTATAAATTGTGCGATCCTTTTATACGTATTAATACATTTATGTCGCAACAACTTCTACTCTACTAAAGTCAAGGCATTAAAATATATGTAAGTAATAATAATAATAATTTATTTAATGTATCCTAAATCTATTATAAAGCTGAAGAGTTTGTTTGGTTGAACGCGTTAATCTCAGGAACGACCGGGGCCTTATTCCGAGTTCGCAACCGCTAAACACGAAACGACGTTGCGTAAACTATAAATATTGAAATATAAGTTCTATTCCAATAGATATAAAGTATGTATTAGGTTGGCTATAATAATGCCGCCATCTTGAAATACACGATTTTTTCGTGTTTGGAGCACTGGAATTTTAACTCTATAATTTACAAAATAAAACTTATATTTCAATATTTATAGTTTACGCAACTTCTTGTCGTGTTTAGCGGTTGAAAACTCGGAATAAGGCCCCTGGTTAGGCTAATCTATATAAATAAATTGTCGAATAACAAAATAATAAAAAATAAAAGTAAAATACACATTCACTCATTCATAAAATGTTTATGAATGAGTGAATGTGTACTGTAACTCAAGTCTCTTAAAGATAACCCTGTTCGGAGCTTGTCTAATGTCCACCGTTAATCATTCCAGCGGCAACTGAAACACATTTTGAGACAAAGGTAGACTGATGAGAAGGAATAGAAAGAGTCGAGTTAAATGCAGAACGAAGGATTCTGTCGTGATGCGAGCCCAGGGATGTAAAAAATGCAGAGAATCCTGCTGTTTATCCTACCTCGAATTCTCGACCATTTTAGCTTGTCTCGATAAGGTGTGACATTTTTGTACTTGCGCAGGCAGAAAATGAATCTGGTGCATGCGTTGGGTAGTCGTTTCATTTTGTTTAATAATTGTTCTGTGAGATCTACACAACACACGTCATCATAATCAAGTAAAGGAAAAAGTAAAAACTGATACGGTTAGCTTTTATAGGCAAAAAATGTTAAAGTTTACTGAGAGAGTGCAGCGAAAAAATACGACTAGTAACTTGCGCTCTCCAGCTAAGATGAGAATTTCGGTATAAACCCAAGTTCTTAAACTCGCCACAAAACACAATCTTTTTACCGAACAAAACACAATCTTTTTACCGAAGAAAGTCAATCTTAGTCATATCAACTTTTGATAAAAGTGCTCAAACGCCTTTTTTAAGGTTATCCCAGATGTGCTCGACAAGGTTGAGGTCGGGGCTGTATGCTGCCCAAGGTTGTTTTTGAATACCGACTTGATTTAAGTAATCAGTTGTCAGACAGGCGGTATGCAGACGGGCACTATCATGCATTAAAAAAATCGTCTACAATGAATGACGCAAATGGGACGACATGGTCTTGAAGAACGGACCTTTGAGCAATGTCACTACCTCTATCAAACACAACAAGATCAGTACGAGCCTCGTAAGAGATGCCGCCCCACACCATCAATGAGCCATCCCGGTATCCAACTGTTTGCACCACTGTGCACGGAGCAAATTATTCATTCCGGCGTCTGTGTACACGCTGACGTCCATCTGGACCTGTTAAAGCAACTCTGCTTTCATCTGAGAACAATACGTTCTTCTACTGCTCCATAGTACAGTCAGCATATTGACGCGCAAACTGGAGTCTGTTTCTTTTGTGCGCTACCTCAAGTCAGGACTCGTGCAGGGCAAAATGCTCCAAGATCTCTTTCATATACGATAACCTTCTTCTAACCGTTATTTTACTAACACTAACATTTCTTACTTCTAAAGACGGTTACGGGCGTCAGCAGCTATCCCTCAACACGTTACTGACAATAAAACGGTCGTCTCGAGCAGATGTACATCGATATCGACCCTGACCTGGCCTTCTTGTGTACCAGTGTACCAGTCTCACTAAACCGCGGAATGGCATCTTGTGCTGTCGTACACGGTATACCAAGAATGCTACCGATACGACGTTTGTTGTACCCTTCATCAAAAGAGCCACAGCCCTGGCAGACAAATCTTCACTTGATGGAGAGTGGACAAAAACTTGCGAAAAAATATTCAAATGGTTTAAAACCAAAAACAATCAAAATTAAAGCGACAGGAACACAATTACAACGAAAGACAAATTTTGACTAATTCACTAAGCAGCATCACACCAAGTATGGTCCTTCCAGCAAGACTCGGCGCCGGGTCATAAAGCTCAGTCAACCCAGTCTTGGTTGGAAGCAAACGTTTCGGACTTCATCAGAGCTGAAGACTGGCCGTCGTCTAATCCCGATCTTAATCTGCTGGATTATGATTTATGGTCAGTTTTGGAGAGTACGGCTTGCTCTAAATGTCATGATAATTTGGAGTCACTAAAACAATCCATACGATTGGAAGTAAAGGAATTTCCCATGGAAAGAGTGCGTGCTTCTATTGATAACTGGCCTCAATATTTAAAGGATTATATTGCAGCCAATAGAGACCACTTCATATAAGCTTTTTTATATTTTAAATGTACAAGTAATAAATGTTATTTGTAATAGAAAAAAAAAAGTTTTTCTTTGTTACAATATTTATGACAAGACTATATATATATGTATATGATATTATATTTTACAACCTTTCCCTGTTTTGTTTTTATTTCAGATTTTGGTTAAATCTACGTTTGTTTGTTATTATGGGAATAAGTTGGATACTTGAGGTGGTCAATTTCCGCAAAAATGAATCACATATAGTATGGTAAGTGGTATTGTTTGTAATGCTTTCTTAAATTATTATCTTCTTGTATACGTGGTGGCCGAGTTGATCTTAGACTTAAAAATATTTTATTATTATTTTATTTGTACAAGTACCAAGTTTAGGTAAAATAATTGTAAACTATAGATAAGAATAAGTATCTTTGAAATTACGGACTGCCGTCCATTTATTTTTGCCTGACAAATGCTTTTTTTAGTTAAAGATGTAAATATTTATTTAGCTTATTCTTATTTTGGAGTAGTGGAGTAAGATTTATATAAACTTAAAAAAATGGGTCAGTGACGATGTTTTTTCGATCGAGCGAAGTAATAATAATTATGTTTTAAGTCCCACACAAATACCAATGAAATGCTTCTATATACACTGTGTAAGTTGTATCATTCTTACAGTCAAAACTTAATTAAAAATACAGTAAAACTGGAATACCCCGCAGATACAGGCGTGATGTTTTATTTATAAACAAAAAATCTCAAACAAGGTTCGATGACGCCATTGAGTCATCGAACCTTGAGACATTTTTTGTTAGGTTAGGTTTGGTTAGGTCTACGTTTAGTATCATCATTATTCTTCATGGTCATCATGGTTTTTTTAATTATATAGTAAAATGTATCGAAATAAAAAAACTATTTCCAGGTTCATCATAGACCTCTTCAACGCACTCCAAGGTCTGTTTATATTCATTATCCTCGTGGTCTTCCGCCGTCGAGCCTTGAAGGCTATTTACAAGCGCGGCTGGTTCTTCTGCCTATCAGATGCCGTTGAAAAGCATCTGGGAGAAGTTGATGACGATGAAGAGACTGTGATGCATGGAACCATAGCTCAGATAGATTACGACGTTGGTAAAGTTGAAGTCAATGGAATAAGCCATCAGAATAAAGAGCGGATTGTTGTGCATACAAATACCTAAAAGAGAAAAAAAGCGGTTCTAATGATGTTCGCGCACTTGAAAGTCCTGTACAACAGACGAAAAATATATTTATTTGTTTATTCGTGAAAAATTTACAGTAATCGTTGCCTCTTAGATAGCACTGACTTGGATGATAAATTTATTATTAGTATTTGCCAATAGTAATCGTTGTTGTTGATTATATACGTACAAAAAACTTGAGGCATAATAAAAGAAAACAACAGGCTTACCCCCGTATTCCAAGTTGTATTTTCCACTCCGTTCTCTCGTTTCACCAACTATTTCAAGTCAGATAGATAAGGAAAGGCTTGAGTGAAAAGTTAAAGTTAGTATATACCTTGGAATACAGAGGTTATTAAGATTTAAAACAAAAGGAAATTAAATCTGATTATGAAATGTAATATTTTAGTTTCGAAACGACTGATTAATTTGGAAATTTACAAATGCAATTAAAATTTTCAAGCTCTATTTAAGATATCAATTATAATTTTATTAAGTTAGGCATGAAAGTAATATAATATAATATGTAGGACAAATTAAACATATTGCTCTGGTCACAAACTAAGCTCTAGGCGTGTACTATGAGTACCAGAAGCAACGATATAATACATATTATATTTTATAAACACCCAGACCATTACATACTGTACAGAAAAAACGTACTAATATTTTTTTTGCCATGGGTGGGAATCGAACCCATGACCTCCGGATACAACGCCACAGGCGCAACCACTAGTCTACGGAGGCTGCCAGAAGTAAGTTACTATATTATAATAGTACTAATTTTCGTATCATACCGTTTTATGAAATAAATATTTTTTTGTCTAGTCAATATTCAAACACAGGCAGGAATTCCCTGACTGATTCCAATAGAATGATTCTTTTCCCTAAAATGCTAAGTCAAGATGTGTCTAATCATAGTGCATGCATTCATTGATTGTTTCGTTTGAATATCAATTATATAATTAACTAATAAAATATCAATGTATTTTAACGTACTTAAGTTTTACAAAAATAATATCTAATTAAATGCAATGTAACATGTTTTTTGTTCTGTTTTTATGGCTGTTTATTTTATTTATGGACATAACGATTTTTTGTTTAAACCGTACACTTTTTTTTGGAAAAATACTATCTGTTTATTATAATTTTTCGATAACTCGAATAGGTTCAAATACCAGTTGATGATTGCATTTACGATCGTCTCGACGACGCGGCAACGGAAAGTTTTGTAAAAAAATGATTTTGGAAACATAACTTCTATTAAGTTAATAATAATGTTTGTATCATCACGGGTGCCTTACGGCGCCCGAGACCGCTTAGACGGCCCCAGGGTACCCAGCGGAGGGGTTTTAATCCCACCTCATCGTAGCCGATGGTATGAGTCTACACCGAACAAGTGGCTAGCTCGTCGCGATGTTTTGAATAGACTCAATAACCCATCTCTATAAACAGTTTCACAAGTTGGTATAATGAAACCGGGACCGACAGCTTAACGTGCTCTCCGAGGCACTATAGTGGTGTTGTCAAACAAATGTATATAATTTTTTTAAACAAAAACTAAAAAAATTGTGTACATATGTTTGACAACACCACTATAGTGCCTCTGAAAGCACGTTAAGCTGTCGGTTTAATTAAAAACTAAAAGATTCCGAGTTTGCAAACGCTAAACACGACAAAACGTTGCGTAAACTATAAATATTGAGATATAAGTTCTATCCTGTTAATTAAAGAGTTAAAATTCCAATGCTCCAAACATGATCAAACTTACGAAGAATTCGTGTATTTCAAGATGGCGGCATTATTATAGCCAACCTAATACAGACTAAATAACCATTGGAATAGAACTTATATTTCCATATTTATAGTTTGCGCAACGTCTTGTCGTGTTTAGCGGTTGCAAACTAGGAATATGGCCCTAGGCGCGAAAGCCTTCCACATTCGCGGGTGTTTACAGCGCGAATGTGGAGCGCGCATTAGAGTTTATTTAATATGAGTGAGTACGACATACTAATTTATTTTTGAAAGAAATAAAAATAAATTTTTCGATACCTAATATGGTATCGAAAAAATCCGTCCAAAGCATTAAAATTAAGTTCTTTTTTATATTATTTTTAGCCTTAACGTAAATAATTTGAATTTATATATTTACACCAGTTATTATAAAATGTGGATTTTAGTTGAATATTTGTATTAGTTATTTTAGAATATGAACAGATACTAATTGTGTCAATATTTTAATGTGTAGGTTAGTTTACTTAGTTTTAAGTTTTAAAAAAAGAAAAGAAAAAAAAGTTTTAGTTGTAAATTAAAACAATAATTTATTATTAAAAAATATTTAAAAAATAACATTATGACTATGTTTTGTAACATAATAACTTACAATTCAATACATGTTAATTAAATCCCAAGAAAAATTTATTTGTAACCAATGATATTATAATATCAAAAAGAGGTAGATATGTCACTGGCGCTTAGTAAATAAAGCGTCTAATTGGCTGGCAATAATTGTAGCAAAGCAAGTTGGCACCAGTTGCTTTCTAACGAACGTGACTGCACATTATGCCCATGCTTGTCAGTGCTCGATAACCATAATTGCATATAAATTAAAATGCCTTCATGTGTAATGCGAAAATGCATAAGCATATGGATATAAAAATAATAAAGTTCATGGAATATTTTATCACAAATAAGTAAATGTAAATATATCTATAAACTTCTTTAATTTTTCGTTTTATTCATACCGACGCCATCATGCGCTGTGTCAGTAGGTACCTACTACGTACATCGCGCAGAATAAGCAAATTTATGCATTTTATTTTTAATTTGATAAGGACGATATTCCCTATTGGCTCATAGATTAATTTTGCAGGACTGCAATTTCTATTGCAGTAGGTATGATAATGTCTATTAGATGGATTTCTTATAAAAAAATAAGCATAAAAATAACTTTTACTCTGTAGGTTTCCTGTCTAACGAAATAATTCGTTAAAAATGGATTGATATAGATAGGTAGCTCGTATTCAAAGAAGTGAACATGACCTTTGAAATGCAGCACAGTTTATTTGGAGCATTTTAATGACAATATTCTTAGTTATAATTTGTTGTTGTAATGTTCTTTAACAATTATTAATTTTCAATTTACCACTCTTCTGAATACCTACCATACTTAACATCTCTTAGTTTTTTATTATAGATATTTATATAATAAAAACTATATTTTTACTCTCACAGTTAAACTAACTCTAAATTTTCATATTTAGGGTTAGTTTAACTGTGCAATTTAATAAAGAACTTTTTTATTAAATAAATGTGTTTTATTATTTAATTTTGGCATTAATTTACACCTACATCTATTTTTATACAGAATCAATTTATGTTTCACTATTTATAATAAAATTTTCTGAATCAATATTACTGCGATTAGATTGTTCAGTGTAGGCACTAAATACCATCCATAAGCTAAAAAGTCCCTCCGTTAGGAAACCTAGGGCCGTCTTTACGGCGTTGAGCTCTCGTGAAGATAAATAAATAAATTACCTAACTGAATTTTTTTAAATACATGAAATATTTACTGTAATTATATATATTTTTTAAATCAATACGTTTTTAGCGATATTTTTGGAACTTAATATTAAACCTACAAATTGTATTTCATATAATGTACCATCTGTTTTTTGCCATATATTTTAATATATATATATATATATATATCATCACGGGTGCCTTACGGCGCCCGAGACCGCCTAGACGGCCCCAGGGTACCCAGCGGAGGGGTTTTAATCCCACCTCGTTGTAGCCGATGGTATGAGTCTACACCGAACAAGTGGCTAGCTCGTCGCGATGTTTTGGATAGACTCAATAACCCATCTATAAACAGTTTCACAAGTTGGTATAGTGAAACCGGGACCGACAGCTTAACGTGCTCTCCGAGGCACTATAGTGGTGTTGTCAAACAAATGTACATAAATTTTTTAATTAAAAACTCATTGGTACACACCGGGATTCGAACCAGGGACCTAAGCGTTTTTAAGTCCAAGGTCTAACCAACTAGGCCACCACCTATATATATATATTTTAATCTATGTTTAATTCGTCGTGATTGGTGGCCACGGTGACTCCTTCGGCCAACAGCCAAGTTGTAATATTGGAAATACGTTTGTATGGACGTCAAGTCGGCTACAGAGCTGCTAAGAGGACTTAACCCCCTTACTGTGGGGTTGGGCTGGTTAATATTTACCGCTGCCAGGTGCAAGATCACGGCGGGTTAGAGCCCGCCGGTAACCCATGCGCTGTTTGGTATGTTTCGGAGCGGAAGGTATGTCTGAAGATCGGCCGGAGCATGGACCGGGCAGCTTTGGCTTGATTGAAATCGAAAGGTCCGGTCGATGATACATATTGACAGTTTAGGTATATTGGACATCCTGTCCCAGGAGTTTCAGCGATGGTGGGCATCGGTGGCGTGTCGTCATGAGGGCTGCTGATTTTCCCACGTTGACGAACAGCTGCCACTTTTCGGGCCAGGAAGGCAGGATATTCAGCGTCCTTTGAATTTTCGCGGCTGCGCGTCTGGCACTTTTGGATAAGTAGAGGTAGGCGCTGTCATCCGCATACAGCGCCAGGGTTACATCCTGCTCACCCTGGAGGAGCGAATCCGAGAGAGTAGGGATATCGTTGGTGTACAGAGCATAAATTGCGGGCGAAAGACAGCTGCCCTGAGGGACACCTGCCTCAATGGAATACTCCGTTGAGGTTTTTCCCTCAACGGCCACATGGAAATGGGGGTCATTCAGGAAGAATACGAGCGACATGTCGCTTCGCCTGCATTTTCTCAGGCCCCTGATCTGGTCACAACAGGCACTCACAACTAATTAATATAATTGTTCAGTCTCAGTCTATACAGGGTGACTTTGAGGCCAAATCCTAAAATACAAGGAATAGCGAAAAATGCTTAAAAGAGTCTCGGGCCGATTTTGAAGAAAACTAAAACTGCATCATTACATTTAGAAAAATTAATTCTCCTTAAATCGAAATCATAATCGAAACGGTTGATTTTGAAAAAAAAAACTAGTATAAACACCAGCTGATAGGGTCGCTCATAAGGGTCAAATTCTTGGTAAGTAATATCAAGCGACAAACTAAAGAAAAGTACTCATTTTTAATAAGAAAATTTTTAATTAAAAGATTTTCATACTTCAACAACTAATCAAATTCTTTAAAATAATACTCTTCAAAACCCATCCTCATTGAAATAAACATCATATTTATAAAAATAAAAGTAAGAAAAATGAAATTCAGCTATGTATTGAAAATTTTTCAAACAATTTATTAGTTAGGGTTCGAAAACATATTTTCTAAAAAATTTGCACTTTAGTTTGGCGGTTGAAGATAGATACTTTCTACCATTTGATTCTTATAACCCATACTATCAGCTAGTACACTAATGCAGGTGAGTGTATTTTTTCAAAATCTAATAATAATAAAATAACCCTTTTTTTTAAACGGCCCCAGGTTACCCAGCGGAGTGATTAACGCGTCCTCATTTCGCCGATATGGTATTCGAAGGCAACAAACACCAAATAAGTGACGAGCTTATTGAGGTGTTTATGATGGTATAGCCTTGTTGTATAAAGCGGTCACCCATCCCAGGTCAGGCATTCTTGTTATCTGCTTAACCTTGTTATCAGTTGCGCAGTGACTTAACCACTAGTCTTGGTGCCACTTTTTTTATATATATTATATATAGAGATAATTATAAATTATGTACATGATTGTAATTAAATTAATATTATTATTACAATTTGACAAAACAGAATCTAACAACATTTCACACGCAACTTGATACGGTAAAAAATCTATCAACTGCAGGGTTGCATTAAAAATATTATTAAATTAACAATATACTTAATATGTATTGCTTTGCCAATGTTCATATGACCGCGCTAGACCCAAAAATGAGCAGGTATTTTCTTCCCATACGATTTTTTAATTAATTTTATTATCAGAGCACGGCAAGTGACTTTTTATCTGCCTGGTGGTAAGCAACCTACAATGTTCATTAATGCGTTAAACAATATATTGTTGTCTGTCAGCCTAGCCTGCATACATGCAGACAATATGGGCAGCTACTTTAATAACCTCGTTTCTTTAATGTAGAATCTACTGATGATTTCGTAACCGCACCCTCAAGGGTGGAGTGTGATGCACTAACTTCTTAAAACCTCTGAGCCAACAGGCAATTAGTTAGGTTCTTACTTTTAAAACTGGCTAGTGTGTAGATCGATATTTCGTTCGGTACAGAATTTCAAATTTAAATTATTTTTATATTTCTTAGAAAAGAAACACTTGTTCATCATATTCGACAGTTGTTCAAACAGGGTGTTTTAAAACAGGCTACATAAATATTTCCTATTGGTAGAAGCTATGTTAATACGGTTGCACCGTACCTCAGGTGCCGTAAGTAAACGCATGGTGCGTTTTTTGTTTGATCGCTTCCCTTCCAGAAATTTTGATCTCAACAATGAGCCCCGTGGCGGACCGGAAACGCAAGTCGATAAAGATAAATGAGGGGATTCTGAATAGTGGTCCTGCCTTGTATGACAATTTCCGTCCCACTAGTTGAACACAGCCACGCAATGTCTGTCCCAAACGCAATATGAGTTAAAAGAACGATGTTCATGTGCAGGCATTGCCAATTATTTCTTTTGATCTACCAATACAAATTCTACAAAGGTGTACTGTGAATAATTGCAAATGATGATGGATTCGGCCGCTGTCAAACAAACCTGACTTGTCAACTGCAAGTCCATCATTGTCAATTTTAGCGGTCCTTTTCTATTGACTAATGCTGTTGTCAAAGTTTTTGATGCATTTCGTCATTATGATGACCTTACCTTACTCGTCTGTGCGTAGGTAACGCACAGATTCAAAAATATAAAACCATCAAATGATCATTATTGTTGCACAAAATACGAGTAAGGGAAGTAAACAACTTTAGAATGACGTTTTTTCCCAAGTTTGTTCAATTCGAGTGGAACACACATAATGCTTACCAAGTTTTATTTGTTCAGGTGGTTCGAAATAGTTCCAATTGTAACACTTGTTTAATAATACATAATTATAAAATTGTATATGGCTCGATTTTTTTATTTATAAATTACATTTACTCAAACGCGACAACCCTACCTATCAATTCAATATCGAATTACAAAAACGCCCACAATAAAATTGTACATACCAATTTACACTATTACATTAATAAATACCTAACGAAACTATCAAATGGTTAAATGTAGTTGAAAAAAAAATATGAATTTGTTTGTTATTATTTTTGTTATGGACTTATGGAAAGTGGTTTTGGGGGACATGGAGTGCTGTCCTGAAGGTGCGCTTTACAATAGCATGCTGAAGCTATGCGTAGATGATATATCTAACTCATCAGCACCTATTATCCCTAGCTGCAGTTACCACATCAGCCATGTAAACAATACATTTAATGTATCATTTTCTGTACACCCAGATGGAAGTATAACAATATCGTATAATGGAAACAGTTTCAGGCCAAAACTACGAGAGTAAGTTGTTTTTTTTTTTTTTATCGGATTTTTAATTTTTTTATTAGTTTATTTTTGTAGGAGCACGGCATGTCATCTTGTTCCTACCTGATGGAAAGCAAAGCAGACCACAAAGGTCATAAAATCAGGTCGATCAATACATTGTTGTATGAGAGAATTATTCATTCTGTATCTTCTTAAGGTTTCGCCAGTCGTGTTGACGCCGCATACAAACGTATTAAGACTTTATGACGCATACCAAAAATAATATTCTTATAATCTAAATTATTTTTTATTTTATAATGATTACAATTGGAAATTATTTAGCAATATCATCATGCAACATATTATTAAATACACCAACATTATAAGCGGAAGATATTCCTAAATAATTTTCAATTATTATAAAATGGACTTCCGCAATATAATGCCTGATTTTTTTTGTGAATATAGTTAAATATAACGTCTATGATAAATATTGTTTTGTCTTGAGTGGAAATCGAACCCACGACACCCGAACAACGGCAACGGCGCGCAGCGTAACTACGGAGTAAACATATTTTTTTTAATATAATACTTGAATTATATTTTTAGGTTTTGTGTGACAATAACGAATGATTTCAAAAATGCTTTGGTAATTTGCGACAATAAAAATGAAATTCCTGAAAGTGATGAGGCATTTACTGAAATACTTTACTTCATATCCGGAATATTATTTGCAGTTACGGCACTTATTTATTTCTTTCTTCCGGAACTAAGGTAAATAGAGTATGCATGTAACTTATCATAAAAAAGTACTACTACTATGAGTACATTACTAGTACCACAGAAGAAATAATAGTACAAATACTAGCACTAGGTACCGTACGCGTGCCCGCCCAGACGATCTTAGGGGTACCCATGTGGTTTTATTCCGACCTCGGCGTAACCTATGATGGTATTCTCAGTCTACATGTATAAATGGCCAGCTTGTTGCGGTAAAAAGTTTCAAGGTCAATGAACAGCTCGTTGCGATAAAAAAAAGTTTCAAGGTCAACATATATTCCAATTAGCCAACAAGTTAAAATAATAGTACCAACGTCAAAATATATCTAAAATGGCCAGCTCGTTGCGATAAAATGTACCAAGGTCAAAATATAATCGAAATGGCCCGCCAGCTCGTTGCGGTAAAAAGTACCAAGGTCAAAATTTATTCCAAATGGCCAGCTGATTGCTGTAAAAAGTACCATAGTACATGACATAGACATTCAGTACCCAATAGAGAAATAATTAAGGGCTCTCCAGTCATGTTGACGCCTATACAAACGTACTTCTAATATTACGACTTCGCTGTTAGTTGTAGTTAATTATTATTTTTATTTTGGTAAATGTACGCAAAAATCTTTAAGTTGTTTTAAACACTATTTATTATTAATAATATTTAAACAGGTTTTTTTTCTTATAAAAAATATACCCATCCACAACAGAAAGAATATAATAACCGACAAAAAAAATATTTTAATTTTACGACAAACAGTAGGCGGAGAAATACTGGAAGTGCAAAAGCTTCAAGGTTAAAATCTTAAAATAATTCTATGGTTAAAATTTATAATTCTCGATCGCGTTGCAAATTTATGTCTCATTTTGTTCTGGGAATGTGTCACAGTGCTGCCATCTAATATACTTCATTCGAACGAAAACAAAAAGCATATTTCACCATCTAGTGGAAATTATTGGAACTAAAATGATGATTTAAGTTTCAATGTAGTTCTTTTATTTGTTGACAGGTGGCTTTTTTTGCACTTTTTGTTATAAAAGTCAATATTATATATTTAGTTATATTGTCAAAAATATCTCGAAACACATATCTTCAATCTACGTATAATAAAATTGTGAATAAAAAAATATTTCATGATCTGATTTTAAAAAAAGAGCGGGAAGGACTATAAATATAAGGTTCCATGGGAAAAGTTGTTCAATTTGATCAGTAGAACGTCATATTAGCCCAAAGTACATCCTTTCAAAGTCACCCTGTATATATGCGTATTTTTTATTGATTAGCTCTGTAGGTTAATTAGGGTATATTATATTTCAATATATACATACAGGGGGTTCAGATATAGTGTTTGTGTTTAAAGAGTGTCTTAGGAAAAGTTTTGAAATACACCAGATAAAAACAAATGTTCTATGAAGAAAAGTTTGTTATATTGTAATATTTTATCTTTTTGCTAACTATATATTTAACTAGCTGTGCTCGCGACTTCGTCCGCGTGGAATAGTTATTTTTTTATCATACAAACTTTCATCCCCTATTTTATCCCCTTGGGGGTAGAATTTATCAAAATCCTTTCCTAGCGGATGCCTACGTCATAACATCTACCTGCATGCCAAATTTCAGCCCGATCCGTCCACTGGTTTGGGCTGTGCGTTGATAGATCACTATGTCAGACTGTCAGTCACCTTTGAGTTATATATATTTAGATAGATAAGCACTTACTAAAACCCAAAAGTATACCTATAAATTGGGGTTCTATCTATACTAATATCATATAGCTGCAGAGTTTTTTGGTTGAACGCGCTAATCTCAGAAACTACTGGTCCTATATCCGCAACAAGCTCGCCACCTGTTAGGTGTTGTCTCCGAATACCATCGGCGAAATAAGGACGGGTTAATCCCTCCGCTGGGTACCCTGAGGCCGTTTAAACGGTTCTCGGGAGCCGAAAAAGGCACCCGTAATGGTATTAAATATATATCATTATATATGTCCTATATTTTAGAGATTTACATGGAAAAATTATATCTACATTATGTGGAACTTGCTGCCTAGGATGGATTCTGATGTCTGTATTACATAAATTACCTGGTAACATACATCTATGCGCTGCATCAGGTATGTATGTTTTTATATTAACCGACTTTATGAAGAATTGGTTACACAAGTCCACGCGAGTAATAATTTACATATACACAAACACATACACGTACGTCGTACACATATACAGGGTCCATTTGAAAGGTTGTACTTTGGGCAACTATGAGGCTCTACTGATCAATTTTTCCTATTGAACAATTTTAACATTACTAGTTTGTACGGGTAAGACATATTTATTTCAATTGCGACACATGGGTATAGTTGTTCGATTTGATCAGTAGAACCTCCTATTAGCCCAAAGTACAACCTTTAAAAGTCACCATGTACACATATTATTGGTCTAGCTAGAGGGCACAGTAGTAAACACTGACACCGTGATCATTAGTTGGGATCGAAAATTATTTATGAAATTTCATAAAATTCAATGAAATTAATATTTTTTAGCAATTAAAAAAATACTCGAACTAGCAAATACGCATTGGTCAATTCAAATAATATTGTTTTACTTTTCGTTTTCGTTCCAAAAATCATTTTTCTCCACTTGAACTTTGACCGTCTCCGTAGACTTGTGGTTGCACCTATGGCAGTATTTGGAGGTGGGTTCGATTCCAACACATGGCAAAAGAAATATCAGTAAGTTTTCTGTATGTTTGGCATGGTCTGGATATTTATAAAATGTATTAATATCGTTGTTCAGGAACAACTATAGGCTTGTACTATGTGTACCCTGGTACACATAGTACAGTCTATAGAGCTTAGTTTGTGACCAGGACAATGCGTGTCAAAATTACATTACTATTACAACAATTTCAATAAAAACAATGTTACAACCACTATACAACGGCGGCGATCCATCTTTAATATATATAATTTATTAGAACATTAAACATGGTTTGACTGCGTATAGATAAATTATATTTTTCTCCTTCGGGATTTTAACAAAAAATATTTGATTTTAGGTTTTATTGTATACTTCTGTAACATGTCCTCGTTCTTCTGGATGAATATTTTATCGGTACAGGTGTTCAGAAGTATCAGGTTAGTATATGGGCAAACACTACTTACTAATAAATTTATTTTTAGAAAATGGTTTACGAGCACTTGGTAAATAAATTAAAACAACTTTTGAAAGTCTATACTGTTCATGTATTAAAATATACTGGATGTGTTTTTAACAATGATAATATTTTTTTGATGTCTCCAGTATCACTTTTAGAACCCATTTTTTTAATAAAAAAGGTGTGTAAGTATATTTTTCTTTAAAAACAAAGTCCGAAAAATAAATTATTATATGAACAAACGTCTGAATGCTTAAAATTACTCCTACAAATACATATTATGTATTTGTAGGAGTAATTTTAAGCATTTTAATTTTAAGTCTTCGTATCTAACAAGTAAAACACAATTAGACAAGTGATAGGCTTTAATTTGTGAGTTTAGTAAGAAAGTTAACGTGATTTGTCGATCTTTCTTGTACTATTAAGTTATTTATCTTTTTGTTTTTGTATAGGCGACACTAAAAGGAAAAAATACGTGTTTCATTATTTCCATTATAGAACATAATACAAAAAAATATCATTGTGACAAAAAACATAATATATGAACCGGTTTATTTTCAAGAACTTTGTATTATTATTAAATACCTAAATCACCTATATATGAACATATTTATCTTAAATGTGAACCGATAAATCACCAATATATGAAACAACTAAATTGAAAATTAGTACCTATTTATATAGTATTTGTTCTTGTTTATTATTATAATCAGAACATCAAAGAAAAAAAACATAAAATATAGCAAATTTTACATATTTAAGATTTTATACACATAATTAAAACAATACAAAAATAACCGAAAAAAAAACGGTTTAGCGATAATAAAAAAAACCGAGTTTTATAAGGAGTTTTCCAGTAGTTATTATTTAACGCAACAGATGGCGTTTAGTCGCTTTCTACAAAAACTGTCAAAATAGATACCCAAAATTTAGAATAAATAAGAAAACAAATACCTTTATATGAATAATTTATAAAATTTACTTAACTTTGTTTAACATATACACTAATATCCTGAGCACTTTGCCTTACGGCACCAACTTAAGCTTGTATAAAATATTTTTTATTTTAAATATCATCATATTAGTAATTTAATTTGAATTTCTAAGGTACCATAGTCTTTTTTACGAAGTTTTTCTTGAGAGGGTATCTACTAAAGATTATAGAGAGCAAGAATAACGAGTAAGTAGATACATATAAATGTGTCAAAATATGGTAAAAATATAACACGTCTTGCAATACCAAAATTTAGTTTTAATTCATAGAGAATTTAGAGTCTATATTTGAGTAGTCTATATAAAAATATAGACTACTCAAGTATAGAAACATCCTTTTTTTGACAGTTTTTGTGGATATCTCTCCTGCTGCCATCTAGTGGAATATTTTCGAACCGGAAAAAAGAAAACTTCTCATTCAATAGGTTAACCGTTTTTTTCGGTTATCCGGTTAACCGTTTTTTTCGGTTATCCGGTTAACCGGTTTGCATGCCCTAGTTGAAGCACAGTTTACGAAGCTTTTGCGGCAAAACTATTAAACGGTCGGTTAAGTATTTTTTTAAATGGAGAATAGCATGTAACTTTTATATTACAAAGTCGATGATCCCTCCCACTGTACCGGATATATGATGCGGCCACAAAACGGGTGGCGACAAAACCAAAATTTGCGTTATGAGTCTATTAGATTTTTTATTCTTTACTAATTTATAGTCAAATCAACTGCCGACAACACCTCGACAAGAAATCGATGCTAGTCTTCTAAGGACTTAAACCGAAACATGATTACGTTGACGGTTTTAGCGAAGTAGAATATCCCACCTAAATGTGTATATTGAATCTTCTAACATATAGCATACTTATTTCATATCTTGATATGATATCAAAAATCAATAAACGTGTAGATGATATGATGATATGTTATTTACTTAAATGTTCTACGGTTTTAGCTCTCCAAATCGAAATGATGATGACAATAATAATGACTATAAATACTACTCCTTTTATGGTTGGGGGTGTCCCTTACTTTTCCTCGGATGTTCAATCATAACAAACTATGTGCCTGGTAGTCATCATATTATACCTGGATTTGGATCTAACACCTGTTGGTTTATCAGTAAGTAAAGACTTGTAACTATAAGCTATGTAGGCAAGTTTTTGGGTAGCATTCCCATAGTCAGCCTATGTTTGGAGGCATTATTATAAGAAGTCCTCATTTGTCGTCAGCAAATTACGCAAGAAATTTACAGACTGTCAAGTAGTCTTTACGAAAAGATTAAATTATTATCGTTATCGATGACGTATTTGACAGGCAATCTCGACGTACAACTTATGATTTTCCCATACAACAACAAAAAATGCGGGCATTGATCTTTACATCTCGTAATGACGACTGTTTAAAGATAGGAGGGAATGATAATGACGCGTGGTTAGTTCTTGGGAAAGGTCTAAGGTAAAGGTCTTATTCTGAAAGTCCATATATTGTAACCACACATTAACTACTATATTGAACGCCTATAAATAAATTTAAAATAAAAATTCCACAGCCTGAAATAATCAGTTTTCAAATTACTTCATAAATTGTTGCTGGAACAACCATAACGGTCTCTATGGGTGACATGAGTATTAAGACTGTTTGGTCAAGTCCCTAAATTGATCTGTAGAAACCTAGCAGCAGCCTACTGCTTTGAGTTTATTTGTCTGATTGTAGGTACACCCATATAACAATTTGACCAGTAAGGAAAATCAATACTCCTTTGCAAAGGTATTTTTTTACTAACCCAGATCTTAAATATATTTTCTTTACAGATAACGAAGCTTTGTGGGTATATTATTTTGGACCTGCTACTATCTTAATAATAGTTAACTGTGTATTGTACTCGTGGACCATTATCAAAATTTGTAAAAGCAATACTCCTCCTTCACAACGTTACCGCACCCTGGCTTATAGGTATGTAGCCATCAGCTCAATTACTCATGGGTACAGTCTGTCTGACCAATCATACTACGAATGGTCATAGGCATTCTGGATGTTTATATGAATTAACTCTGCCCTGGGTAACTCAGTTACTTTTGCTTATCATTATTATTTGGTTCCAGGGTATGGATGTCTGCGCGTCTATTTGTGGTGATGGGCTTAATGTGGATGTTTATATTGATGAACTCAGCCCTAGGTTACAATACAGTATTTGGGTATGTCCTATGTATACCTAACAATATTGGAAATATACAGCAGGAAATATTGCGAGTAATCAGAGGCATTTTATTTCACCAGACTACCACTTTTTTATCAGCATACTACTGATTAAAAAAAAACTGACCAGTAGTAAGCATAGTGTACCTGGTAGTAAGCAGACCAACAATGTCCAAGAATGGGGAGGTCCAATATCGTATTGGACCTAACATTATTGTGCGCTCTCACTATGCCGTCAAATCATAAAACAAGCAGCGAAAAATAAGAATTTTGCATCACAATTTTGAGTCTATTATGAAATCGTATATTTATTATCACATTTTGTAACCGCACACTGAAAGGAAACCTGACAGTTTTTCTATCTGTAGTGGTGAAATAGAACTATCACTTAGCAGAGTTATAGAGGTAATGCATGTAAACACTGCTGAATAAGATGTTATCCAGCAGTGGACAATTGACTGATGATAAATAACATTATAAAATAACAGGATTATAGTTAACATCTACCACATGGGCCACGGGATAGCAGTATTTATACTGTTGGTGTTTAGAAGACGAGTTATCACTGCCTTGGCCAAAAGAGGATTACGACTGATACCAGAAGACTGTTTCCTGGTAGCTGATGATGAAGAGGCTTGCATCGGAGAGAATTCTATGGAAAGGGAAAACGATATGACTGTAGAAGTGCCGTTGGATAAATAACTTTATGATGAATAAATATGTTTTTAAATGTTTGTGGCTTATTATTTTGAGGCTGCGTTCTAGGTTGTTATTTTTAAAACGCTATCAATCTAATTAATATAATAAATAATAATTTCTTACATACATACATATCTTCACGGGTGCCTTACGGCGCCCGATACCGCCTAGACGGCTCCAGGGTACCCAGCGGAGGGGTTTTAATCCCACCTCGTCGTAGCCGATGGTATGAGTCTACACCGCCCCGAACAAGTGGCTAGCTCGTCGCGATGTTTTGAATAGACTCAATAACCCGTTATTGCCCGTATCTATAAACAGTTTCACAAGTTGGTATAGTGAAACCGGGACCGAAAGCTTAACGTGCTCTCCGAGGCACTATAGTGGTGTTGTCAAACAAATGTACATATTTTTTTTAATTAAAAACTCATTGGTACACACCGGGATTCGAACCAGGGACCTAAGTGTTTTTAAGTCCAAGGTCTAACCAACTCGGCCACCACGTATATATAATTTCTTGTTTAATTAAAATACGAAATAAGTTAATGAAAAAATTTTTTTTGTGTCGTTTTGGGTAAAAATAACAAACAAATCAAGCGCACGTTTAGTGAAATAAAAAATGATAGTTTCCATCACGTCACAATAAAATTCGAAGGTAATAAACGGAAGTATATAAAATACAGGTTTTTTTGGCAACAGATTATTACACGACCTACCTTGTATAACAGAAAGCTATATCAATAAATCATTTATTTCACACAAGAGCTTATTATCATTTACAATAATCGTTAATATAACATTATATGGGACTGGAATCTGAATAAGCAACAAGACCTGTGTCTTAGACCAGGGGCCTATTTCATAAACGTGACAATTGTAATTTACCATGACAATTTATAATACATTGCTCAGTTTAGTTGGAATTATTTACTTAGAACTAACTCAACCAAGCAATGTATTATAAATTGTCATGGTAAATTACAATTGTCACGTTTATGAAATAGGCCCCAGGTTTATTATAATCCATACATATATATCTTAGGTGGAAGGAAGGTCTTTATACCTTGTTAGGCCTACCGACCGTTCTCGTTATGCCCATAAAGATGCAAAAACCGTCAAGTGACCTGTCATGATTCGGTTTTAGTCTGTGGGCTCACCGGTTTTCAGGAGGCTACTAAATCGATTTCTTGTCGAGGTGGTAGTCTCCTTTCAGGGTACGAAATGGATAGTTGAATTGACGATAAGGCAGCGAGTATATTAAAATATACTCGTAATACAATTCGTCGCGGCCCATTTCGTAATCGCATCAGGTAGCCGGCTGGGAGCTATCAATATTGTTTAAGAACGATTATTGATTGACCCTATTCATGGACTGTGTATGCCTGCTCACCACCAGGTAAATACAAAGTCTCATGTCGTGCTCCAGTGAAAAAACATTTAAAAAATGTCATAAGGTAGGTACATAGAACATAGAACGCTCCTCTTAATGTTGCGCATGCTACTTGCTACTTGCTGCTGAGTTGCACAAAAATAACATCAATGTAATTTGTTAACTTATAATCAACAACAAGATCAAATTTAAAGCAACATATTGTAATTTTTTTTTTTTTTACAAAACGCTCTTTGTTGTTAAAAATATATAAAAAACGAAATTCAACATAAAAATAGTCTTCTAAATTTTAAGAATATGTAACATCCTATCATAGATAATACTATTCTATGATAAAATAGGTGTATACCAATCTATAGGCTGAGGTGAAGGAAGTACGAATAATATGGATAGGCCCTAAGGCCTAAAATCGTCTTGTCTAAACATGACCGCTATAAGAGAACGAAATCATAATAAAGGTTGGGAATAAAAATGAAAAACATGATCTATACTAATATTATAAAGAGGTAAAATTTTCAGAACCGATTTTGAAAATTATTTTAGTGCTGGATAGCCCTTTCATCAAGGAAGGCCAAATGCTATATAACATCACGCTACGATCAATAGGAGCAGAGCATCAATGAAAAATGTTGGGAAAACGGGGAAAATTTGTTCCTTTTGAGAGCTTCGGCTGCGTAAACAGTTAAAGTTACGCAGACGAAGTTGCGCGAGTTAGCTAGTAACCAATTAATTTTGAAGAAGCGAGAAAAAGAAAAAAACATTACGACGAGCTATTACGACGTACAACATTAAGCTAAATTTTAACCAAAATGACGTAGTTGTCTGTCAATTTTCAATGTCACCAGGTTTGCATTACGTCAGAATTGCATATGTCGATTAAAGTTTAACTTAGCACAACGGCGTCCCGGCCGCAGTTTATATAATATCATATGATATATGAGAGAACAATATGGCGGAAAACATGACATTTCGTTCGAAAATTATAGGAAAACAGTATTTATTTGTCAGTTTCATAATATCTATATCGTCTTATTGCCATAAAAAAATGTATTTGCTATCTTTGTATTTATATAGTAGCTATTTCGACAAAAATTAGATGAAATTTAGGTCCAAGAAATTCAACTTTATGATTATGAAAACACAAAAAATAGTTTTACATGAAAATGTTAGTTAAGAGGTATTTGGATGAGAGCGAGCGAGACAAAGGTTTGCATTTTATCTCCTTCGCATTTCCATATTATTCCTACTTTCAGGGCTAACGCAGCTGCCTACCTAAGTCTAGAAAGTTACCCTACAAGAAACCAGTAACATTATAGAACTCAGTTTAACGGTTGATATCACGTGACATTAGCATAGTTATCAAGTTTATTTAACTATAGTGGACTCTCTTATCTAAATACTCGACTATTCGAGTGTAACTCTCAAAAATTGTAAGTTAGAACGATAAGGACAAAATATGTTTTGACGAATCGATTTCCTCAAATATTCCATTGGGAAGTCTAATTTTATTATTTGTAGAAAACTACACTTGTACATGAACGTGTGGGCGGAGTGATAAAAAAAACTTCATTTAATCCTACGAAACACAGTTAGTCAGGAAATAATAATAATAATATGTAAGACAATTTACACATATTGCTCTGGTCACAAACTAAGCTCTAGGCTTGTACTATGTGTACCAGAAACAATGACCGCCCGCATACATATAATATTTTATAAACACTCAGACCATGACGAACTGTACAGAAAAACGTACTAATACTTTTTTGCTATGGTAAATAATTGTTAGAACTACATGTCGAAGCGAAAAAATTGTTAAACATACACTATAACATTTATTCCAGTTTAGGTGAAAGACTTCTATAATTTCGCTAGGCCGACCGACCGGACTCTTTGCCACCGCCCTACAGATGCTGAATAAAGACATGACTGTATATACTCGTACTATGTTATCTTTGCTTTTTTTAGAAGAAACAAATTGCTACATTAATTAAAAAATAGTTTTGTGAATCAGGCGTTATTTTGCGGAATTCCATTATTTTATATAATAATATAGATGTAATATTTACTTTATTGCAAATTCTTCCACTAGTTTAAGAATTAATAATAATTTAATAACTAGCGGAAGAATTTGCAATAAAGTAAATATTACATCTATATTATTATATAAAAAATAGTTGTATTATGGAAATAGTCAATTTCCAATTATTTCGTAAATTTTATCAGACTCTTACATGTTTAAGTAATAATTTGAAAATACATACAAAAATTAATGTATATAAATATTGCGCGGGGACTGACTTTGTCCCTTTTTTCGACTGTGCTAATCGTCCTATGGCTGACAAGTACTCATACGCAACGTTCGTATGAAATAAATGTACCTAACCTTTGCCACAGAATAAATAATAGTACAAGTATATTTGCTTAATATTTTTATTAAGTATTTATAATATTTAAGAAGAAATACTATTATAATAATAATTCGAAACAATAGTTAAAAAAAAATATGTTTTTATTACCCGTTCGTCAGTTTTTTTTTTTTAAATGTCCCGGATAAAAAATCTGAAATCCAGTATTTTTTGCCCATTTTTATTAAGCATTGTCCCTTATTGTGTGAAAAAAAAAGTTTTAAAACTGAGGTGAATTTTATAATATCTTACTGTCTATTTAAATTGGTCGTGTAATGAGTATAGCAAGTAATACACGTAAGTGCGTTCTATAGCTAAGTTTAAAACTGTATACTGTTATCAACTCAGTGGAAAACGGTCGTTTATATACGTAACGTGCTTGTTTACGTTACAAGTGGGTTTTATTATTACAGTTTCAATATAAAATAATAAGTGATATTATTTCGAATAATGAAGGTAAGAATTTTGTGATAAAAATCCATTTTTTTAATATTTTTTTTTATTAATAAGTATTTTACACATATACTTAGTCAGAAGGGTAGTTTATGTTTTTTTTTATGTGAGTAATAAAGAATTTTAGAAAAAAAACTGGCTAATTAAATTTTAATTACAGTTTTAAAGAAAAGTCAGCTAAAAAATTAAGCTGCATTTAAGCATCTTAATTTTTCACTGGATTCCAACTCGGCCACTACGTATATTTTGTTAATAAATAATTTTAAAAGCACGTAGGGTAGGTATAGAATAACATATAAAAAACATTGATTTAATAAATTAAATATAAAATAAAATAAAGTTCAAAAATTAAACATATGTAAAGAATGTTATGTTATGTATCATTACGAGTGCCTTACGGCGCCTACACAGCTTTAGGGTGCCCAACGGAGGGGTTTTAATACCACCTCGTCGTAACCGATAGTATTAGTCTACACCAAACAAGTGACTAACTCGTCGCGATGTTTGGATATAATTATTAACCCATCTATAAAAGTTTCACAAGTGAGTAAAATTAAACTAGGACCAACAGCTCAACATGCTCACCAAAGCATTATATTGGTGTTGTTAAATAAATGTACATATTTGTTTTAATTAAAAATGTATTGGTACACACCGGGGTTTGAACCCCCTCGTCCGAACCTATAATGAACCTAACCAACTCGCCTATAAATGCTTTTGTTATTAGTATGCCCTTTACCCGATAGTTTTGTAAGTAATAATTATTTAATTAAAGTTTTTTAGTGCACATAATTGTACATAGGCGAACTTTATGCCTTCGAAATATGCTCAGGATGTAAAACTGTTTTGAAACTTGTTAGAACACATTGTTCGTCTATTTGCGATAATGAATGTTTTATTTTTATTAATTTAAAATTCTTTATTGCACTAAGGGCTGATGTTTCATTCATCATTCATCATTGGATTAGAGCATAAAATCAGCTCTAAGAAGGTTTGTACAAAGGCGAGCTTAATGCATTAGGCATTATCTACCAGCTAACCTTTAGGAGAGTGAAATTTGTAATATAGGGTGCACAGAATAGTGTAAAGAGAAATCAAAATACATAAACTGCATAGATACAACTAATAAATAATATAGCAAAAATAAATATATGTTAAAACCTAACCTAAATTATGATAATGAGAAATGAGTAATTTCTTGAAAATGGCGAGAGACGGAGACTGTCTGATGTTCAGGGGGAGCAAGTTCCACTGGCTGAGTCAGAATATTTGATTCGGACGGATTTTTTAATAGGTTATTAAATAAATATTATCAGTAGAAAGGAGGTCGCGATCATGAGCATGCATTTTTTGAACAATAACCAGTTATATTAAAGTATTTTTTGCAAAATTTACTTGGGTCCGGCGGTTGCTGGCAAATGTATGAATAATCGAAGATTTGACCGTTGTAATAATATACTAAGGTCCCTGGTTCGAATCCCAGTGTGTACCAATGAGTTTTTAATTAAAAAAATTATGTACATTTGGTTGACAACACCACTATAGTGCCTCGAAGAGCACGTTAAGCTGTCGGTCCCGGTTTTATTATACCAACTTCTGAAACTGTTTATAGATGGGTTATTGAGTCTATTCAAAACACCGCGACGAGCTAGCCACTTGTTCGGTGTAGACTCATACCATCGGCTACGACGAGGTGGGATTAAAACCCCTCCGCTGGGTACCCTGGGACCGTCTAGGCGGTCTCGGGCGCCGTAAGGCACCCGTGGAGATATGTATGTATGTATGTGTAATAATATATATGGTAAAAATTTAATAATGATTAATTTTAGCTACTCATAAACTTCGTTGATGTTGGGTTTAACGCTACCATCTAAATCATAAATTCTGCCCAAATACTATTAAATAATAATATAATAATATGTAGGACAATATACCTACAAATATATATTGCCCTGGACCCAAACTAAGCTCTAGGTTTGTGCTATGTGTACCAGAAACAACGATATATATGTATATATTATATTTTATAAACACCCATGACAAACTACATAGAAAAACATAGGTACAAATACTTTTTTGCCATGGGTGGGAATCGAACCCACTATCTCCAGATACAACCACTAGTCTACGGAGGGGGCAATAAAATAAAATAATAATAAAAACACCTTGGTATTTGTTTATTTTTGAACATCAAAGTACTTTGATGTAAATAGTGACTAATACCCTAAAACCACAATAATTAGGTATCTATTAATTATTATCCAGTAAGATATTAGACAAAAACTAAGACCATTCATAAAAATAATAAAACCTACTTTAAAAAAAACTCCAAATTATGAATATTCAAATTAAGAAATTGTTTACAAAATTTAAACGACAGTATTGTCTGTATATTCAAGAACAAGCTAGGTTATCAGCCCAATAGTCATCTTTCGGTTTTAGTCTGTGGGTACACCGGTTTTCAGGAGACTACTGCATCGAATTCTTGTCGAGGTGGTAGTCTCCTTTCAAGGTGCGGTTACGAAATGGGTCAAATTGACGATAAGGCAGCGAATATATTAAAATATACTCGTAATGCAGTTTGTCGCCACCCATTTCGTAATCCCATCATTTAGTCGGCATAGTGGGAGCGATCAATTTTGTTTAAGAACAAGAATATTGATCAACCCCATTCATGGACTTTGTAGGGCTACTCACCACCAGGTAGATACAAAGTCACATGCCGTGCTCCAATAAAAAAAATAGTTTACTTAAGGTTTCGTCAGTCGTGTTGACGTCCATACTTCCAGTGTTACAACTTGACTGTTGATCGTAGTTCAATATTAATCCGTGAAATCAAAAAAAAATCTAAAAACCGATACATATTTTTTTTGATTTATAAAAATGAACCTATCAGTAAAAATACCTACAATGACCGACAAAAATATTATTTTAATTCTGCGACAAACAGTAATAAATACTGGAAATGCTTATTCTTTGTATGAAGAATACTTTATTTTGAGGGTATTACTGAAATTAATGAACATATAGATGTTCTGTAGGTATGTTAGTTTTGTTATAAAAATATAATCTTTATTCGATGTAATATACTATAATTACATATAATTAATAAGAAAACCGTAATAAAATAAGTATAACTAAAACAAATAATAAAATATACCTACCTATAAAAATTATGTACATGTATAAAATATTACCTATAAAAGAAATATAATTATATTTTTTAATAGATATTAAAAAAGTAGACTATATTAGTGTTGCCCTTTTGGCGTTGTATCCGTAGGTCGTGGGTTCCATTACCACCCATGGCAAAAGAATATTAGTACGTTTTTCTCCGTGTCCTCATTTCGCTGATGGTATTCGGGGGCAACCCCTTGTAGTGGCGAGCTTACGGTGTTTGTTTGAACGCGATAATCTCTGTACTATAAATATATATTGGAAAAATCTTTTTGGCAAAATTAAATTTTTAGTACAATATCATTAATTTACTTATTCTATAAGCACGGATTAATGTTTAAATTACTAACTGTTTTCTAGTGTAGAAGCAGAGTTTTATAGTTTGTAAACTTATATTGTAAACTTGATTTTAATACAATAAAAATACTTATAAAATACAAATTCATATAGCTAATATGGAAAAACGTTACGTAAAAAATATTTTGTAAGCCTAAAGCACCAGAATGATTCTAAAATATTTACAAAAAAAATAATTACACATTGACAAAAAAAATAAAAAATGCTAATACCTACCTATTGCTAAATATATTCATATGTGTGGCCGATTGTAGCAGTATAGCTCGTTATCTATGGTTGAACTATTATCTATATATGATAATAAATTCAACCATATGTTTTATATAATATAAAGAGCATTAATAACGTTCCGTTTATATTATATTAAAAATGTATTTTTGCAAAAATAAAATACCTACTTAAACTAATAACAACATATTAAATGCAATACACATAGGTACTACGGGTTAAAAAAAGCGGCCCCAGCCTAGTGGTTAAGTCACTGCGCAACTGATAACAAGGTTAAGCAGATGACAACTAGACCGGCCTGGGATGGGTGACCGCTTTATACAACGAGGCTATTTCATCATAAACACCGCAACAAGCTCGCCACTTGTTAGGTGTTGCCTCCGAATACCATCGGCGAAATGAGGATGGGTTAATCCCTCCGCTGGGACACTGAGGCCATTTAAACGGTTCTCGGGAGCCAAATTGGCACCCGTTATGATATTTATTTATTTTTTTATTACTGCGGGTTAATGAAATATATAGGTCATCCATTTGCCACCGTTTACACGTACTTTGTGTTCTGTTTTTCGTAATAAACGGCCTTCCAAGTTCGAACGGCCGTATTTTTACGGCTGTTATATTGTGCCCACTAAATGACGGCACTGCTTGGAGAAAACCCTTAAGTATCACTACATCATCATCACCATAATCAGCCGTACTATTTATTTATTTAAAAGCTTTATTGCCCAAATTTAGTACAAAGGCGGAACTAATGCCGCTAGGCATTCTCTACCAGTCAAACCTTTGGGACAAATTAAGCAGTAACTAGGTATAATAGGTGCAGTAAAATACATTTAAGAAATAGAGTATACAAATATTATATATACACACTAATACTCACTACATATACATACATACACATCATAAATTATATTAATAATATACATACATAAAAATAAAATAGCAGATATTACAGAAACAGTACAATATAGCCCTACCCACAGCACAATAATCATTTAAAGCAGAAACACAGGATGGCATGAGGGAGAGAGTACGTCGGGACATAAGCCTTTCCTATAGATTTTCAAAAAGACTGGTTGGACGTGACCTGCATTCAACGAGTTCCTGCGGTCTTAATAAGGTCGTCGGTCCATCTTGTGGGAGGACGTCCTACGCCAGTGCGTGGTCTCGAGAGCTTTACGGCTTTAGTACATCTAAGGTCACACATACATATTATCACGGGTGCCTTACGGCGCCCGAGACCGCCTAGACGGCCCCAGGGTACCCAGCGGAAGGGTTTTAATCCCACCTCGTCGTAGCCGATGGTACGAGTCTACACCGAACAAGTAGCTAGCTCGTCGCGATGTTTTGAATAGACTCAATAACCCATCTATAAACAGTTTCACATGTTGGTTTAGTGAAACCGAGACCGACAGCTTAACATGCTCCCAGAGGCACTATAGTGGTGTTGTGAAACAAATGTACATTTTTTTTTTAATTAAAAACTCATCATGGTACACACTGAGATTTGAACCAGGGACCTAAGTGTTTTAAGGCCAAGGTCTAACCAACTCGGCCACCACGTATATATAACCGTTTTGCAGTTGAAAAAAATGCAATTAAAGTCAATATGGATTCTGACCGACCCTGATACCTGATGAAGATGGTCAGATATTAACCCGACCTACTCTGATAATCAGGTTATAATAATTGGTGCTGGAAATGATTCAATCAATTATTGATTTACGGTATGATGAACTTTGAACTGCCTATCGGATAGAGTTTTAGATATTCTATTTTAAATCATCGAGATTTTTTATTATTTTACAAATGGGGATAGATTATATTAATAATTATAAAATGAAGGGCATTTAACACATATTGCCTTGTTCACAAACTAAGCTCTAGACTTGTACTAGTACCAGAAACAACTATATTAATATTTTTATTTTTTTTATAAACACGACAGACGGTGGACAAACTACAGTACAGAAAAACGTACTAATTTATTTTTGCCGTCGAACCCACGACTTTTGGATACAACGCCAAAGACTTAACCACTAGTCTATGAAGGCTTTAATAGTCATATTATCTATTTAAATAGTCTTACGCATATATATTTTATTCTTTCTATGTATTATTTTGTATTTATTTATTATTATTATTATTGGAGCACGACATGTGACTTTGTATGAATCTTATAGTAAGTAGAAGTACAAAGTCCATATATTTTATTAAAAATACTTTAACGGAATGCCTTTTCGAGTTGCAAAAATACATAAACAAGTTAATTTGTGTGGTCTAACAAACCAGTAAAAAAGCAATAACAATTAAAATATCGCAGAATTAATATACTATGTTTTTCAGTCATTGTATTAATTAATCTTTTTGTGTAGGGTATAATGTTTTTTTTTATCAGAAAAAAAGCGTGTAGCTATTATTCTTACACTAGAATTTCCCCTGGCATAAAAAATATGTCAATGACAATCACATAGTCTGTGTCCGTGGCATTCCCTCGGGTCCCGACAAGAGTAGATACTGCCATCTAGCGTCTTAAGATATAGTGGTTATTCCAAAAATATTTAATAGTGTAATAAGTGGCGCTGAACGCTCATTACAAACAGTAAAAAACAGAAATGAAACAGAAAACAGCAAATCCACTGTTAAAACTGTTTTCACTTACTTTCTGATTAATTGTATTATAGTAGAATTTTTTTGAATATCTTTTTGGTTAGTACAATTTCGTTCCTTATAAATATTTGTGTTTATAATTGTGCATGTGTGTATATATGTATAAGACTTATAGTTAATTTCAAATTATATATAATACTAGCTGTGCTCGCGACTTCTTCCGCGTGGAATAGTTATTTTTTTATCATACAAACTTTCATCCCCTATTTTATCCCCTTGGGGGTAAAATTTATCAAAATCCTTTTTTAGCAGATGCCTACGTCATAACATCTACCTGCATGCCAAATTTCAGCCCGATCCGTCCAGTGGTTTGGGCTGTGCGTTGATAGATCACTATGTCAGTCAGTCAGTCAGTCACCTTTGAGTTATATATATTTAGACATTTGGAAATTCTGTGTACATCTGTCATAAACGTACATATCAGACTCTGTTACATATTAATATTAAACAAACCAATATGTTACAATATGTGCGCCGTTGATGTATCTTTTTTTTATATAAATAAATAAAGGTTGGTAACACTAGTCTAAGGTCTAACTAACTCAGCCACCACGTATATGTTATTGGTAGCTGCGGAATTCCCGGGTTTGTTAAATCTTCCCTGAAGAAGTAATAAGAAGTATATTTTTTTAGGAATGTTACTTCATATCTCTAATAAATCTAAACCAATCTTTTTTTTATATGAAGTTGGTTACCCAGATGGTCCCTTATTTTTTATAAATTCTAGCAATAGGTTGGTTGTTTTCCTAACCTGGAAACAACACCACTGTAGTGCCTCCAAAGGACGTTAAGCTGTCGGTCCCAGTTTCATTTTACCAACTTGTGAAACTGTTTAAAGATGGGTTGTCGTGTCTATCTAAACATCGCAATGAGCTAGCCACTAGATATACTCAAATCATCGGCTGTAACGAGATGGAATTAAAACCCCTCCGGCGAGGCTATCCAGGCCGTCTCAGGCGCCGTAAGGTATCCGTGATGATATTTATTTCACATGATTATTTTCATATACATATATACCCATATGTTTTAATTTCTTGTGGAAATTTTAGCGTGATCCCATTGTAAAAGCGAATATACCGCACATATCCAGCTGAAAAAAAAGACTGCGAAATTGCAAACCTGATCCATAAACCCAAACCAAGATCAACATGTTTATTTAACCATATACCATTATTTTGTTTTTTTAAAATACACGAAGTTGCTAATATGGATGTTAATAAGTATTTAATAAATCAAACAAAATAACACGTATGACCAGTTTAATTAAACTAGTGTAATATTGTTTACATATGTAATCGCCTTATCAATATTACCGAGACAATGAACACTGTAGGTCAAAAATTAAGAAAAACATTTGAAAGACAAAGCAATGACTATTTGGCCCAAGTACAAGTTTTCGTAGATGAAAAACAAGGTGTTAAAATAAACAAATATTTTTTATTACGGGAGCACGGCATGTTCTAAATGTATCTACCTGATAGTAAGCACACCTTAAATCTATGAATGGGGCCAATCATTGCAGCTTTTGTTTTTTTCCACTATAGCTAATAATAATAATATGTCGGACAATTTACACATTTTTCTATGGTACATACTAAGCTCTAGGCTTGTAATATGTGTACAAGGAACAACGATATAATACATATTATATTTAATAAGCACCCAGACCGTGGCAAACAGGTACAAGAAAACGTACAAATATTTTTTTTACTATTATTATGCTAAATAAAAATAAATACCATCACGGGTGCCTATTTGGCTCCCAAGAACCGTTTAACCGGCCTCAGGGTACCCAGCGGAGAGATTAACCCATCCTCATTTCGCCGATGGTATTCGGAGGCAACACCTAATAAGTGGCGAGCTTGTTGCGGTATTTGTGATAAAATAGCCTCGTTGTATAAAGCGGTCACCCATCCCAGGTCATCTGCTTAATTTTGCTAAATGTTACGAAATTAACTGCCCGTTTCATATTGGCTGGCACCCTGTAGTTCTGACTTTTTTTAACATTTACTTTAGAATATAACTATACTACGGCGTTAAATTTTTTACCAATCACACGGTCGGATTTTTAGTACTCTAAATTTTCGCTTGGGCGCTGAATTATTTCCCATACAAATTTTAGTTCTTTAGTTACTCAAACTCAAAGTAATAGTTAAAAAACTCACACTATGGCTACTGAACAAGACTACCAAATCGACAAAAAATTTATGCAAACCATTTTTTTTAAAAGTGTGAAAAATTTGGAATTTATGTATTTGTCCAAAGTGATGTTAATTTGTGTAGTTACATGTAGCGCATAATTAGTACACCAACATCATAAGCGGAATAATTGCAAAGTAATATTATAATTTTACTATCATTTAAATAAATATAATTTAATTTCAGGAATGCTTGATTTTGCTCCTAGCAATAGGATGCACTTTTGCCGGCATGCCATGCTGTATTGAAAACAAGACAATATCTCGGGATGGCTATTGCGAAAACGATACTGTGAGAATAAACCTGAACTGTCCCTCAGGGCACATGCTTCTCAAGAATGTCGTAGTTGTCGGCAATAAAGTATCTACTGAAGACACACCTAACTATATATTTGCTGAAGATCCTAATGAGTAAGTAGACCTCAATCTAATACACAATAATATATACAGGTTGAATTTGAAAGGTTGTATTTTGAGCTAATATGAACTATTCTAACCTTGTTATCAGCGCAGTGACTTAACTACTAGGCTGAGGCCGCTTTTTATAACGTAAAACCTCCACTATCTTCCTCCTAGGGTATAGCCTCGTTGTATAAATCGGTCACCTATTCCAGGTTCGGCCTTGTTGTCATCTGCTTAACCTTGTTATCAGCGCAGTGACTTAACTACTAGGCTGGGGCCGCTTTTTATAACGCAAAAGCCTCCAATAGATCTTCCTCCTAGGGAGTAAAGTAATGACAAAATATCCTCTAAAAATCTTGTCAAAAGGCCCGAGGATTCCTGGATCCCTCCCTGCCACAGGGACAGTTTAATAAAGTAGATGCATAGAAAAACCAAAATCGAACTGAAGTTAAATTTCCTTTAAAATTTCAGCTATTGCATTGGAAGAATGTACCACAATATCACAAATACAACTAGGACAGTTCAGATCCCGGTGGCAGTAGTATGCTTCCAGATGAGCAAAGGAAGCAACTTGCAAACCAGTGGCGTGCTCACTCTGATTTCCGTAGTATTTCTACTTGCCACATTCGCTGTGTACGCATACTTGCCAGAACTAAGGTGAGTGTAGCTGTAATAGGATATTTGACTCCTTTTTAAAACTCGTTTTATATGATTCTTCATTACATAATAAGCACACTACATTGATATTTCCGGGATGTCTACTCTATTATTAATAAAAATCAATGTTAAAGTTTGAATTACCACAATGGCGCTAAAAACGCTGTTTCGCAATCTAAGTCGTATGTACGCAGTGACGTCACACAAACAAGCACAGATTAAATATTATCCTATATTATACTCTATTCTATTTCATCCACATGATTTATAATCTGTGTATTGTTTTGTTTACTTGCGTGTGACGTCACCAGTCATCAACCAATCAAAGAGGTTTTTGTTATAAATAAAATTGTAAAAAATATTCAATTTTATTTCGTGTAATCTAAAAAAAAAATACATAATTTAGTTTAAAATAAAGTAAAATATGTTTTTAACGCCACTTAAAAACACTCTAAGTCCCTGGTTTGAATTCCGGTGTGTACCAATGAGTTTTTAATTAAAAAAAATATGTACATTTGTTTGACAACACCACTATAGTGCCTCGGAGAGCACGTTAATCTGTCGGTCCCGGTTTCACTATACCAACTTGTGAAACTGTTTATAGATGGGTTATTGGGTCTATTCAAAACATCGCGACAAAACACCACTTGTTCGGTGTAGACTCATACCATCGGCTACGACGAGGTGGGATCAAAACCCCTCTGCTGGGTACCCTGGGGCCTTCTAGGCGGTCTCGGGCGCCGTAAGGCACCCGTGATGATATAATAAAATAAAATAAAAATGTAGTCAAATAACCTATTGATTTAGTGACCTTGTGAAAATAGTATGTATGTAAAGCTTTATAAAATTTAACTTTTTTGACTTATTTTTTTACTTTTTGTATAGGTTGCGGCCTTTTTTACCCGAATACAAGTCGTGTGACCCTCATAAGAATTTTTATTATACCACTTTCTGATAAAGTCAATTTGTTTACAAATTTTGCAGATTAAATATAATTATAGACATTATGAATAATATCAAAGTAAATTTACTTAATTAGTTTAATTTAAAAAAGAACTAAAAATGTTTTCAAAATTGTGTAGTGTTTTACAAGATTTCATATAATAATAATTAAAAATATTTACAAAATATAAACTAAAACTAAATTGATTGAATTTTCTTAAATATTTGGAGTTAATTAACACGTACGACAATACATATTATATTTTATAAACACCCAGACCATAACAAACTGTACAGAAAAAACGTACTAATATGTTTTTGCCTTGGGTGGGAATCGAACCCACGGCCTCCGGATACAATGCCAAAGGCGCAACCACTAGTCTACGGAGGCTGTCAATATCAAATGGTACCCAAAAAATATATCTTTAGGAAGGTCTCAATAACTTTGCTAGGCTGACGTTAGACTAGCTTTGTAGTCGTCTTGTCGCCCATACAAATATACTTCCAATATTATAACTTATTGACTTTTAGTCGAAGTTTAATTATTAAACTATAGGCGGTCTCGGGCGCCGTAAGGCAATCGTGATGATATAGATATATATAAAATGAGTGCAATAACTTGTTATATAATGTTTTTATTATATTATGTTTTAGAGATCTCCAAGGATTGTGTTACATGTGTATGTGCATCAGTATGGCGATCGGGTTTCTCTCATTAGGAATATTACAACTCAGTCCATCATTTTCAGGAAAAATATGTACAGCCACTGGTAATTATTAGTTTTTGTATATTAAAATTAGATACATTTTACCACCGCTCATATACAGATTCAAAAACTTAGCCTGTGGACACTATTGCATTGATTTCTTGTCGAGATGGTAGTCTACCTTCAGTGCCCCTAGTGTGAGTTTTCTAACTATTACTTTGCGTTTGAGTTAACTAAAATTTGTATGGAAAATGGTTCAGCGCTCCAAGCGGAAATTTTGAGAACTAGAAATGCGGTCGTGTGATTGGTCAAAATTTTTACGCGGTAGTATAGTTAACACGAAAGTAAACGTTAAAAAAACTCACACTAGGCCTACTGGATGCGGTTACGTTACAGCAGTTGATTTGACGATAAGGCAGCGGGGATAGTAAAGTAAACTCGTCATGTAGATTCGTCACTGTGCCGCCCGTTTCGTAAGCGCACCAATTAGCCGGCAAAGTCGACCCCATTCACAGATTTTGTTTCTTTTAAATCTGCTTATACAAACAAAATCATATGCCGTGCTTAAAAGGGCGTATAAAGGCAATTAAACAGCTGAAATAAAATATTCCTATTGCGTGTGAGTGAAAAACACAAAAAAAAAGTAAAAAAACTCGCGCGAAATTCTTGGAAACCTTTTTTTTTTGCTTAAGAGGGCGTATAAAGGCAATTAAACAGCTGAAATAAAATATTCCTATTACAATGCGTGTGAGTGAAAAACACAAAAAAAAAACTCGCGCGAAATTCTTGGAAAACTTTTTTTTTTGCTACGTTCAAAATATTTTGAATTTTACAAAAATTTCTCACCGTGCCGACTAAATGATGCAGTTACAAAATGAGCGGCAACTAAATCGTATAAAATTTTAATATTAAATAATTATATTTTAGGTTTTATTGTCTACTTCTGGATGATGGCTACATTCTTCTGGATGAATACAATTTGTATTAACAACTATCGAACAATAGTGTAAGTACAAACAACGTTAATTAAATAATAACTGTATTACAATTGTAAAATAATTCAATTAGTTTTTTGTTTTGCAAGAATATTAAAAACCACAGGTAAAAATAAATACAATAATAATAATATATGTAAGACAATTTAAACATACATGGTTCCATAGGAAAACTTAATCGATTTCATCAGCAGAGCCTCATACATAGTATTTGGGATACAACCTTCCAGTCACCATGAATATCTTGAAAATAACCAAGTCCGTTTCTCTAATTTCAGAAATTCATTACATTTGAAGAAGACCGAGAAGAAACAGTGGTTTATGTACAGTGCCTACGCTTGGGGATGCACTTTGATTTTCTTCATAGTGGCTTTGATTACCAACTTCGTAGAAGGTTATCATTATAAACCTGGTTTTACATCAGACAGCTGTTGGCTTAATGGTAATTTAAAAAGTTTTTTTTTAAATTTAATTTATTAATTGGAGGATAGTAAATTTTCAGATTATGAAACTAGCGAGGATATAGTAGTCGACACGTAATGCAAATTCGTGTTTAAAGCTGCCTGTTATATACGTGGTGGCCTAGTTGGTTAGACCTTGGACTTAAAAACACTTAGGTCCCTGGTTCGAATCCCGGTGTGTACCAATGAGTTTTTAAATAAAAAAATTATGTACATTTGTTTGACAACACCACTATAGTGCCTCGGAGAGCACGTTAAGCTGTCGGTCCCGGTTTCACTATACCAACTTGTGAAACTGTTTATAGATGGGTTATTGAGTCTATTCAAAAAAAACATCGCGACGAGCTAGCCACTTGTTCGGTGTAGACTCATACCATCGGCTACGACGAGGTGGGATTAAAACCCCTCCACTGGGTACCCTGGGGCCGTCTAGACGGTCTCGGGCGCCGTAAGGCACCCGTGAAGATATATATATATATAGTAAACTTTCAGATTATGAAACTAGCGAGGATATAGTAGTGGACACGTAATGCAAATTCGTGTTTAAAGCTGCCTGTTTTGCAACCGCATTATTTAGCCTAGTAAGGCCGATCAATGCTGTTAACCAATGTATAAATACAAAAAAAAAAAAAAACATAAATTCATCATACAAATTAGTCATTTTTAGATTACTAGTTTGTATAAAGAAGCCATTTATTCATTAATTTGCGTTACATAGGATTATTATTATTATTGGTATATTAGCACAAATAACAAACTTCCAAAATCACAATGTATATAAAAATTAATGTGTGTCTGTTTCCTATGGACTCCAAAACGGCTGGACACATTTTCACAATTTTTTCAGGCAATCTTCAGATTAGCCCAAAAGGAATCCTATGAGTAGCGAACAGACCAATATTTTTTTTAGTACCTATTTGCTTTTTTTTTTTGGGTTATATGCTATATAACATAACGCTACGACCAATAGGAGCGGAGCATCAATAAAAAATGTTGGGAAAACGAGGAAAATTTGTTCCTTTTGAGAGCTCCCGTTGCGTGGTCAGTTAGTATTATAATTTAAATTATTGTATTAATTTTATGTTCCAGGGCGTACAGAGACGTGGATCTTTTTCTACGGCCCCGTGCTGTGTCTGATCGTGATCAACATTGGATTGTTCATGCTATCATCTTACACCCTATGGAGAGACACCAGAAAATATGAAGTTTCAATAATTAACAATCTAAAGTACAGGTAATAATTGTAAATAAACTAATATGTTACTAGAAACGGTTTTAAAATTCAACATTATGCAGTGGAAGTCGGTGCAAGAGGAATTCCAGCAAAGTATTTGCATCTTCTATTGAAGAACCTTGCCCTTCCAAGTACGTCGGATCTTTTATGGAACGTGTTTTCAAGATGGCTAACAGGATCATATAATGTTTGGTTGGGTAGAGAGGGTAGTGAACACAGTGCAGGGGAGAGTTAAAATGCCTTTAACCCTACTTTGCGGTTTCAACTCCGGGAACGCTGCAGTTGATTCCCCTGCCTTCCAACCACGCGATGGAGCGGAGAATCCATGGATAGCTAAGAACATTGCTTCATATTAAGAGGAATAGGAGTTAGGGCATGCAGTTTTAGGAAACGGTGGCAGTTTCGTTTCAGGGTACGATTACAAAACAGACAGTTCATTTGACAGAAAATTGTTTTTGTCGATGCCCATTTTGTCCGCGACATTTAGCCGGCATAATGGTAATAAAACATAGCAATGTTCAACAACAATTTATTATTGATCGCCATTCATGGATTTTGTAAGTCTACTTACCATCAAGTAGATACAGTCTTACATGCCATTCTCCAGTAAAAAAGATTTTTGAAGCTAGGAATATGACATTTTATGCATAGGCCTACTGTATAAATTTATGACATATCCAAAGCGGTATCCATATGGAGAATATCCAGAATATCTAATAATAATATTGAAGAAAACAAAAAAAAAGTCGATAAGTGCGAAAACTCGCTAAAGATTTTTTTTCTGCATTTACTTTTACTATAGGTAATCATAGAATTCTTCTTTCCATATAATTATGTAATTCAATTCATTTTTTTTAAATAGAGCCTGCAAACTTTGTAAATTTAGACGATAGAAACTTATTTATAAGACGATAGAAACTTATTTTTGAACTTAGACCCTGAGCCTATAAATATTTTGTTTTATGGGTCAAAATCGGACCACTAGTTTTCAAGATATTTGATACGGAGACAGGCCGAAAAAGGGTGCCCTTTTTTAGAAAAATAAAACCATGCATTTGGTCATCTTGGTCTAAGTATGTTTTTTTACAGGTTTCTGCTTTCTCTAAAGCTGTTTCTCGTAATGGGAATATCCTGGGTGTTTGAAGTTGCTAGCTTTGCTCATAATCAGGCTAATATCATTTGGTGAGTAAAATTTCTTTTATTGTATATCTTAAATTTCTTTTTCTCTGTATTATGTTATAGGTTAAAATAAATGTACTTTATTATTAATATTATTATGTAGGTATTCAAATGCGAACCCATAGATTCACTGATTTTCGGAAAACTATTGCATGTAGCCTTCTTTCAGGTTACGGTTACGAAACGAGCAGTTGAAAATTGTTTTTGTCGCCACTAAATTGTAACCGCATCAATAAGCCAGCATAGTTAGGAGCGACCAATGCTATTTAATAATCTATTTATGGATCTTAAAAATAAATGAAAATGTTTCTTGTTCCAGGCAAATCGCAGATACCTTCAACTGCCTCCAAGGTATAGTCATATTTGTGCTACTGGTGATTCTCCGGAAGAGGGCGATGAAAGGCCTGGCCAAAGCCGGATGCTGTTTGATGATCACTCAGCCACTGGCCAACAAACTAAGTCCTCATGATGATGAACGAGAACAGCAAATAATTGAAGATGAAGAAACTGAAGTTAGGCTTAACTGAATTTTATTTGTATTTTTTTTATTAAGTAGTATTCAGTTGAACTGTTGTTCAGTTCAACAGTTGAACTAACCAGTTTACTGGGAATGTAAGTCGGCTATATCGTCCTAAGAACAGAATGTACCTAAAAGTCTTTTTTTTAATTATAATTTATAAGCAAACGGTTCAATTGATTAGAACTTTTGTTACATTGGAATGATTTATGGCGTATTTTTTTGATCTTGCAGTTTTATATTATTATTAGAGGCTATTTAAAATAAAATAAGTATATCAATAATAATAATACAGTAAAGATATAATACAAACATATATAATACAACATGTGTGATGCCAAACACATGTTACATATTTATGTGTAAATTGTCCTATTAATTATTATTATTATTCGTGATTTTAACGCTCAAAAGGTTTTAATGAATAAGAGGGTACGAGTATGTAGGTAATTATGATAACTGAATGTTTATTTTATTCATTTATAGTAACAGGTTCGTAAGCCTTTGCCCAATTATTGCTGATATATATTTGTTAACTATAAGAAACTAAGTAAAATAATGGTGCTTCTATCAGATTTAATATAAACTATGGACACTTACATTAAAAGCTCTCAATTATAAAATACACAAAAAATATTTTTTAGTTAGAATAGGCATATTTCTAATATTAGACAACAATGATCGTCGAAGGTGCTGTTAAGTAATATGAGGAAAATAGTATGGGCTTCTACCCTGGGGGCGCTCACTATGGTAAGCAGTCCTACAAAGTCTATGAATGGGATCGCTCCAATTATCTTGGCCAAATGATGCGCGGGCGGCGACACTGACGAAATTGAAATATGAGTCAACTTTTTCTTATTCTCGCTGCTTTTGTCAAATAAACTGACCGTTTTATAACCCTGTACCCCGAAAGTACTTCGAGAAGAAATCGATGTGGGAGGCTCCAGAAATCGGATTTTTATTTAACCACAGTTTTGGTTGTTAAACTAAGTCGCACACCTTTAAACATCCATTCCACAGTCCATTAAAAAAGATCGATTATTGTGACTGGTCGTAAGCTAGGGCCTTACCGGGAAGCCACATGAAATACCGATAGCCACGTCGATCGATCGAAAGCGAAAATAAAATGTATGTGATTTGACGTTTCTCGGCGATCAAGTTCTACCCGTAGACAATATTTCCTATACAATTTTATCCATCGACGCGTCGATCGGTTTGTCGATGTGGTTTCCCGGTAAGGCCCCTGGTTGTTTAACTAATTTTAAGTTCATTTAAAAATCTTAATTATAATTTAGCTCTAGTCAATGTAAATCATTCGATTCTGGAGCCCTACCAAGAGTCAATAGAAATACCGAACGAAAACCCCTTCGAGAGACAAATGTATGAAATTTGTCATTTCTCGTCGATCAAGATCTATCCATAGACTCCAACTCCTATTATACATGGTGAATTTGAATGGGTGTACTTTGGGCTAATATGATGTTCTACTGATCAATACGAACAACTTTTCCCATGGAACCATGTGTCGCAAATGAAAAAAAAAATTGCCTTCTCCATACAAACTAGTAAAGTTAAAATGACCAATTTGTATGGGGAAGCCATATTTTTTTTTCATTTTCGACACATGGTTCCATGGGAAAAGTTGTTCGTATTGACCAGTAGAATATCATATTAGCCCAAAGTACACCCATTCAAATTCACCCTGTATATACATTGTTAACGATCAATGTGTCAATATATTATATCGGTCGGGATTGTTATAAAGGTATCTAGAATAGTATGTAACTCGTAGTTAAGGTTTTTTTTATAATTTGCATACGAATCTAACAAGACAATGTTAATAAAAACATAATTTAGTTAATTTATAAAAAGATGTAATAAAAGTAATGAAAAGAAACTTTCTTTCTGCCCACATTAAATTAAATTTGTATTTAATTATTTTATTATTAGAATAATATAATAATAAAGTTAATTAATTTTAATAAACTGAATAAAATACAATTTATGTGCCATAATAAATGATAAATTTTATTATAAGTACATTGCTTTTTCTTTAACGTAATATTTACCCGTGATGATAACCTTTTTTTGCTAAATGTGACCCTTGGGCCCTACTGAGGAGCCACATGAAATATCGATCGATACGTCGATCGATCGAAAACGAAAATAATGTGTTTGTGATTTAACGTTTCTCGTCGATCGAGTTCTACTCATAGACAATATTTCCTATAAATACTATTTTATATACATTTTTATCCATCGATTCGTCGATCGGTTTGTCGATGTGGTTTCCCGGTAAGACCCTTTATAATTTAAAACCTTAAAAAAGCACATGTCCTATTTCATTGCTTCCTTTTTTATATATTTTTTTTTACATTCGGCCCCCACAAAAACCTAGGAACAGAAAGTGACCATGATAGTCATTACGATATTTACGCCGTCCCTAGTTTATGGTTTCAACATACTCTATATTGTGTATGTAAGAGTAATATATTCTTGTGTTTTAAAGTAATATATTTTTGTGTTTTAGATAAAGTTAGATAAAGTAAGTGTGGTGGTTCATTTGTGTATATTATTATTGTAAGTTTGATTGTGTTAATAGATTATATGGGACTGGCATGACCGCTATGCGAACAAATTCCCTAAATTAATTTAGAATAAAAAAAAACTGGGGCCTAAACACGAGTTGGCGATCGTCTTTAACGATAACCCGTTGAGTAAACAATAAATATGGAAATATAAGTTCTGATCAGTTAAATTTAGAGTTGAAATTCCAATGCTCCCAACATGTTCAAACTTGCGAAGAATTCGTGTATTACAAGATGGCGGCATTTTTATAGCCAACCAAATAGAAACTATCATGAAGCTAAAAAAACGCGCCCCGCGGACGGGCACGGTTTTTACCTTCATGGAAACTATATATCCATTCGAATAGAACTGATATTTCAATATTTAAGTTTTACTTAATGTCTTCAACAACTTGTAATGATACCCCTGGGGCCTGACCAAAGAACACGATCGCCAATCGAATCGCCGCATCGAGCGATAAAAATGTATAGGAATTTTACTCTATGGGTAGAGTCTGATCGATGAGAAACGTCAAATCCCATATATTTGGCTTTCGATGGGTATTTCGATTCGATTATCGATTGGCTCTTTGGTAAGGCCCCAGCTCTATTGCCATTATTAAACAGGGGCCCTGACGGGAACCCAATCGAAATTCCGATCGGCAAAATCATAGAAAGACAATTTATGCGATTTGACATTTCTTGTCGATCGGACTCTATCCATAGACTAAAATTACTATACATTTTTAGGATCGAGGCTTTGTTTGTTATTTCGATCGGATTAGAAAATCGTGATTTTAAGCTTGAATAATTGAATGAATAAATAAATTGAGCTGATTCTTGCATTCATTAAGATCATTATTAAGTAGAAATGTCCTAAAGTAAAATTCAAGTATGAGTTCTAACGCAATGCCCTTAAAGTTGACTTTCCCATACAACATAGCGACACCGTGAAATTATAATAAAGATGGCGACACTTAAAAGCCAAGTAAATGCAAGCTGTATGACCGTCAAAATAAATAACTTTCCGCCGAAAACGATCACCGCTTGTAATAAACCCCCAGGCGACTAAGTTTTTTAAAAGTATTACTTAAACATTCAATTAAAAATTCCAACAGACAGATGGACTGTATGGCATATAGTTCGCGTGCCAATCGAATCAAAGTATATTTATAAAAAAATAACTACCAAAATGTCAAGCCATTTTTTTGAGAACAGTTTGAAACTTTGAATTTTATTTTAGTTATCAGTACCTATTAATTACAAGTTAAATAAAATGAATTATTATATTTAATAGTGTTGACATAAATTCAGGTTAAGTCAGTAAATCAAGCTAAATACGGACGCAATGTATGCTATAACGTTATTGTGTACACTCTTCTTTACAATTTTTGGGGCACCAAGTTTACAAGCCGCAATTAGTGATACTGATTTAAATTATATATCAGAACAACAAAATAGTATACGAATTCATAAATGTTGTGAACCAAACGAGCTTATGGTCGATACAAAATGCCGTTTAGCCGAAGATAACAACCAAAGTAAGTTGGATTTTAAGTTAGCATAAATTACAACTTATCTATACTAATATAATAAAGAGGAAAGATTTGTATTTTTGTATGTTTGTAATGAATAAACTCAAAAACTACTGGACCGATTGCAATAATTTTTTCACGATTAGAAAGCTGCATTATTCAGAAGTAACATAGGCTATATAATATCACGCTAGGTCCTATAGTTGTGGAGCAGTAACCAAAAATGTTTTAAAAACGGGGGAAAAGTATCGTTTCTGAGGCCTTCCGTGGCGTGCGCTGAGCATATAGTTAAAGTTATACAAACCTGTGCGAAGCCGGGACGGGCCGCTAGTAAATAATATAACAAGAATTATTATAGGTTTTATTATTAGGAAATTGTTAGAATTCTTTTGTTTCTTTCAACAGTATTTATTTTGACACAAACTTATACTCGTAGTAAGCTTTGGCACAAAACCACACATTAACATTTATATAGCACACAAAATTTATAATAATTTTGTAAAGGGGTAGCCTAACTAAATGTATTTTCAATAATATTTTGTCTTTTTATATATCATGTATGAGTTTGTTGTGTAAGGGTGTTAGTCTTACTTACTTTACTGTTATAGTAGGATTAAAAATAAAAAAACAAAAATACCTTTATTTCAGTAACAAATATTAAGAATTACATATTATTAAGGTTGGAGCCAGCTATTAAGTAAAACAATACCTGTGTCAGCTGGCACAGCTTCTTCAAAAATAAATTTAGAATAAGTTGGTTTATATATATTCATAATAAAGACTGTAAATTTTATATAATTTTAAAAGTTAAATGACCTAGCATACAAACTAAGCATCCTATAAATGACTTATTATCTATTAACTAAGTGTATATCAGACAACAATTAATATTTTGGTTTAAGTGTATGTGCTGATGATTGTGTGTGTATAAGGGTATACGAGGGAGGGTGTGGGTGTTTGTGAGTGTGTGTGTGTATGGGTGTGGGTGCAAATGTGCGTATTAGTATGCTTTGCGTGATACAAGATGTATGTATATATTTAAATTAGCTAACTGGTCATTAATAACATTCACCATCCAATAAACTACATTAATTAGATGATGAATGTCATCAATGACTGTTCGTAGTTTTGAGTTTTTAACCAACCAATCTGACAACACATTCTTACTCTCACGGAGAGACATTGGGACATCCTATTTATTTTATTATAAAGGTATGATTGTTTATCATATTGAGTTCTAGCGAAAGTGGTTCTCGTGACATGTTGAGGGACTGCAGAAAGTGGTTCTCGTGACATGTTGAGGGACTGCAAAGTCGAATCTTCTTTTTCTTTGTATTCCGGGTCAAACGGAAGGAATTTTTGCTTATGCATTACAATATGTAGAATGTACAGCTTTCTTACTGTCAACAGATTACACATAGTGTAGAAATTGTCTGTTGGATGCCGGTATGGTTTAAAGTACATTACTTTCAGTAAAGATTGTTGCACCCGGGTTCTCAACTTGAATAAACTTGTGTGTGTGAATTGTGAAATGCTGTTATACAACAGCATTTAACAATTCACTGGAGTTGATTCAATTTGATGTGAAGGCAACCTCCGGATACAAAGATATATTGTTAATATCCTAACTAACCCTGGTTGACAAAATAATTTTGAACTTAATTTTTATTCTGTTAGATTAAGCAACTTATTAACAATATAAGTTGCTTAATCTAACAGAATAAAAATTAAGTTCAAAATTACTTTGTCAACCAGGGTTAGTCGGGGTAGGCACCTTACTCTCACGTAGGAGTAACTCATTCTAATACTAATAAAAAAATTATGCGCTAGGGTTGACTGCCTAGGCAGTCTCAGGTGCCAAAAAGTGATAAATAAAAATAAATGTTGAAAAGTAAAAAAAAACTTTTAAGTAGTACCTATCTGTTTTACAATAGATTATTTGGTTATTATATATATGAGTATAAAAGAATAGATAAAAATAGTGTTGTGAACTTCATAAAATGGATGGATCTCTTAAAAGTTGTACATTGGTACTTTGAGTATGAGTCATCGAGCAGAAATAGTACATGGGTACTTTCGAGTATGAGTCACCAAGCAGTAATACTCAGCATCAAATGCTAATGTTGCATGCATAGTGCCTAAGTATTGTTTTCTTAAGTTATCAGTTGTCATATGTAAACTAATATCAAATTCTTCATAATACATAAACTATTTTTTATGCAAAACAAGCAGTATAAAAGACTGGCTGGGTATAATATTTGTTATTTTTATATTTTGAAGTCTTGTTATTTCTTCTATAAACACAATGAAAAGCTTGTTTATGCAAACTCAAGATACCATTCATTGACAAAGATATACACAGAAACTTGCATTACATCCGAGAACTTGAATATTTTTCAGGTCTATGGGAACCAAAGTTTAAAGATGAAAATGGCAAAGATGTTAATGTAATACATTATAAATATGTTGAAGGAATTCCTGATTGTGGCAGTGCCCAGCCTAGACCTATTTATTTTTTAAGGGACTCTGAGGATGAGTGAGTATACTTTATTTTTAATTAAGTATGTATAAGTATGTTTTGTTTTATATTTTTGCTTCTGCTTGTTTTTTTTTTGTTATTTATTTACTTTACCCTAGATATGTCTTTTTGTAAACTTTTAAAGGAAATAAACGATTTATTATTATTATTATACACCTACAATTACCTTATTGGCTGCATTTACAAATGTATTTTGTTAAAACTTTATTGCCCAAAGTGCAAAGGAGGACTTAACACCTCTAGGCATATTAGTAGTACTTGCAGAGTCTAGATAAATAAAGTTATTTTAAGCACACTTCATATAAGTAATGTTTTTATATGACTATTAAAGACAAATGTATTTGTCTTTTAAAATCAATTAATGCATGCTAATCCGCAGGCTAAAGCTAGTATAAATATATTATATTATTTTCAGGCTTCAATTATTAAATGATGGTAGATTAAAACACCTGATTCATCATGAGCACAAATCTGACAGTGTTCTAGAAGAGCCAATTCCAAATACAATATATGGATTACATGAAACCCTACAGATACCAGAAAAGAAGGAACCACATTCATACATACATTTACAAACAAAATATTGCATGGACAAGGTATATTAAACAAAATAATTAATGATTTGCAGCAATGCAGCTGAGTAATATGAGTAGTGTACTAGGATCACACCATGAATGGGGTAGATCAATACATTATTTATTAATTTATCACTCCCACTATGCCCTAACAGTCTACTGAAAAATCAGTACTTAAAAAGTATGGACTTAATATTACGAAGCACAGCATGTAACTTTTTATCTACGGAATGGTAAGCAGACATACATAGTCCATGACTACTATAGTAACTTTCAAAGTAAAAATTAACTTCCTAGTAATAAACCACCAATTAGGGGTTGTAGTAGCTGGTAGATAATGCCTAAGGCATTAAGCTTGCCAATATACAATAGTATTAAGTTTCTGCAATTTTTTTATTCATTCACCTAATTTTGCTTACTTATTCAATGTGGAACAAATGTAAAATTCTTAAATATAAAAATCTTTTGATCTTAAATTGTTATACTCATATATAACATTCACAATATTTTGTTTTAGGTCTTTATGAAAAAAACAAATAGAACTGGTGAATATGCTCTGATATGCATACCAGAAGTAAAAATTAATTGGAGTGACACAGATTTTTTGATGAAGAAGATACTGAATCCTATGTTTCACGGATTAGCAATATTTCTGTACCTGCTTACTGCTATAATATATTTTGTTCTCCCAACATTGCGTGATTTGTCAGGCAATATCATTACTACAATAAACATCTGTTTTATTTTTAGTCAGGCAGCTGATCTAGTCAGGGTTTTTACAGAGTTTAGCAATCATGTCAGTTTTTTTATTGTTGGTAAGTTACTTTTTTTTTAAATGATAATATTAAAACTTTAATTAAGTGTTGTGTTTTAAAACCATTGTTTTTATTTTTAGATACAGCAGTATGCATAAGTTTATTAAGTGCATTTTTCTGGTTGAACAGTTTTGGATTTTATATTTGGAAAACTTTCAAGTAAGTATAAGTTGATAAGATCAAATAATATTTGCAACGTACCTATATTATAATATAACTATTTGTGCTCAGCAGTTTTAACTGGTAAATAGATGATGCTGTTATACAAGTACCCTAACCTGACCTTTCTTACGGCTGATTTTTCAATTGTCAGATAAAGTTATTCACAGATAACTTGTATGGAGAATAAATAAATTTGAAAGTTCTTAATACAAGTTAACTGTACAATAACTTTATCTAATGTTTGAAAAATCAGCCCATAAGCTTTTTTTTTTTATCTGACTGGAATATGGTTTCTCAGATTAGCATACTTAAAAATACACAGAAACTCTTTAACTTCATAGTATGGTATCATATAATTAAATAAAAAAGGAATTATTTAAGAATCACTAATGCCACAAAAACCATGTTAAACTATTAGTCCAGGCCTCACTATACCAACTTGGGATAAGTCTATACAAACAGCTTGCCACTTTGGTATAGACCTTTAATACCATCGGCTATAATTAAATAGTAATTACACACATATTTTTATGGAACACATTTCCAAGATGGCACTGACAGGATAGTATAATATTTGGTTGGGTAGAGAGGTATTCAGTACACATTAAAGGGGAAAGTTATATTCGGAAAGTCATGGTTTCTCGGTCCGACTCTGGGTACACTGCAGTTCACTCCCCTGCCTCCCATCCATGCGATGGATCTAACACCCACTCAAAGAATTCATGGTTAGGTATGAACATTGTCTCTCTAATAAAAGAAGACATTTGTTTAACAAAACCATTCCCCTCACTGCCTTGAAAAGCATGTTAAGCTGTCTCTCCCAATCACACTATACCAATTTGTGTTAAATCTATACAAATGGCAATAAGCTTGCCACTTGCATTGGCTACAATAAAACGGAAATAAACCTCCTTTTCTGAGTAATCAAAACGTCTAGGTGTGATGGAATGTTTTAATACATCAATTTGGAGTTCACTGTGTATTATTTTGAATTGCAGGTCAAGAAATGTATTCCTAAGAGTGACAGATGTTCGTAAATATTGCTACTATTCCTGTGTAGTATGGACCTGCACAGCATTTATGGCAGCTTTAGCTTTGACAGCACACTGGCTGCTTGACAATGATAAAACCCCTAACAGAAAAGTACAACGACAGAGCTCTTTTTTTACCGATGATACTGAACAACAAACTATAGGTATATTATAGTTTTTTTTATACATAGATTCTTTTTAACTGCAGATTGAAACCTATAGGTGCACCAGAAAAGTATTAAAAACTTATTTCCATAATACCAACTGTTGCTGCTTATCTTTAGCTGAAATTTTGGGGTTATCTCTATTTTAATTAAGATGTCGAAGAAGTCTCTTAGATCTCAAACAAGTAATATCCCTATTTGTCATGACATTTTGGGAGACCTATACCAGTAATCATATTTTTATGACTGCACTGTATTATTGTAAATATACATATATATCAGAAAGTACTATGTTAAATAATTGAATTGCCAGATCCTGTATTCTGGCAATTCAATTATTCAAGTATTTGCTAACAATCATAAATGTATCAAATTAAAAATGCGATCAAGTAAATACAAAAAAGAGTTCTATTTTGATGGCCATTAAGGCCATTGGCCATTTTTATCATTTCTTCAACACAACACAACGTCTGTTGGCAACAGGCAAATTGATTAATAAAATATATTATGAAAAATTATTCTTGAATGGTTGGATCTAAAAGATTATTTTTATCCATGTTGAAATAAATATTTTTTTATAAGATTTAGGGAAAAAGGGAAATAATTTCATACGATATATATTTATAAATATATCGTATGGAAAATGGTTAAAAAACATTTCTCTTAACTTCTTTAATATCTTTAAATAAATACTGTATTTTCACATTAATAAATTACAGGTTGGCTTGGCATAGCAATTTTCTTCACACCTGTTGCATTCACAATTATTTTCAACATATTTTTCTATGTGACAACACTGAAGGTGATCAGACGAATTAATGTTTATGGACGCATTCACTACAAACTCAAAGGATGGTGAGTAAAAACTTTATAATTTTGAATAAAACTGTCATTTGTGACGATTTTTTGTTTAATAGGGGCCTTATTCAACTAAATCAATAAACGTGTATCAACAGAATATCAAGGACCCTTGGGGATATTCCATTAATGAATTAGATATCAACTGCATGTAAAGTTAAAATTTGACATATTTCTTATACGATGTTGATATACAATTGATTTAGTAAAATAAGGCTTTTGGTTAAATGCCATGAGCCCTGCCCGCCAGAATTCGATCCACTTTTTTTTTCAATATATTTTTTTAAACACTTCACGAGTAGTTTTTATGATTACACGTAAAAGATTTTGATGCAAATAAATAATATAAGGTCAGTCACAATAATTCCGGAAAGTTCAATCAAATTCCAGCAAAGTCTTTGCACCGTCTATTGAAGGATCTTGGCCTTCCGAGAACAGCCGTCGGAACTTTTATGGAGCGTGTTTCCAGGATGGCGCTAACAGGATCATATAATATTTGGTTGAGTAGAGAGGGTAGTGAACACAGTGCAGGTGAGAGTTCAAAAGGCCTTTAAACCTACTTCGCGGTCTCAAGTCCGGGAACGCTGCAGTTCATTCCCCTGCCTTTCAACCACGCGATGGACCCGACACGCACGGTGAATCCATGGTTTGTTAAGAACATTGTCTCTCTCTTTTGCCAATATACAGGGTGAATTTGAAAGGTTGAACTTTGGGCTAATATGAGGCTATACTGATCAAATCGAATAACTTTTCACACAAAATTATTGGTTCCAACCATGTGTCGCAAATGGAAAAAAAAAATGTTATCTTCCCTATACAAATTGGTCATTTTAACAGAACTAGTTTGTATGGAGAAGGCATATTTTTCATTTGGACATGACATGGTTTCATGGTAAAAGTCTTTGACCAATGACCAAACGATTTGATAAGTAGTGCCTCATTTTAGCCAAAAGTACAACCTTTCAAAGTAACCATGTTTTTTTTTTGTTGTAAAAATCTTTTTTTTTTCAGTTTCAACTTGTTCGTGCAATTATTCCTCATAATGACTGTAGGGTGGTTTTTCCTCCTACTATCCTGGCTTCAGCTTGACGGACTCATCTATGCGCACATTGTGGTTAATCTTTTACAAGCAATACTCATATTCTATGTGTGTGTGATACGCCAGTCTCATGTGACATTCTTACTGCGCAAGAGTTGTTGCTATAACCAACCAATACCTACGGGCGAATGGGGCGATGAAATGACGCATATGAATGGAAATTATTATAATTAGGACAACCACAAACATATTTTTAGCGTAAAAAACGAATTATTCGCCTTATTATGATATTAGAAATATACTTTTATATTTTTTTTATTAAATTTAGGTAGCTAATTTTTAGTAATAAAATAAAAAAATGACAAAATGTACTTAAAATAATTGTGATAATATTCGAATATTCTTTTTTGTGCCTTTTATCATATAAGTAAATTACTAACATAAATTAAGTACTAACATACCAAATCAAATAGTTTATGTTATTCCAACTAAGTCAATTATTGAACTTTTATACTATTTTTACTCACAAAGTAGTTTTTAATTAAATATTATTTTTTATTACTTTTACAATTATATAATAAATAAAAATATTAGTGTAATTAAAATGACTGTAAGATTGTATTATTATTATATTTTACGTTCACTTTTAAGGCAGCTATTCTGAAATATACGTATAGTTATAATAAGTGAAAGAGACCAATATTATCCGTCCTATAAATTTTGGATAAAGGTAAAAAAGTAGACATTATATACCTTTGCTTTAATGTATAATTGGTAGAAGTTTTTACCACTTGCCTTAAATCTCAATTTGGCTTGAGAAATTATTCAAATTGCTTTAAATATAAACGAGTGGAGCCTAGAATAAAACTTCTGAATCATTCGCTTGTTTTCAAATATAGTGTGTATATGTGACGTTATGTGTTAACTCACTACAGTACAATCTTACACTTACAATACAGAACTGACACACGTTGTCCTGTCCAAACTTAACTTGCTATTATTAGCAGGTTCAGCAAAAATTTCGATAAAATACTAAGTGACATTGAGTTTAATTTTTTTTTTCCTTTTCGTGATTTATTTTCTTGCCCAAAGCAAAGCTAAAATTAAACCAAAAACCCGATTGCAGCGCCACCTACTGGGTTCAATTTTGAATCTAAACCATTCTCGAATCCACATAAACACAAAAAAAAAACATTAACAGTTTAGTATGACATTCACACGAAAATTGTATAATACATATTAAACCTATGAAATATTTTTCAATAATATTTTATAGCTTCAATTTATATATTTTACTTAATAAGAAATATATATTATAAAAGATATATTTAGAATAAATTTATGAATCTCATAAAGAATGCTATAAACTATGCATTTATACTGTGCCTTATAATTCATATTTAATATTATAATTTTTTCCATTATATATAATGGATTACTATAAATCTACACCTGAGTGAATATAGCTACGGGTAGATTGGTGCGCTCTTTGCCATTGGTTAAAGATCTTTCTACCAAACGACTTTTTCGCCCCTGTATATATCAAATTTTACTGTGCATGTCTTCAAAGCGAACTTCACATCCGATGTATGTTATCCGTTCTGTCTGTACTACTCGAAATAAATATTGCATTTAAAAACAAAAAGTTTTTTATTTATTTAGTTGTCCACAGACATTAAGTAACCTTTAATTATAATAGGGTGACGGATCCAGATGCCGACACTGCACCAAATTATCAGCACTTCGGTGAAAATTTTAAATATTAAGGATTTTTATATGGTTTCTAAATTGCCAAGTTATTAAAAAGTTTAAATTGATTCTTAACTTCAAATCTAGCAACATTATACAACAGTGTCACTTGTTGATCGTCGTGTAAATTACTGTAAATTTGAGTGGCAAAATTTTCGTTTGAAATACTCCAAGTATTCGCCGGTAAGTTTGTCGAATTTAGTGATTCATATAACAAAATTTGGTTAAGATTTGAAATCGTTGCTTTCTTTATAACATCTATCCAAATAGTTTAGTATAAACTAGGAATAGTTTTTTATTTTATAAGAGCCTATATAGATAATTTTAGAAGTATACATTTTAGTTTATAATTGTTTAATTAGTTTATAATTGTTTAACATCAGAAATTCAAAAAAAACACTTGATTTTGACTCTGTGCTGATAATTGGTTACACGACTGCTAATAATTAGCGATAGAGGTGCTAATATTTGGATATAGGGTAATATTTCCAAAAAATGTTTTCTATGGATCATAGCATACACTTAGTTATATAATACTATATAAATAAACAATATTTAATGTCTATTGTATCCCCCCTTGACACTGCAAATATGACATAAATTGTATGCCTTTAATAAAATACTTGTAATTAAAAATTCTTGCCCTATTAAAGTGCTGATAATTAGGACCGTCACCCTACATTGTATAAGTGTCCGTTAAAGTAATTGTTTTATTTTGAAAATCGAATGACAGATGGTACTGTGACTAATTTTTTATTCGTTACCTACATATACTTTATATGTAACGTCATAAATCCCGGGGCTGGACCTATATCCCCTTCAGGGGTTTCTAATAAGGGTTTGCTTACCAAACCCGTTGCACCTCAAAAGTCAATTATAACGCGCTAAGCTATTGAAATCAAAATAAACATGAATATATTAGGTAATCAAATGCCTTTCAAAGTGTAACCCAATGAAGGGGAAACCCCTTCATGTTTTTAAGTGTTTAACAATTTTAATATTACTGTAAAATATAATAACAGTAATTTTTGCTTAAATATATTTTTTTATCAGCGAAATGTTCAATGTTAATCAACTGCAATAACCATCAACTTATTTTTTTTCTCCCTCCAGCTGGCTGTTTAAGAGTTAGTCTTACAGGCTAACCTGTTAAACATAGGGTTTTTCGCCTTTCAAAATGGTTTCCTAAATGCATAGGATAGCAGTTGAATTGGGTAAGCAAGTTCACGGGGTAATTCGTGGAACGGGTTCTCCGGTCCCTGCCTAAATCACCGACGGGCATAGCCCAAGGTCTGAGCAAGTGCTGTCATTTTGTGTTTATGTTGATGACTAGCAAGTTTGCGTTTTGTTGGTTGTGTTTTTTTAACAAATAATAATTTAATCGAGGCAAATCATGTATTTTATAGCGCATGTTTATCTATCGTTGTGGTACAGGTTGGTCGTTTTTTAAATATTTATATGACAATTATAACATTTCCTAATGTATTTTGATTTTCAATAAGTGACTATAAATTGATACATTTTTTTAATGTTTTTTTATTATGGCTTGGATACCGAAATTTCCCACCTTAGTGTTGCTATTAAAGAAACACTATATTATAAATTGATTTATATAGGATATTCCATAATCTATGCTAAATGTCAGTATTAAAACATATCAAACACTAATAAATCCGTAAACTAGAGATTTCGATAAAGTTGGATAAACGCGGAAATGCCGCTGTGACGTCATATGCACGGCGCTACATAGAAGTCACGTGACGGGCATAGCACAACGATCACTCCAATTTATGTATTCCATGTGGCGTGTAAGTTTTCAGTTGTGATATGGGTTGGTATTCTTTCTTAATTTGTTTCTATTGTAATGTCACTGTAAACTATTAGCTAGAAATATTTCAACAGAGAAGTCAAATAATCGCGGAAATGCCGCTGTGACGTCATGACACATGGCACACAAGTCACGAGACGGGCATAACACGCTAATCGGGACAAGGCCTGTAATTTTGTTTTTGATCACAAAAAGCAAGTTTCCATTATGATCATTGGTTATTATTTAAAATATTAGTTACATGATAATTTCTTCATTTTTCTTAATAGATTTACCTCGATTTTAAAAAAAAATGGTATTACATACTAAATAAAATATAGACATGCAGCTCCATTTAAGTCCTTGGCTTAGTCCGGATAGGAGCCCGGCATGAAGATTAAGAAGACGGGCGAAAACATCTATATGCAAATGACGTCATTATAAGGTCGCTTCCAAAATGTTAATAATTTCTGAATGGATAGTAAAACTATGTCTAAACACTAACCTGTACAAACAGCTGACCTTCCTCCCGATCGGCTAGGGGCGCCAGCTGACACCTCACCACCAGATGGCAATCATCCATCACCGTGTTGAAGAACCGTCGGGTAGGCAGAAGGGCTTCCAGATCAATCATCAGCTCCAGGAACCTTTCGCAGTATCTAGTTAAGAAATATAATAAAAATACATTATAATTTACGTATAATGAAATAAGAGAGGTCTTAGTCGGCCATGACTGAGAGCAAGGAAATATAGGAAACAGTTATCACCTGTGAAATGAAACTGTCATAAAACTGAACCAGGAGAGGTTTTAGTCGGCCATAATTGAGAGCCAGGAAATATGGAAACAGTTGTCACCTGTAAAACTGTCATAAAGCAGAAATAGAAAGTCGGCCATAATTGAGAGTAAGGAAATATGGAAAACAGTTGTCACCTGTGAAACTGTCATAAAGCAAAAAATAGGAGGGGTTTAGACGGCCATGATTGAGAGCAAGGAAATATGGGAAACAGTTATCACCTATGAAACTGAGATAAAGCCGAAGTAAGAGAGGTCTTAGTCGGCCATAATTGAGAGCGAGGAAATATAGGAAACTGTTGTCACCTGTGAAACTGTCATAAAGCAGAAGGGGTTTTAGTAGCCCATAATTGAGAGCAAGGAAATATGGGAAACAGTTGCCACCTGTGAAACTGTCATAAAGCAGAAGGGGTTTTAGTCGGCAATAATTGAGAGCAAGGAAATATGGGAAACAGTTGTCACCTGTAAAACTGTCATAAAGCAGAAGGGGTTTTAGTCGCCCATAATTGAGAGCAAGGAAATATGGGAAACAGTTGCCACCTGTGAAAGCGTCATAAAGCCAAAATAGCCTCAGTCGGTCATAATTGAGAGCAAGGTTGAGAGCAAGGAAATATGGAAAACACCTGTGAAATGAAACTGTCATAAAGCAGAAATAGGAGGGGTTTTAGTAGGCCATAATTGAGAGTAAGGAACTGTCATAAAGAAGTATAGGTATTACAGAAGTTTAATTAACCAACCTTATAACATGAGGATCTACATCGCCCTTTTCCGGTATACTCTCCAGGATACGCATGAACTTTATCATTAACTTTTGCAGGCATCTCCTTTCCCAGGTTAACTTTTCCAGCAGTTCTGGTTTGTCCTTCTTCTGTATTGCTCGCCAGTATTTCCTCCATTTCGGTACAGCTTTAAACTCTTGATTTCTTCTACCTATTATTTTTAAAGAAAAAATATAATTAATTTCAACATAACAGGGGGGTATAAAGGCAAATAAAACAGCCTTCCAAGCATGCAGCAAGATAACTGTGATAAATAGTAAATTGTATATTAAGGGAGCAAAGTAATATTTTTACGGTGGGGGCGCTTTTTTGAATCCAGAGTGAAGTGAGGGATTCTAGAGGAGAATCACGAGCCAAAAATATATTTTGCACCCGAGTGATACACTCTACTTTTCATCTCCCTCTATGAGAAAATAAAAGGCGCCTCATATTTTATTGTAATATTATTATTTAATAAAATATAGAGGAACAACTAAATTGAAATTAAATGGTATCTAATTATATAACTATAGTGCCTCGGAGAGCACCTTAAGCTGTGGGTACCGGTTTCACTATACCTACTTGTGAAACTGTTTATAGATGGGTTATTAAGTCTATTCAAAGCTAGACACTTGTTCGGTGTCATACCATCGGCTAGGAGGTGGGATTAAAACCCCTCCGCTGGGTACCCTGGGGCCGTCTAGGCGGTCTCAGGCGCCGTAAAGCACCCGTGATGATATGTGTTTATAATAATAAAACAACTAAAACATTATATTTACATTTGAGACATTTTCGCAATTATGTAAATTTATTGTTACAGATTTATTAGGAATAAGGTAATCATTGATGATTACCTATTTATTTATACTTAATTTATACTAATAGTATACTGTGTAGTTATGTACATTGGTACCGTAACAAATAATCTGCCATAGGGTGTTCTGCGCATGCTGATCAGTGGGGTGCATTTTGAGTATGTTACTATATATATATATTATATATATGTATGCTATATAGCATAAGTCAATCAATAGCTGTACCCCTCTTTTAGTTTGTGTGAAGCACTAGAGTTTTTTACTTGCTGGTTTCTTTTTCTCCGGGGTGTCTCTGAGGGGATCGACTTTACAGTTAGTGTTTATGCCCTTAAAAATACCGATCCTTATACCTTTACTTATATGTGATTGGTTACTTAGCTTTTATTTACAACAAATATTTAAGGCATGGATATGGTCGGTGAAGTTGGTCGCCTTGGTGGCTCTCTTGTATGGCAGATAATGATTGACAGGTCAATGGAATCAGCTAACCACCTAGTCTTACACTAGTTGGTTATGTAGTGTGTGTTCGGTTCGGTAGTAATTTTCATATTAAGATTTCCATTCCATCGTGTCTAAGTTCAATTAATATTTGTCGTTATTTTGTTAATGAATAGCTGCCTAACCTAACGCACTCTAAGACCTCATTGTTAAACTTTTTTTTTTTTTTTGACTATTCATAAATATCTGTAAAGATTTACATGAAATAAATGATTTTGACTTTGACTTTGAATAGAGATTGCAACACCCAGGTAATAGATTATCCATCACATTTCTTGCATCAGTTATAATGCTTTCAGTACCCCTAGTGTGAGTTTTCTAACTATTACTTTGCGTTTGAGTTAACTAAAATTTGTATGGGAAATGGTTCAGCGCTCCAAGCGGAAGTTTTGAGAACTAGAAATGCGGTCGTGTGATTGGTTAAAATGTTAACGCGGAAGTATAGTTAACGCGAAAGTAAACGTTAAAAAAACTTACACTAGGCCTACAGGAGTTAATCATATACTTTCACTGTCACTTCAAAACAACATCACAAACTCATTTTTCAAAACAAAACCATGAATTTCTGACAATCCGTGAAAATTGACGAAAACGCGGGCTGTAGTTCGCGCGTTTTCATTTTTTTTTATTGACGGGCGGCGCGACTACAGGCCGTCGTACCAGCCAATCTTTATTCAAACAATATTTGCGTTCGATTTCTTTGGCGCTGAACACTAAGATGTTCCAAATTCAAAAAGTGTGCGGCAAAGATAATAGGCTATTTGACTACATTTAAAATATACCACAAATTATGGTCATCCTATCAGACAATAGCGTTAAAAAAACATATTTCACTTTATTTTAAACATTTTTTTTTTGTAGATTACACGAAATAAAATTGAATATTTTTTACAATTTTATTTGTAACAAAAACATCTTTGATTGTTTGATGGTGACGTCACACGCAAGTAAACAAAACAATACACAGATTATAAATCATGTGGATGAAATAGAATAGAGTATAATATATAGGAGATTATTTAATCTGTGCTGTTGCATGGATTGTTTACTAAATTTAATGATTAGTTCTGCAGGTTTATTATTATTGTTGTTAACGTTTTAAAATTTTATTATTGTTATTAATTTATCAGTAGTATTATAAGTACTTAATTTATTTGAATATAGGTACTAATTTATTATATAACCCAATCAATCGATGTACGACTGTAACCAAGTGTTCCATGAAGAGAACCTATGGTGGAAATAAACTGAATAAAGCTTCCTTGTTTACCTGCGTATGACGTCACACTTGACAAGACTGCGAAACAGCGTTTTTAGCGCCATTCTAACTTTAACTTTGATTTTTATTAATAATAGAGTAGACATCCCGGAAATATCAATGTAGTGCGATTATTATGTAATGAAGAATCATATAAAATGGGTTTCGAAAAAGACTCAAATACCCTATTGCGGCGCACTTATAAAGAGGATTAAAAACTCATTACTGCAGCCTTAGCACGGCCAACCCAATACGCGATACAAGTCGCGAGCAAACTTCAAAACGGTGTGGCGTGACATTTTGCTAGCACGGGTTCCCAAGACAAGACTTCAAAATGTTCTGTACTATCTTTTTGTTACTTGACTTTACAGCAGGATAATGGAAAAATCATTTAATTATTTTTTTGTATTACCTTTTTTTAACGTGTATCTCTCATACTTGTCATTGGCAAAACAAATGGCTTTACCATTATGGCCATAAATAGGAAAAAAAAAAAAAAAAAAAAGACTTCAAAATCTTGCTATGAAGTATAAGTCTTGATTTATTAATTTACTTAAATTATTTACAAGTATTTAACAAATTAAAACTAATCCTAAAGCTATATTTAAAAGGCCTCCATGTCCCAGCTATTTTTAGAACAAAAGGTACCTAATATACTCGCCACATTCCCTCTCTGGATGATAAAAGATATTTTTTGGATAAAATGACAGTAAGCTCGGACATCACCGGACGTTTCCTTAAGGAGAGAACCTAATTCGCGAGCAAAATTTTTGGCTTCTAAAGACCAAACACCCGAAGTTTCGACGGAAAAGGGGACGAAGAAATAATTTTGTTCCAAACATGAATATTTAAGGTGCTTGGTCTTAGCAGCAGATTCCGCAGCCGATCCGGCTTTAATAATGGAGCCATTTATATGGGAAGTGGCATATGTGTCTACACATGTCGCATCCCATATTAAGCTGCGACCTCGGCGCCAAGGAAGAAGAGTCAATCCATCTGGCCTCTTCCCATCTGATCGGCTAAGGCCAGGTGGTTCTAGAACAGATGGAAAATTAGCTGCTGATAATGCCCTCTTAATGGCATCATTTAGGGCATAGTGACGCGGAAACCTGCCAGCGCTCCGTTTACAACTAAGTCCGTGATAACCATTACTTTTAACCTGAGAACCACACATGCATGTGTGTGGTTGGCAGATATCGCAACCCAATCGTAGAGCAACTGAGATTCTAATAGATGAATTATCCAAGAAAGTTCCCAGCGGTGGGGAAGGTATCGCTTCCAACCATGCACCTGATTCAAATGTAGAGGTAGCTTGAAGACGGGCTAAGTTTTCAGACGAGCTATTTTGTAAAAGTTGAGAGTGTTTTTTTTTATATTTATTAAGTCCCATGCACGTTGGGAAGTCAAAAGTAATGGACGTGAAATATTTGGACAAAGAGTATCAAATTCAGATAGAGCCTCAGCTAAAAAAGGTATTTCAGAATTGATGCCCATACCTGGTAACAAAGAGGCGACCAATTCTGAAACACCATGTGCGGAGGCAATAAATGCAGGAAGGCCCACATCTGCTAAACGTCGAATTCCAAGACCTCCGAATTTAATAGGGAGACAGGCTTGATCCCACTGTAACGAAGAAAGGTTTATATTAAAGATAGTCTCTATACTCGATTTAATAGTCAAATCTATTTCTGAAACAGCAGCTGGAAATTTCCAAGAAGGGGTTGTACGAATAAGATGTGTAAATTTTGGCATCGAGAAACAAAATTTTAAAATTATATATGCTACATGAGATTGTAAATGTGTAAGATGTTCGTGAAGTACGGTCAAAAGTGAGTTTTTCTTTTTAAAAGATATAGGTATTGTATCTGTTGTAATAGGAGCACCTAGCAATTCAAAATTAGAGTGATCCAAAAGTTTTATACCTGGAATCAATTTTGAAATTGACAAAACAGATAAAGAAGGTGATAAACTTTTCTTACATTGAAATATCTCACATTTATCTATGTTTATTTTTAAACCATAACTTTGTAAGGCATTCGATAAAGTATTAAAGTCTTTAAAGACAACATCAGGCTCTCCACCTATGGTACCGTCGTCCAAATACCATACATTGAGAGATGATTTTAAAGAAGTAATAATGGGGTGAATTGCAAGACTAAAGATTAATGGACCCAAAGGATCACCCTGTTGCACTCCAACTTGGAGTTTGATTATTTTGGAAAAGTAGTAATTAGGGAATAATTTTATTATGGAAGAGTGGGAATTATAGGAACATGGGTATTGGGGAAAGATGTCATTAATACAAAGTGGGAAAAATTCCCACTTTTTTTAAAAGTAGGAAAAAGTCCCACTTAACGAAAAAATGATTTTTAAGTGGGATTTTTTTATAGCCCCACTTATTTTTAAATATTTTTTTAGTGGGAATAAAATCCCGTCAAGTGGGACTTTTTATTACTTTTAAAAAAGTCGGTAATTATTTTTAGTCGGACAAAAATCCCATTTTATGAAAAGTGGGAAAAAATCCCACCTAATGAAAAAGCGGGGAAAAGTAGCATTTTTTCGAAAAAGTCCCACTTGACTACGATTTCTTTTATTTTTACTTTTTTTATATTTATACAAGAGTATATGCATGCAATCTAATTAATTTATGTAGTATTAAATAAATACAAATAAACGAAAAAACTTTTTTTATATAAATTGAATTTATTAAAAAAAAAAATGTTGGTAATATTACATGTAAATATAAGTACATAGGTATAATATTATTAATTATCATCTCGAATTTTTCGTTTGGGATCCCATTAGCAAATGTTTGAGGCCGCCATTTTGAGAGCAAGAAACGCTATCTGTTTCGAAATATTTTTCTCTACACGCCCATAACATTTTTTTGCTGTTCGCAATTTGTGACCAGTTCTTGACAGGTTGATTGGACTAGTATGAGATATTTATCACCGGGGCCGGTGTCTGTAGCCCCACAAGGTGCTTAATTGCCACATATCTATACGATGATTTTGACCAATCAGAGACTTACTATTTATAGCGTTGACGCGGCGCAAATGCAGAATGAAAAATGCAATTTATAGCCGTGAACCTCCGCTAAACTGAATCTAAATAACTATGGAAATATAGGTACTGTGATAACGCGATAGTATATATCATTGTTTTTGGCAAGATTGATTAGAGGGTAACACAGTGAAAGCGTTAAAACGCCTTTAACCCTACTTCGTCTCAAGGTCACAAGTCCGGGAACGCTGCAGTTCATTCCCCTGCCTTCCAACCACGTGATGGATCCGGCACCCGCACGGAAAATCCATGGATAGCTAAGAACTTTGTCTCTTTCTTATGCCTGAGCTGGTCGTAACGTAACTTTTGCACAAATCGAAAATAAAATATGCCTATAATAAAAATTGCCCATATTTTTTTTACATTAAAAACCAGAGTCTGAAGTTGTGACCATAAAACTGTATTGTTGTTAAGTATACTTTGACCTTATGTATGCTAAAAAAAATTGCCTCTGTGAAGTTTTTTTTTTGTTTTGAGATATTTGATTTGCATTAAAAGTATTTGTTTAGTTTTTAGGTGCTTTTATCTTTTTATTATTTCCTATTTCAAAGCTAAACAAACAATAAATTCACCAACCTTCTTGTAAACTGATCCACATGCTCAAAGACACCAGTTTTTTGACCTGGTCCCTACAGAGCTGCACCTCCATACTTCCAAAGCAATGGTTCAGGAACAAAAGCAAAGCCGTCTGCTCCCTCATGTTACGCCCTTTCTGGTCTTCTGAAACGCTTGTCTGAAGGACTTGCTCGAAGAATGCTGGAAAATGGTCCGGCTTCTTCTGGAATGCCTGGTGGAACAACAAAAAGATTAGTTTTTTTTTTGTATTGTATTATAGCACAACATGTGACTTTGTACTTTGATCTGATGTTAAGCGGGCCTGCATTATCCATAAATGGGACCGATCGATACATTATCTACACTCTACACAACACAGCTATGTATGTCATCTTAGTATTAAATTCTATTGTTTTTTTTTATATGTGTGGTAGCCGAGTTTGTAAGACCTTGGACTTAAAAACACTTAGGTCCCTGGTTCGAATCCCGGTGTGTACCAATGAGTTTTTAATTTAAAAATTCATGTGCATTTGTTTTACAACACCACTATAGTGCCTCGGAGAGCACGTTAAGCTATCAGTCCCAGTTACACTATACCAACTTGTGAAACTGTTTAAAGATGGGTTATTGAGTCTATTCAAATCATCGCGACGAGCTAGCCACTTGTTCGGTGTAGACTCATACCATCGGCTACGACGAGGTGGGTTTAAAACCTCTCCGCTGGGCGTCTAGGCGGTCTCGGGCGCCGTAAGGCACCCATGATGATATGTATGTATATGTTTTTTTTTTCTCTTTAAATTTTGTTATAAGTAGGTATATTTCTTTCAAATCTTTAGCATTACTTTAGTGTAAAGACTTTTGTATAATTTTATTACTCATAATTGTGTCATTTTACTAAATGCTATGATTGCGTCCGGGCATGTACATGCGTGGCTCCATGCAACTAGTGTGTGTGGTGTACATATCCCTGTACTTGTATGTGCATGATAATTTTAACCATTTTTGGTAGGTAGGCAAGTATGCATGTAAACTATTATAAACAAATTGTAATGTAAATCACTCGTCACAACACAAGTTTTTACTTGGTGTGACATTTGATGAGCTAACCCTTATGTACATTGTATTGCTGAAATAAATAAATAATATTATTATTATAGATCCATACTACTTTTATATCCTCGCTGCTTTATCGTCAAATATAGATTGCACATTTTGTAAAAGCACCCTTACAGGAGGCTACCACCTCGAAAAGAAATTGATGTGGTACTGAACCCAAGGACTAAAACCGAAACATGACTAGACTAGGTCACTTGACGGTTATAACTGTATATATCTTGTTTTCATATACGAAAACAGCCTTTAATGTTATATTCTAACCTCGATGTGGTCTTTCGTACCAAACAAGGTATCTGAAAACTAATATATCAATGAGATTTTTTTTTATGACAGGATGAAATGTCATGATATGTATAACTTTGTAAGCGGCCAAAGGTTTCGGATAGGGATGACTAATATATAACATTTGAGCTTTTGTACTTCCAATATTTCCCCACTACTCTTTGTCGTAGAATTAAAATAATTAACTAATAATACAAAAGTATTTATTAGAACAGTTTTTTTTTGTGTACCATTACAAACATAAAAATAATAATTGAACTGCGACTAACAGACAGCTTGTAATATTTATAAAGCATGTTTGTATGGGCATCAACACGGCTGCAGAAGCCTTAAGAAACCGGATACAACGCCAAAGGACCACTATACCACGAAGGAGTCTTTAACCCCTAAGATAAGATTACGACCCCATAGGGTCAAAGTGCCCTATTACTTTATTTTTAATTGGTAAAATAATTTCGTTTTTATATATTATTATGTGGTGGCCGAGTTGTTTAGACCTTAAGACTTAGAAACACTTAGGTCCCTGGTTCAAACCCCGATATTTACCAATGTGTTTTTCTAAAAAAAAACTAAAAATGTATGTACAACACATTTTGTTTAACAAGACCACATAGTGCCTCGGAGAGCACGTTAAGCTGTCGGTCCCAGTTTCACTCTATCAACTTGTGAAACTGTTTCTAGATGGGTTATTGAGTCTATCCAAACATAGCGACGAGCTAACCACTTGTTAGGTGTAGACTCATACCATCGGCTACGACGAGGTGAAATTAAAACACCTCCGCTGGGTATCCTGAGGCCGTCTAGACGGTCTCGGGCGCTATAAGGCACCTGTGATGATATATATATAGGCATATTTATAGTAACTCTAACCTGCCAAGCTGGTACTCTTTCCCGAAATTTCTCGTTTAGCATGACCACAATAGACATCATATGAGCGTGAGAAGATTTGCCCTCCTCATAGTAAGGCCATAGGTAATTTTCCAAATATTGTGAAAACTCCAACATCATGATACGTCGAACTGAAAAGCTGTAACAAAATTAGATATTATAGCAGGAGTTAAGCAAGAAATCAATACAAATAAAATTCGGAGTGTCTGTTTGTAATATTAAGAGCAGCGTCTGATCAAACATTTGCTATATATTCACGACCTTTTGGTCCTAACTGTTAACCCCTCCCCCTAAACTTTCATATTTGTTTATGATTTTTGGAGGTGTTATAAATAAGACATATATCTAAGCTCGTACGTTTTCCTTTTTATAAAGTTTGGTATAAGAAAAAAAAATATATATATATATATATATATATATATCATCACGGGTGCCTTACGGCGCCCGAGACCGCTTAGACGGCCCCAGGGTACCCAGCGGAGGGGTTTTTAATCCCACCTCGTTGTAGCCGATGGTATGAGTCTACACCGAACAAGTGGCTAGCTCGTCGCGATGTTTTGGATAGACTCAATAACCCATCTATAAACAGTTTCACAAGTTGGTATAGTGAAACCGGGACCGACAGCTTAACGTGCTCTCCGAGGCACTATAGTGGTGTTGTCAAACAAATGTACATAAATTTTTAAATTAAAAACTCATTGGTACACACCGGGATTCGAACCAGGGACCTAAGCGTTTTTAAGTCCAAGGTCTAACCAACTAGGCCACCACGTATATACAAGGTATAAGAAAAAACAAACTGAAATTCGAAAAATTATGCTGAAATTCGAAAAATAATGCTGAGGGGGTCTCAAATTAAAATAATTCCTATAAAATATCAAGATAGAATAAATAAAAAAGGATGTACAGTAATTGTCTCTTTAATAAAATTAGACCATTTTTTTCAAATCCATTAAAGTTTAGGGGTAGAAAACAGTTTTGGCCCGAAAGTCGTTTTGCTGCCTAAATTGTAGGTATAAATATAGCTTCTAAACGACTTTTGGGCCAAAACTATAATTTTAAAACATCTGGATTTGAAAAAATATGGTCTTGCTTTATTAAAGAGATAAACACAGACTGTACGTCCTTTTTTATATTTTCTCATACATATATAGGCGGCAATGTGGTGCTACTATCTCTACTTTTTTTATGAAGCACGGCATGTGGCTTTGTATCTACCTTATGGTAAACAGACCTATAAATTCCATGAATGGGATGGATCGATTGTGATTTACCAGCATTGATCGTTCCCACTTGCAGGCTAAATGATGCGGTTACGAAATGAGCGGCGACAAGGACGTATTTGCAATACGATTTTATTTTAATATCCTCGCTCTTATATCGTCAAGTCAACTGCCCGTTTCGCAACCGATCTATGAAAGCAAACTACCACTTCGACAAGAAATCGATGCAGTAGTCTCCGGAAAACCGGTGAACCCACAGACTAAAACCGAAACATGATAAGTGCAATAAACACAAGAAGCGTGATTATGATGAATAAATAGAAATTGCCCAAGGTATTTAGGTATATAAAATACCTATATGTTTATGAGCTATATACAATTTATCACCCATCGTGCCCTACCGAGATCGCCTAAATGACCCAGGGGAAAGCTTTTCCCACCTTTTTGTATATGCCGAACAAGTGGCAAGCTAGTCTCGTTGTTGGTGTAAATTTAGTAACTATCTATAAAACCCGAAAATTAATGCTTTACAAGTCTTTATGCATGGGCTTTGTACGTCTGCTTACCACCAGGTACAGAGTCATAAGCGAATTCCAATAAAAAAAACTTGAACCAACAAGAGTGACCTATGATGGAAAGTAGATTCCTGCCTACACCTAATTAAACAAAATCCTATTTATAAGTCCTGGAATATTTATTACATTATTATGTACCAAAAATTGGGTAAATATATTACTAGGTATAAACTAGGTATATCTAAATTCTATATGATTGTAGATCCCCTAAGAATCAAATTGTAAAATATATTTTTTTTAACTTTTAATCAGGCCTGCAAAAAGTTTTGTGTGAAAAAAGGTCATTAAACTCAATCTATAAGTTCATTGACCCTAAACTGCAATTGTTTCAATCTATTAGGCTGATTTTTTTAACAAGTAGTAAGTTTTTGGTAATTAAAAATATAACAATAAAAAAAGTGGTGTTACTTACTTGGATCCCAGTATTTCTGCTTGGTATATTGATTCCACAATAGAAGCATCATAAGGTGAGTGTTGATCCTTAGTTTGTGGTGACCAAAACTGATTTGCAAGCTGAAATAAACCATATTGTTTTATTTTAAAAACTCTATTAGGATAGGCTCATAGATTTGAACTTGTTTATAGTAAGCTAATACCAGTTGGCTAATTTGTAAATCATGATGGTTTATCTTGAAAACCACCCTGAAATATGAAATCTTTGTATTGAAACTTAATCATCTATCTATTGTATAATTATTTTGAGAAACCTCTTTATTCTTAGATTCAGAAATAGTTAATTAACACTTTCCCCGCATTCTTTTTTTACCCCATATGCTGTCAAAATAAATTTTAGGTATTGTAGCCACTTGTCTACAATAAGTAGATTTATGGCTACAAGCCATCAATTGGCTTATATATTGATACCTATACAGGTAGGAGGCAGGTCTCATATAACTTTGCTAAGCTAACCAACAGGTTTTATTACTACAACCTAATCAGATGTTTTGTGTGTGGGTTCAAAGGTTTTCAGGAGACTACTCTCTTGCAGTTTCCTGAAAAAGTAGTGTCAAGGTCATCTCATAATGAAACAGACATTTACATTAAGGCAGGAAGTGTATTAAAGTATATACATAATGCACATTCATCTTAGTTTCCATCAATATTGTTTCAACATCAATTAGCCAGCAAAGTGCGGGTGATTCATGCTATTTAACAACAATGTTTTGAATGAAAATGGGCCTACATGGTATGCTTACCATTAGGTATATACAAAGTCACATGCCATGCTAGAATATAAAAAATATATAACATTCATACCATTATGAACTAGGCTGAATATTTTTTTAAAACAATACTTAGTGCTGGAGAATTTATAACATTTTAAATATATACTAGGTTTATGAAAATTTGTACATAGCTTTAAAGAGTACTCTACTCATCAATACAAATGATATTTATTATAGAGCCTACCATGTCAGCAACAAAAAAATACCTAATGTTCCATACATACAATAGTTTAAAAACTCATCTTAAATTGCAAATGTCAAGTATAGACTCTATAAAATGACCGAATGCATATTCATTAAATATTCCAATAATGTATCAGGTTGTGTGACTTATTAAATACAGTCATCTGTTTTTTCTGGATCATTCACTATATTCACCTACAACGAAGTGAAATACGCAAAAGTCCCTAAGGTCTTGATTGATTTAACGCCAAACCCTACTAAGATAAAATACCTACATCTTTAGGTGAAGATGGTAGCGAAAGCAGTGGCAGTGGTAGCATGAATTTGCAAATGTTGCTTAAACTTACTTTCTGGTCGCACATTATTTTCTTATTTCTTCTATCAAACCAATGTGTCTATATAAAAATAAGCAGTAGATATGGTTCTATTGAGAGTTGTCATAATTTAATTTGTCAAATTGTTGTCAAAGAAAAATGATATCAAGATTCTCTAGCAATTATCAATGGCAGAAAATATCTATACTGGCATATATACATACATATCGTCACGGGTGCCTTATGGCACCTGAGACCGCCTAGACATCCTCAGGGTGCCCAGTTGTAGGGTTTTTAATCCTACCTTGTCGTAGATGATGACCAAACAAGTGGCTAGCATATCACAATGTTTTGGATAGATTCAATAACCCATCTATAAACAGTTTCACAAGTTGGTATAGTGAACCTGGAACCAGCTTATCATGCTCTCCAAGGCACTATAGTGTTGTTGTCAAAAAAATAAGTATTTTTTTTTAAATTAAAAACTCATTGGTCCATGCCGGCATTTGAATGAGGGACCTAAGTGTTTTTAAGTCTAAAGAGAGACAATGTTCTTAGCTATAGGCTTCACTGTGCGGGTGCCGGGTCCATTGCATGGTTGGAAGGCAGTGAAATGAACTGCAGCATTTCCGGACTTGAGACTGCGAAGTAGGTTTAAAGCAGACTTCCACTGCAGAAAGTTGAGTTACTAACTAACTAGGCCACCACGTATATTAAAGATACCAAGAAAATTAGAAACAAGAGATTTTCAGCAATTGTTTACGTATTTTTGAGAGGAATGGTGACCTAGCCATTATACTTTTTATTTTTACTTTTCACTAACCCTTGTGAAAGTTTACATGAAATAAATATATTTGACTTAATTTTTCAAAGGGGCTGTTTCAAAATTAAATTGTTATTACACATTCAATCTCTCAGGGATAACAAAGAGATGGAATATACAGAAATTGCATATCTACAATCTATCTTTGTCTTTTTCCTGAGAGATCGTACAGGTTAGTTATTACCTTTTTAGAACGCATTAATAAAAACTGCCATTAGTAGCTTGATTATACATATATACGTTAGTTTTTCAGCCATATTTGACATTGAATAAAATCCCAAAATTATATGGTAAAATTTGGAAATGATTTGATTACAATTTGGTACCATGATATTACTGAGAAGTGTACCAGGATGAATATATATATTAATTTAAAGTTGTAATTAAAAATGCAAGATATTTTTTTCCCAAAGACATCATACTTCATAGCACAAAATAAATAGGAACCAGGTACCGAATTTAGTTTTGGTTATAACCTGGACACTTTAATATACCTTATGGTTAAAAGTAGTGTCCATTATAGTAAATTAAACGGTAAATATTATTTATACATAACGTTGAATGTTATTTTTTTTAAGGAATAACTGTGATATTTTGAAACATTATGAAATAAACATTTATTAAATGTATCAGTAAATAAAATTTATTACCTGGGTAATTCTATCAGCATTAATTTGGGATACTGTGGGCAAAGGAATTTTTGGCTTTTCTCCAGCTACAGGTGCTTCAGGCTTCATGTTTGCTATAAATTATAAATATTTCATATGAAAATAGTGTTTTTCGGCACTCAACAATCAAATAGACGGGGGAAAATGGAAATCACAGATTATATAGTAATCTGTAATATGTCCACAGAAGAAATAATAGTACAAGTAGTACTACGTAATGGAAATGAACGAATGAATTCAAGATCAAGAATGGAAGGTTCAAGCACGGTTCAAGGAAATTGAAATTATGAATGGAAGGCACGAATGAAGTTTGTTTTTGTTTGTTCTTTCTTCCTACAAAGAAATGGCAAAGGGATAAATCTTTAGAACCCTGACCTTTATTGTTTTATTTGCATTATTTGGTAGTCATTTTATTTCAATTAATACCATTTTTAGAACAACACTAATAAAAATATATTTAATTGAGAATTTGCATTAGTTATAACTCTTCAGTTTTTGTCACTGTAGTGTTATTTATATATATATTGTAGTTTTATTTATATGTATATTGAAACAAAATATGAGCAATAAAGACATATATTTTATAATCGTGTATCGCTCATTTCCATTTTATGTAAACATTTTTATGATGATGAAATAAATCTGCTTTTGAAATAGACAATCTTTTTATCCCTTATTGAATTGATGCATACCACAAACCCTTTTCTTTCAGAGTATCAACCCAATGTTCATTCCACTTTTTAATCATTTTGCTTCTTATGTTTGAATAAATTGTGGCAGAACTCTATGATAAAACCCTTTTAAAAAACTGATGATTTTATTCTATACAAGACATGACCGTGTGATGGGTTCAACGCCCTCGGAACACCCCTATAAATTCGCTTCCAACTGATTTACCTTAAATACATAATTGGCCATCTACAAGATTTATATTAGGCCGATCCCTATATACATACATTTGCGGCTCCTGCCTGGTATGTGCTCTGTAAGGATAGTAGTGTAAGAAAGAATCTTGCGCACCTTGACGAGCGCACCTTGACGAGCGCACCTTACTTGATGAGGAACTCCGTCATCTCAAGGGACCACCGGATGGAATCATTAAATGATTTCATCGTTCAACTCATGGAGATATAATAGGGAGGTGCCTTAAATCGCCTCTCCAGTTTTGAGAACAGAAGATGGTCGCCGCCTTACATATAAATAAAAAAAGTAAGAACACAAGCCTCCCCAGTTTTGAGAACAGAAGATGGCCGCCGCCATATAGTAGAAAAAAATAAGCTCCAGTACCAAAGTGTCCGTTAAAGTTGAAAAAGTTAAAAATGGCATCGAATGTACCAGTTATATTTCAAAAATCGAGTGACAGCTAGTACCTTCGACGCCATTTTTAACTAACAAACACTTTGGTGCAACTCAGCCCAGCTAAGACAAAAATCTATACCAATATTATAAAGAGAGAAAATTTATATTTTTGTTTCTAACGAATAGACTTAAAGACTACTGGACCGATTTATAAAATTCTTTCACACTTTTTGCCAGTAAATATAATTGGCCTTATTCATAAAAACTATTGAGGCCTTGAAGAACACTTTTGTTATAGAATGTTTTGTCTCTTTTACGCATAATATTTTTTTCTGCTATAATAAAAAGAGACAAAACCGTCCATAACTAAAGTGTTCTTCAAGGACTCAATAAGTTTTTATGAATGCCGGCGAATATATATAAATTTCGGTCTTAACATGACCTGCGACATGACATGACTTTGCAGGATTTTGCATGATTTTTTAAATGAGAAATTAATAGAAACATTTCGTCATTATGCAAACAATTGCTACATCAATGTTACGGAAGAGAAAATAATTCTAAGTACAAAACAGTACAAAAATACGAAGTGTCGTATTCACTGCACGCCAAATATTATTTTAATTAGTATATTTTATTACTAAAAAATGCCAACAAACTCCTATTAGAAATTTCCCTTAGTGATATTTTAGACAATTTCAAATATAACTAAGGGAAAAAAACATTAAACTGTTTATGATATATTATGAAAAAAACAATAAACGGCTTATTGAGCCTTTACAAATATCGCAACGACCGTTACGTTTCTACAATGCGCAAACCCATGGTAGAGCCTCTGGCCACTTGTTCGGTGTAGACTTAGAATATTATCGGCTACGATGAGTTGGAAATAAACACTCCACTACCCAGTAGGTAAACATAGGCGTCTAGGCGGTCTGTATCTAGAATCAAATAATACTTTTTTTTTTTAAACATTGATTTTAATTAATGTGTAATTATTATTGTATATTAATGTCCTACTTACTTATGCTTCACTTTTTTCAGATTCCATAATGATGTTTGATCCACCTGATTTCCCTTATAAGGATCTAAATGAAACTATGAAAGAACAATTCGGATCAAATACGGCTTTATTCAATACTCCAACAGAGGTACTCCAAAACGGCGATGAAGAATACGACAATAATGAATCTTCAGAATTATTATTATTGGATAAATCAGGCGCATTACCAGAAAATAATGCTAACTCATTTAATACAGAACTTTTTATAATCCAAGCAGATAATATATTTACTAACGAACCAGCTCTTTTAGATGAAAATACTGTTAATCAATTTCTTTTACCTACAGAACCAAATTCTGAAACTGATGCCAATGTAAATATTATTTATTTAATTTTATTTAAAATACTTTAATTTAATTTAAACTACAAAATAAAATTGTATGTAGGCGAACTTAATGCCTTAGGCATTGTCTACCAGCTAACTTTCCTACTTATAGAAGAGAACTTTATTTATTAATTGATGAACTTTAGATACTTAAACATAATTTAAATTTCAGGAACAACCTAAAGGTCCCGACTTATTAGCACTTCACAGTTGTACAATATGTCACGAAATATTTATGAATGATAATGATATGGTAGAACATTCAATAATAAATCATTCAGACGAAAAAGTTCTTTGCGAATCCTTCAATAATTTCATTGGTCGTGAAGATCTATCAAATTTGCAAACTACAGAGTTAATAGTTTATTCTAATGGTAGGTTAACTTACGCATTCAAATAGTTTAGATAGGATCGAAATGTACAAAATAATTAAGTTGAAATATATTTTTATGATGGCGTTAATCCCATTAACTTGATGGGCGAAATAGTGTTATATACCCATGATATATACCTATTTTCTTTTAAAGAAATTGTAGATTTGTTTGTCCATTGCAAAAAATAGTAGTGCCATTTTCTGTGCAGTTTGCTATGGTCTCGGTGTTTACAAGTCTAGAGCTTAGTTTGTGGCCAGATAAATATGTTTATAAATTATCCTTTATATTATTATTATTACTAAGCAAACTTTTCATTGACTAATCATATTACGTTAATGTAGGGACAGATATAGAAAATCCAAAACAAGTAGCAGATTCATGGCTTGTTTGTGGTGTATGCCAACGAATTCTTTCAACAGCTTCTGAAACTGACTCTATAGGTAACTTTACAAACAATTTTAATAAATAATAACACATTTAAATATTGACAAATACTATAATAATCTGCTTTCAGATCAACTGTGTTGTAGAGATGAAAGTGGTAAATCTCGTTCAATAATTCAAGCCCTTGACACAATGTATTTATGTGAAGTCTGCAATGCCTTGTATGCTGACAGTGATTCTCTGGAACTGCATAGAATTGGGTGCATCAATCAACAAAATAAGGAAAATATTTCTATGGAGGATAGTGTACGTTCATTTGTTTATTTGTTATCTAGGATAGTGTACGTTCATTTGTTTATTTGTTATCTACTTTTACTATAGTACCATTTAATTACATCGTTTAGCTTTTTGCAAGGCAGTTCTAAGAAAATGGCACACTCACCATTCAGCGACAAATAGGCAGCTATCGTCTCTGTACTATAATTCATGCTGTTGAATGTATGCCTACTTTACTTCTATAATGTTTAAATTTTTTATTACGTCAGTTAAGTTTTTAAATATTGGAATCTTTAGATTTCATTATCTTAAAGTATGTTGGGAAGTATATTATGTGTAATATTAATTTGCTGATATCTACAATGAACAAAGACTCTCGTCGCTATCGCGTCGGTATCGGCAATTGGGCAACCATGTAAAGTAAAATTAATTAAACTTTTTAATGGTAGGAATTATACATAGCCTACTTATTCCTAAAGTCTGGCTATCGAATATCATAATAGTGTCAACACTAGGAGTGTATGGTTTATTTTTCTATCTTTTGGCTTTGTTTATGAGAAAGAACGAGGTAGGGATTTAATCCTGGGGTCAACATTCATTAGACATTAGACTCTAATTCTTAATGTTTTTTTTTTTTAATTAACTAGAAAATATAATTGCAGGTAGCCCAAATTTCAAACCCAAAAGAAATAAATTTTTGCTTCTCCTGCGATGTTTGTGGCATGCAAAATGAATCTATAGAGCAATTGAAATCGCATAGCTTAGTTTGTTCTCCTGCGACAATTCCTAAAGAACGAAGGCCCAAAAACAATGCTGGATCCAACAAAATGTGGAATTGTGGTTCTTGCAATCAATTGTTTGCTACTGCGAGGTATCTAATGCACATTTTTATGATTTACTTACCGAATTGATTTATTCATCAGCAGTTGCTATTGTCTTTAGCGGAATATAATCTAGCATTTTTTTTAGTAAGGATAATATAATATCAGCTCTATTGCGACAGTCGTACAAAGTTAATTAAGGGAATCTCTACTCTAAATGAACAGCCTGAAGTCCTATGTTTAATGTAATATACCCACTTGACATTGGAAAAATATGCTCTTATACATATTCGAACAAATTTCAAGTGACGTAACTCGCGTCGCATATATTATTGTCTATGGCTCGAATATAAAATACAGGCAGCAACACTGTATTCAGCTACAATTTCGTTTTAGTACACTATGTTTATAAGCCTTACGGCACGGGCGCCTGACACCGCCTAGACGGCCCCAGGTACCCAGGCGGCTGGGTTTTACTCCCACCTTGTCGTCGTAACCGATGCATGGCAGGTATTCTGACTCTACACCAAACAAGTACCTCTACCCAGTGGCGGATTTAGGTACACATTTGCCTGCAGGCTATTAAAATTTTCCGTCTCTACATTCCATACCCTAGTAAATACTTTATTCTTGAAAAATCGATGAAATAAATACTCCCAAATTTCCGCCCCTGAAATCTGCCGCCTAGACTCTACTTAGCCTACCTACACATTGATATTTTTTTTTGTTGCAGAGATCTCTACCGCCACAAGCGAGGTGAGGATCGCCCAGAAGGTGCCCCTCTCACAGCGTTTGTGTGTGATGCTTGCGACAAGGTACTGGGCAGTATGTGTGCTTTACATACCCATAAGAAGATGCATAGAGTAACCAAACCGGTAAGAAATTATTTTCCCCAGTTTGTGGGAATATTAATTTATTCAAAAAATCTGAGGTCGTGGATTCGATTCCCACCCATGACAAAAAAATCTGTACAGATTGTCATAGTCTTGGGAGTTTATAAAATATAATAAGTATGTATTATCGTATCGTTGTTTCTGGCTCCATAAATTAAATTGCAATAAAATTCCCTGAAAATCACAGCAGCAAAACACCGTCTTTTGTTTCACTTTCTTTGAAATCTTGCCTTAGGTATTTCTTTTTTATTTATTTATGCATTTTTATAAATTCCTTATCAGGATAATCATCGATAATCTTATATATATTTTTTTAAAGATAAAATGAAATATAAAAAATCCTGGTGGGCGGGACTCGAACCCACGACCTCGCTTTCGCGGCAACGGCTAAGCCATCCAGGTTCCAGTCACCCCTCACGAATTTTATCATTGCTTGTTATCTACTTATACACAGACACCCTCTTTTAGCTTTTATTCTAATAACTCTGTGTGAAGTTAGAAGTCCTAGTTTCTAATATTAGATGGCAGAGGAGTCTGTTTTTTGTTTTTACTTTTTTCAGTATTTTATATTTATGCATTTTTATAAATTCCTTATCAGGATAATCTTATATTATTATTTTTTTTAAGATAAAATGCAATGATAAAATTCCTGGTGGGCGGGACTCGAACCGTCCGACCGAAATGAGTTATGTTATGGTGACCAGGGGCCCTACCGGGAAGCCACATGAAATACCGATCGCCACGTCGATCGATCGAAACTGAAAATAAAATGTATGTGATTTGACGTTTCTGGGCGATCGCGTTCTACCCATAGACCATATTTTCTATACAATTTTATCCATCGACGCGTCGATGGGTTTGCCGATGTGGCTTCCCGGTAAGGCCCCAGTTCGATAGTCGAACAATACTCTTACAGTGCTATATAGACATTTTTTTACTTATAGTTTTCCACGAGTTTCCACATGAATATAACTTTCCCAATTCAAATCACTTTACTTCCTGGGATTTTACAAGTAATGCTTCTTTATGTTGAGATTGCATGATATGTAATGGGACATTGTCGAGCAATATTGTTGTGAAAATATGCGTAATATTCAATTCAATTCAATCTTGATTTTGGCCTTCTAAGTTTATCATTATCGATTTTTGTTTATTTGAAATCAAATATTTCATATGACATATGACATATGTCGCGACCTCGCTCTGTCAACATCGTAGTTTGTTAGTTATTAATTTTATCCATTAAGGAAAGGCAAAGATACTAAGCCATACAGCTTTTTCGTATAGGAACATCGTAGAGTGCGTACACAACATGTATTTTTTTTATTCCCTACCTTCATGAAATTAATAAGAAGTAAAAGGGCTCTGACCTGACTTCACCTGGATTTTAGCTGACACTGTGTTACCTGCTGATCTCTGTAATTTTTTTACCTAAATTTTAGTGTACATAATTTTTTTAACCAACAATTATCAATGGCATACGTTTGACCCTTATGCAAATCGCTTCAGTCAGTTATAGTGTTACCTACCTTGCAGGGTTTCGCGTGCCGAGTGTGCGGTAGACGGTTTAACCAGTCAGGACACCTGGCTATCCACATGCGCATGCATACCGGGGAGAGACCATACCCTTGTGACCTATGTCCTAAGGCCTTCAAAGTTAAGGTAAATTAATAATAGTAGGTACTTCTACATGTACATACTAACCCCAAGTTTCATTCACGTATACGTAAATGAATACGTTACGTTTCTACAATGCGAAAACCCATGGTAGAGCCTCTGCTATCGTATTAACGTAGCGTTAAACCGTTAAGTTGTATATTATTATATATAGGAAAGGTTTATTGGTCCTGCTTCAAAAATAACGCGATGGTATTATGGTAGAGGCAGCAAGCTTAAGCCTAAAGCCTCGATGAATAATTCCATTTTATTTTATTTGTGCACGGCATGTGACTTTGTATCCAGCTGTTGATAAGTAAACCTACAAATTCCATAAATATTCCCGCTGCCTTGTCCTAACTCCGAAAATAAATCGTTGCAGTAGTCTCTTGAAAACCAGTGAACCCACAGACTAAACCGGATCATGTCTAGGAAAATGTTAATAAGAGAGGTCAAGTAGGTGGAGCGAGACGACCATCGACGCACACACACCGGCGAGCGCCCGTTCTCGTGCGCCGCCTGCCCAAAGACGTTCACGGCTGCGGCACGGCTCCGAGAACACGCTCGGATCCACACGGACCAAAGGTCAGAGATTTACTTGTCTATTTCACGGTAGATATTGTTGTTGACCGCCTCCGTAAACTAGTCGTTGCGCCTTTGGCGTTGTATCCGGAGGTCGTGGATTTGATTCCCACCCATGGCAAACATATTAATACGTTTTTCTGTACAGTTTGTCTTGATCTGGGTGTTTATAAAATCATTCAAAAACCATTGTCTTCGACGACAAGACGATAGAAAAATCAGTTCTATTTTGACGGTGTATTAGTTTGTCTATATAATGCCGCCATCTTGAATACACGAATTCTTTATTTTGTTTGAAGTATATATAACAATATATTTCTTATTGTATATATAACAATAGAATGACAGTTTTATTTATTTATTTTATTTCAAATACTTACTTGCACAAAATTAAATTTTACATAGGCGAACTTATCAAATTCTAAAGTAAAAAACTGACTTATGAACTTTCTGTTTCAAATGTTAATGGCTCTAAAGTACAATATATACAAGTATAGTGGTAGATACAAGGCCATATCAACAAGCGAAAAACAGTAGTCGACACTCTGGTGCGAAAGTTTATTTTGTATGGAGAACGCAGACTAACAAGTGCTTGCCAAATTTCGCGAATATGATTTTTACTATTGCAGACAATGCCTTCTATGATATGACAACAATCTTCATTTTGAGACTTTTTACTAAATGGGTATGAATCACCCATCAAGAGTGGTTTATTTGAAAAATATAGCGGTCCTATTGGTTGGTCCCTATATCTACTTATAGTTACTAGCGATTATAGTAACAAAAAAAAGTAGTGCGATATGCACCTTTATAAAATGAACTAGGTAGATCGCCCGCGCCCCCATAGGGCGCAGCTGATGAGGGTGTATGAACCACACAGTGTTGTTAAACCACCTTTACACCAAATCCACTAAAAATATAGCTATATAGGTACCTACCGAGGTTCCGAGGTATAGAGGCACCTACCAAAAAGTAGTAAATGAAACAAGCCAATTACAAAACAAACAAACATCTAAAATACTAACATAAATGTTTTAAAAATGCTTGATTTTAGGCTTTTTATATGTAATATTTTCTAGGATGTAAACTAGGATGTAGGTTTTCCGTCTGGAAAATCTATCTATGCTCCATCTGTGGAGTTTCCAGGGAACTTGATCGTTTTAAACTATAAGCGTAAATTTTAAAGACAACGACAACAAGTTCAACTATCTAACAACAGATGGCGAACAAGCGATGTTTTTGTGCGATTGTTTATAAAAATAAGTTTAATAAAATGTAAAGGTATCGAATTTATAGAATCACAACTTTTTCTTTGCATTAAGTGGTATGTAGACACGTAGGTTTGTATAACAAAGATGTTCTTCATTATATTTTTTCCCAAACAAAATGTTATAGGTAGGTACCTACCTATGTACATTACATAGAGTATTAAATATTTTTCCCCCGTTTTTGCAACATTTTTTATTGTTACACCGCTCCTATTGGTCGTAGCGTGATGTTAGCCTATAGCCTTCCTCGATAAATGGGCTATCCAACTGTTTTTGAGAATTTTTCAATTCTGACGAACCAGTAATTTCTGAGATTATTTCAACCAAGCAAACTCTATAGCTTTATAATATTAGTAGGTACCTATAGATTTCTTTGTTTTTTAATGATTTCAGAATTATGCAATAAAAAATACCTATTTCGTTTGATTTTGGGCAAAACCAAAACCTAATCAATACTCGTAGATCGTTTGTACTTTTATAGGATTTTTTTAGGTATTATTAATACTTATGAGAAAGGTTAGTATTTATGAAACAATCAAAATTGCATAACTAAATCACTTACCTTATATTCGGTAGTTTCATAGTATATTTTATCCTGCTCTGGCGAATCTTCTGGCTAAGACCAAACGGAATAAATACCTACTATTTTTGGTTTGCCGGAGCAATCAGAGTTACCTTCTGAAGTAGAAGGTATCCAAGTGCCTTCGCCGAAAAAGAATAGATAGGTATCCTATGTTACTGGATCTTGTATTTAATTGCTATAGCAACAAAGCGTCAGAAAATTGTCTATAATTACCTGAAATATATGTAACTGTAAAGCGGCAGAGAAATGGAGAGAGGAGCGGAGCTGTGCCAATATTAACCAATAGAATCTTCCGCATCGCACCTCTCAGTAGTCATCGATATGCAAACAAGAAAATTTTTACATTTTAAACGCGGAGCGAGGCTGCTGAGCAAAAAATGGCCGCCATGGTGCCCCGTCCGCTTCAGAGCCTAGCTCCGCACAGTCCACAACTCTGCTCCGCATAACTCCCTCGCTCCGCTTCAGTGGAATATCAGTGTTATGCCTGGATCGTACCAAATTGACACCTCTGAAATTTTTACGACTGACGTTAAAAATGGCGTAGGTATGCTATCATTTGACCATCAGAGTAAAATTGGATGGTACATTCGACGCTATTTTTCGTTTTATTCGTAAATTTATTTTGTTACAACCCAGTCGTATAGTAAAATTATAACTAAAAATAATTATTTTTCTAAAGCCGCCCTTGTACGCTTAAACTTCAAACGGATATTTAAAGAACTACTAGTTCAACTATCTAACACGAGATGGTGAAACGTGCTATGTGTTCTGTGCGATCTATAATTTAAATTATTTATATTATATCTAATATAATATATTAGGATTATTATAATGTAGGTAAGTACTTTTTATACATTTAAATTCTAGAACTTATATACCTATGTAGGGTTCTACTAGAACTTATATAATATATAAATAAATAGGTATATAGATATACACCTAGGAAGGTAGGTTTTTATTGAAGTAAAAAAGTATCATAAAGTTTAGGTCACACATTTAAACATGGGTTATTATAAGTCTATCTATACAAACGCCACTTGTTCGTTGTAGACTAATAATACAATCTGCTACGACTGGATAGTAAAAAATCGTACTGTATACCCTAGGCGCGTAAGCCACCTATGATTATGGTACATTCATATATAGGTAGGTATTTAGGCAGGTTTTTATTTATTGTATTTTAAATAGTAATCGGTAATTTGGGTACAATTTGACCTAAACTTCATTTAAAAATACATGGACAAGCCTTTCTGTTTTTTTTTTTTTCAATATTTTTATACAAAAATCATAATATATTTTAGGTCGATATTAGGTAGGAAGGTCTCTAAAACCTCGAAGGTTGATCGACCTTTCGGTACCTCTTACCATACAGATGGAAAACCGTCAAGTGGCCTAGTCAAATTTCAGTTTTAGTCTGTGGGTTCACCGGAGTCTACTGCGTCGATTTCTTATCGAGGTGATTTAGTTTCCTTTCAGGGTGCGGTTACGAAACGGGCAGTTTATTTATTATTGAGGCACGGCATGTGGCTTTGTATTTATCGGATGGTAAGCAGACCAGACAGTAAATGACAGTAAAATTTATTAATATTTTTTTGCTATGTCCCACTCATCGAACCCACGACCTCCGGATACCACAAAGACGCAACCACTCTTTATTGTGCATTGTACAATAAAGAGAGGTTGCGTTACATGGCAGATAAAATATTTATAAATAATCCGTTACAGTTTATCATGGTCTAGGTATTTATAAAATATAATATGTGTTCGTTTTTTCTGGTACAAATAGTACATGCTTAGTCAGAGCAATATGTGTAAATTGTCTTACATACCTAAGTATTATTATTATTACTGTTTTATTTCCTAGTTTTTGGAAAGTTTCCATATTTATCTGCTACAACCAAAAAAAAGATCGATTATCAATGCAAAAACATTGAAGCCCTATTTTATCCGGTATCTGTGGGTTCTCAGAGGCCCTACTGTAAGTTTGTTTTAACTTGAATACTACCTCTCTCCACCAATAGGATCGCTTAATTTTCTAAGCCTGACGAAATAAGATAATCTGATTGGCGCAAAGTGCTCACTTATGTTGAGAAACTTATAAATTCTCGCACTAGGGCCACAGAAGACTATTGTTCGTATCATTTTGTCGTAGTAGTCTTCTAGAGTATGGTTATAAAACGCTCGTGTTTTATCAAACGATAAAGCAGCGAGAATTATAAACTCTTGTTTTTATCGCAGCTAGTTTGGTAACCGCATCATAGGTAGCCGGCATGATGGGAGTTTCCAATAGGTACTGTCCTAAAACATTGTATTGGTCGTCCTCATTCATAGACTTTCTATCTCTGTCTGCTGCTTTTTATGAGTAATACTCTATATTCACTTGGTAACCACCAGGTGAATAAAGAGTATTATATACATTACATGCTGTGCTCTCATAAAAAATAAGTACCTACCTACTTACCTACATAGTTACGAATGATGTTTTTGCAGACCCTACCGTTGTGATATTTGCGGAGCAGCTTTTCGCCGACCGTACGCTCGTACTGTCCACACTCTGATCCATACAGGAGCGAAACCTCATGAATGTGATGTATGCGGTACTGCCTTTAGGTATGTAATACGCCTTGCAACAAGAACAAAGACAGAATTTTAACAATATTCTTGGTCGAACTTTAAGAGGAGCGTCTGATGACAGATTTCCAAAAAAATACCGTTACCCCATTACACATTCATGATTTTTTTTGGATTTTTGGGACCTAGTCATAAATATCACCTATATCTAGGCTCGTACGTTTTTTCTTTTTTAAGTTTGGTATAAAAAAGAAAATATCAAACCTTGAAATCCAAAATAAATTGCCAAACAATACCTCATACCTATTATATACCTATACAAAAATACCTATCTTATATAAATTTTATGGGCCTTACTAATATCAATATAGAAACAGTAGGCCTAGTGTGAGTTTTTTTAACGTTTACTTTCGCGTTAACTATACTACCGCGTTAACATTTTGACCAATCACACGACCGCATTTCTAGTTCTCAAAATTTCTGCGGTTGTGTGATTGGTCAAAATGTTAACGCGGTAGTATAGTTAACGCGAAAGTAAATGTTAAAAAAACTCACACTAGGGCTACAGTATATTTTAAAGTATTTCCATAAGATAGGTTATATTATAGTATCTACTAACTACACTACTTACATACCTAATTATTTATGTTATTTTTATTTTTAATAAAAAAATTATAACAAAATATAGATGTTAATTTTTTTAATATCTAATTATTTGATATTCATCAAAATACATCTATCAAATAAACGTTATTTTATTTTTATTTAAAGATTAAATTTATTTTTACTTTAGTCACAGAAGAAATAATAGTACAACTTCAGTGTAGGTAATTATGCCCACTAAAAGTTCTATCGCACGCCATGCAATAATAATATGATGGTCATATTGATATAGACAATAAAAAATGTTATCTACTATTACTCGTCATATAAGTCCACAGAGCACGGAATCGCCGCGCGCTGGTAGCGGCGGCCGGCGCGCGTGGATTCCGTGCTCTGTGTATAAGTCGGACGTGCGATCGAACTTTGGCGCGCGTAATATGCGTTTCACGCCTTGCGGAAAGATTTGTTAATTAAATGTTTTCTTTTAATTTAATATTATTTATTAATTTGCAGGCGTTCAGGTGATATGTGGAAGCATAAACGGAACTTACACGGAGACGCGTAACACAATAAAATGTCAATCGGTTATTACCATGAACTTTATAAATACTTATTTGCAAAATAAATATATGTTTTTATATTGAATTTAATTTATACTAATATTCTATGCCTATAAATATTTTTAATTTCTTTATTTAAACCAAACGCCCTATAAGGTTGTACTTTGGGCTAATATGATGTTCTACTGATCAAACCTTACAACTTTTCCCATGGATGTGTAACAAATAAAAAAAATGCCTTCTCCTTACAAACTAGTAATGTTAAGATGACCAATTTGTATGGGTATAAGTATTATTTTTATTTGCGACATAGTTCTATAGTTTTAAATATGTAGATACATTGTAAATATTATTATATACATTTCTAAACAACACCACTATAATGCCTCGGAGAGCATACCGGTTTCACTATACTAACTTGTGAAACTGTTTATAGATGGGATATTGAGTCTGTTCAAAACATCGCGATGAGCTAGCTACTAGTTCGGTATAGACTCATACCATCGGCTAGGACGAGAATGGATTAAATCCCCTCCGCTGTGTACCCTGGGGCCGTCTAGGCGGTCTCGGGCGCCGTAAGATACCTGATGATATGTAGTTCTATGGGAAAAGTTGTTCGATTTAATTAGTAGGGCCTCATAGTAGCCCAAAGTACCACTTTTCAAATTCATAAATATCTTTTACTAGTTTAAAACGCTAGTTAAAATAGCTAGTTAACCAGGGGCTACACCGTGAGGCTTGCTATTTCCTAATAACGTAGTGTCAATACTTTGGTAGAAATGTTAGGTTCTACCAAAAGGAAATGTTTAATTATCCTGCTTTCAATAATAAAGCGATCCTATTTGTGATTCCTTACGTATAAACGTTACGTTAATACGGTGGCAAACTCACGGTAGAGCTTATGTTGTTTTTTTATTTCTAGGGTCAATCATTACATGCCTTTAATTTCTAACGACATTTTTCAATAATTGACAGTATCTAGACCATATATATTACAGTTTTTTTTTGTAGCATAGATCGATTAATAAGGCCGATCGAGGTTTATACATACATATCATCACGGGTGCCTTAAGTGGGCAGGAAAAGGATTCGCGAACTAGAGCGTCAAAAAACATCTAAATGTTGTTTTCAGTTATAATAAAGTATTTTTTTTGGAACAAAAGAACATGGAGGTGTAGATTTTATTTACTCGATCCTAATTACATAATTTCTTCATAAACAAACTGTTTAGTTTTAAAATGAGAAGTTAAGTAATGTTTTTAGGATCATAAATCAAACTTTGGGTGTCTTTTCATAAGTTTTTTTTTTTTTTTTTAAATACAATCTAATTAGGATCGAGTAAGTAATATTTACACCTCTACGTTCTTTTTCTGTAGAAATAAACTTTGATATCACTGAAAATAACGTTTACACGTTTTTAGACGTTCGAGATCGCGAAACCTTTTACTGGCTTCTTAATAATATAATATAATAATATATCTTTATTAAGGCGCCCGAGACCGCCTAGACGGCCCCAGGGTACCCAGCGAAGGGGTTTTAATCCCACCTCGTCGTAGCCGATGGTATGAGTCTACACCTAACAAGTGGCTAGCTCGTCGCGATGTTTTTTTATTATTTGAATATACTCAATAACCCATCTATAAACACTTTTACAAGTTGGTATAGTGAAACCGGGACCGACAGCTCTCCGAGGCACTATAGTGGTGTTGTCAAACAAATGGTTTATCCAAAGACTAATATCGCCTTTTATGTAAAAAAAGAGACAGACAGCTCATATTATTGGTGTCTTGCTCTTTTTTGCAAGTTTTTTAATGGATGAACATGGGTATTACTATACCAATGCAATATATTATATAAGTATGTTTTATAGTTTATATATAGTTATATGTTAATTTTATATAGTGTGAGTTAATAAAATATATTCTTTTATGTTATTATTTTTTTCTTTTTTTAGTATATATTCTTTGCATTGGTCATGGAATAGTAATAATGAAATAAAAATCTCAGATGCTTCAACAGTAAATATTTATTATAAAAATTGCTCTTATAGACACATTTCTGTTTTATAATATATAATATACTATATTCAATCAATGTTTGTGCCATTGTTTCACAAAAATTATTCCTGCTTGTATTTTCTCCACAACATCTTAAACAATTAATTAATATATTACACTGTGAACTCGGACCGTGGAGGGGACAGTTAGGCGTACTGCATTACATATATAACTCGAGAAACACTCAACAATTCGATGTGGCTTACCAGAATACACCAAACTGTGGCGGCCACGGTCCGAACCACACCGACGTCTACACATAGAGAGTCAAAATCCTGTCTTATTTGGTAACCATGGCAATGGAAACACTAAGAAATATCAAATAACATTTATATGATACAATTTACGTATGAGTTTTGTTTGGCCGAGAGGGTTCTTTGAGAACGCTCGACAGAAAGGTCCGAAAGAATTTCTACAGGTCGGCACGATTATTGCTGAGAGTCACAACACGAGAGAGGATTCGAACCCGAGACCGCAGGACCGAGGCGGGAGGCAGTGCAGGATCGACATTCCCATCCGTATCGATGCGGGTCCGGCAGTGGCTCGGGCCTCGGGGCTTCTCAATTCATTAATATATCTACACACTATCCACTTAACATTATAATGACAGGATTTTAATGACAATGATTTAGTTATAAATGCAAGCATGTTCCGTCTGTAACTTTGCCAGAGGCTAAGTCGTCAATATTATTAGGTAAAAAAATTACATTAAGTACTTTAAACAAATTTATTAATTCTATTCAGTTTGCTGCAGAATCGAGCCGCGGCCTTAAAAAACAAATTCTTTCAGACAAAGAGTATAAAAGTTATTTTATTTATATTTGTCCAATCGTACTTAACGTTTCTAATAAGTTCAATTTAAGGGTCAAATTTAAAGTCCACTTCCGATAGAAATTAAGTAACATATATATTATTAGCTTATGGCAAAATTAAAGATTTGGAGAAAATGTCTTTAAACAAAAAGCGGCGACAGCATCTATCGCCGCCAGGACTTACTTAAGTAAAACATCACAACCATACGGACATGTTTAAAGAAAAATACCCAAAACTCAAACCGACTCGAGCTAGCTTCCGTGACCGGAGAATCTATCTTTCAGAATTTCAAATCCATTTAATTATACAAGTAAAATAATAAAACTAGGTAATATAAAAATTATATGTAGCATAAGATACTCTGTACTGGCAAGAAGGTTTGTGACCTTACTTCAATATCGCTTGCATTATTTATAAATTCTGTAGTATGTATATAATTTAGTGGACAGAATACAGACTGTATCCTAAAGAAATAACACCGAGCGAGTGGCCGGGACGCGCCCGCCACGTCCATATTTATAAAATAATTAATTTACATCATTTATTTACAACGGTCGGCGAACGACCAATAATGCCCAACTCCGTATATACACTTACTTTAAGAACATAGTTTCTCTCATAGCTACCAAATCACAATTCAATATTGAGTAATTGACAACGGCGGACACTCGCGTGCGCGGGGCATGCTTCTTACTTCATTTTGTACTCTGTCTGAGCGTCGCGCGCGCTTCGTGCGAACCATGTGCGTCGCACGACAACGATCGCACACAAACGATCAAACAACGCGGGAGGTTTGCGGTTTTATACTATTATCATTAAATTATCTAAAGGGGTGACTATTTACAAATATATTACTATAAGGAAGAAACCGTCGCATGTCTCGGCTTGTAAACCGGCAGAAACAGCATCCGATCGTTGTATGAATTAGTCGATGCATCGACAACCGAGGACTGACCGCGATTCCGACGACTAATGCGCAATAAGAGCGCTGCGGAAACCTAGCAAGAGCGCCGCGGAGTCCAAAGGGAGCGCCGCGGAGTCCTAGCCAGGAGACCGCGCGGACATTGGGAGACTGTCGCACCATGACCCCAGTCGCAAGAAAGCGTTACACTTACAAACAATAGATAAAGTATCGAAAGTAACTTATAATATAATATTTACTACGTTCATAATGGGTACTATAAAGTAAAAGATGACTAGATGTCCTCGCGACGAGGGGCCGTAGTTCGCGAGTCTCCCAGATATATGACTTACACACTGCTAGATGACGTCCAGCTTATCCGTTTTGTCGTATGCGATGAACGTTAGTAGATCTATTACATATAGGAACTCTGGTGTATCGTTAGTCGAGTAATACTTTAAAGCGATTCTTAATAAAATAATAATATTCGATAATTTTGTTTCTAAAAGAAATATATAAATTAATATTATATAATGAGTATATTAGTGTAGAATGGCGACACACGAGAGAACGGAAAAGCTTGACTTTTGGACAGATTCGAATTACAGAAACAATTCCTTTTCAGTCGACAGTAAGTACAATACGGACAATCGAGCCACGCCTGTGTAACTCGTTCGTACAGAAAGCTGGCCCCCGCGGCCAGAACTCGCATCATAATTGACAGGATTTTCTGAATCAAAATCTTCTAAAACTCTCTGCGAAATCTCAGACCGCGAAGGCGCGCTTTCGATTGTCACCTATTAAGTACATAATTAAGCCGTAGGATCAGAACATTTGTCAATTAATTATATATGCACAGCATAATCGCCAACGACACATATGTCCACACATATCGATTGTCACATCGCACGGTTTGCGTCCGGGCAGCAGCCCGCGCCGACCGCACAGCCAGTGCGGCCGCACGCCGCTGGACGTGCGTGCATAATTGCAAGACAGAAATAATTTTAATAATAATAATTGTCCATTTCATAACAAAATAATAAATATAGAATTTGATCTAATTACATAATAATTTCAACAAAAATTTCAAACACTCAAGTGTTATATTAAAAATTAAAGTCATCGGCCGCGGGTCGCTTCGGTTTTCGACGATCACTCAAAGAAAATAAACTTATCAAAAATAACTCGGCTCGCACAAAGTCCCGCGTCGCGTCCGAAGCTAGCACCTTCCCGTCATTCACTATACACTAACCGCCGTCGGGCCGGCCCGGACGGGCTCCGGCCGGCGTATCACAGGCGCTCGGGGGGCGCGGGCGTCTCGGGCCCGCGCGCTGCACACTAACTGGTCGGCACGGGAAGCCGCACCGCCTCCGCCCAGCCCCAGTCATCTGGCCATGCGTCTTCCGCCGGATCCAGTGCTGACCTGGACGACAGCGACAGCACCGAGCCCCAATCGATGGCGCGGTCCTCGTCACCGAACCCTGAGTCACGATCAGGCGGCGCGGGCGCAGGCCAAGGTGTTGCGCGCCCAGCGGCCGGCTCGCGGGCGGCCAAAAGCGCCGCGCACGCGTCCACCGGCGCTTCCTCCGCGCTCTCTCGCTCCATCTCCCTCTCGATGCCGCGTAGCGTGTTGCATACGAGCACCGAGCGCCGCAGCGACGGGTCAGCAGTTTGTCTGAATCGGGCCAACTTTAGCGCGCAAAGGTTCATCATCTTCAATCGTCGCTCCCGGTAGCAGCGCCGCGACGCGCATCGGCCGGCCGCTCGTCCATCACAGCAGGCGCGTGCAGCTGCCCCGCCGAGCTCGAGGTAGGACTTCCCGTTCTCAGCACGGATGGTGTCGTGCGCACCGCACCAGCCGCCGCACCAGCGCCGTCTGCAGGCGCGCCTCTCATCGTCTTCCCGCCAGCAGTCTCCGCCGCCGGCGCCCGCAGCCACAGCCTCGAGGCGTGCGATGCTGTCTTCCCAGCGCGCTACCTTGCCGCCGGCGTCGCACGGGGATGCGGCTCGTCTCTTAGCGCCGCACCCGCCTCCCGAGCCCTGAAATAGAAAATAATAAAAATATTAAACCTTGCTCAATAAAAAAAACATTTGTCATAGTAATTTGGTGGTCACATATGTAACGAAATTTTACGGATATCTTTGTATTTTTGTACTTATAAATTATACATTTCTTTCATTGAATTATTCGTTTATTACAAATACAACACAAATTACAGTAAAAGAGACAATTAAAAAAATATTTTAAAACTGTGGTCAAATAAAGATTCCTTTTATCCTAAAGAAAATTGAACCGTCACATAATACGTAGTTGTGACAAGTTCGAAGGTTAGGTAGTCGCGTTACTTTAAGTTCATACTTCATCTTTCTCTATTTGCATACTACACTATTGCGATTACGCGCACCAAAGTTCGATCGCACGTCAAATAAGTACTAGTCAATAGCCATGACGTCATTTTTAAAGAGTCGCTAAAGATCGGAGTTATATCAATCTCGGGTGGGCGTAATCATCCTACAGGTAAAACACAACCTACTTTTGTGGCCAGACGATGATTCACTAAAAACCCCATTTAGACAGAATTTTGACGAAGGCAGAACGCCATACGGACGACTATTGAAAGCGGAAAGCTCGTCAGGACTACTGCTTTGTCGATACCTGGCTTAGGATCGCATATGCGGTCCTTTATACTCGAATCGTAGTCCCTTCTGTTTTTTTTTTGGAACCACAATGTGCCCCGAGTTCGGCCCTTATGCATCTGGGTCCGGGTTTCGAAGCTCAGGTAGCCAGGGTATTGAGTAGTGACCGTGCTCCCAGCAATATTGAAGGGATTTTAGAATTCGCTTTGGAAAGTCTGATTGTTTACAATTATTCGTGCAAATTACTTATTGTAAAATATTAAGGCAGGTAATAAATGAAGTAAAAAGCACATTAATAGATCACCACTTACATTTATTTTATAATAATATATAAAAGCAAATGAGCAGCTGTATTCGTGACTTCTACCTATCTATATATAATAAGTGTGCGATGCACCTGACTGCATTTTATGGGTGAACATTTCCACGACCAAGTCCAGGCGGCCTCGCGGGGACTCTATAGTCACCGGTCGTATGGACGTTCTACATAATGAAGTAGTTACGACCTCGCGGCAGATGCCCTCACACCTGCCTCGGCAATTAGATGTCCTGTCTGCCTACGTCTGACACATGCCTTCTGCAGCTCGTCACGAAAGCCTAGCTAGATTATTGGTTACTAACCAAATCTATAAATATGTTTAGGAATTCACTTTATAGCGGCATATTGGATACAAAGGTATTGAGCACCACCTATCCTGGAGATGACTCAGCGCGACCAGTCATCGCGAAACGTTGTGAGTTGAGAATAATCATTTCTCGCTGGCCCGTTCGCCTTTGCGTCATTCTACAATTCTCCGCGTTGTCCTTATTCACCATTCAATTTAATTGTATAGGTTGGTACAATTAAATTTAAAGTTTCGATGCCAAAATAAACTCCTTATAGATTATGGGAATGTGTTAAGCAAACTATTTATTTAAATATTCATTATCACAAGTAGGTACTTATAAAAATTATACCATTAAATATGTCTTCAAAGAACTAACCCTTCGCAAAAATAAGGAAGATTATTATATGAGTTACCTTCTATAGTTATTTTTAATTAAACAGCCCTATGCCATATGCAGAAATAGAACATTCCTCGATCACGCGGCAGCAGAGCGAGTACGAGTTGATATTTGAAACTCCGAAGCCGAGCAGCGCGAGCGCCAGCGCTCATGAAATAATTTTAGTCATGACGTCGGTTGCGACGTTGCCGCTTTGTGCGATTGGAACGTGGGCTCGAAACGAGCGGCGCGCGACGTTGCGACGCCGACCGCTCTTTCTAATCTTGTCGTAAAGTTCTTTTTTCTGATGCGCAATGTGTCTGCCGTTCTCTCGGGCTTGAAACGTTAATTTTATAGCATGAGTGTGTTATTGTGAAACACTTTTCTTATAATAATTAGATAAATACTAATAATAAACAATAATTAAAGTTAGGTATATATTTTATTTATAATTTATATTTTATAAGTTTAGTTTTCGCGTGTTTCAATTTTATCAACCATAAAGTAGGAAAGTTTCGGAGTCGCGGCTCGGCGAGTGAACCAAGACTTTCTATGGCATTGTGGATGGAGCGGCGGGCACGAAGCATCGAGCCACGTCGGATAGCGAGGGGTGCCTCACTGGCACGCACACAGACATGCTCCTAACAATACGCTCGGCTCCCTGCCTACCCACATACAGGGGTGATAGGGCTCTGCATTACGGGGTGTTGGTGTATCCCATCATCACATGCGACTATACTGCCCGTACAAAACTGATATTATTCAAGTTTTAGTTGTAAAACACAAGCATCTTCGAACTTGACAATCGGTAGCTGATTACTAAAAAGTTTTCAATAATGTAATTAAAAGAAAAATGTCCTTTTAAAGAATGTTCATTCACAAAAAGCGTGAAACAAAAGTTTGTTTTGTCGTTTAATAAAACTCGTAAAATTGTAACGACCCGATAGAGTCCGTCACAATAGGCGAGAGGCACGTGATTGGAACTACCGATTCAATAATAATTTCATTCATTGGTTCATGAAGGGCTGTTTTGTAAGAACCTGTTATGTTTAGAGATGCGAGCCGGGCTGCACGTAATCTCGAACATAGCGGTGCTTTATGCATCGATAGCGACCGCAACAGGTGATCCTGTGTGCATACTCGCACTATTCATAAACTTAATGACAATACAAACCGAACCTACGTTGACCTAAATAAATATTAACAAATACCATTACGAGCCTTTTATAGCCCTTGAGAGCCGTGCGATCTGTCCCAGTGGGGGACCCTAATGGGGGTTTTTACCTTATCCTTATTTCGATTACTTGCTGTGTTGGAGTTCAGTCTACCTTTGTTAAAACTTATAGATTTCAACTAAGAGCTACTTTACTACCTAAGTATTAATCTGTAGCGTTGTATTAATTTGTAATAAAATACAAGGGTAATTGGTAGGATTCCATTGCAACAATAAGATTTTGTTGTTTTAGAATTATAAATACCTACTGAATACAATTATATCAATGAATTTACCAATCGTTGGATAGGTGCCAATATTAGGACGTTTTAGAGTGTAATTTATGTTCTTATTTACAATATAGGTAGGGTATATTGTAAATAAGAACATAATTTTACACTCTACCAATGTTTTTAATTTACTGAATAAAACGATATAAGTATAAATACGGGCAAATAAAACTGGCAGTCGGTCGTAGAATATGATCGTATATCGCAAGTTCTCGAGGCGGCTTGGGCACGCACATTTCCGTGAGCGGCGAGGCCGCGCGTACATGTGTGCGTGTGTGCTTACGTTGGCGCTCATGTGTGCGAGCTGCGCGCGCGCATAGAACCAGTTCGACATCCTGTTTTGTAGCCCGCTCGCTGCCAGAGCTTCGGACTTGTGCTTCTGCCCAGCTTTTTTATTCTCACTTTAAATGAACATTAATATTTTATACTTTTTATATGGAAATTTCTGATTGTTTAAGATTATTATTGAATAATGCGTTTGTTATTAAATACTATAAAGTTTTATATTCTATTTGTAAAATAACTTGTAGTTTATTTGAACTAATTAAACTTTTAAGTTTAGATAAATTGTTAAAAATAAAACATGAACAGGTAGAAACTATTTATAATGATATTAAACGCACAAGTTACCGTAAGTTATGACATTGAACTATTGAAGAGGTGTCAAGTGAAAAAAGTGAACAAACAATGCGTAAGAAACCAAACAAAAGGCATCCCTCAGGAATGCGCATAAAAAAGAGGGAATTCCCCAAATGTTTACTACAACGAGCGGGCACGCACGCGGACGTTATTATTATTATACCACCAGAGTAAACTACATTATGCAATGAAAGGGAAAATTGTAGTTTTTGCCGCGAAGTGACCGTGAAGAAGAATATGGAGTCGATTCTGCGAACGCATGTTACGCTGGCTGAATGCCGGGAATGTCGACTTGACACTTGTACACTTATCACTTTCCTCCACTAATAACGTCTTTCTACTTTTACGACGCTCTTGGTCTGGGATTCCGAGCGTGCTTTCCTTGTTGCTAAATAGGTAGACGTTCTTGTAAAACTTAATTTGTTGTCGTCGAAACGTCTTGGCCGTATTAAAATCGGAATATTTCAACTCTAGAGATAGGTAAACGTCGATAAATTTACGGCGATTTTGGGTTTAAGATTTCCTCCTTGCAATAAGTAGAAGGAAAAAACTAACTTTGTCAAACTTAAGAACTTTTCGAATGTTTTCAATAATATTGTTTTGACTGGTACCATGTATACTAACGTTACGCATTACGTAACGTTAGTACTGAAGACAGATAGTTTGTATGTATCTTGATGAACTTCACCCTAAAAACCTGTCTGGCCGATTTAAGATGCCCTTAAATTCAAAGCGTGTTCCTTCGCTACTACTATAAATAGAATAGATAGGTTCATAAGTTTAAATCAAATATGGTACCGAGCACCGAGTATCGAAAGTACCGAGTTATGAGCGATTTTCTTTTTCCTAAAGAAATTTGGCCAAAGGCTGTACCATGGGTTTGCACATTGTAGCAACGTACTAATATGATTACGTATACGTGAGCAACAACCAATAGGAGCGCTTTATTTTTGGTGACAGAATTGAATAAAGCGATCCTATTGGTTGTTGCATGGTAGAGCCTCTGATTTCATGATCGTATTAAATTAGACGTTTGCGTTAAGTAAAACTTAAGACTTTTTGCATAAACAAAAAAAAAATCGCGGGTCTTTTACTGATAAAGCTCGGATATAAAGGTTTATTTTACGAAGCTTTGGTTTAAGATTTTCTTCATTCAGCAACTCTTTTAGTTTATAAAACTAAACATATTTAATAATAATCCTGAAAGACTCTGCAAAAAGTTTCGGCGTTTTTTATCGCTAATAGATGAGGATGTTTTGATTTTATAAATTTAAATTAAATTTGTTAGCATTTAAAGTGTTTTGGCTGAACCAGGTTGATCTGACTTATGTGACTTTTGAACTGAAAAACTTATCATGTTTCATAGGGTGTCAGGTCGAAGTTGATGTAAGTCGGTAAATTATCATGATATGAAGTTGGACATAATAATAGGTAGAGATTTGTAGAGTGTCAGGTGGAACTTGATGAAGTATATATGTTATCATGATATGAGTTAATAGGTAGAGATATTTCGTAGAGTAGGCATCAGGTAGAACTTCATGTAAATATAAGTTATTGTGATATGAACTTGTACATAATAATAGGTAGTGCTGTTTCGTAGGGTGCCAGGTCGAAATTGATTAAGTACCTATACAACTTATAATTATATGAACTTATAAACTAGGCCAGTATGAAACCTTTGGAGTGAGAGCGAGTAGTCTAATTCTAGTGTCAACCTATCTGTCAAACATAAAAACAGATATGTAGAAATTTAGGGTCGGATTAATAGTCGTGGCTTAACCTGAGTCACTGCTTGGAACTGTCAAAATTTAGTTTTTTCATATGTAGTTTGACAGTCCGAAGCATCGGGTAAGCTTAGCAACGACTATTAATCTGACCCTTAGAGTCTGCATTCTAGGCTAGTGAGCATTGGAGGTTGTAGGAACATAGATGTATTCTAATTTAGAAATATCTATAGAAACTAGATGTAAACAGAAGGGATTAGAGTTGATTGACACAAAGTCAGGCGCCAACAGTAACACCAAGCGGTTGTCTGCAGTACCTAGTCACCTACTACATAAATCATCTCGCGCGCACACGACCGCAGCCGAGATAATAAATCGCTCGCGAACACGAAACGATTATGACGTCACAGGCACGCATCTCCGGAAGAGAGAATAAAATAAAAATGTCACGTAGCGATCAGCTGTCGCAGGGCGGTCGACTGCGATACGCATAACGACGCGCCGCAGTAAAACTTATTTTTATGTTTTTCGCTCACAATGCCCGCGCGAAGGTCGAGCTATCTAAATGGGTCAATACACTCGCGTACTACGAACGAGCACGTGCTCCTGCCGTTTGTAAATAGCGAGATATCGGCCGATTGTTGCACTGATTAATGGTGGTGGTGTAACGACTGGGCCGCCCGTCGGACGCACTAATGTGTTCATTCATCGCCTCGACACTATTATTGTGTGCGGTTTTGTGAACATTCCGACAGTCACGACGTTAGGGCGGCCAATGTCAAGGCTGGCGTTGGCTCTAATGAGCGCGACCCATTAGTGAACCCCTGAGCTGTCTGTAACGCATCACAATACGACATTCTACTAGGGCTACTAGTTTAACGTTATCGTTTAACCGTCGATCTTTCGACATTATGGGTCGGACTAATAGTTGGTCCAATAATCACAAATTGGTCCTAAGCTTAGTCAGAGCCATTATTGCTTGGAACTGTCAAAAATGCTATGCAACGACTATTAATCCGATCCTAAATTCTATCAACCCTATAACAACCTTAAAGTATAATATTATAGGGAAATGCACAATAGCTTAAATCGCCTTTCCAAATATAAGAACTTAGCAAAATTGCTCTGAACCATTTTTTAAAATATTTTTTTTATATGTAGGACAGCTTACACATATTGCTCTGGTCACAAAATAAGCTCTAGGCTTGTACTATGTGTACCAGAAACAACGATATAATACATATTATATTTTATAAACACCCAGGCCATGACAAACTGTATAGAAAAATTCAAAGCTACAATCTACGTTTGGTCATAAAACTTATTAATTCATAATTTATCAGTCCTTAGATATACCACTGCTTGAGCAAGTACGCTAATTCTGCAGAAAATAATGACATTATAACACCAAATTTTATGGAATAATGATCTCTTTTCCATTGTCAACTGTGTACGCGAAATAAACGAAATTACCTCTTAGGCGGAGTTGCTGAAAGCGTGGTATCGTGGTAAATCGCTCGTCAAAATTAAGTTAATAAGCGAAATAAGTCGTTATAATGCACCAATACTCTACTTGTAATTTATTCGAGATCAGATTCAATTTATTTTATAAATTTACATTGATCAAAACTTCTATTAGTCATAAAAACGATTAACCGAGAGCTAGTTCAATTCAACGTCAGTTATAACGCCAGAACCGGGCCTAAACACATCATCATCATATACGTAGTAATAGTCGTAGTAACGCCTACGTAAGCAGACATTCCCCATAAAATATGTTTATTACATAAAAAATAAAAATGTAGATACAAACAAAAACATACGTAAGACGTTCGCAGACACGTCGTTTATCAACAAATAAGGCGGATAAGGAAGGTCGCGCTTATCAATGGCATCTCCATACGCGCACGTGGCCGGCATCCACGACATCTCGCGCCCATTCACTATCAAGACGCCACCTCCACCCCACCCCCAAACACCCCCTTGTGACCCCACAGTGCATCCATGCAACAAGTTACAGACTTCCGTCTAAGAACTTGTCACACTTAAACTACACGAAAAGTTTACTTTCAAAGTTTACATACGCGAAAAACTTTTCAGTCGCAAGAAACTTTAAAAAAATTACAAAGACCTATTTAAATTTAGCGATTTGGCTATGAAATTAAACAACACTACCTAACAGCTGTACAATGACATATTGCCAAAGGAGTCAGTTTACAAAAACGCTTGAAAAACATTCCAAACCAAACAATTTCAGCTTTGGGAAGCCCAATTAAATATGGATGTGATTGAAAAACGCGTGTCCGGTAACGAGCGTGTTCATAATTACGGGGCGGAAAGTCCGGAGTGACCCAGTTGCCGTTGCCTGGCGACCTACGGGGAGTCACCTCTCCCCCGTACTAAATAACCTGCCCGAAAGCGACACCTTAACAAAGGTCGTTCAACTGCTACTTCGGTGGTAATGGTCAGACTATGATTTTTTTTATTAGCAATCAACGAGTTCAAGATCACCCCAAGACTGAACTAACTAGGATGTTTCAGGTCGTGGGATCGATTCCCACTCAAGGGAAAACAATGATAAGTGCCTACTACGTTTTTCTGTACAGTTTTCTTTGGTCTAGGTGTTAACATATAATATATATTGGAATCATTGTTTCTTGTACCTATACAGTAGCCTTAGCTTAGTTTGTAGCCGGAGCAATATATGTGAAATATCATACTTAGTACCTACTATTCAATCATTTTCAATTACAAGTGCTAATAACTAAAGAAATATAAGTAAAAAAGGAAATCTAATGGTCGGATTAATAGTCGTTGCTAAGCAATTGCTAATGCTTAGCCGATGCTTCGGACTGTTAAACTGCATATGAAAAAACAAAATTTTGACAGTTCCAACCATTGGCTCAACCTAAGCAACGACTATTAATCCGACCATAAGTATTTTGCTTAGACAAAATAAATCTTAATGAACATACCCAATGTTCATAATTTTTGATTAACTAATCAAAATTCCAAAATCTATGGCACTAATGTTGTTTACAATCAATTTACTAAGTTTTCAGGCTCATCCATAACACAAAAACCTAGCGAGAATAAATTTAATTGTGATAGGCTCGGTTGTTCCCCAAGGGGGGCACTCGGGGGCATTCAGGGGGCGACGGGTGGGGGCATATCTCCGAACTTGGGCTAAGTTTCACTTTCTCTCAAGATGTCGTGGCACTCGCAGTGCGTAGCCTACCCTCCCTCTTCTACTTTCGATAGCTCCCTTTAATCATTCCAACAAAGTTTTCAACTATTCTGTCTGCAACCTAGATACAATTATTATTGAATTAAATAAAAACAAAGAAAATATCAGGTAAATAATATCAGGTAGTAGAGTTTCAAAACGTCTTCAGTGGAAAGCTTATTTATACGTATTCCTAATCACCTCTTAACTTAGAATTATGGTAGCATATAAAAAAATAGAGCAGTCGGGTACGAAAGTACAAAATTATAAGTAACGATGTCGCTCCGTACTTCTCGCATAAATACAATCACGTCCCAGAGACGACGCGCGCCCTCTACCAGACGTCGTTATCTGAGCGAACCCTAGCTGAGAAAAACATAAAAAACGCACGTCAAAAAAGTCCTTCTACTCACAAAAAGTCTACTGCCTCCTCACCCTCGCCTCGGTGCGGCTATAAAACATCGAGACGCCAGACATTACTCCGAACGACCGAAACTCAACCATAAAGCTCTAAACGTAGCGTCGACTATTGAGAAAGTTTTTCAGACGCACACGACGACGTCTACCGAAGGCGAGCACACGAGCATAGAAGCTTTAGCGAAATGAAAGCCGACTCGCTCTTAATTCACCAGCACATAGACGCTCCGATATAGCACCCCCTGCCACCCCCACGCCGGGGCATAAATAAGGGGGCGAAGTCGGGTTAACTAACAGAGCGAACGTACGCCCTCGAACGTTGGAAGGGCGAATTAAGGCGAGGGTTCTAGGGAGGGGGCGAAGGACGAATTAAGGAGATGAGAGCGCGCTCTCGAGCTCGCAGGAATCAAGGCATTAAGGATGAAGCGTTAGAATACCTACGACGATCTCTGCCTAACTCATTCATATCTATTTGTTTTTATGAACATTATATATTATACTATTCGATCTTTCTTTCTTTTTAAATTACAAACACAAGGTTTTGTGAGGAATACTGTTATACTATTTCTAGAGGGAGCCTAAATTAATTAAGTATTAAAAAGTTATCGGTGGGTATCCTGCTACACGTGACGTCACTTGTCGTACTACCGGTGAGAAACGTAACGTTTTATATTAGACTATAACCTTATCCTTATAGGGTTTAAGTTTCTTGAGCTTGGCGATATTCCTTTGTCTAAAAAATTTTGATGTTTCGAAAGTGGGTTTTGTGTCTGTATGTTTAAGGTTGTGAATCGTGATTTCGTTAAACGTATTCTTTGAGGGAGAGGGTATAAATTTTCCACAAGGCGGGCGGGTGACGTCTGAGTCACGGGCGGGTGCCGTGGGCGGCTTGGGCCACATATTGTAAATACACTCACATGTCACAAAGTTTTCTCCAAGAAACTTTGTTAACGTCAAGCGAGCACGTGGCCGGCGATAATGTAGCCAATCATATTCGAAGGATTTCCCGCCATTCGCCACCTGTTGTGGCTGCGTTCCGAATTCAATTATTTATGTAGAGCAAGAAAATTTTCTTATTTTTTAAAGTTTGTGTAATCTATGTTTTAGGATCATTTTGTCTGTCAGTCTGTCTAGACCGTTATCTACTTTCAAATTTAGAAAAGATTAGATTTTGGAATTAAAATTGTTCCATGAATGTTGGTTTTTGTAAAGTTTTTTTTAGGTTAGTTACCTAAAAATACTTAATAGTTTTTTTTTTTTCATTTATTATTCAACAAAACATAACTAATTTACAATAATTATGTTACACACCAACGGAAATCTTTAAGGTTTATGTGTGGTGCGTGTGTCGCAAACTTTTTTTAAATTTAAGTCATTTATTCAAAATATAATACCTAAATACAATATATATAATTTTAAATTATACGTTTGTACCTTATTAAATATTTTTGTTGTTAGGTCTTGTATGCTTGAGGAAGAACCTTTTAAAGTTTGGTCTGTATTTACTTTCATTTTTATAAATATTCTGCATTTCGCTAGGCAATTCATTCAGAAAGTTTCTATTTTATTTAGTTATTCTTATTTAGTTGTGATTTATGAAAAACTCATTTTAGGAATTATTAATTAGGATTGGTTTCCTAAATACCCCCGGGTAGGTATATACGTATAAGGTATTAATAAATTATTATGGCTTTTAAAGTTTTTTTTATCCTAAAACTTTTACTTCAAGCTCATTAAATAATATTCCATTAAAATATGATATAACCATAGACAAAAATTTTGTCTGCAATATGACGCCATAAAACTACCTAGATATTTTGGAAATACTTTTACAAAAGAAAAGTAACCATCTACCTATTACGCGAATAAAATAAGTTTAGCGGAAAATATTTCATAAAAATATATTTATTATATCTTAAGAATAGCTGTAGAGAAGACTGAGAGCTATTGATAAGTGTAGTGAGTGTATAATTGAAGCAAACACTCGGTCACCTTGAGCGACTGATAAGTGACTGATAACGCCTGACTTGCTAGCTCGTTTGCCAATCTTTGCTAGCTGCGTCAACTTATATTCCTCCTTATAATTTTGTAAGAATTATGACTGATAAATTGCGAAATAATTTTATTGGCAAGATTTTTTGTTACGAAAAGTTACCGTAGAGCTTTTGCTTACTGTGAAAAAAAATTGTTATACCTATTTCAATAACCGTTTTTGTATTTTTTTCTGCTTTAAACCTTGGCAAGAAAAAAACTTAATAAATTCAGAGATGTTAATGATGCCAACATTTTTGGAACATGTACTGCTGCAACTTCGGAGAATTTAAAATTTGTATATGAATCTATATTTAATTGAGAACTATAAATTCACAGTTCGATATACATATATTATGTAACAATTTATAGTTAGAAGTAATTATCTTGAGGATATAATCAATAGAGAACTTAACATTATGGTGATTTAGAGTTCATCATCAATAGGTATCCTAAATAAAGAATTAAGTTATAATCGAAACATAAGAGTTAGAGTTAATATTATCATCAATAGAGAACTCTATATTGTTTTTAATAGTAGTTCATCAACGATAATTATCAACTCACTCTAAATATTTGAGATATAAAGAAAGAGTTCATTAAATTTAACTATATTATGGTGATTAGTTGTTAAATATTTATTTAATTAAGAACTCTATATACGAGTTTGTATATCATTAAGGTAAAGTTACGAGTTCATCATCTATATTATTCGTAAAGTAATCTATATCATCGCTATCCTTAATTGAGAACTCTATGTATATTATAGTGATTATTAGTTCATCATCAATATAAGTATTATTAAGATTGATGATTTAATAGATGTATTCCTAGTTTTTTAACCAAATAACATTTATTAAGCAATCAAATTGGGTTAAGGACGTCAGTCAGTAATATATGCGCTCTGTACGCATGTCATAAATTTCGAAAATCAATAGGTTAGTAACAAACAGGCAGATAGGTACAGGTAGGTATGTGGAATGCTTGTTGTAGCCCACGGCAGAATGATGTTAACTAAATTATATACATGCATATATCCTAAATTAATACATTAAATTGTATTAATGCTTTAAGCTAGACATTTTATTAGGTTGAAATTTTAAAATGTGTTAATAAAAAAGTAGGTGGATCAAGAATTATTTTAATAAATATTTGAAATGATAGTGGGTTTTTTATTTTTTATTAATAAAATAAATAGGCATAGATTATAGTTAAAAGCTTATGTGTAATTAGATACCTAATAATGTAAAAAAATCCAAACCGCATATTACTGAAAACCCAAGAATGTCAAATTAAAAAATCGCAAATATAAATTGCTATGTCTGTCATGTGTGCTTATGTACATTATGTATTATATATACTTGAGAACCACTAGACCGATTTTCGTATTTTGTTATTGATATGTTTTAAGGCATGATATTATGTTTAAGTTATGGTTTTTTTTTTCTTAAATCATTATCATTTTCAGGGATCTGCTTCTGCTCTACCAACTTTACCGTGGCACTATAGGACACTGTATTGCTAGTCAAAATAAAAAAAAGTTTAAAGTTCTTTATTATAGACGTTATCAATGACACTAATTATAAAAATAACTTCTCACTCCGTAAAGATATTTATTTATATATAAGTTAAAAACAAGTTAGATAAATTTGTAACAAAAAAAATGTAACACAAAATAAACTCTAAGCTTTCAGGAATAAAATCTATTTTTGTACAGTAACACAAGTTTAGGTAAGAGAAAAAGTGCTTGACATTCCTGAAACTTTTTTCCTTTGGTTTTTGTAAAGCGGTGTAAAGATTTATTTAAGTAGGTATGTTCAAAGCTACAACATACCTACTTATAATAAATTTTTACACCCTCTAAGGGCCGATTCGACCAAGAAAGGGCATAACTTATACTGGGGATATTAATGTCAAATTACATACAAATATTTATTCGTAGATTGGATTATTAATACTCAGAATAATTATTTGTATGTGATTTGACATTACTAATCTCGGTATTAGTTATACCCACTTTTGGTCGAATCGGCCCTAAGTTAATTAGCGTTCTACCTATAAGTGGTTGTATCTCAGACTTAAAAACACTATAGTATTTAGGTCCTCGGTTCAATCCCCGGTGAGTACCAATATTTTTTTTATCTTAAAATTTGTTTGACAACACCACTATAGTGCTTCGGATAAGCTGTCGGTCCCGGTATCACTATACCAACCTGTTAAACTGTTTATAGATGGGTTATTGAGTCTATCCAAACATCGCGACGAGCTAGCCTACTTGTTCGGTGTAGACTCATACCATCAGCTACGACGAGGTGGAAGAACCCTTCCGCTGGGTGCCGCTCGGCCGCCATAAGCTATCCGTGATGATATTTATTTATTTACCTATGACTTATTATGACCAGTAAAAACCTATTTTATTTAAGAGGCGCGCGCTGCAATCATTACAAGTGTAATAATAATAATTAATAATGTATCAGAAACGTATCTAATCCATATTATATTTATAAAAACTGGGACCAAGGAAAACTAACATGATTTTGCCATGAGTGATAATCGAACCCACGACCTCCGAATACAACGCCAGTGGCGTAACGAAAAGACTACGGAGTCGGTCAAAATAGTTTTATTCAATACAACTTCAAAGGACTGATTTTTTTATAGTTATTTAACAGTTAATTTGTATGAAGTACTGTTATATTTATATTTATTAATTCTCCATACAAGTTATGTATATTTTTTTTTTGTGACAATTGAAAAAGCAACCCTAAAGCTATTATATGCCTAAATAAGTTGTACATATATATTCCAGCACAAGTAGGTATATCGTTAATATTATATTTCTATACGATACAAAATATCTTCGAATGAATTCGGGAGACAAAAGTTGGGTTTAGCCACGGTACACAGGGACCCTTCTTCTGAAACGAAGGGAGAGGACAAAGACCCATTCGACCCAACCCTCGAACATAGCAATGGGTCTACTAGACCCAACTTGCAGATTAGCTGAAAACCTTTCTGCTGCACAAAAGCGGTTAGAATCCGTTGGAATTAGAACGAGGTTTGTGGTCTTACTCTGCTAATGTTTCTCTCTATATTTACGTGTTAGGGTCGTTGTCTGAACGCTTTTTTGCTGGCAACGTGTTAGTATGTTACTAGTAAATTGAAATCTTCCAGTGGTGGGTATTAGGAAAATATATTTGATTAAAAAACATCATGATAAGTAAACTATACAACTAAGAAAAGAAAATAATAAAAAAAACTAAAATAAAATACCTATCGAAAAGTTTGACTGGGCCGATTCGACTAAAAGAAGGCATACCTTATACTATAATTAGTACGTCAAACCACATACAAATAATTATTCTGAGTATTCACAATTTAATCTATGGATTTGTATGAATTTTCATTACTATCCCCAGTATAAGTTATGTATTCTTTTGGTCGTATCGGCCCTAATATTTTTTTTTATCTAAAAAAGTTTTTTAAGCAGCCAAGGAGATGCATAAAATTAGGCGTACTGAAGTAGAGAGACATCTATGGACTGAAAAACTACCTAAAAATTAAAGCTTGACAGGGCATTATCAAGTCTTTTATTGAATATTATGAATTCATAAGGACTTTAGGTACCTTTGGTAGTTCTTATGTGCCTACTGGATGCATGTTGAGGTCGTGGTAGCCAGGCCAGACGTAGAGCCGATGGTGTTTTGCATAAGTAATAACCCCTCCTTTCCCCGCCTCATCCCTTCGGTAGGCCTATCGATTGCGAAGGAGCGCGGGGAAACGCCGCGCCGTAATTGTCACACAACCTAACTGAAATTTCACACGATTTTCCACTTTATTACCCCTATTTTAAAAACTATTTTTAGCGATGACAGAATAGCAAATGCGAGTCGGCCTGCACTAAGTTTAGATAGCGCTGGAGCTTTCGCGAGGCTGTGACAATTGCTAATTAGACAGGCGCTGGAATACGACTAATGGACTTTATTTGTTCGATGTTAGAGATTAAATTAGCTTGACAATTTATACCACCGAAACTTAAATTAGTAATGTGCTTTCAATAAAATTACTTTATCACGTGAAAAGGGAATGGCTCAATTTATTTTTCTACATAAGTTTTTTTTGCGTATTTACCTATTTAATCTATCTATCATTAATAAAATAACCCTTCTTAAAACTGGCTAGATGTTTACCTAAGTAAGTAGTCTCGGTACCGAGTACATCTGTTTTATATAAGTAACTAACTAAAAGGATCGGATCAGCATCCGCGCAACTTCGTCTGCGTAACTTTAACCGTTTACGCCGCGTACGCTCTCAAAACGAATAATTTTCCCCGTTTTTCATCATTTATCATTATTACTCCGCTCCTATTGGTCTTAGCGTGATGTTATGTAGCCTATAGCGTTCCTCGATAAATAGGTTATCCAAAACTAAAATATTTTTTTAATTTGAACCAGTAGTTCCTGAGATTAGCGCGTTCAACCAAACAAACTCTTCAGCTTTATAATATTAGTATAGATAAGGTATAGGTGCCTGTATTTAAGTATTTAAAGAGTAATATCATTGCCGAAAAGATATATCCACTCACCAAATATTTGCTCACATTATTAACATACAACCGTTGTGGTTTGTTCGTGTCAGACGCGAACAGGTTATGTAACATACCAAAATGTTCAAATAGACGATTCTATCTGACTTACTTTATCCTTATTCGTAGCCCGTAGATTAGCTACACGGCCCTATGGATCCTAGCCAATGTCTACGCACCGTAACTTTTCTCGTAGAAAAGAAAATTTTTAGTTTCGTTTCGCACCACAGAGCGTGCGACGTCGCGTATTAATAGTCGAGACGTCTAGTTTCGTTCGGTTTTTTAGCACGCGGCGAGTTGCGACGAAAGTATAGAGAAAGTGGCGCGTACACGTCCAACCCAACACACAAGAATACACGCAAGCCACACATCGGCAAGCGTTTAGTTATTCTTTCTAATCGTTGTTGAATGAATTTCAACCTCCATAGATGCATTTAAAGTTGAGTTTTGTATATCAAAACCCACCAGTATATGCGGCAAGACATGAGCGACTGCGCCGAGAGCCGGGCGTGTTGGTACATTAGTTGGAGCGACTCTTACTACACAGCACACTGGTAGTGTTGCAAAACATTTCGAGCGCTACGTATTTCGGAACGTAACGTGTTTTATAGATACCCTGAGCTGGAGGTTAACACGTTCCATTTTCATACGAATACTTAATAATAAGCAAGTAAAATAATATTTTGACTTACTACGAAACAGTAAATGTAATTAAATTATATACGGGCCAGAATGTTGACAATGAATGCGGGCCGTTCCCTCAATGAAGCGTTTAATTCGAGAGCACTCAAAAAAAGGCAGATATATTATAAGTAATATCGGAAGTGATACCTGTTACACGTCAACAACCCCTAATAGTAAATAATACTACACCTGTCAAATGTTAACAGAAGCCCCGATTACTTAACAAAAGCTGTGAAACCAAACCTCTTTATGGCCATCTATTGATAATGGCATTGTAGATTTGCGACGAAAGATCTCTATTGTAGTCTCATTGTATGATATCTACAAGTGGCCTACGCTATCGTAATAACTGTCAGATGCCATAACAAAAAAAATAATAAACATCAACAACGTGAGATGTTCGCCTGAATACAAAACGGTTTAAGCGCCGAGGCATTAAACGGTCGACGTCATAAGACGTTCGCATTACTTACATTAAATCCGTTAACGTCATTTTCATTCATAATGGTTTATTGAAATGTGGTCGGATCGGATGTGTTAGTGTCGGTTAGTCGACAATTAAGGTTCTTGCTGACTTCAACGACCTTGGTTTATAATCAAAGGAGCAAAAATACTTATACTTAATTAAAAATCGAGTCGTGCGCGGTGGAGGCTTCCAGTTTTTTTTAATCATTTTCTTTTATAGTTTTTTTTTATAACAACTAATAACTTTTGAGAAAGTAGGTATTTTTATTCCGAAATCTTGATGTTATTTTGAATAAAGATTCCGTTTACTTCAGCGCAGGCCTAGTAAAATGTGGGAGCCCAACTTAGGCAGGTACTGTGATAAAATAGAAATAGAAATAAATAAAAATAATACAGTATTTTTGTCTACCTAAAAGAGATCAAAATAGAATCTTCAAGAATATTCTCGGAAAACAACGAGAAAATATACTTAGTTTATATATTTTTTAAATCTTCAACATCAGAAACTTAGAAGTGTAGGTTTGATAGGTATAGAGTTTGTCCAACGCAATTTTCATTCATAATCTCTTATCGGATGTAGTAGGTAGTAAGATCGATTATCGCTTTAACCGAAGCGATTTGAAAAGGAAAACGGGTCGCTCTCCACGATCAGCTGATCGCTGATTGATCTTTACCGACTGCGCCCGTACCCATTCATAAACCAGTTCGTGTACAATCCCGCTAAGGAATTACATGCGGTTCAAGTCCTTAATATCTTAATCTATAGCCTACCGACCGCACGAGCCATAACCAAAGCCCCTAAATCAACTCAAACCCGTTTAAAAAAAAACAGTGTGACCAATATAAAAAAAAACGTACGTAAGCTCGATTAATGTTTCAAAAATCAGGTATTTTATCGCACTTATTATGTAATATGATTAAAATAATAGATATCGATACATATATTGGCTTAATTTTTAATAAATTAATGCCCTCAGTTTCAGTTTTTTTAAAACGTGTAGCCTAAAATATATTCTAATTTATTACAAATCTCTATACCAAACGTATTCACATAGGTACATAGATTTAAACAGACCAACAGACAAAAAAACGCTAAAAATCAACCCGAAAAAAACGATCTGTTTATTATTTATTCCATTACCTTGCATTACAGAAAAAAAACACATAAAATGCACAAGTTTTTTCACTGCCAAAAAGAATAAGAGTGACGTCACGAAAGCGAAGAGGTGGAAAGTAGGTGGAGGGTGAAACGTGGGTAGACTGTGGGGTAACCCACCACCCCGCGCCACCCAGTCCACTGCCCTGGCTCTATGTGCCTCTAACCAAACTTATACGCAATGCTATTAACAAATAAATCATTATCAAATATTACCAACATATTTTTAAATTTATTAAGTAACAACTATTAATTTATGTTTTTATATTGAAACTCTTTTTTATTTCATCTTGCAACACTCAGTATTATATTTAAAAAAAGAACTTGGTTGTTCGTCGGGCGGAAAATGAGGTGGGAGGTAGGGAACGGGAAGGTAGGCGCCCCCGGCGACGAATTCGAAAGAGGAAAAAGACCTAAGTCCCACACACACACATACATACACAACTCCCTACATTACTCTAATTATCTAATTACTCATTCTATGGATGAAAAATACGATGTTCGTAGACTTTAGATAAATGTGTTTGTATACAATAAACTAATTGATTGTATGGAATTTTATTATTTAGTTTAAAGTTGATAACTTTATTAGGGGTAGTCAGAATTATTCCTTGCTTTTTTTTGTTAAGATTTTAAGTAGCTAATGTTTAATAGTATATAAAACACCTTTTGAGCTTTATACGCTTTAAACATTTTAAAACGTATAACTGGTATAAATTAAAACGCATTTTTTAATATAATATTTAATAAAAAATTAAAAACTTCGTAGATTATATTAGCCTGTAGTTTATTTAACGTTGATCAAATAATTATATTATAAAAATTACGTAGCACGGTAGGTACATGATTGGTAAAAAATGACGTGTCGTGACATTCTACCAATAATGATTCTTGTTTAAATAATTTGATTATAGAATAATTTTAATCATCATTCTAGAATCTGGCCATGTCATAAGACTTTTTCACTTTTGTAAAAAGGAGAATTTATCTACAGTGAAATTAATAATAGACAGTATTAGAAATATTAGTAATGTTAAAGGCCAAACCACCCTCCTCATCCTTTCATTATAGCTAGAGAGCGTTCAAACAAGAATGAATTTTTAATGACACCTTCTCGCCCCCTGCGTGGGTCTGAGCTCTCGGCCTACCCTTTTAAGTCTCCTCCGAGAACGCACTTTACAGATTAGTCAGAACTTTCGGCCAAAGTACTTGTATCCAGTGCTTTAAACTTATTAAAAAATATATGTCAGACAGAACTTTATTAATCCCGGTAACTGTCAAACAAATAGTTTGTAATAGAAAGTTAGCCGATGACCTAACGTAAACTCTGAACAAATCGCAACGTCATAGTTTCGACGTCACAGACGGAAATCCGCAATAGATATATTTATTGTGGGACAGTAGTGCGGCCCGACCGCGGACGGGTTCAATGTCAGCCGTCGTATCTCCGAGTATCTATCGCCCATGATCGCCCATCAATCAACGGCGCTAGTGTGGGGATCGCAACAAGACATCGATATCGTCCTTACGTCATCGTACAAACAAAGATCATTACCATTATGACATAACATCGATAACGGTACATCTGTTACTTCATAACAAACTTTGATTGTTTGTTTACATACAAAATTATCCGGCGTGTTAATTACATATTTACAACTCGTTCAATCTTTGTTTGTATCGTAGAAGATAACCTAGTTTTTTTAATTAAGTTTTTTAGATTGTTTACTTTAGAGTTATAGTTAGGGAAAATGTGTTTAATTCTCTTGATAGGTGTTTAATTACTATGTTAATTAAATGTATCTTGTCGGCGGGAAAAACTTTGAGTGTGTACTTTTGGTAGACTTTATGTCTACATTTTTTTATCCAGTTATTGGTTACATTTTATACGATGATAATTTAATATATGAAAACAGCTTTTGAACTCGTTCGAGAGTAGCAAGTACAAAGAGTTGCTATGGTTACTGCTACGAATTTAAAACGTTACAATTTAGTACAATATAAGTTATAGTGCAATATTATCTTTCTATCTTGACAAAAGGCCTATTCTAAAATGTTCTAGGTATTCTCCTTGGACAGTTAGTAAGTTTCTCATTATTTTTCGTTCTCTTTCTATCTCTGATCCCATACAAATTTTACTGCTCACAATTATTGCAGTCTCTTTATAAGTGAAAACAATGAATTTTATTGATGTTTATTAAAAAATAATAATATTATAACATTTTAATAAATGTTGTAAATGAAAAACTAATGATGATGATATAGAGCATTCACCTATCAATAAAATTCATAAATTTCACTTATATCGAGAGACTTGGAGAGAAGGCTATTTTTTCTATGAAATGTAAGCAGTCAAATTTGTATAGGATCAGACAGAGAGAGGGAATAAAAAAATAACTATGTATGAGATTAATTTAATCTCCAATATCTTTTACTATATAAAGAAAACAGAACTGCAGTATAGAAACTTGTGCCTATATGACAGATTATTAGGTTATAGATCCGACATCCACCTATCATAAAATACAAGAAACTTACCTAATCTTCCAAGAAGGTAAATATGACACTTCACCCAAAAAGTAACAGTAAATATTTCACACCAAATAAACCACAACACTAACTCCAAAAAGGGATGGGAAAAAAACGTGTTGTAACGGAACATTCAGTCGATAGATTTGCATAGGGCGCCCACTCTGGTGGATGCAACGGCCTAGCACTCGGGAGCAAGGCCGTCGGTGTTTACAAAGATCCGACTCGACTCGGCTTGTCACTCCCGACACTCGACCGGGATCGGCACTCGTGTCTACACGTGTTGTTTGTTATCCACAAAGGATAATATTACATACAGGGGATTCCGTAGTTCAACTACCTGCAAGGTCCCGTTATTATGTTGGTAACTCTACTATTGTCTGTTAAGTCAACGGAAAATGAAATAGATTTTATTAGCGCACGGTAGGTACGTGACTTTGTATATACCTAGTAGTAAGCAGACCTACGAAGATCATGAATGGAATGGAGCGATCAATACATTGTTGGCCATAAAATGGTTACGAAATTTAATATCCTCGTTTCTTTATCGTCAGATCAATTGCCGGTTTCGTAACAGCATCCCGAAAGGAGGCTACCACGTCGTCGACAAGAAATCGATGTAGAAAAACGGTGAACCCAGACTAAAATCAAATCATGACTAGGAAACTTCACGGTTTTTGCATTTGTAAATGTAGTAGGTATATCCATAAATACTTGCTAGACTAGACATGGGATTCCTGACATTTATGTAAATTGAAACGATTTTTGTAGTCATTCGAAAGGCTATTTATTTACACTAGTTAAGAAAAAAAATTAATAGATTGTCATTTTTATCCAAGTTCAGTTATTATTATGTTGGTAGTACTATATCTATTTAATCTTTGATTATGTATGTAAAAACTGTATTAGGGTTAAACATAGTAAAGATAATATCATCCATGTAATATTCCTGGTAAATTGCTTAATTAAATATATTCGTAAAGAGAATTCCTATAATGAGAAAACTAATTTCATAAAAGTTTATAAACAACAAAACCATTTGTAATCACGAAGGAAATCACAACTATAATCAGGTTATCCAACTTCACAAAACTAAACTTTGAAGACAAACTCTTTGCTAATAAACCTTGTAGTTTGCTAGCCAACCTCCAAGAAATGCAAAGCACATTCCAACTCGTCATAAATCACATGAAGTAAACAAAATTGCTGTTCGGAGGGGTACCTTATACTATACTAGGGATGCGTACAGCGTGCATCATGCAGGGGGAAATAGGGGTTAGGCGCTATCCCTCGTAGGCCCGACTTGGCACCGCAGTTTTGGATACACCTTTGTAAAGGAATTTAGCGTTTAAGCTGTCGGTTCGAAGGTTTATTATAGCTTTTACAGTGTGTATAATAAAATACGTAGTAATAGTGAAAGTGTCCCGAGCCGCAGTGGCCTGTACAGTCAATGGAAGACGCACCCTCTTACCCCACTGCACCCTACGTCTTACGAGACTGCAATCGGTTGTAACTCATCCTTTTAAAATGGCCGTTTATTTACGTCTGAGTGAAAATAAAAATATAACAGTTTGCCCTGGATTTGAATATAAAAGTTTTGTATTACATGCACCATCCGTCTACTCAGTCAGACTGCTTAACGTGCTTACATATTCAACAGCAAAAAAACTTTAACTGACAGCTACAGATTGAAGCAGAAAGAATGGCAAAGCAAACAAAATGAAACAATTAGCTCCGACTGAAGATTCCCATTCACAAATCGACAGGTAGCAATAAAAACGATCGAATAAGTCACGAGCTGTCTGCCGACAAACGACCGGAACGAGCACATCGTCATTATCTCGGCTCATGAATGAAACGGAACGTAAATTGAAACGTAAACGTATCGCGTGCCATAATCCGCGCGCATTAATCTCACTCGAACGCCAATCGTTGCGTAATATCTACAACAAACGACTCAAGTTCATTGATCCACTTAATAGCCGCGCTAAATGTGTCGTTGAATGTCAAAACATCATTACGTAATTACAAGCGTTTACATATTTTTACTGTCGCACGCGCCGCCTCTTCGTCGACATTCCGGTGGCGCTTTACCTATTTCCGGCGCAGTATCGCGACGTCATTTGTTTATTTATGAACTAATCAGTTAAAATGGCGTCTATTATCAAACACATGGTATTGTTATTGACCTTTTAATGTCTATCCTGTTACGCTGACTCACTTACTGACAGATGTAGTAGCGTCTAGATATTAAATCGTATCGGATTCTATTATCTGCTGCATTATACGGCACATTATTTACCTAGTCACATATTTTAATAATACATTTTCTACGATTGTGTGATTTATGGTAGATATATGGCACTAATTCGTTATACTATGAGAGAATTTAGAATTAAGGTAATGCTTGATTGGACCATTTGACAGATAAAAAAGCGGAAGACCATCTTTCTACTACCTATAACACGTAAACTTACAAATAGTTACTCAATCAAAACGTATAATGGGAACAAAATCAATTCATCACGGGTAGTACCTATCATAAAATAATTAAAATAAAAAATCTGTAGGTAGGCACAACATAAACGGCAATAAAAATAATTTATAGACTTCCATAGAAATACCAACATGAAGCGCCGACTCATCGTGACGGAGCTACTCAAACAAAAACAATCGCGAACTCGATCATCAATTACGAAATCCATCGATTTCTGGGCCGACCCTACTCGAACTTGACCGCGAATATAAAGAGAGGAGTAATAAAAAAGCATCACTTATACAATGACGTCGATTTACATAAATTATTAGCGTCCGCCTGTCTGCCGAGGCGATGTTTACACAGTTGCAATAATAATAAATATATCGTACAAAAATCTCGAGTTCAACGACACCATTTTGCTGCGTAATTGGGTCATTTAGGCTGATATTAGGGCGCCGTGTGAGATGTGACAAAAGTTTATAAAATCTTTTTTTTGGAGTTGGTAGTTAATTCGTAACAAAGACCATCAGACTAAATTTTATATATTTTTTTATTAACGTAGGTACTTCAATTAAATCTTATTTCTACACAAAATTTGTCGTATTTTTTTTTTATTTCTTCGTTAAACATTTTTTTATTTAGGTATACCTAAATAAAAAAATGTTTAACGAAGAAATAAAAAAAAAAATGCAAATTAAAATGCAAAGTGAAAAGTTACAAAATCTTTATTTAAAACGTCAGAGAAATAAATAAGAAAAATACCTAAATGAAAAGCAAAAGTGTAATCTTTATTTACATTCCTAACCTAACTGAATTTGAAAGATCCATATTTTAAAATAGTAAACAAGAAAGTCCGAGATCCCGTTGTGTGAACCGATGTTTTGACTACAACGTTTATAGTAAACCGTTATATCAATGGAGAGCCATATTTCAAAAGGGATGTGGATTTAATAATGCATTTTTTATTATGATTTTGGCAATACAATAAAAAGTATGGACTAGGAGAGAAGAATGTAACTAACAAACACAAGAAATTGAGGAGAGTCCGATTGGGGCAAAGTTACATACGTTTCATACATACGTTTTAAAATTAATATTCGTTATTCCAGGATATAATATTGTCCATAATATTTATGTAGATTGATCTCTAATCTAAAAATTTCAGCAAATAAATAAACTTGTAAACAGCGAAGCGTGTTCAAAAGCAAAAAAAATCAACGCTTTTATTTGGTAGATAAACTCATTTATTTATATTTTGGTTAGCACCTGTTTGTAATCCGTGTTCATTCATTATAATTTGAATGTCGACGCCCTATATTATATTATAAGTCTCGGTTCAAGTTCACAGACACAATAGCCTTATAATTGGCGTGCGTCAAAACACGTTCAGTTGCGTTTGTAATAACTCTGCATAATTAAAATAGTTCGACGCGTCATTAGTAAAGTGAAGACTGTGACGCGTTGCCGGTGACAAGAGTTTTCGTTTGTTTTTACTGTTGCTTTTGTTCCGCACGTGCTATGCTCGCTGTTTACATTTTGAATTAATTTACGACTCGGGGGCTTCCCTTATCAATGTAATGCTAATGAATGGTTGTTTATTGTCGTTTTAGTGAAGGTGTGAGTTATTGTGAATAAAACAATATTGTTATTGGGTATTTTAGATATTTTTTTTTTGCAATAAGTTATCCATTTTATTGGTTGTATTGCATAATTCAGATATTATTTACGGATATATATATATTAGGTTCAATGTTTGTCGAGTTCCTTATATTAAATGAAATGCCAAAGAAGCTTAAAAAGCTATGGTAATTTTGGTTTTGAGAGTTGGAACTCTAACACTTAACTGCGAACTGTAAGGTCGTCACCATCGTCTTAAATGGAGTACTTATGCTGTCTGATATTTATCTTCATAATAATCTTTTTTCGGGCATAACTTTTTATAACTTTTGGAAAATTTAACACTAAATAATAATATTTAATCGAATGACATTTCATCATGGCGGCCGTCATTAGTTAGTTCCTATTTTCGCCACTTCACAATTCACTTGTTGGGATTGTAAGCGAAATTTATTAGAGCTACTCTCACTGTTAAAATGAGAATAGCTCAGTGTTGTTAGGTACAAAGTTTTTTTTAAATTGAAAGATTTTTGAAGTATTTACCAAACTGGTAGTGGAAGGCTAATTGTATAACCGCATGGTAACGGTCATATTCTTTATTATTAAATCGGTCTACCAGATCATTCTCATACTAATAGCTCTTATGCTCAATATTGTATAGTAAGTAACTAACGTAATAATTGTGTAAGGTACCAACATTCTAAAAAAATATCAACCTACAAAGAAACGTATGAAAACTAAATTTTAAAAATCACATAGCAATAAAATACCAGGCGCCCATAACAATGTAAGAGTCGTTCCGCTAGTCGCTGCCACGTGACTGCAACAAGTAGCATTCCTCGGTGCACCCACTACCACCGCCCACCCCTTTCGCCCGACCCTTCAACCCCCGTTTCTAGGCCTAGCTCAATGTTACAACTCACCTACAAAGCTATCTATACAAGTACCTACTAGACAGGGTGACGATTCATAAAAAAGCCATGCTCTACTTAAAACTTTTAAAATGAAACCAATTGCCACAATGCTTGAAGTACTTTATTTAAGTCTTCCAAATCCTGTAGTTAATAAAATCTCTCTTACTTGTTTTGTCATTAAGACTATTATTAGTACATTATATAATTATAGTACTACAATCAAAAACAAGTAATTATTATTATTAAAATCTGTAAAATTAGAGATTGTTTCCTCGTACGGTCCACTTTTTCGGCCCATTTTTATATTTACCTAAATTTCTTCCTTCTACGACCCAGTTTAGTTATCTATTCCTCGTACGGCCTACATTTTTAATTCAATAAAGTACAGACAAATACAAAAGTTGTAATTTTAAATAAGTATTAATTTTAAAGAAGTTTTAAACTTAGTTTCTTATCATCTTTTATATACAATAGCCTAATGCAAAAATATTTTCTATTGTTTTATCAGGTAGTTTTAAAAATAAGACTACCTGATAAAATTTTTTATTGTTTTATCAGGTAGTCTTAAAAATAAGACTACCTGATAAAACAATAGAAAATATTGAGTTTTATGAAGACTTAGCGCATCGGTCGCCGAAAGACAAAGCCACATTGGCTACACAAAATGGCTACTACCTGACCACATAAACAATTTTCAATAAATATTTAAGGGTATAAGTGCCATATTATGCTATTACATTTCATTGCTGAACTTGTCTTTGTGGATTAATGTGCTCTCTCAGTGTTTATGTTGTTGGTGTAAAAAAAGTGCCTTATACGGATTAAAGTAAGTATTTTTATTAGTTACTAGTTGTGTGCCGCGGTTTCTATTGTATTCTATTTGGAACGCTGGATGCACCTGAGTCGTATCACTTTTTTCTATGATTTTGTTTAACCTTGTGTTTCAAACTATTCTTTCACTTCTATGTTTTTTGACTTTATATTTTACTATATCTACACATTATTATTAGAAACATAAGTCATTTTATATTATAGGTACATTTTATATGATATTTTTAGGCAGGTCGAGTTTGGCGCTATCTGAAGACTAACTCAGTTATTTGTTGCTGCTTGGTGCGCTGTATACAATATATTCTTGACATGGCATCACAGGACGAACAAATATCTACCTCGCAAAATAATGAGTTTACCTTCGTTACATCTAAAAGAGGTACTCAAGTATTACTGCATGAGGGTTATCAATATAATAAGAAAAGAGATAATAAAAAGGGAACAAGTGTGTGGCGATGCGCCACTCGATTATGTCACGGAATTATCATAACCTTAGACAATCAAATTCTTAAACAGTTACCTCATGATATGTGTTTAGTTAACTTCGCTAGCAACGAAATAAGAAAAAAAGTTGACATTTGTAAGAAGCAAGCCTCATGTCTGGAAGGAGACCCAATTCCTAGTTTATACAAAAAAACACTTACCTTGGTTAAAGATAGTGGAATAGATATCATTCAAAAATTTCCATCATTTACGAGCATGAAGACATCACTTTATAATGCTCGCAATAAAGCACATGGTGTCAAAAGAACATCGTTTAAAAAACTTTTCGATGTTGAAATACCAGACATATACAAGGATTTTCTATTGTGCGATTATAGGGATAAAAATGACACTGGCAATAGAATTATTGCATTTATTTGTAAAGAATCTCGGACCTTTATGCAGTCATATAATCATTTTTTTGGAGACGGAACATTTAAATGTAAAGTGTCACCATTCTATCAGTTATATACAATACATGCAGATTTTGGTAGCACAGAGGTAAAAACAAATATTATGCCACTGGTATATGCTTTACTACCGAATAAAAAGGAGGAAACATATAAAACCCTTTTTTTAATGATTAGGTCACAAATACCGGACTGGAAACTTACAAAATTTACATGTGACTTCGAAGTGGCCGTCATGAATGCTGTACAATTCGTATTTCCGCAAGCTAACATTAAAGGTTGTTATTTTCATTTTGCACAGGCCCTATGGAAAAAAGCAAAACAGTTGAATTTAAAACATGCAATTGATAAAAAACATGTTGCAATGTGTATAGCATTAGCTTTGATCCCTCAGGAATCTGTGACTGATGGATGGTTATACATCATGGAAGACTGCCCTAAAGGAGATGGCATAATTAAATTCAACGATTATTTTGTCAACACGTGGCTAGAAAATAAGTATGCAGAAAAGTGGAATGTCCACGATGAACGGCACAGAACTACTAATGCGCTCGAAGGATGGCATGCAAATTTAAATCGTCAATTTTCAAATTCAAAAAAAATGAACATTTTACAATTTTTGAAATTGATTAGTGACGACGCTAAATATCAAAATGCTCGCAGGGAACAAATATTACAAGGAGTTGGGACAAGTCGATTTAGACATCCAAAAGACATAGAGGCGTCAGAAAGAATTAATATGACTATATCGGATTATAAAAGTGGCAACATATCATTAGCTTTATGTTTAGAAAAAATTTGTCAATTTTATTGAATTATTATTAAAATATACATTTTTAATACCTAATAATAAGTTAATTTAAATTTAAAAAATGTATATATTAATAATAATTCAATAGGCATCACTTTTTGTTTGTTGACATAGAGCTGATGATATGTTGCTTCTTTTATAATTCTATATACTCGTAGTAACATTTTTTTTCTGTCGCCTGTCGTTTATGGCGAGCATTATAAAGTAATGTCTTTATGCTTGTAAATATTGGAAGTGTTTGTATGATATCTATTTCACTACCTTTAACCAATTTTGAACATTGTTAAAATTTTTCGTGTTTTGATATCCAGATTCTGTAAATTTTTCAAAGTGTAGTCAATAATACCAAAGGAATACAATATAATTGGAATTGCGTATGTGTATAGCTTTAAGAAGATTTCTTGAATTTAAATTAGTTTGCATATTTTTTTTACTCTTTTACAATATTCACTTTTAATACTTTGTTTCATTTCATTATAATTGTGTTTACCATGTTCATAAATACCGAGATATTTATAGTTTTCATCAATTTGAAAACTAATTATATTAGGCTAATTTAAATTGTACATTGTACATACTTAAATGTTGAATTTTATATTTGAACTGATTGTGATTAAACCTTGTTATTATTAAACAGATTGTTAAATATAAAGTGATTTTTATTTGTCTATCTACACTTCTGGAAAACATACGCTAGAATACCTGTGTATCTGTCTGTTTAAATATGATTTGTTTTCCGTGTGGTGAGCGGCAAAAAACAGCACCATGGATTTTTATAATTAAGGCCATTTGCCTTTGACTGTACTTGTTGGGTCGAATAAGGAACAAATTTTGGACCGTAGCAGGAATAGAAACCTATTTTTATTATTTGGGGCATAGGAGGAATAGCTTTTGGGTCGTACGAGGAATATAAATTAAATAATATAAAAATGGGTCATATAAGGAACAAGTTTTGGGCCGTAGAAGGAAAAATAAAAAGTGGGCCGTAAAAGTGGGCCGTACGAGGAATCAATCGGCATTTGATGTTTGCTTGTGATACTTTATAATACAATGGCGGTTGGTCTAACTTTAAATGTGTTGTATCTCTTTGTTTTAATAAACCTTAATATAACATAGCTAAATTTAACAAACTAAAAAGATCAAAAATAACTGCATTTTTTTTTCATTTGAGTTTATTAAAATATACAATTATAATGTTTACATAATATTTTTTGTAGTTAATAGTTTCAATCTAGGATTTATTTTCTTGTTACAACACTGTATCTTTAAATAGTAATCAGATAATTATGAATAATTCAATATCTATATATGTGATTTTAGGATTAGTAGGTAAATTTGTTCTCAGTTTGTGATCACATCATATCTAAAACAACCTATATGAAATTTCATAAAATTGAGTTTTCAACACTGCGATGTTCAATATAGCCACTTTGTAAATATTAATATGTAGTAGGTACTGCAAATGATAGCCCCGGGAAATTTGTTACCAATATTTGCACGAAGCCTTTTTGGTATTTTGAATTTTATCCATATGAACCCGCCGATGCATCAAATAGAATTTCCACGTTTTAATTTGTCCATTCCAACTCTTTGTCGCATGTACTAATCGTCATAATTTTGCGAATCATCAAAGGGAATTGCAATATGTGAAGGCATATTTATAATATTGAAATTTGAAACGAATTCCGTTTTGTTGTAAATATATTTTATTATGAAATGGCCAGTATTTTAATTATTCAAATTAATATGAATATACTAGATAATTATAAATTAATATACTAGAAAATTGTAATTAAACTAAATATATATATATATATATAGTTGAATTACAATTTTCTAGTAGAATAATTGAGCCTAGAGTTGGAGTTTTAGTTCATAAATACCTATATCTATATATATTTTGAAAAGCCCTAGGCAAGCTTATTATTTTCTACTTTGGGTTCTTTTGGTACATTGCAAGTAAGTATTTATTTTATTTTTAACTGAATCTAATTTAGAATAACCGTTGGCCATGACTAGGTAAAACCCTGAATTGACCGTCTAGCTAGGTGGTCTCAAGCGTCATAAGGCGCCCTTAATAGTTATGTCTAGGTAATATACATACCTATATGTATATAGCTTATCTATATATTTAAATAAGGCGCAATATATATACAAACAAGCATGGATATAACTATACTTATTTGTCAAGTGTAAGATTGTGAGTAATTGTGACGTAATATAAGAATATCCAATAGTTCAATGCACCTATGTAGGTAGCGACATTGTTTTCATTTTTTCTTATTATTACTTATGTCATGTTATTATAACAGTAATTGTGTGAACAATTTGTCAAATTTATGTCGTTATCATATAATATCTATATGGTACGTGATAAACATTTGCTTATCGAGTACGGTTACTGATTAAACCTGGCAAGGCAAATGCGGCAAAAAATCAAGTCCTCGCGCACAGTATACTTTGCTATTGGCGATCCTGGCTGCAGAGTAAATCTCAATAAGCAGAGTGGTTTGAGTGGGCGGCCGCCCAGGCCTGGGCGGGGCGCCCCAGCCGTTGCCATGGCAACCAGTGCCCCCCACACTCCAGCCCTCGATCGCAGGAAAACCTGACACACGTGATCAGTCTGATCATCAGCAAAACAATATGCAACCTACCTATCTGGGTGCGACGAAATAATTCTTTGAAATGGCTCAGTCTTATTAAACACCCAGAAATTCGAATTACCAATTCAATTTATCATTATTACTGAAGATAATTCTAAAAGTTCTGCTAAAACATTTTTATTCGTTTGAAGTCATCATACAATTGGAAGGCATAGAAAGTAAAGTGTTCGTGCGGCCAACTCTGCGATAATTAATGTGGAGTCGAGGCGAGTGAGCGACGAGGCGACGTCGGCGAACGGCGCCGAGCCAGCAAAAAACCCGCTCGACACAAAAACATCGGCGGGAGAAAGGGACAAAGCGATATTAAGAGCGAGACGCACGATACTCTGTACCGATTTCTGCAAGCAGGCAAGACTAGCGAGCGACCGTGTGAGCCGTTTTATCGAAGACAAATACCGCGTTTTGATTTAAAACTTGGACGAGTGCGCCCTTCGATCACATGGCATTTGACAGCTCGCCGGAACTAGATTCATCTAGCTGTCACTTTGAAAGTGCGCGGGAAAGGTTTTTTATACATGAAAACAAAATTTATCATAATTAAATGGTTATTGAATTTATTCATTAATAAATAATACATCTACATACACAAATAGTTGTTACGAATATTTTGTCGTAGTCTGTTCTGTGATTTTATTAACAATATACAAATGTGTATAGAGAAAATATTGAACAAAGAACTTGAATATAGCTACCTGAAATAACTACCTACTTTACACAATTAACTATCTTATTTCTTTTACAAAAACTTCCCTTAATTAGCATGAAAAATTTTATATTTTAAAGCAACTAATAGAAATAATTAAAAGAATAAAGGTACCTTCAGTTAACATTTTAGACAAACTTTAAAAAAGTAAAGTTAAAAACTTACCATGAAATAAAATATTTAGACTTTCACATAACCAACTTTTTTAAATTTTATAAGCAGCCCCAGATAAAGTAAAAAAGGAAGGTAACAAAAATATACAGATATCTTTCATACAAAACACAGAACATTCATACCAAGTCCTAATAATAATAAAAAAAAAAGTTTGAAACTAAACAAAGAAAAAGCTTAACTGAATTAAAACATCTAAAGCTATCTTACCTGAAAATCACTCCACATTTTCATGGGGATACACCATAGTTCCAATACAAAAACATGACACGATCACGAAAACACAACTGTCAAAGTGGCACAGAGACTGTCACCAACACAACCGCGCACCGCGAACGTTCAGTGCAAACTGGGTGGTAATGGCGCTTTGCGTTCGTTTGCCGCTTACGACGTTTTTCATTCGGACCGTCGCCATCGGTTGGCTTCGTTCGAGCTCGGCTCTGCGCCCACCTGCGTTTCGTTCCTCGAACGCCAACCATATCAGCTTTATACAATATTGATTTAGTACTTATTTTTTAAGCAATAAGGTTCATTTTTAAATAATTAATTAAATAAAATGTATATTTATAGTTGTGTATTCATTTAAACAACAAAAGCGAAGAGAACCGCCTCACTGACAATGCCACCAGTTTTATACCGAGGCTCCAACGCTCTGAGAATGTTTCAGCGAGTATTTGGCTAATTTAAACTACCTGAAAAGAAAAAAAAACCTCATACGGTAAACTTTGTTGTAGGTAGTTCTTTGTGCATTATTTCACGAAATTAGATTAGAAGTTTTTTTTTATTACATTAAATAGGTACCTACCTAATATAAGAATTGGTAAATAATTAAGGCCGTAAAGTAAAATACTAATGAATGGGCTATTAATATGATGGATGTTAGTACTTGGGTTATAGATGATAGAGTTATACTATTTAGATTTACAGAGATAACTAAAGGCAAGTGTGACAAAAAAAAATCTTTTGCCGTATAGTTGGTAGCGCGCCATACCGCGGCGTAGCAGAAACTTTGCGTAGAAGTAAAACTTCGTAGCGCTTCGGAGCGTGAAAGTTTTGATTTCAACGATTTGCGGCGCGAAGAGGCCGCGCGAGTGCGACCCTGCCCCCGACAACCTTGCGACTAACGAAATATGCGATCTAAATTATTTATTTACTATACATTGATTGTTACTTTACCTATAGATAAATATAAAGTAAAACAAAACCAGCAATGTAGTTTTTTACACTATTTTATATAACGAATGATTGTCTCAGGGCCTCAATAAGAGAGCGCAACTCGCTTCCTTATAACGATTCTGGTATTGAATTCTCTAAAGATAAAAGTTATATAAGTACAGTTACATTCCACTTCTTGTTTTATCATTTTCTTGTCGAAGAGTGTCTAAGAAAAAACGTAATGTATATCGAACATACTGTTATGAACAATACCTAACTAAACGTTTGCGTTAATGAGTACTGAGTAGGTATACTGGCTGTACGCATTTTAAACCAAATTTTCCATGCCGCGCCGTCTGGGCGAAGCTAAAAGAGAAGGGTGTTATGTGGTGCTGATTTCAATGCAGGGGCCGCTGGTTCGTTCCTCGGCATGTAGGTATTTTATTTGACGTATACCTACAGGGTGAATTTGAAAGGTTGTACATTGGGCTATTATGAGGCTCTACTGATTAAATCGAGCAACTTTTCACATGGAACCATATGCCACAACAAATGAAAATAAAAAATGCTTTCTCAATACCAATACGTACCAATTTATTTATTCACTGTTTCGTGGATGAGAAAGACGAGTTTGACGGCATCTGAATTTGTAACCACATGATGGTAAGCAGACCTACAAATTCAATCAATACATTGTTGTGTAACAGCATTGCTGGCTCCCACTTAGCCGGCTAAATGATGAGGTTACGAATGATCGGCGACTAAGACGCATTTGAATTACGAGTCTACTGTAGTACAGGTTTATTGTTTTATAAAATACCCGTTTCTTAACCGCACCCAGTAGACTCCTATAACCGAGGCCCTAGTGCGAATTTATTTTAACGTTCTCACTGCGTTAAGTGAGTACTCTCCACCAATAGGATCGCTTAATTTTCTAAGCCTGCCAAAATAAACTAATCCTGATTGGCGAATATACTTATGAGAAAGGTAAAAAAACTCGCACTAGGGCCACTGATCTAAAAATTAAACGGTGGGTAAACAGGTAACAAATATAAAAAAAAACCATTACGTCTTAACGTGTACTTTATGATATGCATAATCCTTTATGATATGAGTACTCACTTAACGCAGTGAGAACGTTAAAATAAATTCGCACTAGGGCCTGGTTTTTTGGTAGCACCTTAATGAAGAAGATGCATTAAAAGCACTAACAAACTAAAACTTTGCTATATCCCCAACTTTGGCGGGAACCTATAAACAACAAAAGATGTAGGCAATGCGCATGTGCAGTGCATAAGCGAAGCTTTAAGCTTCTCGTCTATATAGCACTTTATTAGGAAATATCAACATCCAAATTCAATCCTATTTCCAAGTACAGAGAACTCAAAATTGTATGTCTGATTTCGTCGTTTGTGTATAACATATTTTGTTTTATGTACATGAAAAGCTGATACTAGAAACGTGGTCCTTTTAATGACTCGGAAAATTATGTTATAGTGCCTTATTTTACTAAATTAATTACAATTATTCTATGAATTAATTACTAATTTTTTTATTTGCTATTTTTAATTATATTTAATTAGACTTTACTACTAAAGACAAAATTTGCCACGTTTTGTCAAATTTTGTCTTGGATAATCAGTTGATATTTAATTTAGTAGAATAAGGTTCCAGGGACGTTAGATAAATTTTGACAATTCCATCGATGGAATCGGCATCAGTCAAATTTATATGGATTTTGGCAGTTTTCAGTGGTCCCTCTAGGCGTAACGTTCGCTGTCAACTGTCAAAATCCATACCTACTTTTTCACTGAGGGCGAATCCATCGATGGAGTGGATTGTTTTTTCTCTAATTATTCTTCCCCGTATAATTGTC